>CM067336.1:106357500-107557500 GCA_034376525.1 Nicotiana benthamiana
AATGCGATATTAGATAGTTGATTGCTATTCTTGGACCTAGGTAACTGTTTGTTTTAATTTAGTTAGAGGGAATAGGATTAGGATACTATTTGCTAATTGCTATATAAGGAGTACGGTGTATAGGCATGGTGACAGTTATCTATACACCGGAGTCTAGCATGACCTTAGGTCTTAAATGTGTTTGAACCGGACTTTGTGAAATATCTTTCTTGTCTAATTGCTAAGTTTCATACAAAGTGAACGGTTGAGGATGTCTCGAACTAGAATTTGATAATTGATAAAGAAGTGATTAAAAGAGAAAGTGTTGTGATTATTTCCCTTGTCGGGACACGTAGTCTATTAATGTTGTTGCTCCCTTACCGGGATATTTGGGTTGTTAGTTGTACCACTTCCGGGTTAAATTATTATTTTGTTGAACTTCCCTAATGGGGCCGCTATTAGAAAGATTTTATGTATTATTCACTATGGAATGGGATGGTGTGGCGCGCCGTCCACTTATGAAATATGATATGAGATTGTGCGGCACGCCGTCCACTTGTCAGTTATGAAATGGGATCGTGTGGCGCGCCGACCACTTATAAATACATATTATGGGATCGTGTGGCACACCGTCCACTTATAAATTATGAAATGAGATCGTGTGGCATGTTGTCCAGTAATGAACTATGAAATGGGATCGTGTGGCGCGCCGACCACTTATGTATGAGTTATGGTATTGAGGTAGTTTTATTGTTATATCCGTTGATCTGTTTTCACTGTATCTTCCCCGAGCATGCCCTTCCCTTTTTTAGTTGATGTTCTCTGTTGTAATTTTTGTTGCCTTTATATATATATATATATATATATATATACACACACACACACACACACAGAGGTTGTTTTTGTAGGTCCTGTCTAGCCTCGTTACTACTTCGCCGGGGTTAGGCCAGACACTTACCAGCACATGGGGTCGGTTATGCTGATGCTACACTTCTGTGCTTTTTGCACAGATTACGGTACCAGAGAAGATTTTTGACCACAACAGTAGCGTATTGATCGGGAGCTGACTTCAGTCTAGGGACTTGCGAGGTAGCCTAGCAGACGTTTGTAGGCCGGAGTCCTTTTCCATGTTATTAGTTTGTTTTTATTGTACCGAGACATACATTATGTATTTTCTATTCGAACTTGTTTGTAACACTCTTTAGTAGTCTTTGAGCAAGTGACACCAGAGTTTGGGTAGAGATATGTTTTAAACTTCCGCATCTTTTATTTTAGTTATACAAGATTAAAGTCTTCCGCTTTTATTTAATTGTTTTTCGTTTATTTATGTTGTTGATCAGAGAATGTGTAAAGTTTGGCTAGCCAAGCTCCGTTAGTAGGCGCCATCACGACTCCCGATGGTGGGAAATATGGGTCGTGACAAGTTGGTATCAGAGCACTAGGTTACATAGGTCTCACAACTCACGGACAAACTCGGTATAGTATGAGGGATCGGTAATGATATGTCTGTATTTAGCCCTAGGGGCTATAGAGTTAGGAAATTTCAGTTTGTTCTTTGTTTGTCGTGTAATTCTGTTTCTCAATACTGATTGTTGTTCTACTTTGTTCTTTCGTAGATGGCGAGAACATGTGCTTCCTCTTCTACTGAGCAGTAGCCCGAGCCCCCAGCAACAGCTCCTATCAAGGGCAGAAGGCGAGGGCGAGGCCGTTCCAGAGGCCGAGGCCGGGGCAAAGCTCAGTCCCAAGAAGCAGTCCTAGAGGTGGAGCCTCAAGTTGACTATGATAAGGAGGTTCCAGCACCAGCAGCTCCAGTGAGCCCAGCTCAGGTTCCAGAGGGTTTCATAGCCACTACAGTACTCCAGAACGCTTTGGTCCGACTGGTAGGCTTTATGGAGAGCATCTCTAGAGCGGGTTTGCTTCCTGTAGCACCAACCACATCTCAGGCTGGAGGAGGAATTCAGACTCCCGCTACGCGTACTCCAGAGCAGGTAGCTCCTTAGGCTCAGGTTCCAGCGGTTCATCCAGCTATGGTAGCATAGCTGGGTATTCCAGCTCAGACCAGCAATGGTGCAGCGATGTCCGCGGATGCTTTGTGGAGGCTTGATAGGTTCACCAAGATCTTCACCACCACCTTCACCGGTGCTCCTACAGAGGACCCCCAGGACTTCTTATTCGGCTGCCATGAGGTTCTCCGGACTATGGGCATCGTGTATACCAATTGGGTCGACTTCATCACATTTCGACTCGCAGGATCCGCCAAGACTTGGTAAAGGGACTATTGTTTATCCAGGCTAGCAGGGTCGCCATTATTGACTTAGGACCAGTTTTCAGAGTTGTTCTTGGAGAAGTTTCTCCCAGTGACTGAGTGAGAGGCTCTACACAGGCAGTTTGAGCGTCTTCATCAGGGTACTATGACAGTCACACAGTATGAGACTCATTTTATTGATCTGGCACGCCATGCTATTGTTATACTCCCTACTGAGAGGGAAAGGGTGCATACATTTATTGATGGGTTGATTCAGCCGATCCGACTCCAGATGGATATGGCAGCCGGGAGTGATATTTCTTTTCAGGAGGCGGCCAATGTTGTCTGCATGATAGAGATGGAACTTGCACGAGGAGGTGGTCAGGGGTCAGATAAGAGGCCTCGTCATTGTGGTAGGTTCAGTGGTACCTCATCTGGAGGTAGGGATTTGTATGGTAGAGGCCATCCTCCGAGCCCTTTCAGTCATCCCTACAGGTTTCACATGGTACTACAGGTGGTCGTGGTTCCTAGCCACAGTATTCTGACCAGCAGCTTTCCAGCTCATCATCAGCACCTATCACCGGACCACCACTCTGTTATTCTTAGCATCCGAGGGCTTGTTACACGTGTGGCAACACGATACATATTGCCAGGTATTGCCCTCGAGCATCTAATAGCTCTCAGAAGCAGGGTCCGCGTCTTATGATTCAGGCAGCAGGCGATCCACAGGCCGCCCAGCCAGTTAGAGGCGGGGGTAGAGGCCATAGAGGTGGAGGTAGGTATCAGAGAGGTGAAGCTCGGACCACCAAAGGAAGGGGTCAGCCGGTAGCCGATCGTCCCAGAGACATAGTTTAGGGAGGTGGGGCCCAGCCACAGTGTTATGCTTTGCCAGCCAGGCCAGAGGCTAAGTCTTTTGATGCTGTCATTACAGGTACTATTCTGGTCTGTGATAGAGGTGCTTTAGTGCTATTTAAACCTGTATCTACGTATTCATACGTGTCATCCTATTTTTCACCCTACTTGGTTATCCTAGCGATGCCTTGAGTGTTCCTGATTATTGGTATCTACACCAGTGAGTGATTATATAGTGGTCAGCCGAGTGCATCATTCCTGTGTGCTAGTATTTGAGGGTCTTGAGACCCGTGTTGACTTATTATTCTTAGATATGGTGGATTTCGATGTTATATTGGGGATGGATTGGTTATCCTCGTATCATGCTATTTTTTATTATCACGCCAAGACCGTGACCTTGGCTTTGCCAGATTTGCCCCGACTAGAGTGGAGAGGGACCCCAGATCATGCCATCAACAGTGTTATTTCATATTTTAAGGCTCGAGCATGGTCGAGAAGGGGTGTCTAGATTATCCGGAATATGTTCGCGACTCTAGCGCAGAGGTTCCTTCCATTGATTCTGTTCCTATTTTTCAGGAGTTCCCCGAGGTTTTCCCTTCAGACCTGTCGGGTATGCCGCCCGACAGAGATATTGATTTCTGTGTTGATCTGGCTCCGGGAACTCAACCAGTTTCCATTCCTCCATATCGCATGGCCCCGCCAGAGTTGAAAGAGTTAAAGATGCAGCTACAGGATTTGTTTGATGAGGGTTTCATTACATCCAGTGTATCGCCTTGGGGTGCGCCAGTGTTATTTGTGAAGAAAAAGGATGGGTAGATGAGGATGTGCATCGCTTACTGGAAGTTGAACAAGGTGATGATAAAGAATAAGTATCCACTGTCGAGGATTGATGATTTATTCGACGAGCTTCAGCGTACGAGGGTGCTTTCAAAGATAGATTTGAGATCTGGTTGTCATCAACTGAGTATTAGGGCGTCTGATGTCCCTAAGATAACATTCCGCACTCGAGATGCGCATTATGAGTTTTCAGTCATGTCATTTTGGGTTGACCAATGCCCCAGCAGCATTTATGGAGTTGATGAACCGAGTGTTCAGGCCGTATTTGTACTTGTTCGTGATTGTTTTCATTCACGATATTCTGATATACTCTTGTAGTAAGGAGGAGCACGAGCAGCACCTCAGAGTGGTTCTTCAGACCTGAGAGATAGTCAGTTATAAGCCACATTTTTAAAGTGCGAGTTCTGATTGAGTTGTGTTGCATTTCTGGGTCATGTTATTTCAACAGAGGGTATTCAGGTGGACCCGAAGAAGATTGAGGCAGTCAAGAACTGGCCTCGACCAGCATCAACTACAGAGATCCGGAGGTTTTTGGGGTTAGCTGGTTACTATCGTCGGTTCGTGCAGGGGTTTTCTTCTATTGCAACCCCGATGACCAGATTGACCCAGAAGGGTGTCCAGTTCAGGTGGTCAGATGAGTGTGAGGCGAGCTTCCAGAAGCTCAAGACAACTCTGACTACGGCACCGGTATTGGTTTTGCCCACGGGATCAGGGCCTTATACCATTTATTGTGATACTTCCCGTATTGGGCTTGGCGCAGTATTGATGCGGGATGGCAGAGTCATAGCCTATGCTTTGAGGCAACTGAAGATTCACGAGAAGAATTATCCAATTCATGATCTAGAGTTGGAAGCCATCTTTCATGCTTTGAAGATTTGGAGGCAATATCTATATGGTGTGACGTGTGAGGTGTACACGGATCACAAGAGCCTTCAGTACTTCTTCAAGCAAAAGGAGTTGAATTTGAGGCAGATGAGGTGGTTGGAGTTGTTGAAAGACTATGATGGTACTATCTTATACCACCCGGGGGAAGGCTAATGTGGTGTTTGATGCATTGAGTAGGAAGTCTGCCAGCATGGGCAGTCTTGCTTATATTCCGGTCAGCCAGAGACCGCTTGCTTTGGACGTTTAGGCCTTGGCCAATCGATTTGTGAGGTTGGATATTTCCGAGCCTAGCAGGGTGTTAGCTTGCACGGTCGCTCGTTTGTTATTGTTGGATCATATCCGTGAGCAGCAGTTTGATGATCCCCATTTGTGTATCGTGAGAGACACAGTGCAGCGTGGAGGTACCAAGAAAGTGACCTTGGGAGATGATGTTGTATTGAGATTGCAGGGGCGAGTTTGTGTGTCCAATGTTGATGGTATTCGGGAGTTGATCTTAGGGGAGGCCCATAGTTCTCGGTATTCTATTCATCCGGGCGCCGCGAAGATGTATCAGGATTTGAGGCAGCGCTATTGGTGGCGTAGAATGAAGAAAGATATTGTTGCATATGTGGCTCGTTCTTTGAATTGTCAACAGGTTAAGTACTAGCATCAGAGACCCGGTGATATATTTCAGAGAATTGAGCTTCCCGAGTGGAAGTGGGAGAGGATTAGTATGGATTTTTTTACTGGACTTCTGATGGCTCGGAAGAAGTTTGATGCTATATGGGTCATTGTTGATATGCTGACCAAGTTAGCTCACTTTATTCCTGTTGCAGCCAATTATTCTTCAGAGAGGTTAGCCGAGCTCTACATCAGTGAGATTGTTTGCCTTCATGGCGTGCCAGTATTTATCATTTCGGACCAGGGTACGCAGTTTACCTCATGCTTCTGGAGAGCAGTCCAGCAGGAGTTGGGCACCCATGTTAATTGAGCACAACATTTCATCCCCAGACGTACGGACACTCCAAGCAGACTATTCAGATATTAGAAGATATGCTCCAAGCCTATGTCATTGATCTCGGAGGCTCGTGGGACCAGTTCTTGCCTTTAGAGTTTGCCTACAACAACAGCTACCAGTCCATCATCCAGATGGCTCCGTATGAGGCGTTGTATGGTAGACGATGTCGGTCTCCAGTTGGATGGTTTGAGCCAGGAGAGGCTCGGTTATTGGGTACAGATCTAGTTCATGAGGCCTTGTATAAGGTCAATATCATTCAGGATAGACTTTGAACAGCTCAGTCTAGGCAGAAGAGTTATGCAGACCGCAAGGTCCAAGATATTTCTTTCATGGTTGGTGAGCAAGAGTTGCTCCGAGTGTTTGCCTATAAAAGGCTTGATGTGATTCGGGAAGAAGGGAAAGCTTAGCCCTAGGTTCATTGGCCCATTTGAGATTCTTGATCGCGTGGGAGAGGTGGCTAATAAACTTGCCTTGCCGTAGCTTGTCAGCCGTGTATCCAATTTTTTCATGTATCCATGCTTCAGAGGTATCACGGTGATCCGGTCCGCGTGTTAGATTTCAACACTATCCAATTGGACAAGGATCTGTCTTATGAGGAGGAGCTGGTGGCCATTTTAGACCGGCAGGTTTTGACAGTTGAGATCGAAGAGTTTTCTTTCAGTGCGTGTTCAGTGGAGAGGTCAGCCTCTTGAGGCATCGACCTGGGGGTCCGAGTCGCATATGCGGAGACGTTATCCTCATCTATTCCCTGACTCAGGTACCTCTTTCTTTTGTCTATTTGAGGATAAATAATTGTTTTAGAGGTGGAAGATGTGACGACCGAAATGGTCATCAACGGATTTTTTCATTTTTTCGTGCTTCCAAGGCTTTGAAAATCTCGCTTTTAGTTACCTTAATTTGCGTGCGCAGTCCGAGTTCATAGCCGAAAAGCTGTTATGATGAAATATAAGTATGTGAAAACAAAATTGATGAATTTTGCTGTTAATATTGTTAAAGTTGACTTCGGTCAATATTTTTAGTAAACGGGCCCGGATCTGTGATGTGACGGTCCCGGAGGGTCCGTAAGAAAATATGGGACTCAGGAGCATTTTCGGAATCGAAATTCGAGCTCCCAAGCCCGAGTAATGAATTTTTGAAAGAAATTATTTTTCAAAAAATGATATGAAAATTTAAAATGAAAATGAATCAGGAAATATAGGTATCGGGCCCGTATTTTGGGTTCGGTGCTCGGTACAGGTCTTAAATATGTGTTAATCGCTTTCTGTGAAATTTGGTCAAAATCGAACGTCGTTTGACGTGTTTCGAACCTTAATATCTAAAGTTAGAAGTTTAAGAAGTTTGAAATGAAAAGGATGATTTTGGGGCTTGATTCATTGATTTTGATGATGTTTTGGCGATTTGATTGCTCGAGTAAGTTTGTGGGATGTTGTTGAGCTATTGTGTGTGTTTGGTTAGGAGCCCTGAGGGCTCGGAACTGATCCGGAGGTGGCTCGGGGTGGTTTTTGCACTCAGAAACATAGCAAATTTTCTGCAACTTTTACCCAAAAAATCCCTTCTTCGCGTTCACACTCCGTCCCGCATTCGCGAAGCTTCAGTGGTTTCCGTTCTTCGCATTCGCGGACAATTCCCCGCGTTCATGTAGCCCAAGTTTTCCCTTCACCGCGTTCACGAGCCCCTTTTTGCATTCGTGTACAAGCCAGTCCCAGACCCCAGCCCCTTCTTCTATGCGTTCGCGATCAGCATCTCGCGTTCGCGATGCTTTGACCATTCCACCCTTCGCGAACGCAACCCCATTCCCGCGAACGCGAAGGGCATTATTGCCCAGCGTATTTTTAAGTTTGAAATAGAACAGTAGCTCGGGATTTAGCCATTATTTCATACGAGCTCTTCACTCCAACACCCCATAGACAATTTTGAAACTAATTTTCCTCCATAGCTTCTAGGGTATGTGTTTTAAACTTCATTCTTTCTTAACTTCTTCGTCTAATCACTAATTTCCTAGGCGTAAATCATGAATTCAAAGTAGAAAATGGGGGTTTTGGGTAGAGTTAGGGCTTTGGGAATTTTGGGTGATTCAACCTCAATTTGGGGTCGAATCTTGAAATGATTTATATATTTCAACTCGTGGGGTTATGGGTGATTGGGTATGAGTCCGAGCCTCGAGTTTGGACCATGTTGGCTTGGGGTCGGATTTTGGTATATTTTGGAAGAATGCTAGAGACTTAATTTCTAGGCTATGTGATTTTGTTCGAGCCTTTATTGATATTATTGAACTGATTATGCCTAGATATCATTGTTTCAGAATTGGATTGTAGAAGAAATGTGGTAGATAGTTGATTGCTATTCTTGGACCTAGGTAACTGTTTGTTTTAATTTAGTTAGAGGGAATAGGATTAGGATACTATTTGCTAATTGCTAAGTGAGAAGTACGGTGTATAGGCATGGGGACGGTTATCTATTCCCCGCAGTCTAGCATGACCGTGGGTCTTAAATGTGTTTGAACCGGACTTTGTGAAGTGTCTTTCTTGTCTAATTGCTAAGTTTCATATAAAATGAACGGCTGAGGAAAAATTGGGATTTATATATTATTGAAGTGTTGTCTCGAACTAGAATTTGATAATTGAGAAAGAAGTTATTAAAAGAGAAAGTGTTGTGATATTTCCCTGCCAGGACACGTAGTCTATTGTTGTTGTTGCTCCCTTGCCGGGATATTTGGGATGTTAATTGTACCCTTGCCGGGTTAAATTGTTATGTTGTTGAACTTCCCTAATCGGAACGCTTTTAGAAAGATTTTATGTATTATTCACTATGGAATGGGATCGTGTGGCGCGACGTCCACTTATGAGCTATGATATGGGATCGTGTAGCACGTCGTCCCCTTGTGAGTTATAAAATAGGATCATGTGGCGTGCCGACTACTTATGAATACATACTATCGGATCGTGTGGCAATCCATCCACTTATGAATTATGAAATGGGATCGTGTGGCACGCCATCAACTTTTGAACTTTGAAATGGGATCGTGTGGAGCGCCGACCACATATGGTATTCAGGTAGTTTTGTTGTTATATATAAGTTATATATATCCATTGTTATATATAAATTAGGTCGGGCACTTTCCAGCACATGGGGTCGGTTGTGATGATGCTACACTTCTGTACTTTTTGCACAGATTATGGTACCGGAGCAGCTTTTGGACCGCAGCAGTAGCGTATTGATCGGGAGTTGACTTTAGTCCAGGGACTTACGAGGTAGCCTAGCTGGCGTTCGCAGGCTGGAGTCCCTTTCCATGTTATTAGTTTGTTTTCATTGTACCGAGACAGACATTATGTATTTTCTATTCAGACTTGTTTGTAGCGATCTTTAGTAGTGTGTGAGATAGTGACACCAGACTCTGGGTAGAGATATGTTTTAAACTTCCGCATTTTTTATTTCTGTTATACAAGCTTAAAGTCTTTCGCTTTTATTTAATTATTTTTCGTATTTTTATATTGTTGAGAAGTTATCCTAGAATATTTAAAGTTTGGCTTGTCACGACCCCGATTTTCCCCCCATCGGGAGTCGTGATGGTGCATACTGTCGGAGCTAGGCAAGCCAACCTTTATTATCATTTTCAGAAACTTAAATCTAAAACAAGTTAAATACTAAAATAATTAATTAAAACATGCGGAAGTATTTTAACAACAATAGCGAAAACAAAAATGCGGAAATTAACAACATGTCTCCTACCCAGTATTTGGTGTCACTACTCATGGACGACTAAAGGAGTACTACAAGCAAAGTCTGAAAGAAATACATAATATGTTTGTTTGATACAATTAAACAAACTGAAAAGAAAAGATAAGGGAGACTCGGTGTCCGAGAAAGCCAGCGAACTACCTCACAGTCTCTGGACAGAAGGATCGCCCCCTGACTACTGCTGCGGTCTGTAGGCTATGTCATGACATGTGCACAAAAAGGCACAGAAGCGTAGTATCAGTACAACTGACCCCAAGTGCTGGTAAGTGCCCGTCCTAACCTCGGTGAGGTAGTGACGAGGCTAAACCGGACCTACCACAATTAACCTGTACAAATATATGTGTAATAACAGGAATATAGCAAGGATTTAAACAAGTAAAAGGGAAAGGAAACATGCTGGGGTAAGTAGCAGTTCAATTATAACTTCTACAATCAAGAGATGGAACTGAACCAATAATAATTTATTAAGAAAGCCAATAAATCAACAACCGCACGACATCACCCTTCGTGCTTTTATTCTCTCTTCCTCTCCCTAACAATGGTCACAACCAAACGGGAAAATATATATATATATATATATATATATATATATATATATATATCAAGACAAAATATCCGCGCAAGGGAGAATAATTCAACAATAAATCCCGGCAAGGGAATACAACTCAACGATAGGTCCCGGCAAGGGAAAAGTACCAAAAATTCCTCTTTAGTTCATTTAATTCTCAGCTTTCACTTCATAGTTCTTGCAACAAGTAATTATTACAATTGTTCACTCACTTCACAATTTTAATAGCAAATATGACATCACGGTCATGCTTGACTCGGGCGCATAGGTAACCGTCAGCATACCTATACACCGACTCTACATAGCACATAACAAATAACAATCTAATCCTATTCCCTCAAGCCAAAGTTAGATCGAACACTTACCTCGAATCCGAAAATAGCAACTCAAAGCTCAACAATTTTCTTTCTTCTAGAATTCGACCCAACCAATGATATCTAACATAAATCGATTCAATATTATCAATAATAGCACAAGGATACAATTTCCTAGCTTAGAAATTCATTTCTAATTTTTCTTCCAAAAATACCAAAATCTGACACCGGGCCCACGTGGTCCAAACTCGAGGCTCGGACCATATTCCGATTGCCCATAACCCCACGAGCCCAAGTATATGATTTGTTTTAAGATTCGACCCCACATTGAGGTTGAATTGCCCAATTTTCTTAAAACCCTAGATATGCCCAAAAATCACTAAATTCTACTATGATTCTATGATTTAGGGCTAGAAAATTGATGATTGGATGAAGAAATAACGGAAAAACAAAGTTGGAATCACTTACCCAAAAAGTTAAGGTGAAATAGGAGCTTGAAGTTCGTCAATGAAGAGTGTAGGAGGAGAGTTCGTGTGATAAAAGTGTGGAATTCACGAAGGGAACTATTCTGTTTTTAATTTAATTCATTGAAGCAAATTGTTCTATGCGATCGCGACATAGGGGATGCGTTCGCATTGAAGGGAAAATAGGGGCCATCGCGATCGCGATTGGGATCATGCGATCGCGAAGAAGGAATTTCAGAGGTCTTGGAACTTGGCTTAAGCGAACACGCGGACGGGGATGCGTTCGCGATTGAGGAGGGACTGTAAGTACGCGAACGTGGTAGAAGGTACGCGATCACGAAGGAGGAAAACCCCAAAGCTATGCAAACGCGGAGAGGAGTTCATGATCGCGAAGAAGAACGAACCTGGGCACCAACACTAGTGAATTTTCTGCAATTTCTCTAAGAGCAAAACATCCCAAACCACCCCCAAAATCACTTCCGAGCCCTCGGGTTCCCAACCAACCACACACACTAACTGAATATCATCCTACTAACTTGCTCGAGCGATCAAATTGCCAAAATAACATCAAAATCAAAGAATCAACCTCCAAAACTCATGATTTTTCATTTCAAAGTTCAAAACTTTCAAATTTTCCATTTTTAGTCCGAAACACGTCAAACGACGTCCGATTTCAACCAAAATTTACAGATAGCGCTTAGCAGCCATTTAAGACTTATACCGGGCGTCGAAACCAAAATACGAGCCCGATACCATTATTTTTAATCGGTTTCTATTTTCATTTTTCCTTAAGCATATCCATGAAACAATTTCATAGAAAAGCTCCGTACTCGGGCCTGGGACCTCGGATTTCGATTATGGGAATACGTCGGGTCCCAAATTTCCTTACGGACCCTTCGGGGCCGTCACATCATGGGTCCGGGTCTGTTTACCCAAAATATTGACCAAAGTCAACTATAGCTTTATTATATTATTATCAAAATTCTTAGTTTATTTCACATAAGAATTTTCCGGCTTCGCGCTCGGACTGCGCATGCAAATCGAGGCAACTTAAGAAGAGGTTTTCAAGGCCTCGGAAAAGTAAGGAAAGGGAGAATTATGGTGATGAACCTTTGGGTCGTCACATCTTCCACCTCTAAAACAACCGTTCGTCCTTGAGCGGACATAAAAAAGAATTAGTTGAGTCGGGGAATAGATGGGGATAACGGCTTCGCATATCAGACTCGTACTCCCAGGTTGATGCCTCAGGAGGCTGACCTCTCCACTGATCACTCACCGAAGGAAAACTCTACGACATCAACTGTCGAACCTGCCAGTCTAAAATAGCCATCGGCTCCTCCTCATATGACAGATCCTTGTCCATTTGGACAGTGTTGAAATCTAACACGTGGGTGGGATCACCGTGATACTTCTGAAGAATGGATACATGAAAAACCGTATGCACTGCTGACAAGCTAGGCGGAAATGCAAGCCTATAAGCCACATTCCCCACACGGTCAAGAATCTTAAATGGGCCAATATACCTAGGGCTAAGCTTGCCCTTCTTCCTGAACCTCATCGCGCCCTTCATAGGCGATACACGGAGCAATACCCGCTCACCAACTATAAATGCAACATCCTTGACCTTACGATATACAAAACTCTTCTGCCTAGACCGAGCTGGCCGAAGTCTGTCCTGAATGATCTTGACCTTATCCAAGGCCTCCTGTACCAAGTCTGTACCCAATGACCGAATCTCTCCCGGCTCATACCATCTGACTGGGACCTACACCGCCTACCATACAACGCCTCATACGGGGCCATCTGAATACTGAACTGGTAGCTGTTGTTGTAGGCAAACTCTACTAATGGGAAGTTTTGGTCCCATGAGCCTCCAAAGTCAATAACACAGGCTTGGAGTATATCCTCAAGAATCTGAATAGTCCTATCGGACTAACCGTCCGTCTGAGGGTGAAATAGTTTACTCAACTGGACCTGGCTTCCCAACTTTTGCTGCACCGCTCTTCAGAATTGTGAGGTAAACTACGGACCCCGATCTGAAATAATAGATATGGGCACCCCAAGAAGGCAAACTATCTCCTGGATATAAATCTCAGCATACCTCTCGGATGAATAGGTAGTGGTAACTGGGATAAAATGCGCTGACTTGGTCAGCCTATCAACAATAACCCATATAGCATCAAAGTTCTTCCGGGTCATCGGAAGGCCAGTAACAAAATCCATTGTGATTCTCTCCCACTTCCACTCGGGAAGCTCAATCCTCTGAAATAACCCACCGGGTCTGTGATGCTCGCACTTAGCCTGCTGCCAATTCAGACAACTAGCCACATATGCAACAATGTCTTTCGTCATCCTACGCCACCAATAATGTTGTCTCAAATCCTGATACATCTTCGCGGCGCCCGAGTGAATAGAATACCAAGAACTGTGGGCTTCTGCTAAGATCGAATCTCGGATACTATCAACATTGGGCACACAAACTCGCCCCTGCAACCTCAATACACCATCATCTCCCAAAGTCATCTCCCTGGCACCTCCTCGCTGCACCGTGTCTATCAGGACACACAAATGGGGATCATCAAATTGCCGCTCCCGGATACTCTCCATCAATGACGAGCGAGCAACCATGCAAGCTAACACCCTACCAGGCTCAGAAATATCCATCTCACAAATCTATTGGCCAAGGCCTGAAATCCAAGGCAAGTGGTCTCTGGCTGACGGGAATAAATGCAAGACTACCCATGCTGGCGGACTTTCTACTCAATGCATCGACCACCACATTGGCCTTCCCTGGGTGGTATAAAATAGAAACATCATAATCTTTTAACAACTCCAACCACCTCTGCTGTCTCAAATTTAACTTTTTCTGCTTGAACAAGTACTGAAGGCTCTTGTGATCCGTGTACACCTCACACGTCACACCATACAAATAATGCCTCCAGATCTTCAAGGCATGAACAATGGCTGCTAACTCTAGGTCATGAACTGGATAATTCTTCTCATGGATCTTCATCTGCCTTGATGCATATGCTATAACCTTGCCATCCTGCATCAACATTGCGCCTAGCCCGATACAGGAAGCATCACAATACACGGTATAAGGTCCGGATCCCGTGGGTAAAAAACCAATACCGGTGCCGTAGTCAGAGCTATCTTGAGCTTCTGGAAGCTCGCCTCGCACTCATCTAACCACCTGAAATGGGCACCCTTCTGAGTCAATCTAGTCATCGGGGCTGCGATGGATGAAAACCCCTCCACAAAACCCCTCGACCAGCTAACCCAAAGAAGCTCCGAATCTCTGTAGCTGAAGTTGGTCGAGGCCAGTTCTTGACTGCTTCTATCTTCTTCGGGTCCATCTAAATACCCTATGCTGATACTTCATGACCCACGAATGCTACTGAACTCAACCAAAATTTGCACTTTGAGAATTTGGTGTACAACTGGCTATCCTTCAGATTCTAAAGAACCACTCTGAGGTGCTGCTCATGATCCTTTTGTCTGCGGGAGTATACCAAGATATCATCCAATGAATACAATCACAAATAAATCCAAGCAAGGCTGAAAACTCGGTTCATCAACTCCATGAATGTTGTCGGGGCATTGGTCAACCCAAACGATATGACCAGAAACTCATAGTGCCCATACCGAGTGCGAAATGCTGTCTTAGGGACATCACACGCCCTAATCCTCAGATGATGATAACCAGACCTCAAATCTATCTTCGAGAACACCTTAGAACCCTAAAGCTGATTAAACAAGTCGTCAACCCTCGGTAGTGGATACTTGTCCTTTATTGTCACCTTGTTCAACTGCAGGTAATCAATGCACATCCTCATCGACCCGTCCTTTTTCTTCACAAACAACACTGGTGCACCTCAAGGTGATATACTAGGTCTAATGAAACCCTTATCAAGCAAGTCCTGAAGCTGCTCTTTCAACTCTTTCAACTCTGGCGGGGCCATATGGTACATCGAAATAGGAATAGGCTGAGTGCTAGGAGCTAGATCAATATAGTAATCAATATCCCTGTCGGGCGGCATAGTCGCCAAGTCTGAAGGAAAAATCTCGGGTAACTCCCGAACAATAGGGAGAGAATCAATAGATGGAACCTCTGCGCTGGAGTCGCGAACATATGCCAAATATGCTAAACACCATTTCTTGACCATACATTGAGCCTTGACATACGAAATAACACTACGGATGGCATGACCGGGGTTCCCTCTCCACTCAAGTCGGGGTAATTCTGGCAAGTCCAAGGTCACGGTCTTGGTGTGACAATCCAAGATGGCATGATACAAGGACAACCAGTCCATCCCCAATATAAAATCAAAGTCAACCATGTCTAAAGCAATAAGTCGACACGGGTCTCAAGACCCTCAAATACCACCACACAAGAACTATGTACTCGGTTGACCACTATAGAACCACCAACCGGTGTGGACACAAATACAGGAATACCCATAGCCTCACTAGGCATGATCAAGTAGGGTGAAAAATAGGATGACACATAAGAATAACTAGATCTCGGATCAAATAATACTGAAGCACCCGTATCATAGACCAGCATAGTACCTGTAATCACCGCATCAGATGACTCAGCCTCCGGCTGGATGGCAATGCATAACAATGAGGCTGGCCCCCACCTCCCTGAACTGCGTCTCTAGGACGATCTGTTGCGGGCTGACCCCTACCTTTGAATGTCCGGACTCCACCTCTACGGTCTCTCCCTCCACCCCTATGGTCCCTACCCCCGCCTCTAGCTGGCTGGGCGGCCTGTGGATTACCTGCTACCTGAGTCGTAGAGCGAGGACCCTTGCTGCTGAGAACTACTTGAGGCTCGAGGGCAAAATCTAACAACATGACCTATGTCACCACAACCATAACATGCCCTTGTCGGCTGAGACTGCTGGCCCTGTCGACTGATATGTCCTCCCTTTGAGTTTTGAAGTGGCAGTGCACTGATGGGGGATGGTGGTGCGCTGAAAGACTGCTGATCTGAATAATATCGCTTGTGGCCACCATTGTTTGGCGTACCATGAGAAACCTGAAGTGCCGACTGGAAAGGTCTCGGGAGATGGCCTCTATCATGGAAATCCCTACCTCCAAATGAGGTACCACTAAATCTGCCTGAATGTCATGGCCTCTTGTCTAAACCCTGATTACCTCCTCGAGCCAATGCCATCTCTACTCGGCAGCCGCATTGGCCGCCTCTTTAAAAGTAATATCACTGCCAACTCCCACAGCCATATGAGGGCAAATGGGCTAAATCAATCCATCTGTAAGGAGTATCACTACTGCATGGTGAGCCAAATCAACAAATCTGGTCTCATACTGTGTAACTGTCATGGAGCCCTACTGAAGGTGCTCGAACTATCTACGAAGTGCCTCCCGCTGAGTGGCGGGAAGAAACTTCTCCTAAAATAGCTCTGCAAACTGATCCCGTCAGAGCTGGAGACCCTGCTGGTCTAGATAGACAATAATCTCTCCGCCAAGTCTTGGCAGACCCCACAAGTCTTAAAGTGCAAAAATTGACCCCATTGGTCTCTACTATCCCATAGTCCTGAGGATCTCATGACAACTGTATAGAAAGTCTTGGGGATCCTCCGATGAAGCACCACTGAAAATAGTAGTGAAAAGCTTGGAAAACCGATCAAGTCTCTACAAAGCATCCGAAGACATGGACATCCCATCTCTGGCCTGAGCTGTAATACATGTCTGAGCTGTCACTGCGGGCTGAACCAAGGGAACCTGAGTCTGGGGAGCTACGAGTATGTGTAGCAGGAGTCTGAACCCCTCTTCTAGCCTGAGAAGTGGCTGGTGCCATTGGTAGCAATCCCTCTCTAGCGACACATTCCATAAAGTCTGCTATGCGGACAAGAGCATCCTGAAGATCCAGAGAAAACATTACTCCTCCTGGGACCTGAGCTGGGCCCACTGGAGCTGGTGGAGCTGGAATCTCCTCATCAAAGTCAATAGAGGCTCCACCTCTGGAACTGCTGCCTGGGGCTGAGCTCTTCCCCTGCCACGGCCTCGGCCCCTTCCCCTCACATGAGCTGCTGCTGGGGGCCCAGGCTGCTGCGTGGAAGAAGAAGACGCACGTGTTTTTGCCATCTGCGAAAGAATAGAGTAGAACGACAATCAATATTACAGAAACAGAATCGCACGACAAGAATGAACAAAGTGAAACTTTTACTAACTCTGTAGCCTTTGGGGGATAAATACGGACGTCTCTGTGCCGATCCCTCAGACTCTACCAAGCTTGTCCGTGAGTTGTGAGAGCCAAGTAACGTAGTGCTCTGATACCAACTTGTCACGATCCAGATTTTCCCATCATCGGGAGTCGTGATGGCGCCTATTGTCGGAGCTAGGCAAGCCAACCTTTATAATCATTTTCACAAACTTAAATCTAAAATAAATTAAATACAATATTAATTAACTAAAACATACGAAAGTTTTTTAACAATAATAACGAAAACAAAAATGCGTAAATTAACAACATGTCACTACCCAGTATCTGGTGTCACTACTCACGGACGACTAAAGGAGTACTACAAGCACAGTCTGAAAGAAATACATAATATGTCTGTTTGATACAATTAAACAAACTGAAAAAAGGGAGACTCGGGGCCCGCAAATGCCAGCAAACTACTTTAGAGTCTTTGGACTGAAGGATCGCCCCCTGACTACTGCTGCGGTCTGTAGGGTGTGTCCTGAATTGTACACAAAAATGCAGAAAAGCGTAGTATCAGCACAACCGACCCCATGTGCTGGTAAGTGCCCGGGCTAACCTCGACGAGGTAGTGTCGAGGCAAAACCGTACCTACCACAATAAATATGTACAGATATATGTGTAATAACAGAAAGAAAACAAGGATTTAAACAAATAAAAGGGAAAGGGAACATGCTGGGGGTGTAGCAGTTCAATTATAACTTCTACAATCAAGAGATGGTACTGAACCAATAATAATTAAATAAGAACTCCAACAAATCAACAACTGCACGGCATCACCCTTCATGCTTTTATTCTCATTCCTCACCAAAATGGTCAAATATAATGCACGTCATTACCCTTCGTGCTTTACTCTCATTCCTCACCAAGAATATCAGATACAAGGCACGACGACACCATTCATGCTTTTACTCTCGATAAACAGTGCACGACATCACCCTTCATGCTTTTACTCTCAATTAACAGTGCATGGCATCACTCTTCGTGCTTTTATTCTCTCTTCCTCTCCCAAACAATGGTCACAACCAAACGTGAAAAAGGAAATATGTATATCATGAAATATGTATATCAAGACAAAATATCCTAGCAAGGGAGAATAATTCAACAATAAATCCGGACAAGGGAATACAACTCAACAATAAGTCCCGTCAAGGGAATACAGCTCAACCATAGGTCCCGGCAAGGGAAAAGTACCAAAAATTCTCTTTAGTCATTTAATTCTCAACTTTCACTTCATAGTTCTTGTAACAAGTAATTATCACAATTTTTCACTCACTTCGCAATTTTAATAGCAAATATGACATCAAGGTCATGCTTGACTCGGGCGCATCGGTAACCTTCACCATACCTATACACGACTCCACATAGCACATAACAAATAACAACCTAATCCTATTCCCTCAAGCCAACGTTAAATCGAACACTTACCTCGAATCCGAACATAGCAACTCAAAGCTCAACAATCGCCTTTCTTCTAGAATTCGACCTTGAACCAATGATATCTAACATAAATCGATTCAATATTATCAATAATAGCACAAGGATACAATTTCCTAGCTTCGAAATTCATTTCTAATTTTTCTTCTAAAAATACCAAAATCTGACACCGGGCCCACATGGTCCAAACTCGAGGCTCGGACCAAATTCCAAATACCATAACCCCTCGAGCCCAAATATATGATTTGTTTTAAGATTCGACCTCAAATTGAGGTTGAATCACCCAATTTTCTAAAAACCCTAGCTATGCCCAAAAATCCCTAAATTCTACTATGATTCTATGATTTAGGGCTAGAAAATTGATGATTGGATGAAGGAATAATGGAAGAACAAAATTGGAATCACTTACGCAAAGAGTTATGGTGAAATAGGAGCTTGAAGCACCACAGAGTGAAATAGGAGGAGAGATCGCGTGAGAAAAGTGTGGAATTCGCGAAGGGAACTGTTTTATTTTTAATTTAAATCACTGAAGCAAATTGGTCTACGCGATCGCGACATAGGGGATGCGTTCGCGTTGAAGGGAAAACTAGGGCCATCGCGATTGGGATCACGCGATCGCGAAGAAGGATTTTTAGGGGTCTGGAACTTGGCATACGCGAACTCGTGGACGGGGATGCGTTCGCGATTGAGCAGGGACTGCAAGTACGCGAATGCGGTAGAAGGTACGCGATCGTGAAGGAGGAAAAACCCAAAGCTATGCGAACGCGGAGAGGAGTCCGCGATCACAAAAAAGAACGAACCTGGGCACCAACAGCAGTGAAGTTTCTGCAATTTCTCTAAGAGCAAAACATCCCGAACCACCCCCGAAATCACTCTCGAGACCTCGGGGCTCCCAACCAACCATACACACTAACTCAATATCATCCTACAAACTTTCTCGAGTGATCAAATCGTCAAAATAATATCAAAATCAAAAAATCAACCTCCAAAACTCATGATTTTTCATTTCAAAGTTCAAAACTTTCAAATTTTCCAGTTTTAGTTCGAAACACGTCAAACGACGTTCGATTTTAACCAAACTTTACAGATAGCGCTTAACGCCCATTTAAGACTTGTACCGAGTGTCAGAACCAAAATACGATCCCGATACCATTATTTTTTGATCAATTTCCGTTTTTATTTTTCCTTATGCATATTCATGAAACAATTTCACGGAAAAGGTCTGTACTCAGGCCTGGGACCTCGGATTTCGATTTCGGGAATACGCCCAGGTCCCAAGTTTCCTTATGGACCCTCCGGGACCGTTACATCACGGGTCCAGGTCCGTTACTCAAAAAGTTTTACCAAAGTCAACCATGACATTATTATTGTCAAAATTCTTAGTTTTTAACACAGAATTCAAATATTTCACATATGAATTTTCCGGCTTCGTGCTCGAACTGTTCATTCTAATCGAGGCAACTCAATAAGAGGTTTTCAAGGCCTCAAAAGCACAAGTAAAGGGAGAATTACGGTGATGACCCTTTGGGTCATCACATAGCTGGCCTAGCTTCGTTAGTAGGCGCCATCACGACTCCCGATGGTGAAAAATCCGAATCATGACAATAATATAATCAAATAGGTTGATGCGTGTAATAAACTCATATTGGAAGTTTTATAGGAGCAATAGATACAGTAGAAAAGTAGAATTCTTGTTGCAGTGTCTCATCATCATGAGACTCTGGATATACATAATTTAACTTGAAAGTTCCTTTTTTATGGCCTAGATTGTGGCAGAAGCTGCAATCTAATTTTTTTGCTTCCTCTTTATTTTTTGTCTACTTGCTGCAACATTATCAGATTCTTTTTGCGAAAACTTTTGTTTTCTTTCTTTAATACATTATTTTTCCAATCGTGGAGGCAAATGATGTATGTTACTCGACATAGGATTCATCTCTAGACCATTCATAGGTGGAATAGAAAATGCATAGATCCTTCTACAAGTTTCTACTTTACAACAATCATCCACATACAAATGAATGTCATCGTGTTTAGCCCAACTCACCGCTATGAAATGCTTGCAAGGGATTCATATTAGATCTCATTACTTACAATTGCATTTTGTATTTAACAAATCCACAACCCTATTAGTCATTATGCTTGCTCCTATTATCTTATAACTCCACTCATTTAACTTTCTTGGAATAAATTCAGGTGCACTATCCTTATTTTTGTGGAATACATCCTTAATCCTAGGGCAAATATCACCATCATTCCACTTGGCACCTTTATCCCTATTTGCTTGCACCTTTTTCTCAAGGTGATACCTTAACTTCTCCAATAAAGTTATAATTGGCTTATCTCTAACCTCAATTATCATGATATTAAAACATTCATCAAACCGTTTTGACACAAGATTTACAACAAGGATCACTCCGAGTTGTCACGATCCGAAATTCCCACCTCATAACCGTGATGGCGCCTACATTTCACTTGCTAGATAACCCAAATGTTAAAGAATCTTTAAAGTCCATTTTCTTTCATTATCAATAAAAAAGGTCAATAAAGCCAAAATGAACTAAAATTGACTGTGGAATAACATAAATTCTCATAATATTTACTACAATACGGAACTCGAGTCACAACTCATGAGCTTTTAGAATTTTCTACAAATAAAATATTAAAGAAATACAACTATTTTGAACGAACGAAATAGTAAAATAAGGAAAATATAAGGGGACTTCAAAGTTTGTGGACGTTAGCAGATTTGCCTCGAGTCTCAAATGACCAAGTTCGAGCTGCTACGCTCACAAATAGCTAGGCATATACCAAAGTCTGCACAAGAAGTGCAAAGTATAGTATGAGTACAACCGACTCCATGTACTCCGTAAGTGTCGAGTTTAACCTTGATAAACTAGTAACGAGGTTATGACAAGACACCTACATAATAAACCTGTACAGATAATAGTATACACACAAGATAACGGCAAATAAAATCTAAATTTGTACTATTGGGAAGGGGACATTCTAAAGGGGATAATGATACGAGAAATACAACAGAAAATGATAACCAAAATAGTCAATACACCTTTAACAAGTAAAACAATTAAGCACAATGAAGAAAATTATACGACATCACCCTTCGTGCTTTACTCTTAATCTAAGTATAAATCAACAGATGCAACACGTATTTTCGTGCATTAACTCTCATAACATGGCAAAACATCACCTTTTATGCATTAAATAATCACAATATGGCACGACATCACCATTCGTGCATTAACACTCATATATGGCACGACATCATCCTACGTGTATTAATGCTCTCCCTTACCACATATCAATGAACAAGCAATACTAGGGATATATGATCAACAAGAACAATCCTTTCTTCAATAATGGTATCACAATACCAATCTCAACTTTAGAATCGATGCTCAACTATCACAAAGTCCTATAAATATGTTAAGAACAATCAATATAATGAATAACTAGGCTGTAATGACCCGACCAGTTATTTTGAGAATTAGCATCCTGATATATTTTTAACTACTTTCCCGTATTTTTTTCTGGTATTGTGAGTTACCGGTAAGATTCATCTTGAGTTTTGGAGTATTTTGGTGCACTTAATCCCTAAATGAGAGCGTAACATTAGAATTTGGACTATAGACAAAAGAGTATGAAGACGGACTCAGAATAAAATTCCATTAATTACGATAGCTCTGTTGAGTGATTTAGAGATTAGGGGCGTGATCGGATTATGTTTTAGATGTCTGTAATTTATTTAGGTTTGAAATGTCTAAAGTACAATTTTTGAAGTATCAGGATCGATAGAGAAATTTTGATTTCGGGATCGGAATCCAACTCTAAAAGTCGGGATAGTTCTGTAGGATGAATGTAACTTGTGTGCAAAATTTGGGGCCAATCGTGCATGGTTTGGTTGGTTTTGGCATCGGTTGTAGAACTATTGAGATTTCAAGTTTATTAGGCTTGGATTGGAGGGAGATTCGTGGTTTTACCGTTGTTTGATGTGATTTGAGAGTTGGACTCAGTCCGTATGATATTTTAGGATTTTTTGGTATGTTTGGTTGAGATCCCCGGGGCCTCGGGTGAGTTATGAATGCTTGACAGAAGTGAATTTGGACTTAGGCAAATTCTAAATTTTACTGCTTTTCGTATTTTTGACCTGCAGTGAGGATCCTGCAGGTGCGGCCTGCAGAAGCAAGAAAGAGGTTGCATGTGCAGTTTGGGGCATGCAGTGCTCAAGGACCGCATAAGCAGAACCACATTTGCAAAGAAGGAGCGCAGGTGCGGAGCCTAGGGAGTTAATGAAATTCCGCAAATGCGGAGCCCAAGCCGCAGGTGCGGCCCCATGAACCGTAGATGCAGAAATCGCTGACCAGATATAGAAAATTCAAGGGTTTGAAATTTCATAACACAAAAATCGAATAGGAGCTCGGTAGGAGATGATGTTTTGAGGAGTTTCGAAGGAGAATCATTGGGTAACGAATTCTAACTCGATATTAATGATAATACTATAATCTATTATTGTTTTCCTCTTCTAATTAAGGAAAATGAGGGTAAAAGTTTGAAAATGGAAGAAACTTTCCCCAATTGAAAATCTGGGTTTTAAGTGAGATTTTGGCGTCGGATTTTGATGATTTTTGTTTGAGTGTGCTCGTGATTGATCGGGTGTTAACAATTTGTAAATTGTACTCAATTCTGAGGCATGGGCCCAAGGGACTATTTGGGGCAATTTTCCTAATTTTGTGTTTTAGCTTCGCATTAATTAGTTAAATTAGTTACTTAAAATTATATTTACATTATGCAAGTAATTTGAATAGATTTGGTCCATTTGGAGTAGGGTACTCGTGGCAAGAACATGATTTCAAGTTGATTAGAGTTGGTTCGAGGTAAGTGGCTTGCCTAACCTTGCGTGGGGAAAATCCCCATAGGATTTGTTATTATTATTATTATATGAGTGCCGCGTACGTGAGCTGATGAGTGCGTACACATGCCAATTATTGGAAAACCACATTTTCATTAAGTAAATATTTGTGTTTCTTTTTTGTTGAACACTACTTGTAATTTAAAGTCTACTGTTTAGCTTAGGAAAGCATGCTTAACTGACTTAGCTGCTCTATCTACTTAAACCATTTATTTGAATTCTATGCAGCATGTTTAGAAATAGAAATATCTGCTTTTCTTGGTACGAACTTGGATAGAACTGTAAACTCTTTCTTGAGATTGTTATGTGCTTAGTTTGGGACTATGGGGCCATATCCCGGGATATCCCCTTACATGTTTACTTTGGGACTACAGATCGGTATTTCGGGATATCCCCCTGCATATTTATATTTGGGGCTATGGGACAACATCTACGGAGATTACCCCAGTACCAGACATTTACTTTGGGACTATGGATTGGTGTTTCGAGAGATTCCCCTAAATATTTATGATTTGGACTACAGGACGATATCTCGATAGATCCTCTGTTCACATTTGGGACTACGGGGATGATATCCTAGGAGGTCCCATGTTGCTATCTTTGTGTGTTAAATTATATTCTTCTATGATTTTATTATTTGTTGATTGTTAATTTCTTAATTACACTGTCACCTTTCATACAACTTTATCTGCTATATATATATATATATATATATATATATATATATAATATGCCCTGACCTTCTTCGTCACTACTCGATCGCGGTTAGGCTTTGCACTTACTAGGTACCGTTGTGGTGTACTCATGCCCTTTCCTGCACATGTTTTTCGTATGCGGATCTAGGTTCTTTTGTTTGGTCATTCTATTAGTGAGGCGGGCGATATCAGAGACTTCGATTTATAGCTGCCGCATCCGCATACCAAGAAGTCCTCTCCTTTCTCCCCTTTAGCTTTAGACTTCCTGTATTTACTTTTGATTAGACATTCTGGAGTTAGACCACTATGTAGTTTTCTCTAGATTATGATTTCATGAGATTCTGGGTTTTAGGAGTTTTTGATTCAGTTTTGAGAGTGTTTATTGTATATGCCGGGTGGCATTTTAAACCTTTTTAATTATGTTTTACCTGTAACTTACTAGTTTCGTATTTCCTTTCTTTTTTCCGCAAATTGTTAGGCTTACCTAGTCGTAGAGACTAGGTGCCGTCACGACAGCTCATGGAGGGAGAACTTGGGTCGTGACAAGTTGGTATGAAAGATCTAGGTTCATAGGAGTCATGAATCACAAGCCGGTTTATTAGAGTCTCGCGGATCGTTACGGAGACGTATGTACTTATCAACGAGAGGCTATGTAACTATTAGGAAAATTCCACTTCATTTGCTTTCCTTGCCGTGCGAGATTTTGATATCAAAATTTATAAACCTTTGTCTTCTATTCTCTCCCAGATGGTGAGGACATGTGGTATCGGAGATGACCAGGCACCCCCGCCCCCTACTAGAAACCTTAGAGGCAGGGGCCGGGGTAGAGGCCGAGCACGCGCACATGGTGCAGCAAGAGCACCCGCGCGAGCTGCGATAGAGGAGCCACCATCATCACCAGCCGGAGCTCAGACACATGACACACCTACTTCTACTACTACTTCAGCTCTCCAGGAGACCCTTGCATAGTTCATGAGCATGTACACCACTCTAGCTTAGGCAGGGTTGATTCCCCTTGCTGCAGCCACATCTTAGGCTGGGGGAGGAGCACAGACTCCAGCCGCCCGCATTCCTAAGTACCGGGTTCAGGTTCATCAAATCTTAGAGGTTGTACCGGTACCGCCTGTAGCCCCATTTCAACCCAAGGATAGGGCAACATCTTTAGAGGATGAGCAACGGAGGCTTGAGAGGTTCAAGAAGTACAAGCCTCCAACATTCAATAGTCTGGCATCAAATGATGCTCTAGGATTTCTAGAAGAGTTCTACCATATCCTCCGCACTACGGATATTTCATGATCGAGTGGAGTTTCTTTCACTACCTTGCAGCTTCGAGTAGCACCATCTCAGTGGTGGCGTACTTATGAGTTAGACTGCCCAGCTGAGGCAACGTCCCTTATATGGACCTAGTTTTCATATATGTTTTTGAGGGAGTATATTCCTCAGAGCCTCAGGGACGCATGACGGGCAAAGTTCGAGCATTTGCGCCAGGGTACTATGATAGTTTCAGAGTATACTATTCGTTTCACTAACTTGGCTAGGCATGAATCATCATTGGTTTCCACAGTTCGCGAGAGAGTTTGCTGTTTTATTGAAGGGATTATTCCGAAAATTATATCTAGCATGTCCCAGGAGTTGGATATGGATATCTCTTATTAGTAGGTGGTGAGTATTACTAGGAGAGTATAGGGCATGCATGCTCGGGATAGAGAGGAAAAAGAGGCCAAGATGTCTCGAGAGTAGGGCCATTATTTCGGTGCTCGTGCCCCAACTACAGTTCGTCATAGTAGAGGTTATATGAGTCGCCCATTTCATTTAGCTCTTCCACCAACTAGTGGTATTCCAGGTCCTCTTAGACCTCAGGAGTCTTATTATGCACCTCTAGTATCTAGTGTGACTCCTGCATGAGGTGCTTTCAGTGGTCATTCTAGAAAACAGTGGCCCGAGCAAGTCATAACCACCACGTCCTCCTAGATCTTGTTTTGAGTGTGGCAACACACGTCATATGGCGAGAGACTACCCTAAACTTAGGAGGGGTGCACCTCCATAGACTTCTCAGCCACAGCGTGCTACACACAGTTCTGAAGCTGTGATTACAGAACCAGTTGCTGCCCTACCTGCCCAGCCAACTAGAGGTGGAGGTCGCGGAGGTAGAGGTTGCCCTAGAGGGGGAGGCACGGCAAGATATTATGCTCTTCCCGCCGGTACTGAGGTTGTTGCCTCTGATTCTGTCATCACAGGTATTGTCCTGGTTTTTCATAGAGATGAATCAATTCTATTTGATCCAGGCTCCACTTATTCTTATATGTCCTCTTATTTTACCCCACATTTGGGCATGTCTCGGGATTCTTTGAGTTCCCCTATTTATGTCCTACTCCTGTGGGAGATTCTTTTATTGTGGATCGCATTTATCGGTCATGTTTGATTGCTCTTAGTGGTTTTGAGACTATAGCCGATTTATTATTGCTCAGCATGGTAGATTTTGATGTTATCTTGGGCACTGACATTGTGGACCCATTTTGCTATTATTGATTGTCACGCCAAAATGATGACGCTGGCTATGCCATATGTACCAAAAGTAGAGTGGATGAGTAGATCATACTCCCAGTAGGGTTATTTCATTCCTTAAGGCTCATCGAATGGTTGAGAAGGGGTGTGATGCGTATCTATCTTATGTGAGATGTCAGTATTGATATCCCTACAACTAAATCAGTCCTAGTAGTACAAGATATCTCTAATGTGTTTCCAGCTGATCTTCCGGGCATGCCGCCCGACAGAGATATTGATTTTGGCATTAATATGTTACGGGGTACTCACCCATTTATATTCCTCCTTACTGTATGGCTTCTCATATGTTAAAGGAGTTGAAGGAGCAGTTACAGGAATTTCTTGATAAGGGTTTTATTCGGCCAAGTGTATCACCTTGGGGTGCTCTTGTCTTATTTGTAAAGAAGAACGATGGTTCTATGCGTATGTACATTGATTATCCAAAGTTATAGTGAAGAACCGGTATCCTCTGCCTCGTAATGATGACATGTTTTATCAGTTACAGAGTGCTATTATGTTTTCTAAGATTGACTTGCATTCAGGTTATTATCAGTTGAAGATTCGGGAGCCAAATATCCCAAAGACTGCCTTCAGGACTCGTTATGGTCATTACGAGTTCCTTGTTATGTCATTTGGGCTGACCAACACCCCAGCAGCCTTCATGTATTTGACGCACAGTGAGTTCCTCTTATATTTTTACTCATTCATCATTGTCTTTATTGATGATATTTTGGTATATTCCCGGAGTCAGGAAGATCATGAGCAGTGCATGAGGATAATGCTTCAGACTTTGAGAGAAAAGAAGTTATATCCAAAATTGTCGAAATGTGAATTCTTGTTGGACTCTATGGCATTCTTGGGTCACGTGGTATCAAGTGAAGGGATCAAGGTGGATCCAAATAAACTGGAATCATTGTAGAGTTGGCCCAGATCATTCTCAGCTACAGAGATCCATAATTTTCTTGGCTTGGCGGGTTATTACCGTCGATTTGTTGAGGGATTTTGTTCAAGTGGATGGAAGAGTGTGAGGAGAGCTTCTAGAAACTCAAGACAGCTTTGACTACAGCCCCAATATTGATATTGCCTACAGATTTGAGGTCTTATACTGTATATTGTGATGCCTTGAGGATTGGCCTTGAGAGGTATTGATGTAGGACGGTAGGGTGATTGCCTACGCATCCAGACAGTTGAAGGTGCATGAGAAGAGATATCTTGTCCATGATCTCGAGTTAGCTTCTATTGTTCATACCTTGAAAATCTGGCATCATTATTTGGACGGTGTTCCTTGTGAGATATATACTGATCACTGAAGTTTGCATCATCTGTTCAAGAAGAAGGACCTTAATTTGCGCTAGAGAAGGCAGGTTAGAGCTGCTAAAAGACTATGATATCACTATCTTATATCACTCGGGCAACACCAATGTGGTGGTCGATGCTTTGAGTCACCAGACGGAGAGTTTGTGGAGTTTGGCTTATGTACCGGCAGCTGAGAAGCTCAAGGCGATGGATATTCAGGCCGTAGCCGGTCAGTTTGTGAGATTGGATATTTCGGATCCAAGTCGGGTACTTGCTTGTGTGATTTCTCGGTCTTCCTTGTTTGATCGTATCCGAGAGCGTCAGTATGATGACCTTCATTTGCTTGTCCTCAAGGACATGGTTCTGCATGGCGACACAAGAGATGTGACCGTTTGTGATGACGAGGTATTGAGGATGCAACGTCAGTATGTGTACCTAATGTTTATGGTCTTTGGGAGTTGATTCTAAAGGAGGCCCACAGTTCGTGGTATTCCATCTATCCTGGTGCCGCGAAGATGTACTTGGATTTGAGACAACACTATTGGTGGAGGCGGATGAAGAAAGATATAGTTAGGTTTTGTTACATCTCGCATTTTCTTACATTAAAAGTTTCGTTTTCATTTAATTGACGTAGGCTCGGGGATGAGATCATTTTGATGTTAATGTACTTACACTATTTATAACAAGCGATAAATAAGTGTTATAAAAAATAAAAGGGTACACAGCTTAAAGAAAATGAATTTGGAATAAAATACTGATCGAGCGGTAATACTCGATAATGATGAACTAATACCATGCAAGGTACCATATGACCATGATAGAATAATATATAAAATATATTAAAAATTAAACAAAATTTTAAGTAATTTATGATAATTTTTAAATTATGCGGGTAATTGATTAATTATCCTATACATTACCGAATTAACTAATAAATAGGTAAAGATTAATCTGCACCTACCCTCCACGTGGCACAAAGCCACCAAATTAAAAGATGACTCACGATAAATTAAACATGGGTGTCTACACCTAAGGAATAAATTAAGTAACTTTGTCAAAATAAGACTTAGTCGTATCTTCTTGTTATCTAACGTGGTGGAATTCATTTTACGCAATGAAATTCTAAAACTAAGTTAACAACAAAAGTCATGCATATCCTGAAAGTAAAGTTAAAGCTCACCAAAAGAGTAGTAGAATCAAGGCAAGTATTGAGAACCGAGGACGTTAGAAAGCAGAATCATTTCGTTGAAATATTCAATCCATAGCAAGGTTTCGATCAAATTCAGAAGCTGAAGCTTCATCCTCTCATTCTAACATATTTCATGGAAGTAGAAGTTTCACTTCAATCAAATAATTCAAGGAATAGGTATGTTAAGTTTCTCCCTTTTCTTTTGATATTATGTACACCCATACCTATGCATGACACGACATTTACATGCATGCGTATGACGTTATAATTATTTTAGAATTTACCAAGTTATTCAGATTTAAAGAAGTGTTTCTATATTCCATATTTCATCTCTGTCTTTTACGTACAAATTTTCATGCCTTACATACTCAGCATATTGACGCCCTATTTCACGGGGCTTACGTTTCATGCCTTCAGGTGTAGGTAGGCAAGCTGACGGTTCCCCTTCTTAACATCCCTAATCAGCGAGAGTTGGCATGCTCCATTTGATCCGGAGCTGCTTTGAATGTTGGTACGATACATTTACGTATATATATATATATATATATATATATGGGTATGACGTAGCTCAGTCCCGTCTTTGTAAAGTTATCTGTTAGAGGTGTATAGATACTATGTCTAGTTGGGATGTATATGACCTTGTCGGCTTTCAGTTATTGGATGTATAGTTGTCTATAGCAGCCTTGCCGGCTCACCCCCTGTATTATGCAGATATACGTACATATGCCTCGTTGGTAGGTTTCTTTCATGTATGATATCTTCATAATTCAGAAGATATTATACAGGTTCATATCCTAGACGTATACTTAGGGGTGTTTGATAGGTAAAACTCAGGCAACCGTTGAGGACCATTAGTTTGGGTCGTGACAAAAGTGGTATCAGAGCAGTTCTGTCCTAGGGTTGTCTACAGACCGTGTCTAGTAGAGTCTTGTTTATGGGTGTGTTTTTCACCAGAATTATAGAAAGAGGCTACATGACATATAGGATGTTATCCTCTCTTCTTATCTTAGATAGTGCAAAATAAGCATTCATGTTCCTAACGATGTGTTACGTTTTTAGCGATGCCTCCGAAGACTATAGCCGCTAGCACTGTTCATAAGGCTACGAAGCTGTTAGAAAGAGAGATAAGTTATACCATAGATTTAGACCCATCGGATATCATGGGTTCTATTAAGGAAGATGCATCCAGGGATCCATATGAGTCATATGTTCGAGCTGTTTCGATCACTCCGGCAGTAGATGGGGTAAGATGAGTCCCGACCTCACCAAGATGCTTAGTTTCACAGCCCGTTGATCAGGGTATGAGGGGAGTAGTGCATGGATTGGCACACCTGGAATTCCTCATGCTCAAAACTATGTCAAGGTATTTGAGGACACCAGCTCTTCTGAGGTTCCGGATGGTCCACAGTCTTGAGAGTTCGTCAATCAAGGTTCGTTGGTATATGTTATGGGATACGCAGAGGAAGAAGCTAGTAGTCTTGCCAAGAGGATAAAGGTAACTAATAGGGACATGAAAATTCTTCTACGAAGTGTGTCCGATCAAGGTTCTTATATAGGACAAGGCAAGGACCCTCTACTATATACTTCCTCCAAGTGTCACTTTTTGATTGGTGAGCTCCACCTCTTCTTGCAATATTACCAAGTTGGAGTTTTAAATGTGGTTGGTTGTTTGATGAGGATGTAGGGAGCCCCGTCCCGACTTGTATATATTATGGTTATCTTTACTTAGAGGTTTTGCAGACACTATCATGTATGTAGTTTTGGGTATGATATGTCTATGGCTTAGTCGACCCTTTATATATAAACCTTTTTTCTAAATTAGTTATGCGAGTTAAGTTTTAATATTGATACTTATATATATGGATGTCGCTGTAATGGCATGTGATAGATTTGATAGTAAACAAAGATAAGGTATGTGGTGTTTGGTTGGATAGAACTTGATATTATAATGGGTATAGATTAGTTGGCCTTTTGTTATGCTAACATCAAGTGTAGGTCAAAGATGGTTTAAATTTAGTTCCCAGGAGAGGTTTTTTTAGAATGGGAAGGTAATACGGCATCACCAAGAGGTAAATTTATCTTTTATCTCAAGACAAAGAAGATGATCAATAAGGGCTATATTTATTACTTATCTCGGGTTCAGGATATGGGAGTAGAATCACTAACCATTTAGTCCATCCTAGTGGTATTGAGTTTCTCGATGCTTATGAAATTCCAGGTCTCCCGCCAGAGCGAGAAATTGAGTTTTCTACACAAGAGACTGAGGCAGTAAATACTTTTCCTAGACCCACAACATCAAAGGTTTGTATCTTCTCCATTTGGCAGGTTATTACAAGAAACTTGTAACAAAAGTTTCTTCTCTTCTAAGCACCTTTAACCAAAGTGGTATGTGATGTCTTGCTTGACGTTTTGGAATAGCATAAGGAAATCTATGGTGCAAGCAGGTTGAATAAAGGTTGCAAATTAGTATAAATATATATGTATAGGTCGCAAGCTAAAGTATCGTAGAGCGACAAGGTTCTAGGAAGACAGGAGTAACGATAAGAAAAGATGAGTAAAAAGGTAACAACAATGGATGAGACCTTGGGAATAATCTCATAAGAGAGCTGATGGTTTCCCTAAGTTATAGAAGGCTCAGTATAGCCTGAATTAACTCAAATGAGTCTAAGACTAGTAATGTTTAGAATAAATGAAATATTGCCCTAATAGTGGGATAATGGCGGAATTATGAGGGATAAAAGATGAAGTTTGGGCCTCCGAAGAGAGGAATTTCCTGAATTGTACAAGACTAGGATAAACATGTAAGTTAACTCATAAGGGAACTAGGTTTCTATGGACTGACACTTGTGAACGGAGTTTCCAGGCCTTAAAAGACAGATTAACTTCAGCACCGATTCTACTGCTCCCAAAAAGGACCGATGGTTATGTTATACATTATGACGCATCAGGCGTTGGATTGGGTCGTGTGCTGATGTAGTATGGTAAGGTTGTAGCCTATGCTTCTATACAACTAATAAAGTAAGAGAAGTACTACCCAACCCACGATTTAGAGATAGCCATGGTGATTTATGCACTAAAATGTGGAGCTCTACTTGTATGGCATTCATGTTGACATCTATGCGGATCATAAGAGCCTCTAGTATATCTCCAAGAAAAAAAAAGAATTGAATTTATGTCAAAGAAGATGATTGGAGTTACTTAAAGATTATGACGTTTATATTTCATGCCATCTGGGGAGAGCGAACGTAGTAGCCGACACCCTCAACCGTAGATCTATGGGTAGTCTGCCATATTTATAGCCAAAAAATAAAAAGGAGAATATCCCATGAAGTTCACTAGCTAGCTAGTCTTGGAGTTCGATTACTAGACTCAGGTGATATTGGAATTACTCTTTAGGATATGGCAACATCCTCTTTAGTAATTGAGGTAAAGGAACGCCAGTATGAGTCCTGTGTTAGTTCATTATAGGGATACCACCCTTCAGAAGGAGGAGACACCGTTTAAAATTACAGAAGATGGGGTCCTCAGATATCGAGGATGATTATGTGTCCTTAATGTTTTAGGGCTACATCAATAGGTTATGGAAGTAACTCACTATTCTCGTTATTCTATCCATCCTGGTGCAAAAAAGATTTATCATGACATCAGGGAAGTATATTGGTGGGACGGAATGAAAAAGGGTATAGCAGAATTTGTTGCACAGTGTCCTAACTATCAGTAGGTTAAGATTGGGCATAAAAAACCTGGTAGATTATTGCAGGATATAGAGATTCCGACTTGGAAATGGGAATTAATCAATATGGATTTCAGCGTAGCCTTACCTCGTACACAGCGTAAGTTCGATTCGATATGGGTGATTTTTTATATGCTTACAAAGTTAGCCCATTTTTGCCCGTTAGGACTACATATTCCATAGAGGGTTATGCAAGGCTTTATTTTAAGGAGTTAGACGACTGTATGGTGTCCCTGTTTCTATTATCACGGATAGAGAAGCTCAATTTACAACTAATTTCTAGAGGTCCATCCAAAAAAAGAATTGGGAACTCAGGCAAGTCTTAATAAAATATTTCATCACCAAACTAATGGACAGGTCGAGCACACAATTCAGGCGCTCAAGAATATGTTACGAGCATGTGTGCTGGATTTTAAAAGAAGTAGGGATGAACATCTACCTTTTATCGAGTTTGCGTATAATAATAGTTACCACTCAAGTATTTAAATGGCTACACACGAAGCTCTTTATGGACGGAAGTCTAGGTAGCCTATAAGGTGGTTCAATGTTGGGGAAACTACGTTAGTAGGGCCATAATTGGTACAGCGGGCAATCGAGAGAATTAAGTTTATACAAGAAAGGCTACTGGTAGCTCAAAGTCGTGAGAAGGCTTATACGGATAATCAACGATGAGAATAAATATTTTAGGTGGAAGACTGGGTATTCCAAAAAGGTATCACCAACGAAACCTGTCATGAGATTCAGAAAGAAGTGAAAACTTAGACCTCAGTACATGGGACCATAGAGGATCATACGCAAAGTAAGCCAGATAGCATATAAGTTAGACTTGTCTTCGTACTTGGAGTCTTTACGTCCAATCTTTCATATGTTTATGCTCCGCAAATGTATCGGAGATCCTTCCAAAATTGTGCTAGTTGACGACATTAAGGTCACAAAGTATCCATCATATGAAGAAACTCCCATTGCTATATTAGACGGACAGATTTGAAGATCGAATACTAAAGATGTAGTTGTGATGAAAGTACTTTGAAGAAACAATAATGTGGAAGATGTGACTTAGGAGGCCGAGAAAGACATGAGGTCTAGATATTCCTACTTATTTCCTCCTCAAGAGAGGGATCCGACCGAGACGTCATAATCACAAGGTACAGATATAAATTCTTGTGTTGGTTAGTATCGTTGGTCATGTGAGGCCATTGTCGTTATTCATAATTATAGTCATGCGTGAAGTTCGGTTATTAAGATTCTACGAAAAAAGTTGGTAGTGATGTTGTTATAGAGACAACCCTGCCGAATTCATATAGATCCAGGGGGTTGAACATTCGAGGACGAATGTTTCTAAAGGGGAAGGATGTTACATCTCACGTTTTCGTACGTTAAAAGTTTCATTTCAGTTAATTGATGTAGAATCGGGGATGAGATCATTTTGACGTTAACGTACTTACGCTAATAATAAGTGTTATGAAGGATAGAGTGGTATACGGATTAAAGAAAACGAATTTTGTTGAAGTGGCCAAATAATAAAATACGGGTCGAACGGTAATACTCGATAATTATGAACTAGTACCATGCAAGGTACCATATAACCACGGTAGAATAATATATAAAGTTTATTAAATAAATATATAAAGATTGTAAGTAATTTATGTTAATTTTTAAATTATGCAAGTAATTAATTAAGTACTAGATAATAAGATATTATCTAATTAACTAATAAGTAGGTAAATATTACTAATCTTCACCCACTTTTCACGTGGCACAAGGCCACCAAATTAAGATATGACTCATAATAAATTATACATAGGTATCTACACCTAAGGAGTAAATAAAGTAACTTTGTCAGAATAAGACTTCTTAGTCTTATCTCTTTGTTATCTGACATGGTGGAATTCATTTTACACAATGAAATTTCTAAAACTAAGTTAACAACAAAAGTCATGCATATCCGGAAAGTAAAGCTAAAGCCCACCAAAAGAGTAGTAGGATCAACGCAAGTATTGAGAACCAAGGACGTTAGAAAACAGAATCATTTCGTCCAAATGTTCAATCCATAGCAAGGTTTCGATCAAATTCAGAAGCTGAAGCTTCATCCTCTCATTCTAACATATTTTATGAAAGCAGAAGCTTCACTTCCGGCAAATAATTCAAGGAATAGGTATGTTAAGGCTCTTCCTTTTTTCTTTTGGTATGATCCAAATTATACTGAAAAACAAGTAAACACATAGTTTTCATAGGTTATTCTACTCATAGAAATAGTAGGCGTATCTATTTTCTTGATTCCCCATAAAAAATATTATTATCTTTTGTTTATGGGTGTCAGAATAATATGCAGTTGGAAAAGTTTATCTGGAAGGAATATTGAGATTATTACGTATTTTTCATACATTTCACTCATTTATACATGTGTATCAGATGGTGTTATATACGCGTATATGTATATTATATTTATATGGAATAAGGAAAAAAGGTTACGGCCTTATATACACACTACCACCTAATTAGATGGTATATGATGATGTTGCCCGTAATGGTTGAAATATGACTCAGACGGCAATATATGTGCGTATATATGTATGTATATGTATATGGGATATGGGAAGAGGTTATGGCATTATATATGCACCACCACCTGATCAGCTGGTATATGTTGATGATGTGCCCATAGTGGCCGAGACAATATGATGGGATGCCCTCAGTGGCTTGATGATATTATGTACACCCATACCTATGCATGACACGACATTTACACGCATGTGTATGACGTTATACACATTTTAGAATTTACCATGTTATTCAGAGTTAAAGATGTGCTTTTATATTCCATGTTTCATCTCTGTCTTTTACGTGCAAATTTTCATGCCTTACGTACTCAGTACATTTTTTGTACTGACGCCCGATTTCACGAGGTCTATGTTTCATGCCTTCAGGTGTAGATAGGCAAGCTGACGATCTCCATTCTTAGGATCCCAATTCAGCGAGAGTTGGCGTGCTCCATTTGATCAGAGTTGCTTTGGATGTCGGTACGATATGTTTGTGTGTGCATATATATAGGTATGACGTGGCTCAATCTCGTCTTTGTACAGTTATGTTTCTATTAAAGGTCTGTAGATAGTATGTCTATTTGGGATATATGTGGTCTTGTCGGCTTTCAGTTATTGGATGTATAGTTGTCTATAGCATTCTTGCCGGCTCGCCCCATGTATTCTGCAGATATACGTACGTATGCCTTGTTGGTAGGTTACCTTCATGTATATTTTCTTCGTAATTCAGAAGATGTTATACATGTTTCATATCCTAGATGTATGCTTAGGGGTGTTTGACAGGTAGAACTCAGGCACCCTTCATGGCCCATCGGTTTGGGTCGTGACAGGTTTGTAGCTCGGTGCCTTAATTGTCAGCAGGTAAAGTATGAGCATCAGAGACCAGGTGGATTGCTTCAGTTGATAGAGATTCTAGAGTGGAAGTGGGAGCGGATCACATGGACTTCGTAGTTGGACCCCCACGGACTTTGAGGAAGTTCGATGTCATTTGTGTTATTGTGGATTGGCTAATCAAGTCCGCACACTTTATTCCTATTTGTACCACCTATTTCTCGGAGCGGTTGGCGGAGTTTTATATTAGGGAGATTGTTCGTCTGCATGATATTTCAATTTCCATCATTTCAGATGGAGGTATTCAATTCACATCACGGTCCTGGAGGGCCATACAACATAAGTTGAGTACCCGGGTAGAGTTGAGCATAAAATTTCACCTCCAGACGGACGGACAGTCCTAATGCACTATTTAGATTCTTGAGGATATGATCTCGGTGTGTGTGTGTATTGGAGTTTGGAGGTTCTTGGGATCAATTCTTGCCACTGGCAGAGTTTTCATACAATAACAGTTATCAGTCCAACATTCAGATGGCACCGCATGAGGCCTTGTATGGAAGGCGCTATAGATTCCCGGTGAGTTGGTTTGAGTCGGGTGAGGCTAGATTATTGGGAACAAACTTGATTCAGGATGCCTTGGAGAAGGATAAGGTGATTCAGGATAGAATCCGCACAACCCAGTCCAGACAGAAGAGTTATGCGGACAGGAAGGTTTGTGATATTTCCTATATGGTTGGAGAGCGGGTATATTAAGGGTGTTATGAGATTTAGGAAGAAGGGGAAATCGAGTCCGAGGTTTATAGGTCATTTTAAGGCATTGCGACGTGTTGGGCCGATTTCTTATGGGCTTGCCTTACCGCCCATCTTGGTAGGAGTTCATTTGGTATTTCATATTTTGATACTCCGAAAGTATCACGGTGATCCGCTACACATGTTGGATTTCAGTTCAGTCCAATTAGACAAGGATCTATATTATTTTAAGAAGCCAGTGGAGACATTGGACGTGTATGTTCGAAAGTTGAGGTCAAAGAACATTGCATCAGCGAAGGTTCAGTGGCGAGGTCAGCCGATCGAGGAGGCGGCATGGGGGACCGAGCATGATATGCATAGTCATTACCCTCATCTTTTCACCACTTCAGGTATGTCTTTATGCTCGTTCGAGGACGAATATATGTTTTAAGAGGGGGAGGATGTAACAACCCTGTTGATCATTTTGAGAATTAACGTCCTGATTCCCTATTAAATGCTTTCCCCATGTTTGTTTCTTCTATTGTGAGTTGCCGGGAAGATTTGTTTTGAGTTTCATTCTGTTTTAGGGCACTTAGTCCCTAAATAAGATCTTAAGCTTTAGAATTTTGACCGTAGTCGGAAGAGTGTAAAGATGGCTTTGGAATAATATTCTGTCGATTCCATTAGCTCCGTTGAGTGATTTTGGGCTTTGGGGCATGTTCGGATTGTGTTTTAGAGGTCTGTAGCTTATTTAGGCTTGAAATGGCAAAAGTAGAATTTTTGAAGTTTCCATATCGATATTGAGATTTTGATATCAGGGTCGGAATCCGATTCCAAATTTTGGGATAGTTTGTAAGGTTGAATGTGCTTTTGTACAAAATTTTGGGTCAATCGTACATGGTTTAGCTGGTTTCGATGTCAGTTGTAGAATTCTTGAGATTTCAAGTTTATTAGGCTTGAATTGGAGGGTGATTCATGGTTTTAACATTGTTTGATGTGATTTGAGAGTTGGAATGAGTCCGTATGATGTTTTAGGATTGGTTAGTATATTTGGTTGAGATCCCGGGGCCCTCTGGTGAGTCTTGGATGCTTGACAGAAGTGAATTTAGACTTAGGCAAATTCTGAAGTTTGTTGCTTCAGGTATTTTTGCACCTCTGGTGAGGAGCCTGCATGTGCGGCTCGAAGAAGCGGGGAAAGAGGTCGCATGTGTGGTCTGGGGCACGAAGACCAGTGGCCGCAGATGCGGCTCAAGGACCGCAGAAGCGGAACTACATCTGTGAAGAATGGAGCGTAGGTGCGGAGCTTAGGGAGATAATGAAATTCCGCAGATGCGAAGCCCAAGCTGCGGGTGCGGCCTATGTACCGCAGATGTGTAAATCGCTGAGCAGATATAGAAATTTCGACGGTTTGAAATTTCATAACAAAAAAACCGAATGGGAGCTTGGTGGGAGACGATTTTCTTAGGGGTTTTAAATGAGAATCATTGGGTAACGAATTCTAACTCGATTTTGATCATAATACTATAATCTAGTGTTGTTTTCCTCTTATAATTAAGGAAATTGAGGGTAAAAGTTTGAAAATGGGAGAAACGTTCCCCAATTGAAAATCCGAGTTTTGAGTGAGATTTTCACTTCATTTTTTGATGATTTTTGTTCAGCGTGCTCGTGAATGATCAAGTGTTCAAAATTTGTAAATTTTACCCGATTTTGAGTTGTGGGTTCGAGGGACTCTGCGGGGGGATTTTCCTAATTTTGTTTAATTAGTTACTTAAATTTATATTTACATTATACAATTAATTTGAATAGATTTGGGTCATTTTGAGTCGGGTACTGGTGGCAAGAACATGATTTCAAGTTGATTCGAGGTAAGTGGCTTTCGTAACCTTACATGGGGGAATTCCTGGTAGGATTTGGTATTATTGTTATATGTCGTGTACCTGAGGTGACGAGTGCGTATACGTGTCAATTATTAGAAACCCCATTTTCAGTAAGTAAATATTTATATTTCCTTTTGGTTGAACACTACTTGTAATTTAGAGCCTACTGTTTATCTTAGGAAAGCATTCTTAAGTGACTTAACTGTTCTATCTGCTTAAACCATTTACTTGAATTCTATGCAACATGTTTAGAATAGAAATATCTGTTTTTCTTGGTACGAACTTGGATAGAACTGTAATTTTTTTTGAGACTGTTGTGTGCTTACTTTTGGACTACGGGACGATATCCCAGGAGATCCCCTTACATGTTTGCTTTGGGACTACGGATCGATATTCCGGGAGATCCCCCTGCACATTGATATTTGGGACTACAGGACAACATTCCGGGAGATTCCCCTTGTAATGGCTATTTAATATGTAACTACAGATTGGTATTCCGTGAGATTCCCCTGCATATTTATGAGTTGGACAATAGGAAGATATCTCGGAAGGTTCTATGTTTACGTTTGATACAACAGGATGATATTCTGGGAGCTCCCACGTTGCTACTCTGTGTACTGAATTATGTTCTTCCTATGATTTTATTCTTTATTTACTGTTAGTATCTTAATTACAATGTTACATTTCATATATATATATATATATATATATATATATATATATATATATATATATAAAACCATTAGGGCCCTGACCTTCCTCGTCACTACTCGATCAAGGTTAGGATTGGCATTTACTATGTACCACTGTGGTGTACTCATGCCCTTTCCTGCATATGTTTTTCGTGTGCAGATATAGGTTCTTCTGCTCAGCCGTTCTATTAGTGAAGCGGGCGATATCAGAGACTTCGAGGTGTATATATATAAGCAGTAGGGCCCTGACCTTCCTCGTCACTACTCGACCGAGGTTAGGATTGGCACTTACTGGGTACCACTGTAGTGTACTCATGCCCTTGCCTACATATGTTTTTTGTGTGAGAATACAGGTTCTTCTGTTCAGCCGTTCTATTAGCGAGGCAGGCGTTATCAGAGACTTCGAGGTATATCTTCCGCGTCCGCAGACCAAGAAGTCCATCTCTATTCTCCCATTTAGCTTTTGACTACCTGTATTTATTTTTTATTAGATATTTTGGAGTTAGAATACTATGTAGTTTTCTCTAGCTTGTGGTTTCATGATATTCCGGGTTTTTGAAGTTTTTGATTCGGTTTTGAGAGTGTGTATTGTATATGTCGTGCGTCATTTTAAACTCTTTAATTATGTTTTACCCACAACTTGCTAATTTTGTATTTCCTTTCCTTTTTCTGCAATTTCTTAGGCTTACCTAGTCGTAAGGACTAGGTGTCGTCATAACAGTTCACGGAGGGAGAACTTGGGTTGTGATATAGGCTAAGCATGGATAAAATGATCGAGTAAGCAATAAATTACAAGGAACAATCTCACCTTCATGCCTTAACCCAACAACAATGCACAAGTACTCGTCACCTTACATATATGTTGTACCCAACATCTAAGCATATAGCAAATAGACAACAAGTCATAATCCCTCAATTCAAGGTTAACCATGGCACTTACCTCGCTCCAAAGATCAATACAAAGCTAAATCATAGCTATACCGTCCAAACAAGCCTCCAAACTAGTAGAATTTAGTAAATTACCAACCAAACAATTCAAAATAAGCCTTAAGAACTACCCACGATTGGAAAGAATTCAATTTAGGTCATTATTGAAAAAGCCAACTAAAGTGAACTCACGGGCCTGCTTGGTCCAAACCCAAATTCATTTCAAAATCCTGTTACTCATTCACCCCCGAGCCTAGTTATGTAATTTGTTTTGGAATCCGACCACAATTTTTGGTCTAAATCCCAATTTCACTAAAATCCCTAATTCTACCCATACCTCAAATTTTCACCAGAAAACACTAGATTTTAGGTTGAAAATTTATGAAATGTAATGAAAGATTGAAAGAAAATGGGTTAGAATCACTTACCAATTAATTGGGGAAGAAGTTCTCTTGGGGAAAATGCTTCTAGGGTTTTTAAGTTTGAAAATCTGAGGGAATGAACTAAAATCCCGTTTTTCACAACTTAAGTTCAGGCGCAGATGTTGTTAATGCGACATTGGGTTCACAATTTCGAACCCCGCAAATACGAGAATTGTTTCGCAAATGCGAAGGTTCCCCTATCTCTGCTAACATCGCATTTGCGATGATTTGTTCACAAATACGAATTGGTCCTGATCACAAATGCGACCCTTTTGATCGCAAAAGCGAAGTAACTTCCCCCCCCCCCCCCCTCAAGGTCCCCATCGCAAAAGACAAGTCATGGTCTCAATTGCGCAACTGGGTCTCTTTGCAAATGCAAACCTAACAATTATGTTGCCATATCGCAATTACGAGGTCTAAGACCTGCACCAGAAGCTAAAGGCACAAGCTGAGCTTTCTAAGTCCTAATTAACTCAGTAATCTATCTGAACTCACCCAAGCCCTTGGGCTCTAAATTAAATATGCACACAAGTCTAAAAATATCAAACAAACTTGCTCCCACAGTCAAATCACCAGAATAACACCTAGAACTGCGAATTGAGCATCAAATAAAGGAAATTTTTAAGAAAATTCATAAACTTCTAATTTCACAACCGGACATCTGAATCACGTCAAACCAACTCTGTTTCTCACCAAACCAGACATATAAGTCATAAATATAGTAGTGGACCTGTATCGGGTTCCGAAATCATAATACGGACCCGGTATTAATAAAGACAAACTTTTCAAACTTTCAAAGTCATTAAGCTTTTAAACTTTTAAATTTTAACAAAGTGCAAAAATTCAGGATAGGAACTTTCGCATACAATTCTGGACATACTCCCAAGTCCCAAATCATGATAAGGACCCACTTGGTGTCAAAACACTAATCCGGGTCTGTTTGCACAAAAGGTTAACCGAAGTCAACTTAAATCGGGGAGGGTTAAGATGAGGTTTCTAAGGCTTCAAAGCACATAATTGGGTTCTAAAATATAGGATGACATATCGGGTCATCACATGAGTTACCACACCTCATAATCACAAATCATGATGTCCCAAATCACGAAGCATATACAAAATACAACTCGTGCCCACATTATCAATCACAACCGCACGGACAACTCACGTGCTAATATCACAATCTGTCTAGCGTAGTCACGGGCTCAATATCACAATCCGTCAAGCGTGATTACAAGCTTCATATCACAATCCGCACGTTATAGTCACAAGCTCAATATCCCAAATCGGCCGATGTGATCACGAGCTACCAGTCAACCTATATCGCAAAGAAAGAAAATAGACAAGAATACGTATACATGATCAATGAACATCAAGTTTCATACTCCTGGACTGCTATAAAGGACATGTTATGGTGTATGCATGTTCAAGTATACTATCACATTTCAAATCAACAAGTAATATCGGAGACATCAGGTAGCACATTGAAAATAACACGATAAATCATGTAATATGTCTGACAGACAAAAGGATGTCACTCCACCACACGAATATCATGAATAATATGTCCCCATCCCATCATATATCATACCCATATAGCCCTACTTGTTTCACCATGTGCGCAATAATAAAGTAAATACCTGTCTTATCTCGTCACACGCGTACCAATAATTATCCCACATTGTCTCTCCACATGCGCAAACCTGATATAGATATACATATAGCTTGCCTTGTGTTGATACCTAATTTTTTCCTATGTATTTTTGTACCCAAATTATTTTCAAAATAGCTTGTGCATGCATATATAAGCATCCACAAAAGGTTTGGTATTTTTCTATAATTTTTCAAGCATTTTAAAACCAATTTATAACTTATTTTGTACTATATATTCCAATATTTAACCTCAAATCTTGTTATTTAATAAATAATTTATTTTATTCTCTCATTTATATAAAAAATATAATTTATATAATTTTTACAGAATTTTACAAAGCCATTAGGTATTTTAAAACTAAAATTGCATTAAATTATAAATTTAGCCTATTCTCGATTTGAGAAGTATTTCAAGTATAAAATCGTTCCTGATATTTTTAGTTGCTTCCTAAATATATTTTATTAACGCAGTAATTTTATTGGATTTTTAAAAAATTGTTTACTATTTGTATAAAAATCAAATTCGGAAAAATGACTATTTAAAATGTAGCCCTTTAATCTTTCAATTCTAGCCCAAATTGAAACCCAAAATCAACCCCAAAATTAGCCCCCAATTGCCTGACCCAAATCCAAAATCACCCGGCCCAAACCCACTTAAATCTAACCCACCCAGTCCCCTTTCAAATAATGGCCGTTGATCTCACATATCAATGGCCCACAATACACAGATCAACGGCCCACAATACACTTACCTAAGTTAAATCCCTAATACCCCAAAGCCCTAGTCACTTTTCCAAACCGGCCACCTCTAAATCCCTTAATCTCTCTAATTTCTCTGAAAAATATAGTCGTCTCCGGCCCTTTTCACCAGCATTCATGGCCGTCCTGGACCCGAAACTCCCTTATTCGTTCACTCCTCATCTCTCCTGGCCTTTGGGTTCGAGGATCGGAGCCTTATTTCAAATATGACTTGACCAGAGGTCCTCCAATGAGGTCTTTTGCAAGTCTTAAGACCTTGAGTCCTTTGCCGACTCCGATGAGTCCGTTCATGCTTTTCTCGCCATTTCGAGACCTTTCTCTTAAAATCCTAATGTTCGAGGTTATTTTTCATTTTTCTCTGTGTTTATCTTACGATCTTCTCTGAGCTCTAGTTATTTTCTAAAAATTTTAAGTATCTCTCATCTTTTCTTCGCCTATTTGTGTTTTCAAAACTGTTCGTCTTTTAAACCTAGGGTTTTCTATGATTTATCTGATTTCTTTGATTTTGTTGTTTATTTTTGCTACTATGTGTTCTTCTCCATGATTTTGAACGTTTTCTACTACGGCTCTTAAGTGTTTTGCTTTACTGTGTATTTATAGGTTTTCAGTTCATGTGTTTATACTTTCTTTATGATGTTCTGCTCTTTTTCATCTTCATCTATGATGTTCCTTGTGTTCCAACTTGTAGTGGAAACCCTAATTTCTAAGGGGATTTTCCATTTTTCTTTCTCTGTGAAACCCTAGCCGCATCTGGTTGCTTTCTTATGCTTTGCTACATGCTATTTCAAGTCTTTGGCTGTTCAAACCTATGCATCTTTTATAGTACTATTTTCCCCTTTCTCTGAAACCCTAATTGATTTTGGTACAACTGTTTGATTCTTTAATTGCTACCTATTTTCTGACTAAGTTCGAATGCAAGTAGTATTTTGACTCCTTGATTTCCTGAGTGATTACTTGCCTTATATGATTACCCGTGTGATTTTCAAATTCTTTACATGTATTTACCCTATATCTGTGATTAATACTCGATATTCTTTCAAAATTTAGACCTAAGTTTATTTATTTCCATCTGGTTCCTTAATTGAAGGGGTTCCCTTCTCCTTAATTGATACTGATTGATATTGCTAAATATTTCCTTGCCTTATTGCTGCATCTTTTCAAAATATAAATAGGCCTTCTCTTTTCTCACAAGAACACACTAATACACGAGTTCTCTCTACTCTTACTCACTCAAAACTCTCTGCTCTTCTCTTCTCTGTTACTTACTCTCTTTGCTAAGAATTAGCCGGCTGAAAGCATAGGCTAATTATAGAATCTATACTTTCTCTGTTCTTCAAGTTGCACTGGTAGGATCCTAATTTCAATTATTAACCTTCAACTATTTGTTTCCCTTTTCTTTGTCTGTTATGTTATTTTAACTTAAGCTTTTGCATGTTTAATCCCTTTCCCTTGTTCCTATCCTGTTATGTTCAAGTTCAAATGCTCAACCCTTTTCCCTTTCCCTGGTCTGTTTATATTAAGCTTTAATATGTTTAACCTTCTCCTCTCCTTTCCCTTGTTTGTTTACATTCAGCATTTTTCTTTAAGCTTTAACATGTTAATTCCTTTCCCGTTTTTCCATTATCTATTTGTGTACTTCATTTGAGTTAGCATGTTTTCCCCTTTTTCCCTCACCTGTTTGTGTATTTCATTTAATCTCTGGCATGTTTAATCCCTTTCCCCTATTCCCTTTTCTGTTTATGTTAAACTTTAGTATGCTTAATTCCCTTCCCCTTGTTCCCTTGTCTGTTTTCTGTTTCAGCAGGATTAATCCTTAACCATGATCCTTGTCTGCTTATGCTTTTAGTTTAAACTAGCATGTGTAATCCCTTTCCCTTTCCTGCTTGTTATTCATTGAGTTCTTGAATAATTTTAGTTTAATCTTGTTCTTTCAATGTTCTTATGTGATTTCCCCTCCCCTTTAGTCCCTATTTGCCTATGAGTTTGTTTTGGATGAGAGTGGCACTTCATTGCCACTTCGAATCTTGAACCAAGGCTGTTAACAGCCTATACTCAGAGCAATCCCACTCCCCTTCCCCTATCTTATGTGTTTGAACCTTGACAAAGTCCTGTTGGTGTCCTAATCACCATACAGACCCTTAGCTGACTTGTTTACAAGTCTGCTCTTGTTTGTTAGCCTTTGTAAGAAGTTTGGGGTGTGCCAGTCTCACTCTATAAGCTAGGTATGACCACTTCATACATTGTTCTTCCTCTAATCCTCACTTTGCACTTATTCTTAGTCCTTTAAGTCCCACCCCCCTCTGGTAACCAGTGCTTAGGGACCTAGGAGTCTCCTCTGAACTTGGATGCCTTAGGGCTGGTAATTCCACACTTGCACTATTCCAATTAGAGTGTAAGCAATGCCTGGGTTTCCTTGAAAGCCCTTGGAACTTTGTAACACTCTAAAAGAGAAAAGCCTCGGATCTTAGGAGCTCAGATTTGGAAAAAGGAATACGTTGGACATTAAAGTTGCTTTGAGACTCCTCGGGCATGTTATAGCTGCTGATGTATTTAATTTTTATTTTTTTAATGTTCTTTTCCTTTCCTACCCATATTTGTAATAATTTGTAATAAAAGAACTCGGGGGTGTAGTGAAAAGGGACATGGGAGGGATTTACTTTCTTGCATTCATCAGAAACCATGCCTATTGGTTTGCATCACTTGTTAGTACTGATACCATGTTCAAAGGCTCATTACCATATAGAAAACATGCCTATAAGGGTTTACTTTTTTTGCATCTATATCGCATAGAAATCATGTTTATAGGCTTACTTTTCTTGCATCGGTTAGAAACCATGTCTTAGGGCCTTGCACTATTGCATCCATGCCATATCGTTATCACGTCTATACTGTTGCATCGACCCCCATGTAGACACCATGTCTATAGGCTTTCGTTATTGCATCAACCTCATATAGAAATCATGCTTATAGGTTTGCATTTTTAATCTCGCCTAGAAAGCATGCCTATAGGAACTATATAAACTCTATGCAAAAACAGTAAGTCGTCTAACAAGCTGTAACTAAAGGGTTAATAAGTAAGTCATAAGTTCAGACTCGCCTAATGCTTTCAAACGTCTCAGTTTTCAACTTTTCTTAAATTTGTTTATTTTAGAACGGGCCCAGGTCTGCCCCTTTCACAATGCTCTAAACCAGTACTATTTTTTATACTGAACCTGTGATTTTGCCCAACTTCAGTGCTTTTAAAACTTCTTTAAGGTCTTTTAAATTGCCCTTCTTGCATCTCCCTTTTACTTGATTTATGCGGCTTATTCAAAAGCCTTTTCAAACTCATCCGCAGCTTTGACTCTCTTTTAACAGACTCTTGTCTGAAATTAACGTTTTCCTCTAAAATCAACTGATTTTCTAAATCTTGTCAACTCCTAAAACGGGCCTGCTGAGCTCGAAGCAGATTTTCTATCTAGCGCTTATGTGTTAAACTAATCTGCCCGCTTTTATAACCTCTTTTAAAGACCAAATCAGTAATTGAAGTCATGTTAAACTATTTGTTGTATGTTACGAGGTTTACCTGAGCCTTTGATTGTTTATTTGCATACCTCTTACATGTTATGTGTTTTTTACTGTCGCTCTAGTATTTTTACCTTTGAATACTCCATATATATATCCTATCTCCCCTCCCCCCCCCCCTTTTAGGATTAGAAGTCCTAATACCCTAGGACTAGCAGGTTGGGACGAGTATTAGCATGCAATAAGTTAACGATACCAACACGTTTATATACCTTAACGAGGTAGGAAGGCTAGAATATGGAGATGATGACCAGTACGCTAATACCATATGCGACCCCTCTTTGAGGAGTGTGTGCGAGGTATTGTGCTGATGTGCTCCATATTATACTAAAAATGCTTTCTTCTAGTAATTCTTTTCAAACTAGTCCTCTCTTATTTCAAACTTATGTCCTCCCTTTTCTTTAAAGCTTTCAAGTTATGTGAATGTTATACATGTGCACCTTATTTGTCTAATTGCTTCATCTTCTATTAAAGTCACAATTAGCACGGCCGGGAATCACATTTGTGGATCTTGAGGGGTGCCTAACACCTTCCCCTCGAGATAATATCAAGCCCTTACCCGAACTCTGGTTTTTCTCTCAAAATACTCTCTTCATCTTAAAGTGTCCTAATGCACTATAATCATTAGGTAACGACTCTTCTAATTCAATAACCCAATTCCCAAACGGGAATGAGAGTTGTTTTGCCCATAATATCGTAAACCCGATTTTGGCTTCTTTCCAGTATTTGAAAAAAGGGGGCATCGACACCTTGTCTCACTGCATGTGCAATATCAATAATAACAATAGCACGACAGAACCTCCTGTAAACACCTTGACAATCTGCTCAACAAGTCCACGTATGCCAAAATCATAACAGAACAGATCAACAATTGTCATCAAGACATTGATTCGCAAGTATGCCAACATAGTGTACAAGGACAATCAATAAGGGAAAGCGGATGAGCGGTCAACATATAGCACAAATTCAACTAACCAATATAGTAGCAATTTCAAAAAGTCTCAACTTAGCCAATTGGGGAAATAAAATCCTAAAACATGATCTCTAATATGGAATATGAACTCAAGTAATCATCCACAATAGGAAACATGTAATGAAGAGATCTCACAATCAAAACAAGACAATAAGTGTGGTCTCGGGGTCAAATTTGATCATAACTAACACATATACGTCCGTGTAGACACTCGTCACATTATGTGCACATTGTTCACATAATATAAATAATGCAATTAGACCAAATACTATTGGGATATTTCCCACGCAAAAGGTTGGGCAAGATACTTACCTCAAAAGTCCTCAATCAATACTCTAAAAATGTCTTTCCTCTATAATTCACCTCCGCTCAACTCAAATCTAACTAAAATAGACTTAATAACATTAAATAATATAAGAGAAACTAATTTCAATTAATAATATTACGATCTTTATATATTTTTCCAAAATTAGGAACCCCCCCCCACCCCGTCAAAACTCGAGTCGAAGAGTAGATCTTGACTACTCACGAGTCCAAATATGTATTTGGTTTTCAAATTTGAGTCTAGTTCAACAATCAAATCTCAAATTTATTTTTCAAAACATAGTCAAACATAGTAAAAAATAACCAAAAATGCTCTTCAAATCTCATGATTTAGAAGTTAAATCTCATAAACATTCATGTTATGTAATCAATAATAAAACAAAATATTTACCCAATAGTTGGGTATAAAATTTTCTATTCTAAATCGCCTCCCATCAAGTCTAGGGCTCAAAATGCAATATAATGAGACTAAGTCCTGAAATACAATACATATAATCAGCTGCACATGTCGCATTTGTGACTGGAGGTTCGCAAATGTGACCTCACAAATGTGGCACAGGCATCGCAAAAGCGAAGCCTGCCCTAACCTTGATAATATCCCAAATGAGAAAACATGTCCGCAAATGCGAACCAAGCAAGCTTGCAAATATGAGAAATCCATTGCAAAAAAGCGGCATGTTCCAGCCCCAGCTCCCAATCGCAAATGCGATCAGGGGATTCACATATGTGAACCAGGAACCCAACGCAAATGCAATCTTAGTTTCTCAAATGTAAAGATGGTCTCCTAGCCCAATATCGCAAAAGCGAGAAGGATCTCGCAAAAGCAATAATAGAGTAAAAACATAAACCTCTCTTTCAAACTCTCTGGAACGCATCTGACACACACCAAAGCCCTTGGGGCTCCACACCAAACATCAACATAAATGAGATGAAAGTAAAAGATGAAAAATACTGCCATCTTATTTTGTTGTATAGAAGACCATTTATACATATATGTACACCAGATGTAGCAACAAGATAAACTTGAGAAAGATAAGACCTATCAGAAAAAAGCCTAAATAGGAGGAGAGAGTTACAACAAATTCCTAAAGTATACAGTAGTATGGAATGTTATAGTAAGCAGTAAGCAGCCGTTATTACGCCCTCGTAAGTCTGTGGTGTCAACAACACCCAAACTTTGAAAATTTCCTGACAAACGAGGCTTTTGGAAGTGTTTCGTAAGTATATCTGCCACTTGATTAGCTGAGTGAAGGTGTTGAACTTTGATTTTCTTGTTTTGAACTTGTTCACGAACAAAGTAAAAGTCAATAGAAATATGCTTCATACGACTATGGAACAATGGGTTGGCTCATATGTAGGTGGCACTGACATTGTCACAAAAGATCTAAGGAGTGGCTGATATACGAAAGCGAAGCTCATAGAGTAAAATTCTTAGAAAATTGGTCTTAAAAATAGTAGCTGCAACAATCCGAGATATTCTGTTTTTGTGCAGGAACGAGGAACATATCTTTGCTTCCTAGAGGACCATGATGTCGAAGAGCTGACAAGGTAAATAAAATAACTTGTAGTGGAGGTTCGATCAAGAGGATCTCCAGCCCAATCAAAATTCGAGTAGGCTAGAAGACGATGACCACGTTCTTTAGCAATTCGAAGACCAAACGAAGATGTATGGTAAAGATACCGAAAGGGATGCTTCATGGATGTCCAATGAGATATTAAGAGTTGGTGCATGGACTGTGAAAGTTTACTAGCAGCAAAAGATAATTTCAGACGTGTAAAGGAAAGATAAGTTTACCAACTATCCGCCTATAAAGAGAGCCATCTACTAGAGAATCTTCAGCAGATTCTGGGAAAACAACAGTATGAGCCATTAACATTGGAAAACCCTTGCAATTGTGCATATTAACTTCCTGTAACAAATTTGTAATGTATTTTTGTTGAGACAACAAAAGACCACCTGGATAATAAAAGACTTCAACATCAAGGAAATTACAAAGTGGACCAAGATCCTTTAGTGAGAAACGGGTTGCAAGATTTTCAATAATGTTTTGAACACCATGAATTTGGTTGCCCATAGCACTTATGACATCAACATAAACTAGTATATAAGTAGTAAACTCAGAATTATGCATGATGAACAACGATGAATCAGATTGGAATTTAATATATCCCTAAGTAATAAGGTAATTTTTGAGTTCAGTGTACCATGCCCTTGGAGCTTGTTTAAGGCCATATATAGATTTGTGTAGCCTTTAAACATGTGTAGGATGTGTAGCAGATGTGAAACTAGGTGGATGAAGCATATAGACCTCCTCGTTAAGATGACTTTGTAGGAAGGCATTATTGATATCAAGTTGATGGATGGGCCAGCTTTGTTGTGTCGCAATTACAAGAACGAGTTGAATAGTTGCTGGCTTTACCACATGACTAAAAGTATATTGAAAATCAAGGCCATGTCATTGTATGAACCCTTTGGCAACTAGACGAGCTTTGTATATATCAACAGAACCATCAGGATGATATTTAACTCGAAAAAGACACTTACAATCGATCACATTTTTTGAATGATCATATGGTACCAGATCCCATGTCCAGTTCTGAACTAAGGCTTCAAATTCAATTTTCATAGTTTCATGCCATTGTGGGACTTTTTGAGCTTTCTTAAAGGCTCTAGGTATGGAGGAAGTGGTTTGAACAATAGTGTGAAATTGTTTAGGCTTAAGGTTGTTGGTCTTAGACCAAGTAGTCATATGATGAGTGGATGTCACTGTAGAGTCAGAGGCAACATGGGAAAGTTGTAAGGCGACGCAAGGTGGGAAAAGTGGCGAGGAAGAAGGTTTATCATAAGGTTCTAGATCAAAAGTCCAGTAGACTTATTTCGGCACTTTTGAGTGATTGTTGTGGATTGAGGTTGAGCGTTTAAATAGGGAGATGGGTGAATTGGTGAGGCAAAATCATTTGGTTGAGGGGAATAATGGCTAGCAACTGAGTTTGGAGTGGCAAGAGAAGGGGGCAGTAGAGATGTTGGAGAAGGAGAGGAAGTGTTAAATAAGCGAGAAACCGAATTACCTGAGATGGTGGCACCTGTTGGGGAAGAGGAGATGAGTAAATGTGTGTCCACATATTGTTGTACATTCTAAGTAGGAAGCTCACAACAGATATTTGAACTCAAATTATTATCTATTTGTGGTTGCTCAATTGAATCATTTTAATTGAGTGTAATTTTTAAATAGGAAAAAATATTTTCAAATGGGAACTGATTTACCAGAAATAAGACATCACGTGATAAATAAATTTTGAAAGTAAAAGGATCAAAACATTGATGGCATGTTGTTCCGGTGAAGCCTGACGAAGAGCAGCGTCGGTTAGAGAGGTTTGGCAGACTTCAGCCTCCTACATTTAGCGGTACGGAGGGCGTGGACACCCAGGGATTTTTGGATAAGTGTAATAGGATGTTGCATACAGCAGGGATTTTGGAGTCCAAGGGGGTATCTTTCACTACTTTTAGTTTTCGGGGCCAGCATTTACATGGTGGGAGGAGTTTGAGTGGCGTAGGCCCCAAGAGCAGCAACCTTACCTGGCAACAGTTTTCCACTCTCTTTTTAGAGAAGTATGTGCCGCAGTCCCGCAGAGAGGAGCTACGCCGCCAGTTTGAGTGGCTAATGCACGGGGAGATTTCAGTGACACAGTATGAGTTGAGGTTTACTCATTTGGCCAAACAAGCTATTTGGATGATCCCGACAGATCGGGAGAGGATCAGAAGCTTCATTGATGGCCTCAACTATTCTATTCGTATCTTGATGACCAGGGAGAAAGTGGTAGCAGCATCCTTCGAGGAGGTTGTGGACATGGCTCACCAGATTGAGGCGGATCATCACCGAGAGCGAGAGGAGAGGGAGGCCAAGAGGCCTCGAGGTTCAGGCAGTTATGGTGGTGCTCCATCTAGGGGCCAGTTTCATCACAGAGGTTGTTCTTTTAGACCTCCGCAGTCAGGCCGCCCAGAGCACAGTGGAGTTTGTTCCGGTTATGTCCGTTAGGGTCACCAGCAGGGACAGTCTTCACTCAGCGCCCTCCCAGCTCAGAGTTATACACCCTCTTCGTCAGCCCAAGGTTCATCTGTGGCGAGGGGTACCTTCAATCCCCTTCTCCAGCTCCAGGCAGTTGTTTCGAGTGTCGGGAGTTTGGTCACTTGAAGAGACATTATCCTCGACTTCATGGTGGTAGGTATCAACATAGGGATCGGCCCTCCTCTTCTTCTCCATCTTCTTCAGCACCATCCCAGTCTAGTAGGGGTGGGGGACAGTCATCTAGAGGTTGACCCAGGAGCGTTGAGCAGTCGAGCGGTGGTCAGGCTCATTTTCATGCACTTCCAGATAGGAGAGATGTTGTTGCTTCAGACGCACTGATTAAATGTATTATCTCAGTTTGCCACATGGATGCCTCAGTTTTATTTGATCCCGGATCCACTTATTCTTATGTATCTGCTTACTTCTCTTATCATTTGGGGACCACCCGAGGGTGTCTAGCGTTACTTGTGCATGTATCCACCCTGGTGGGTGATACTATTATTGTAGACCACGTGTATCGGTCCTGTCTTGTTACTATTGAGGGTCTGGAGACCCGAGCTGACTTGCTGCTATTGAGCATGGTAGATTTTGATGTTATTCTGGGTATGGATTGGCTATTACCGTGCCATGCTATTCTGGACTGTCACACCAAGACAGTCACTTTGGCTATGCCGGGTATTCCGAGGATTCTGTGGCGTGGTTCGACGTATTATGTACCCAGCATGGTAATCTCTTTCTTGAAGGCCCAGCGGATGGTTGGGAAAGGATGTTTATCATATTTAGCATTTGTGAGGGATGTTGGATCTAAGACTCCTAGTCTTGATTCGGTTCCCCTGGTGAGGCAGTTTCCTGATGCATTTCCAGCAGACCTGTCGGACATGCCGCCGGACAGAATATCGACTTCGGTATTGATTTGGTGGCGGCCACTCAGCCCATTTCTATTCCTCCCTATCGTATGGCACCAGAAGAGCTAAAGGAGTTGAAGGAGAAGCTATAAGAACTCCTAGATAAGGGGTTCATTCGTCCGAGTGTGTCGTCGTGGGGCGCACCAGTGTTATTTGTTAAGAAGAAGGATGGAACGATGAGAATGTTCATTGATTATAGACAATTGAATAAAATGAAAGTGAAGAAAGAGTATCCATTACCTCGTATTGAGGATTTGTTTGACCAGCTTCAGGGGGCAAAGGTATTCTCGAAAATTGATCTCCGTTTAGTCTATCACTAGCAAAAGATTAGAGATTCTGACATCATGAAGACATCTTTCAGGACGAGATATGGGCATTATAAGTTTCTAGTTATGTCATTTGGGCTGACTAATGCCCCAGCCGCTTTCATGCACTTGATGAACAGTGTATTTCGGCCGTATTTGGATTCATTTGTGGTCGTGTTTATTGATGATATTCTTGTTTACTTGCGTAGCCAGGAGGAACATGCACAGCAATTGAGGGTGGTATTACAGAGGTTGAAAGAGGAGAAATTGTATGCAAAGTTCTCCAAGTGTTAGTTCTGGCTCAGTTCCGTGGCTTTTCTGGGGCACGTGGTGTCTAGTGATGGTATTCAGGTTTACCCAAAGAAGATCGAGGCGGTGCAGAGTTGGCCCAGGTCGTCCTCAGCTTCTGAGATTCGCAGTTTCCTCGGTTTGGCGGGTTATTACCGCAGGTTTGTTCAGGGTTTTTCATCTATTGCTTCGCCCTTGACGAAGTTGACGCAGAAGAATGCACCATTTTTCTGGTCTGATGAGTTCGAAGAGAGCTTCCAAAAGCTTAAGTCATTGTTGACTACGGCTCCAGTGTTAGTATTGCCAGCAGCTTCAGGTTCTTATATGGTACATTGCGATGTTTCAAGGATTGGTATTGGAGGTGTTTTGATGGAGGAGGTAGGGTGATTGCATATGCTTCTCGGCAGTTGAAGCCCCATGAGACAAAAATACCATGTTCATGACTTTGAGTTGGCTGCTATATTTCATGCCTTGAAGATTTGGAGGCACTATCTATATGGAGTATCTTGTGAGGTGTATACGGATCATCGCAGCCTTCAGCACTTGTTAAAGCAGAAAGATCTGAATTTGAGATAGCGGAGATGGCTTGAGTTACTCAAGAACTATGATATTACCATATTGTATCATCCGGGGAAGGCCAATGTAGTGGCTGATGCTTTGAGCTGAAAGGCGGTGAGTATGGGTAGCTTGGCGTACATTCCAGTTGGGGAGAGGCCCCATGCATTCGATGTTCAAGCCTTGGCCAATCGGATGGTGAGGTTAGATATTTTAGAGCCCAGTCGGGTGTTGGCTTGTACGGTTTATGGGTCTTCTTTGTATGAGCGCATCAAGGAACGCCAGCATGATGACTCGCATTTTCTTGTCCCGAAGGACAGGTTCCAGCATGATGATCCCAGAGATGTGACTATTGGTAGTTATGGTATGTTGCGGATGCAGGGCCGTATTTGCGTGCCCAATGTGGATGGGATCCGATAGATGGTACTATAGGAGGCCCACATCTCGCGGTATTCTATTCATCCGGGTGCCGCAAATATGTATCAGGACTTGAGGCAGCATTATTGGTGGAGGTGAATGAAAAAGGACATTGTGAGCTATGTGGCTAGATGTCTCAATTTTCAGCAGGTCAAATATGAGCATCAGAGACCCGGTGGTGTACTTCAGCAGATGGATATTCCAGAGTGGAAAAGGGAGAAGATTACTATGGACTTTGTGAGTGGTCCCCTCGTACCTCGAGGAACTTTAATTCTATTTGGGTGGTTGTGGATAAGCTGACCAAATCTGCGCATTTCATTCCAGTGTATACCACCTATTCTTTGGAGCGGTTGGCAGAGATTTTCATCCGTGAGATTTTGCGGTTGCACGGGGTTCCAGTTTCTATCGTCTCGGACAGGGGTACTCAATTTTCCTCCCAATTCTGGAAGACTTTTCATCGGGAGTTGGACACTCAGATTTAGATGAGCACAACTTTTCATCCTCAGGCGGACGGGTAGTCCGAGCGTACTATTCAGATATTGATGAACATGTTGCGTGCTTGTATTATTGATTTCGGAGGTTCTTCGGCTGAGTTCTTGCCGATCGCAGAGTTTTCTTACAACAATAGTTATCAGTCCATCATTCAGATGGCGCCGTATGAGGCTTTGTATGGGAGACGGTGTAGATATCCAGTTGGTTGGTTTGAGCCCCGCGTGGCTAGACTATTGGGGACAGATTTAGTTCACGATGCCTTGGAAAAAGTGAAAGTTATCCAGGAGAGATTTCGTACAGCTCAGTCGTGTTAGAAGAGTTATGCGGACCGAAAGGTTCGGGATGTATCTTATATGGTGGGCAAGAAGGTTTTGTTGAAGGTCTCGACTATGAAAGGCGTGATGAGGTTTGGGAATAAAGGGAAGTTGAGTCCGTCGTTTATTAGACCTTTTGAGATTCTCGGGAGGATTGGGTAGGTAGCTTATATGCTTGCTTTGCCACCCATCTTGTCGGGGGTTCACCCGGTGTTTCATGTTTCTATGCTTAGAAGGTATGTTAGGGACTCGTCTCATGTATTGGACTTCAGCACGATCTAGCTGGATGAGGATTTGACCTATGATATGGAGCCAGTGGCTATTTTGGATCGACAGGTTCGAAATTTGAGATCAAAAGACATAACTTCGGTGAAGGTGCAATAGAGAGGTCGGCCCGTAGAGGAGGCCACTTGGGAGACCGAGCAGGAGATGCGGAGCATATATATTCGTTTGTTTGAGTCTCCAGGTATGTTTCTTGATCCGCTCGAGGACGAGCGTTTGTTTTAGTTGGGGAGGATGTGACGACCCAACCCGTCGTCTTTTGTATTTCAGCCCCGTTATCCCCGTAATATGCTTCCCCGTGTGTTGATATATGTGTTTGGTGAGTTTGAGATGTGTTGGGTTGAATTTGGTTAGAAATGAGACCAATAGTCTCTTTAAAGAAAGCTTAAGTTTGAAAAAGTCAACCAGACGTTGATTTGTGAGTTAGAGGGCTCGGAATGGATTTTCGATTATTTGACTAGTTTCTTATGGTGATTTATGACTTGGGAGCGAAATCTCAATTTAATTTGGAGGTCCGGTGTAGAATTAGGCTTGAATTGGCTAAGTTCGAAATTTGGCAAATTCCGGAGAATAGGTAAGATTTTGATCCGGGGGTCGGAATGAAATTCCGACAGTTGTACTAGCTCTATTAGGTGATTTTGGATATATGTGCAAATTTTCAGATCATTCGGAAGTGATTAGTTCGGGTTTTGGATCGAATGCAAATTTGGAAAAGTTCTACTTTGACTTAGGCTTGAATTTGAGGAATTTAATGTTGGTGTTTTTATGAACCGAGCAAATTTAATCAGGTAATAGGTCATGTTGGTGCTTTTGGTTGAGGTCCCGGGGGTCTCGGGGTAATTTCGGATGGCTAACGGAAAGATTTTAGTTTGAAAAAGCTGCAGAAATTGCAACAGCAGTGCAAACCAATTTTTGGTCATTGCGATCGCGGAAGCGTGGATGCGACCGCATAGTAGCGGGCCGTAGCTCTATGCGATCGCGGGAGGCGAGTCACGTTCACATAAGGTTAGGAGGAAGGGCTATGCGACCACGTGCAGATTATTGGGATCGCGTAGGAGTAAATTTGAGGTTTCAGATGTCTGTTCTCTCCGATCGCAGGCCAGGGGCTGCGATCGCGTATGAGGAAACCACTGCGCAGTTAAGGTTTTTATAAAAATTTCATCCGCGAGCTATTTCATATTTCCTCATTTTTTGCACCACCTTGAGAGCTTGTTGACGGATTTTGAAGGGGATTTCAACGGGAAGTGATTGGAGGTAAGTGTCTGGCCTTACTACGTCATTTTATTGAAGAATCAACCATTACTTCTCTGAAATTGGGTGTAAAGGTTGATGAACTAGGGCTTGAAATTTCAAATGAAAATTTGGGGATTTGGAGGAGCAATTGGACTACGATTTCGATGAATTTTATATGTATGAACTCGTGCCGAGACGAGGATTCTGAAAATGTGAATTTTGTAATTTTTCGAGAAGTTGGCTCGGGGCTCAAGTTTTGCCAACTTCGTATTTTTGGGTGTATTTCGAGTTATTTCGATTGGGTTATGTTCCATTGGCCTATTTTGACGTATTCCTGCTGGTTTTGTTCAGATTTGCATCCGCAGAGGTTGATTCTCGAGGGAAAGGCATTGCGAGCTAGTTTGCGGCCGGCTTGAGGTGAGTAATGGGTTTCGATGATGACTTGAGGGTTTGAAGCCCCGGCATATCACATTGTGACGCTATTATGAGGCTTGACACGCACTCCATGGTTTGTATGGGGTCGTATATGTTGGAAATTTTGACTCGGTCTAATCCGAGGGATAAATTGTGCTATGTTGGCGATTGCTTCGCATACTATATTGATGATATCTGGGCTTAATGCCATGTTTGGGGCCTTGTGCCGACTTGTAGAATCCTTCGGGGATCGTTGATTCAAAATTATCATGATTTGCATATTACTTGAATTCAGTCCAAGTTTTGAACACTATTTTTGGCAAACTCGGCCTTACTTCTATGTTTTGAAAACTCAGATAGTTTTAACGATATATCAGGCTGACGATCTTTATATCTCTATTTTCTTGACTGTATATGATTCATGGAACGGTGGTAGGTGGTAACTATTGGCATTGTATATTCTAATGAAAACAGTGGTAACTATTAGACTGTATGATATAGCGCTTGGGCTGTAGGAGCACCTCCGGAGTCTGTACCCCCAAAGTGACTGCGGGTATCCATATGGATGGATCGGGTTGCACGCCGCAGTGTTCATGCACTGCATTCTCATGCATCTATTTACTGTTGCTTTATATGTATATCTCTCAGGCTTGTACTGTATTGAACTGCTAGATGGCTTCATTTTTTGTTATTTCGTGTTTTCTTATCTTCGGGTTTTTATACATGCTTATTACTCGCTGAGTTGGTAGACTCACCCCATACTCCCTGCACCCTGTGTGCAGATTCAGGTGCTCCAGAGACATAGTGTTGCTGCAGTTGATTTCCCGAGCTATTCAGAGTATTGAGGTAGCTGCCCAGCGCCCGCAGGACCACCTACTCTGTCTCTATCAGTCTGTTCTTTTTTCTATTTTGTCAGACTTTTGTATCATTTCCATTTCAGACTTGTATCCTATTTTTTCTTAGAGGCTCTGTACTCGTGACTCCTCCCTTTTGGGAGGATTATTGTTCTTGCTCAGTTGTTTTTTTTTCTTTGGTATTGTTTGTCCCTGGGATGGGAGTTTGATACTAAATTCGTTGTGTTATATTAAATTGTGTCTTTTTGGCTTACTGTCGTTCTTGGTTGTGGTTTGATCGGGCTTGCCCAGCTTCGCGGCCGGGCTACATCACGACCGGGTTTGGGGTCATGACACTTGCTGAATTATTATTATTCATGTTTTCCTCTAAACTAAAGCTTGTTTAATGCTAAAGAAATATTTCACATTGTTAGTATCTTAAAACAAATTCTAGCACAATGCATCTGCTCAAAAATAATTTTTATTTTTGTGTTAAATCAACAATTAAAAAATTTAAATTAATTTGAGAAGTACATTAGACTAGTCTAATATAAAATATATAAATTAACCTAAAATAGAAGAGAGCAATTCAACAATGATCAACATGAACAATATTACCAATAAGGATTGTGGTGAAATGGTAAGTACTCCATTCTTAGTCAGAGGTCTCGGGTTCGAGTCTCTATGTACGGGGTCACCTTTGTTAGGAAGCGCTTTAACCTCCCTCCCCCCTTCCAAAACAAACGTGGGACTTTGCAACACAAATCCAAATTTAATTGAACTCCTATATGAGTACCGGACACCAAGTGGAAAGCCAAAAAAATGTTAACAATGTTAGAGAAATGACAATCTATATTATATTAAAAGGAGAGTAGTATGCATTGTGGTTAAGCCAAGGGGAAAGCTAAAATGAAGACACTTGGCAACTTCAGGACAACATTAATAATTAGAAGTTATATATAGAAACATAATTACTTGAGGTAGTTTAATGAATCTTATACATAATCTAAATAGATCTAGACAAATCTAATCTATGTATTTATATTTAAATTAATATGTATATTTGTATCAATATCTATATATTGATCAATTCATAGATTTTCTTCTATGTTAGCTAGAACTATGGAGGTGAAAAATTAATTAAAACTAATATATATATATATATATATATATATATATATATATATATATATATATATATATATATATATATATATATATATATATATATATATATATATATATATATATATATATATATATATATATATAAAGACGTAAATTGAGATAACCTATTATAGATTTATTGAGTTTAAAAACTAATTAAATTCAAGCAGCAGAATAAGTTCTTAGATAAAGTATACAAATTAATTATAAGGTAAGAGAAAAATTAAATAATCAACAAAAGATATTTTAATAACAAGAAAAATAAATTAATATTAATATTGATAAATCGTGCAAATGTATATTTATACGTAAATATTACTACAATATTTAGATATAATGTGTTCAAACAATTAAGAAGATATTTTTCTATGATTCATATTTGAATTGAGCTTACTTTGTTTAAGTTTGAAAGCATATCATAATTTTTTGAAAATATGATACAATTAAGAAAATAGAATGATAAAAATTATTTGAATTTGAGATGAGCAATTATTTTAATTTTTATCTATATTAATTCAGAATGAGTGTGGTAAAAAATGGATATTAAATTTAAACATGCTAATAAAAATTCACATGACAAGGTAATAATATTAGGTATTGAATAATATAAAATCAATAATAAAGGATAAAAAAAACTAAGATTTTTTATTATAGGAAAAAGTGTAAAACTTATTTAAATTTGAGATGAGACAGTTTTTTATATTATGATAAGAAAAGTCATAATATAAGTCCACATGACTCAAGTCTAATAGTAAGATAAAAAAACTAAAGATATTAAATAATAAAACAAAATTAGAGATAATGTAAAGATATTTATAAATCATAAGCTTAGAAAATAAAATAAAGTAAATATATAATACCTAAAAATATTATTAAATTAAATATTTAAAATTATCGAGCAATATTTTTGAAACAAAATAAATATTTATTTTATAATTAAGAAATTACATATTTATCTTATATTATTAAAGAAAGTAGTTGAGAGTGATATTAAATAAAGTTACGAGCTAATGAAAAGCCACGTAAAATGTAATAAGACTATATATTAGATTTAAAAAATAGGAAAATTATCTTAACTTAATAGAAATTTACTATTAGAAATGAAAAGAAAAGACTATTTGAATTTAAGATTAGAAAGTTCTTAAAACTACGATGCGAATGCTCAAATTATGAATAATACCACGAACATAATATCTTATTTATGAATAACATAATAATAAAAAACAAAATTTTATATTATAAAATAAATTTCTAAAATGTGTAATTTAAAAAAAATTGTATCTTAAAACTAAAAAATGAAAAAACAATTATATAAAGAAGTAACATGACAGTGAAAATATTATTACAATATTTAGATATAATATGTTCAAACAATTAAGAAAATATTTTTCTATGATTAATATCTGAAATGAGTGCAGTTAGTTTGAGTTTGAATGCATAGCATAATTATTTGACCCATCGCCTGCTTCTCCACACTGTACAAAATCATCTCAAAAATCCTCACAAACAGATTGAAACAGGTGGTAGATGTGTTAGTTGGACAGGCACAATCGGCATTCATCGAGGGGAGAAACATCCTGGATAATGTCATACTGGCACATGAATTGATCAAAGGATATAACCGCAAAGGAGTATCCCCACGATGCCTGATCAAGGTAGACATTAGGAAAGTGTACGACTCTCTCGAATAGGGATTCCTGAGAGCTGTACTGCTCGAATTTGGAGTGCCATACAAACTAGTAGGTCTGATAATGGAATGTGTTACTACAGTCAGTTATTCCCTCTTGATAAATGGAGGACTGGCCAAAAAATTTGTAGCACGCAAAGGACTATGGCAGGGGGATCCAATGTCCCCCTATTTGTTCGTCATGGCAATGGAATACCTGAATAGATCTCTCAAGAAACTACACAGGAATCCAGACTTTAACTTCCACCCCAAATGTCATCAGCTACAGATCACACATATATGCTTTACCGACGACCTCTTGATGTGCTGTAGAGCAGATGAAACCTCCATACAGCTGCTAATGAATTCATTTGAACACTTCTCCAAAGTCTCAGGACTTCATGCCAACATGGAAAAAAGCTCCTTATATATAGCAGGTATTCCGGATGCACTCAAAGAGAAAATTATTGCAGAATCGCACCTGGCAGAAGGCAAATTCCCCTTCACATATTTAGGAGTACCATTGTCTACCCGGAAAATCACAATATCCCAATGCATGCCGCTAGTAGACAAAATAGTGGACAGAATAAGAAGCTGGACATCAATACTACTCTCATATGCTGGAAGATTGCAACTCATCCAAAGTGTGCTGTTTGAAATGCAAACCTACTGGGCCCAGGTATTCCTTATCCCCAAGAAAATTATAAAGCTGGTTAATGGAATTTGTAGAAATTACCTATGGACTGGCAATGAAAACAGCCGTAGGAATGCAATTGCTTGGGAAATTCTATGCAAGCCAGCAGCAGCAGGAGGCCTAAACATCATTTCCTATGAAAGATGGAATAAAGCAGCCATTTCCAAACTTCTTTGGGATTTAATGTCGAAAAAGTACAAACTATGGATCAAATGGATCCATTGTCACTACATAAAGAAGAATGACATTAATACCATGGAAGCCCCCAAGCAAGCCAGTTGGCTCGTAAGGAAGCTATTTGGAGCAAGAGAATGATGGGCAACAAATGAAGCAGAAATGCTAACATGCACAAAAAATGGAAAGTTTAGCATCAAGATGGCATATATCCAGACCACTCCGCAATACCCAAGAATGCCATGGAAATTACTAACGATGGTAACGGGGATACAACCAAGACAGAGATACATCGTATGGCTGACACTTCATAGGCGACTGGCAACAGTCGACAGGTTAGCTAAATGAGGGATCGCGGTTAATATGTCCTGCATACTATGTGGGCGAGATGTTGAAGAAACCCACGACCATGTATTCTTTGAATGTATATACTCCCAGACCCTGTGGAGCGGCATATTGCACTGGTTGAACTACCAAAGAATGATAGGCCAATGGGAGTCCGAGGTACAATGGCTAACAGCAAATGTTAACAATAGGAACCCCAGGAAAAACATACTGGGTGTGGTGTTTGCAGCAGTAATCTACCATATCTGGATGGAAAGAAACAGTAGAAGGTTTAATCAAAACAAAAGAGAAGCACAAGCTCGAGCCAAAGAGATCACACTTCAAGTGTACTTTGCAGGACAGAAATATCCTAAATGGTTACCCGTTTTGCGGACTATTGATTACTATCCTTTATGTAATTCTTCCCAACTTTCCCTGTAATAGGTTTGGTTTAATAACAATAGTTATGGAGATTAACAATGGTTGTATCCTTGAGATCTGTTCTATAGTCCAAAAGAACAGATTATGTAAATTCTTTGACAATTGGTTGAAATAAAATTCTTTCTTCCAAAAAAAATAATTGTTTGACAATGTGGCCCAATTTAGAATATAAATTGATAATAATTAATTGAGTTTTAGATGAGATTTTTTTGTGAAAATATTACGTAGAGAATTAAAATGACAGTAAAAATATTATTACAATATTTAGAAATAATGTGATTAAAAAATTAAGAATTTTTTCTATGATTAAATAATTTTTTTAAAATAAAAGTAAATTTCTAATATTGGAAATATTAATAAGGAAAATTAAAAGGCAAATTTTATCTTATAGCTAAAAAGAAAAAAAATTTAACTGCATCTAATACAAAATTAATTATAAGAGAACTCAATATATTTGGAACATGATAATCACATAATTTATGTATTAATATTTAGACTTATGATTAATATCTTAATCGAGTGCAGTTAGTTTGAGTTTGAATGCATATCATAACTTTTTGAAAATGTGGTCCAGTTTAGAAAATAAAATAATAAGAATTATTTGAGTTTGAGATGAAGTTTGTTTTTAAAAAAAAATATTATGTAATGAATTAAAATGATAGTAAGAATATTATTACAATCTTTAGAAATAATGTATTCATAAAATTAAGAATTTTGATGATTAATTTTAATATACATATAAAATAAAATTATTAATTATATTTAAAAATATTAGTGATAAATTTAAATTATTAAAATATTATGAATAAGAGGATAAAAGCATATAAATATATCAAATTTCGAGAATAAAACAGTTATTTTTATCACATACTATTAAAAGGATAATAAGCAAGACATTAATTTAATTATAATCTAACAAAAAATTATATGATGGTGTAATAATATAAAATATTAAATAATACAATAAATATAAGAAAAGAATTAAAAAAAAAAGAATTTATGTAAAATTAATGTGATGAATAAGACATATTTGACTTCCTGATAAAAATAAAGTGATTGTAAGAATTTTGTTAAAATTAAATGATCTAATGTGCTCGAACAAGACAGATTACAATATGACATGTTTAGTATTCTTTAATATCGACAACGGAACGAAATGCAAGTACTAAAATCAAGGGGTTAGGTTGCTACAAATATATGTTAAAAAGTTTGGTTGTCTACTACGAGATTTGATCAATAATTTCATATCATGCTTCATAATTAAATTCTCATGTTATATATATATATATATATATATATATATATATATATATATATATATATATATATATATATATATATATATATATATATATATATATATATATATATATATATATATATATATATATATATATATATATATATATTTCTACACGATTCAAACAATAGACGTCGCAATCATGATTTGTCTGCGCATCGCGCAGGTACTAATACTAGTAGTATCTTAAAAGGGAAGAGCCTTTTATTAGTTAAAAATAATAATTAATCAAACAGGTATGATATTAGAAAGGAAAAATTTTTACACCATATAGAAAACCTTAGTACCCTATTTATTTTAAATAAATACTATTTTAATATATTACATCCTATAGACATCTTTTATATTTTATAGCCAAATATCTAATTATAGTTACATATCTACATGTAAGGCACCATATATGCAAAATAATATTTTTCTCTCTCTTTTTAAGTCTTTTCTCACACATAATCACCGTAAAATTGACTAACCACGTTCTCTCTCTCTTTTTGCATACACTTTACTCTTTCTCCCTCAACCCTTGATTCATACCTATTCTCCCACCCAAATTCTCTAGTTCTCCTCCATTATCACTCCATTACAATAGCTTAGGGTAAGTTTAATTCGTTGATTTTAATAGACGAAGAGCAATTGGTTTAACTGTAATGGCTCGATTCTGCATGGCAGTGGTCGTCGAAATAGGGTTCACGGCTTTTGCATAATTTCTGGCTTCGTTTATGGGATTTGAGGGCTGGGGATTGTTGTAGTTGTTGTAGGAGGTTGGGCAGATGTGTTAGGGGGTGACCAACCGAAATTAATGGCTGGCCGTCGGCTGGCGAAGCCATAAAGCTGTTTCTCTCTCTAGATCGCCCGAATCGCCTATTGATATTCAGTTGTATTCGAATGTATATTTCAGCTGTATTCACTTGTATTCAGCTTTAATCAATTGTATTTGACTATTTTATTCAGCAGTAGTTAGTTGTATTCAAGTGTTTTATACAGCTGTATTCAGTTGTAATTAGTTATATTCAACTATTTTATTCAGCAGAGGTTAGTTGCATTTTGTTGCATTCAAGTGTTTATTCAGCTGTATTCAGTTGTATTTTTATTGTATTCAAGTGTTTTATTCAGATAAATTAAGTTGTATTTTGTTGTATTCAACTGTATTCAGTTCTACTCAACCGTATTATTCATATGTATTTCTCTTTATTCAGCAATAATCTTTATTATGTATCTTTCAAATACATATTAATGAGGGATCGTTTTAGTTCGTTGAGTTATAATTTAGGAGAATATCATGTGATTTGATTTCCTTCCATTTTTAGCGCAGATACGTTACTGTATTTAACGTTAATGCCGCTTGAATACAGCTAAATACATGTCAAACGTAGCTGGAATTCTAGTTTTTACACTTATATTTTTGGTTGTATTAATGAATACAACAGCCTAAATACATGAAATACATTGTATAAAAACGTAAAAAGTATCCATAACACATATAACAAAGGGTATCTATAAATGGCTAATTAGACCTAAAAGATGGATGCTTTATGAAAAAATCTCTTTATTAAATTCGAATTAGTTAACATTGATTATGAATAGTTTAAATAATTGCTATAAAATTTAAAACGAGGGAGAAAAACATAATATTGCAACATCGAGAGAGGTTAATATTACAGAAGTCAAGCATGGATGGAATTATCCCCAAGTTAATAATTAGCGAAATTATATCAGACCTAAGCAGGTGTCCCAAAATGAAGTGACAGCATAATAATCATGTGTAAGTTGAGCAAAAGAAAAGAATATGGCAACTCACTTTTAAACGAGAAAACAACAACGTGCATGCAAGTTTTTATCAAAAGAAGCAACTTAGAGACATTTTGAGCGTAATTCAAATCTTACTGACATCCCACTCGCATGAAAAAAGCATTAATTTTAGATGACTACTGGAAAGTGTTGAATATTCTGAAAAGAACAAAAAAGAATCTAAACATATCATAAAGGCCAGCATATGCCATGCTGCTGGGAAAGCTCCAATACCATTCACACAGAGGTATCTAAGGAAGGAGAAAATAGACTCAGCAAAATATAAATCATACACATAATTATCACAACTTGGTCTCAAACCCCTAAAAAGAGCAGTTTTGTGACCCTTTCATGCATGCACACAGGTTAGAATCTCCGCCTGGGACTTCTAGAACGATGGCCACGCGGTGATCTGCACAAATAAAGATCAAATAAGGACCCGCTGCATTTTAATTAATACTTCAATAACTCAACCTGACAGAAAAGTTTAGAAATGCTAGCTGAAAAGAAGAGTATATTTACTTCTCCAAAAAAAAGGTATATTTTCTAATACTTTTGTTTCTGAGATAATTTAAAAACTTAAAAGAGGAGAAGACGCCCTTGATTTTAAGATCTCGCACGAACTCAGAAGATTTTTTTTTATAACCCTGGTGTCCGGGCTAGCTTGTATGCACCTCGACCAATTCCACGGAACACCTGCTACCTCCCTTAAATATGTTTTTCATCTCTAATTCTTCCTATTTTCTTTTCAGAATATGCTATGGGAAACTGAAGATCTCTCTTACAAAATTCTTTCACCAAACTGAGAATGTGATCAACCAGGGTAACAACTAAGCTTCAATCTCAAACTAGTTAGGGTCGGCTACATGAATCCTAAGTCTATGTTTTCGCTCCATTTTGACATGTTTCATTCTGATACTCCATAGTTCTCCCTGTACAAATCTCTAAATACACTACAAAGATTATTAACGTAACATGTAAGTGACGGACACGATCAAGTTTTAATCATATATGTGGATTTTTTGTTTCCATTGCATTCTTTTTGTTTGCTTAGTATGAACTCCCGGAGATTGCAAGTATTTGAGGAGACTTCCTTTAACGAGATTTTAGGTCTATCCTAAGTTGAAAGTCAAAACAGAAAACAATATACCCTAATTCGGCAACAACCAAGATTGTGCATAATATAATATGTTGGTTGTTTCTGCCCATAATGTGATCGACATGACATCTAGTTCAATCCATCTCAACTTGGGTTAAAGCATAGTACCAAATTTAACATTTTGAAAACACTATGTAGACCATAAATTTCTGCTGAACAGAACCCCCAACTCGAAAAAGGGCGAGGAAGACAAAAAGATGTAACGATGGTGCCCTTCATCAAAAGATATAAACGCAGGTGTCTCCAGTAGCAAATGGTGTGATAGAGGTGGGAAGGTGCTTCAACATGGATGAAGTACTAGGCTTCACAAAGTAAACCTAAAGTTGACAATATGTTGGATTTAAAAAGGTAGCCTGTTGACACTGTTTAAACCTTTATACTTGATCGTGAGGTCTACTGCTGGCTATAGTTCCATCTAAGAGATGCAAGTGGCTGAAGACTAAATGGGCATGGCAGACGATCTTGGGATCTAACTATAAGAATATGTGTCTGGAGGGCACTGACAATTCACTTCCTGGAGATAGGAGGCTTAACCACAATCAAATAACAGGGAAAGTAGGAAACTAGCTGGAAGCATCTTTAATACCACTTGAGCACTTGAAGGAATGGTGAACCTGATATTTGAATAACAGCAGACTTAATAAATAAAAAGAAATAAATACAAAATGCAGCCATCAAAATTCAGTTAACTTCATTCAGAAAAGAATGATTAAAGTGAAAAACTATGGTCTTTCCAATGCGCAGGCATCATTTCTTCAGAACTTTCTGCTTCATTTTCCATAAACCGCATGTGAAGATACAATAGCATGGATAGACTATGGACATACCTCCTTCTAGCATTCCTCCTCTTGAAAGGACCTCTACTGAATGCCCAATCAACATGTATAGTCTGAGTGAGAAACTCGGCTCCATCCTTTTCATTAATAGCTCTTTGTGCTTCTTCAAAATTTTCATATTCTATCAATGCATAGCCCTACACAAACAGTTCCGTTCAAGTGCTAGAATAAAAAGGACATGCTCCAAGCTAAAGAAAATGCAAACACAGTAACCGCATAGATGTCTCCCTCCAATAAGGACGGGCACACACGTGTTTTCCTATCTAGAGGTTTGAAAATCCTCAAAATAGCTGATAATTGTAATCTAAAGATAATAATTGACTTCTGATAAGAGATTCTGTTCCCAGATGGGACATACTCATTGCTCTGTGCATGCATATGTTAGTGGTTTCCAGTCAGCCGAGGGTCTATTAGAAACAACCTCTCTCTATCTCTATAAGGTAGGAGTAAGGACTTCGTACATACTACCCTCCCCAACCCCAATTTATGGGATTACACTGGGTTTGTTGTTGTTGTTGTAGTACTAAAAGTTTCCCGTCAATGGTGGATGACTCGATGGTCAAACATCACAACGGTGCTGAGATGAGAACCATCCAGGTGTAAGTGCTACACTGGAAAACGAGCCCAAACTAAATTTGAAGGGAGCGAGGACTAGGGAGATAAAAGATAAGGAGCAGCATGTAGATATCATATTCCAATCTTCCTATTACCCTATAACTCTTGCAACGATCAAGAAATAATACGTGTCAGCCTTGTCTTGAGAGAATAGGGGAAGAGGAAAGGCAGACACCGCAAACAAAACTGTTACCAACTGCTTGAAAATTGAATATCTATGTTTAACTTGCCACATATATTTAGAGAGTTGAAAGTATGAATTATGTAAAGCTAAACAAAAATATTTTTGTTATTTTTTAGGATAAAATTAGAGAACATGTCACATAGAGAATTTTACAACGGGACCCATATGACTTTTTGAACTGGATAAAGGGTATAGAACATACCCTTCTAAGAAGGTGGACATCAGCTGAAGCGAACAAATAGAAAAAAGAACATTGAATATAGGACAAGCCAAACTTTGTCTTAATTAGAGGAAAGAATTTTCAAATTTGTTTTTAGTTCATTTTCAAAAAGAATTCCATTGTTTAGCCATCCCATGCTAATTTTTCTATTTCATTTTTATGTTATAACCATCATTTCTCAATCAAAAGAAAATTACTGTATAGCAGCTAGAATCTAGCCTTAAGACTATTGAGAATTTGAGAGAACTTTTTTTGGATAACCGAGAAATTCCCAAGGTCCAGTGGCGCATGGTTCGGGACTCGATTGATAACAGCCCAACCCTCTACCCTTCTCCACTTAAATGTCAGGCTTTTTTTTGCAGCAGGAATTGAACTCGTGACATGCGCCTAACTCATACATTACACGATGTGCTCTTACCACTAGAACGAAGGGGCCTGTTACATGCAGAACTTAAGGTATTGAACACAATCAAGCATAGGCGTGGATATTAGGTGAATCTGCAAGAGGGGGGAAGGCGGAATTAAAACATTGACATTGCAGCAACAGAAAGCACTTCTAAATCATCTGAACTAGCTAAACTTTTAACACGGACTGCTAATTCTTGCACATTTTCCTAAGAATTGCTCTTGTTATTATATTGCACTTCCTTCATTGAAAGATGACCTGACGAGAATGCAACAATACAAAAATAAGCACTTGCAAGTTGCAACAGCTAATCTTCACTATTGACTATTTATTCATATAGTCCCACCACATTAGTGTCTAACTCCTACGAATAGAAATTGTGCAACAAGCAACAGAATATTAATTGACAGTCTGAAGAGAGAATCATGTCACCTTGACAAATCCAGTCCGACGATCCAGATTCAAGTGCACATTCTTGATTTCTCCAAACTCACCAAACTCATTATGAAGATCATCTTCTTGTGTCTCTTCATTAACACCAGTAACTAAAACAATCCATCCTTCAATGGCTGCAGAAATTGGAATTCAGTAAAACTCAAAAGACTTCATTGAAATTTTTCTTACCTCATCAACAGAAACAAAATTGCATTCAGCAAACAGAGGCCCTATCTAGCTGACACTTTGTGATATTTATTACAAGTAATTGCATAACTTGCATGTACTGTCTAATAGCACATTAATTTGTACGCTAAGTGTTCATTGCTCGTTATATGGCAATAAACAACTAAACAAATAAGAACAAAATCAAATTGTCAAACTCTTTGCCCACGTGTATATCTTTTTGAGTAAACTCCTCACCCACGTGTTTTGTCAATCTAAATCTACAGAATAAGCTGTGGCCTATTGAGTGAATAAATCAGAACGACCATTAATACTGTTCTTGTGCCAAGATACTAAACTATCCAGAAAACATATTCCCATGACCCATATTTTGCGGGGTGAGTTCAGGTTAAGCTGGATTGGCACAGGACGCACGCTGTGCTTAATTTTAAAAAAATCCTAGTTTCAAAGTTTCCCTTCCTCTCTCCCAGTGAATTCAGGTTAAGCTCGATTGGCACAGGATGCAGGCTGTGTTAATTTTAAAAACTACTAGTTTCAAAGTTCCCAACCTCCGTAATAATTTCCTTTCTCTGGACAGACAAAGAAACCAGCTTTAACAGCTGGAAAACGCTGGCCGGTCTCTTCTTCATCTCTTTTCTGGATATGCACATACTACGCACAACTTAAACCCAATATTACCAATCATTAGTTCCTCTGTACCAAACTTTTTTTCCTGATCAGTATATTCTATCCCAGACTTTTGAGGGCCAGTTTGGCTAATTCCCAATCTTAAATCTCACATATATCAGTTACTTTTTCAGAATACAATTTGGCTGTTTAAAACCTAAGAGAGATATGGTGCAATTACATTATTTTCCATTTCAATACTACAAAATTGTACTGACATATGGAAAGTGCAGTGGCACTAAGATTTTCGGACATAGGGAATTTGTGTGGAAGCAAATACATTTACAACATTCCCAGAAATTGGAAAAATTAGCACCCTCAAACACATAGAAACAACAAAATATCCACATTTATGTTGGATGCGAACCCATAGGACGGTGGCATGTGAATCTGAGAACCCATGGTCATACAGGGATGGATGCAGAATAGTAGTACGGATTCATCTGAACCCATTAGCTAGCTAAGATCCTATATATTTATTTAAAAAGTTCACTAAACTAGTACGGAAAATAGATTTTGAACCCACTAAATCAAATGGACTATGGCCGAATCTCGATCTTGAACCCTTAAAGTTCAAAAATGCTGAACTCACCTTTGTGGTCACGTTAGTGCTAAACCAACGCTCAATTGGCTATTTTAAAATTTGATAATGTGGTGTCAGGGCAAGCTGGCAGGCACCTCCACTAATTCACCAGGTACCACCTTCTACCTCCAATTATCCACCCGGTACATACTAAGTCTCACCACCAAAGACCGCTAGGTCACTCCCTTGGGGGCTTGGATAAAACTTAATATTACTATCATCAAATTAGAATACACTCAATTAGACCGCAAATAAGAACCCTAATATTGAACTTTTTGAGCAGAAAGCTAAGAAAATCTCAAAACCCTAAAACAATGTACTGAAAAATGGAAACAACTAGAAGATAAATAGAAAAAGAGAGAGAGGGAAACTGACATCGTTCAGGACCAGGACCGCCGTCAGAATCGAGAGAATCGAAGCGGGCAGACATACGGGCATTACGGTCAGCCTCAGCGGCTTCTTCACGGAATCCACGTCCTTTGGCCTTCTTAGGTGCGGAGGAAGAGCCGCCAGTGATGGCAGATTTAAGCTTAGGGATTGTAGCCCTAGGAGACGACGAGGCATCCACGTCTTCGTCCATCAGATCGTCATCCTCTGGCTCGAAATCCACCGCCTCTACCTCCGCATTCGCCATTGCTATTGGAATTGTATTGCAGCTGCTTATACCAAAAAGCTTTGCCCTTGCTCGTTCTTCTGCAGTGAAAGATATTCCTCTCTTGCGCTCTCCTTTCAAGCTGTGTCCAGCCTATTTGGGAGGGGGGGGGGGGGGAGGGACTTTTTAAGGCAAGGGTTTTGGTATAATATGGTCCGACAAACAAACTGGTTCGGGTCGGTCGGATCAGTAGAAATAACGTCGGTTAGCCACTTTACTGGTGTTATTTTTAGAATAAGACCACAGTTTATGTATTTAATAGCCACCTCCCTGCTGCCTTCTTCTGTTACTATTCTTCTTTTTTTTGTGTAGAATTAATATATACAGACTAGTGATTTCTAATGAAAAATAAAATTGTACTACTTATAATTTTCACATGGATACCCTGAAATACATAACTTATAAGTCAAAAGACTATAAAAACTTGAATTATTACGGCAAAAAGTATTGTTATTATTTTTTATTCGTGATTTATCGTAAAATTATAATTTGAGATTCAAGACATTATCCTAAAGTTTAAACGGTATGAATTAAATTTCAAATCATTGTCTTGAAACTTAAGTGGAAAAACAGAACTTTATAACATCGCCATAAAGTTTGAACTGCAAGAATTAAATTTTGGTGCACTTTCTATAGATTGAAGAAGCGTATCCTTACCGCTCTTTTTTAAGTTGTGTGTATACATTTTAGCATAAATATATTTACAAATGAGGGTTAAAAGCGGCTAGTGCCGCACTTAATCCCATTTCCCTTTGTGGTGGACAGGGGAGTGGGCGAAGTGAACGGTTCTTTTCTTATCGGCATCTTATGGACTAACTTGGCGCGAACCAATTCCTACCATAAGTCGTGAATCGTGATAGCGTCACACTATCGCGTTAGGCAAACCAGTGAAAAATCACCAACACAATCATCCGTTCCCAATACTTTTAAAATCAAGAATCCCATTTATAAAGAGGAATTTAATTTTGAATTGATTGTGAGATACTTTCATCACTTCTAAGTTGCAAAGTGTGAACAAAACATAAAGCATAACAAAATATGTATCAAGTACAACCATAAATATTTACTAAAAATATTAAAATCCAGCTTCACAAATATACGAGCGTCTTGTAGAATATATAAAACCACTATAACTATAATCTGAAATAGAATAGAAAGAAATAAATAAACATAGTAAGAAGGAGACTTTGGCTAATGCGAATCAAAGCATGGAAAGCATCACCACAAGGTCTCCAGCAAATGCGGCTACATGCCCGAGTGACCACGAGAAGTACCTATCTGAATACCTGCACAATTAGTGCAGAAGTGTAGTATGAGTACGTGTAACCAGTAAGTATATAATCTAACCTCGAAAAAGTAGCGAAGAGGGGCCGGTATCGACACTTACTAGTGATCCAAAAATAACATAAATAAAGTATACAAGTATGAAATAAAACGAGTAGCTATGAAAGAGATAAATGTCAATAATATGATTCTCAAGCAAGAATAATTGCCAAATCACTAAATACCATAAATTGCCTTGAAGGAACAAGACCAACCAATAGCAATGCAAAATCAAATCTCAAGTCGGCATAACTCATATGTACGATGGCTCCCTCTCAAGTATTATACACAAATCTGCTGAGGCGAACGACTCGATTTCATAAAAATAGTATTACATAAAATCTTCGAGCCGAATGACTCGATTCCATAAGAATATCTCAAAATAATGCCGAGGTGAACGACCAAATTCCATAAGAATAATTTACAATACTGCCAAGATGAACGGTCCGATCTCATAAGAACAAAGAAACTCTCTCACCCGCGAAGATATGTGCGAGTCAAGAAGACATGAAACTACCGTTCATCAAATATTCCACAAAATCCAAAGTAAGATATTAAGCTAATATATTTATTCTAGTATAAATATCAACTATAAATTCAAGTAATCAAATAATAAAGTTTAATTCAAATAGCACATTTGAGGCATAGTGTAGGTCTAAGTCTACCCTGACGTAAGCATGAATCTAGTTACGCATGTACTCTGGTCACCTTGTAATTACGTAGCATCTATCGTGTAGGTTTAAGTCTACTCCAACATAAACATGAATCTAGTTACGTATGGACTCTCGTCACCTTGTAATTACGTAGCATTCATAACAAGTAGCACACAATAATTAAATAATTATGGGAATAATTTTCTCTTACAAGATTAGGCAAGAGACTAGTCGCCTCAAAATCGATGGCAGCCCGAAACTAGTCAAATGTCATGCAAACCAATCAATATATACTCAAAAGCTCATAATTTAACTATTACCTAACTCGAAAAGTCAACAAAAGTTAACATCGGACCTACGTGCTCGAATTTCGAAAATATTCAAAGATAAATATTACCTATGGTGTTACAAACTCAAATATTAATTTATATCTCGTTCTATAGTCACTTTCGTGGGTAAATCCCATTTTATTAATTTCTAGGTTTTTCACCAAATATCCTACAAATTCTCATGTTAAAATCCCCACTAATCCTTGTAGTTAACTCACAATAGGTAGAGATCATTTAATTTCTGATGCTTGATGAAAATTCCCCTCCAAATAGCTCATAAATCGCACAAGCCAAGTAAAAAAATAAGGAAATAAGCCTATGTCCCAAATTAAAACTACATTCTACCCAGGAGTCTTTAAAAGCGATCACAGAAAATGTCATGCGATAGTGAAGGCCAATATGCCTTCTGCACAGAAACCTTTATCGCGATCGTGATGCCCATGTCTTTCTTTGTGAAAAAATATTGGTCTTTCTAAGCATCTGTTGATTGAATCTTCTTTTACAGTATTAAAAATAATAACAACCCAATAAAATTTCATAAGTGGGGTATGGGGAGGGTATTGTGTACGCAGACCTTACTCTTACTCCGAAGGGATAGAGAGGTTATTTTCGAAAGACCCCCGGCTCAAGATAGTAAAAAGATAAAAAGAGATAATGTTAGATTCACCACGGAGATCATAGGAAATGTAGGAACATAAAATGCATAAACGAGGAAAGCAAAAATGATGGCTAGTAAATGGATCATGCGTAAAAAAATAGAAAATAGTAAGACACGACATTGCCCCTAGATATCTTAGAAAAAACCCTACCGTACTAGGCTCACAAAGGTACAAAGTAACGCAAGAACTAACTATCTCCTATCCTACAACCGTAATACTCGACCTCCACATATTCCTATCAAGCGTCATGTCCTCGGAAATCTGAAGCCTCGCCATATCCTCGCTGATCATCTCTCCCCAATACTTCTTAGGCCACCCTCTACCTCTTCTCGTGCCTTCCACAATCAGCCGCTTGCACCTCCTTACTGGAGCATCTGGGATTCTCCTCTATACATGCCCGAACCATCTGAACCTCGTTTTCCGCATCTTGTCATCAATGGGGGCCACGTACACCTCTCGAATATCATCATTCCTAATCTTCTCCATCCTAGTGTGCCCCCACATCCACCTCAACATCCTCATTTCTAGTACTTATATCTTTTGAATATGTACGTTCTTAATAGGCCAACACTCAACCCCATACAACATGGCCGATCTAACTACCGCTCTATAGAACATACCTTTAAGTTAGCGTTAGCATTCTATTGTCACACAAGACTCCAGATGTTAACCTCCACTTCATCCATCCTACCCCAATACGGTATGTGACATCCTAGTTGATCTCCCCTCCCACGTGGATAATTGAACCAAGGTAATTCAATATACCTCTACTTGGGATACTTGTGACTCAAGCCTCACATTCACGTCCACTTCCCCCCCTCCCCCCCGGCTCAGCGCTGAATTTACCCTCGAGGTATTCCATCTTCGTTCTGCTTAGCTTGAAAGAGTCCGAAACCGAAATGATAATAAATTGGACTCAAAATTCTTTTTTAATGTTAAGAAAAAGTTACTTTTATATCCATTTCGCATTAATTTACTGCGAATTAGGTTAATGGAATTTTTCCCATTAACGTAATTCGCAGTAAAATACCGCGAATTATTTTTAAAAAAAAATTCTGTAATTCGCAGTATTTTACTGTAAATTAGGTAAAAAAAATTTAATAATTTCTTTTTTAAATTTAAAAACTATATATTTTTATTTTTTTTAAAAAAAATTATAGATCATCAAATTCAAAAATTTATAGATCGTCAAATTTATAGGGAATATTGAATATGTTCCCAATAAAGGGATGGAAGATTGTGTCATTGTGGACTGACTCACTTTTCACACAAAGATATTTATCTCCCTGCATAAGATTACCTCCTTCCTTTCTCTTTTTATGTTTAACAATTTTTCCTTTTTAAACTGTCAAAAAATACAATTTTTTTTAATTTAAAAAATTTTAAATAATAAAACAAAAATTTTAAGACTTATTTTAGTGATAAATTTAATACATCAACAATAACAAACCCAATGTAATTTTTTTATATATAATATTTTCAGTTTTAGTTTTTTTATCTTTCAGTTTACAGGTTCGAAATTTTACAAGTTCCAAAGTTATGAGTTCGGAGGTTTATGTGTTTGAAAATTTATATGTTTAGAAATGATAAAGTTTTGGGGTTGGAAAGTTCACAGTTTCGAAAGTCTAGCTGTTGAAGATTACGAAATTTATGGGTTTGGAAGGTTTTTGGTCCGAAAGGTTATTTTTAAAAAATTACATTGAATTTGTTATTGTTGTTGTACTAAATTTATCACTTAAAATAAGTCTTAGAATTTTTTGTTTTATTATTTAAAATTTTCTAAATGATTATTTTTTTGTATTTTTTGACAGTTTGAAAAGGAAAAATTGTTAAACATAAAAAGAGAAAGGAAGGAGGTAATCTCATGCAGGGAGATAAATATCTTTGTGCGGAAAGTGGGTCAGTTCCCAATGGCACAATCTTCCACCCCTTTATTGGGAACATATTCAATATTCCCAATAAATTTGACGATCTATAAATTTTCGAATTTGACAATCTATAATTTTATTTTTATTTTTAAAAAAATTTAAAAATAAAAAAATAATTTTTTTTGTAATTCGCAGTAAAATACTGCGAGTCACGATTTTTTTTAATAATTCACAATAAGTTACTGCGAAATAGGTATAAAAGTAACTTTTTTTAACATTAAAAAAAGTTTGAGTACAATTTATTATCATTTCAGTTTCGGACTCTAGCTTGAAACCCTTAGACTCAAGAGTTTGTCTCCAGAATTCCAATCTCTCTTTAACGCTGGCTCATGACCCATCAATCAGAACTTTCATCGGCGAATAGTATGCACCATGGCACCTCCACTTGTATATGGTCTGTTACCGCATCCATTACCAGGATGAATAAGAATGGACTAAGCGTAGGGCCTTGGTGTAACTCCATATCAATCGGAAAATATTCAGAGTCGCCTTCTACTGTACTAATCTGAGTCTTAGCCCCATCATACATGTCCTTAATTGCCATAATATAAGGAACCAAAAACTTTTTCCTCAAAGTATCTCTAGAGAACTTCTCTAGGATCCTTGTCATATGCTTTCTCTAAGTCAATAAACACCATGTGCAGATCCTTCTTTCTCTCTCTGTACAGTTCCACCAACCGTCTAACAAGGTATATAACTTACGTGGTGGAACGACCCAATATAAACCCGAACTGGTTGTCGGATACAGACACTGTCATCCTCGCCCTCACTTCAACCACCCTCTCCCATACTTTTATGGTATGACTTAGTAATTTGATACCCCTATAGTTGTTAGAATTCTGGATATCACCTTTGTTCTTATACAATGGAACCACCGTACCCCACCTCCATTTATATGGCATCCTCTTCGCCTTAAAAATAATATTAAACAACCCAGTCAATTACTCCACACCTGCTCTCCCTACACACTTTCAAAATTAATCTCGTATGGCCCGGTCGCTCTGCCCCTACTCATCTTACGCATAGCTTCCACGATCTCCTCGATTTTAATACGCCTGCAGGGCCTGAAGTCACAATAACTCTCGAAATGCTCCAATTCGCCTAGCACAATATCACGATCCCTTTTTGGTACAATTTTTAATTAAAAATTATACAAACTTTACTTTGGAGTATGATAAGTAAAAACAAAGCTCTTACTTGAAATGAAAGAAGTATGAAAGGTGGTGCAACTTGTAATACCCTCAAATCACTTTTAAAGGGAACTCATTAAAATTATTTACTTGATAATTACAGTATATCTTGGCCAGAAATTAAAAATAGTCAGATTTATAAGCGGCCGTCTAAAAATAGTCCAGTATCAAAAGTAATCGAAATTTAATCACTTTTCATGTAAAGATAAATCTGAACGAAAACACTATATAAAATTCGAAAAAATATTCCAGCATAATATGCTAGAGTTACAGTTAGGGGTGTATATAGACCGGGTTGGTTCGAATTTTACAATTACCAAACCAAACCAATTGTATCGGGTTATTAAATCTAAAGACCAAACCAAACCAATAAATTCGGGTTTTTCAATATCGGTTTTTCTCGGGTTTTTCCGGGTTTTCGGGTTATTCGGGTTTTTTCAAATTTTTTTCCGGTAAAATCTTCGTAGAACAAAATATATAACGTATGCTCAAAATATTTCTTTAATCCTAGTAAAATACAACTATATAAAGTATTTTTCAAGAAAATAATACAAAATATGAGATATGTCATGACTCATGACATTATCCTAAAATATTTAACAATAAAAAAATAATAAAATTATGTACTATACATATTGCTAATTAAAAAGTCATAATAAAAATAAACATAATCTAAAAACACTAATTCATGCTAAACTAGATAGACTAATGAGGGAGTATTAATTATATGCCTAAAAGCTAAAGAAAAATAAAAATAGGTTATGTATTTTTATCTAAATTATTGCAAAATAAAAAATAGACATTTAATACATTCCCGTTCGTAATATTGAATTGAATGTCTTTTGTTAGCATTAGTATTGATTGCTAGCATTATTAAGTTTACTAATATTAATGGCTATAAAACTTATTGGAGCATTCAAAAGTTCTAAATCAAACCTTGAAATAATACCTTAAAAGATAAAATTATGAAATTTTTTAAGAAATATTTATAAATTACATTACAATAAGTATATTTATATATTAAATATATCTAAAATTGCTATATAGGTAATGTCAGGTTGGTTGGTTTCGGTTTGACTTTCTTTAGTTAAAACCAAACCAAACCAATTATGGTCGGTTTTTTTTTCCAACATCAAACCAAGTCAAACCAAACCATAGTCGGGTTTTTTTTCCGGTTTGACTCGGATTATCAGGTTGGTGCGGTTTATCGGTTTTCTTTGTACACCCCTAGTTACAGTATATTACTATATTATACTGGAACTACAGTCTAATATATTGGAGTTCCAGTATAATATACTGGTCCAACATAATATGTTGGAAGTTCATACACAGGTGTACTGAACTTCAGTATATTATGCTAGAACGGTCTCTGTTGCTGCAAAATAGTGGCTATTTTTTATTGACTTGATAAATACTGCTTATTTTTGAATGATCAGTCTGAAAACTGGCTAGACCATGTTGTTTTTACTATATTTTAGGTAATCTTTAGTCACTTTATTACCATGGAATGAACGTTTGGTCCAATTACTTTTGACACAATAAAAGTCAGATTCAATGTCAGAGCACATTATCAAGGAAAATAATTATCTTTGATCCCTGATTATATTTAGTTAATGTTCAATTAATCCTATAGTCCAAATATAGTCATGTATGTTATTCCATTGACTATATTTAGTTAATGTTCAATTAATCCTAACATGTAATTTTAAGTCTCTAAAAGTTAACGAATGGTAAACATTTCGGCCAAAAAATATTTAAAGTGTTATAAATAGAACTCTATTTAAGGTGAATGTCTATAATTAGAGAGATTCTAGGGTTTACTACTTGGTGGCTAAGTCACCACCTCCCTATAAATATAGGGGGTTCTATTCTATTATAAATCATCTCAAAGTATCAATAAGAATACTCCTCTCTCTATTTTTCTCTCTATTGTTCTTGTTCTTATATTATTTCATAACACGTTATCAGCACGAGTCTCTAACCAATTGAAATTTTCGATTATTTTAACTTTTGTTTGTGTAGGGTTTTTACTTCATAGCCGATTCGGCTCTCTCAACTCAATCGCCACCTTTTTCTAATTACTATACGGAAAAATAGAAAAGATGGTATCATCATAAAGTAACGCAACGGGATGGAAACTCAAGAGGTATATTTGATATCACAACATTTATTGGTATACCTTAAAGGTAAGTAATTTACTTTTCCCTTTCAAATTCTTGAAATTCTACGATTTGATTCTATATACAAACAAAGACAACAAAGTTTGATTATAACTCTAATGGAGTTCATAAGAAACTACACTCACATGAAGTGATAAAATTTCTAAGCGTTGCCATGATCAAATTCATGAATGATTGTGGGCAAAGAATTGAAAATCCCTCCCATTGAATTTGCTCAATTCCCTTTAGAGAATGTGGTAGCAGTATGTGATAAGTCTGAAAGAAGACAAAATTATTACCATGATGGTATCAATGAATGTGGACGTAGCAATAGACGGAATTATAATCGTCATTATGATCCATTCCCTGAAGTGAATGTGATAATTGTAATAGAGCCCGTAAGTATGAACACGCTCTTGATGTAATTTTGTTTCATGTCTGACATTATAAAAGGAAAGTTCGTTGCCCTTGAAATTTCGGGCAAGAACTATATGACATGGGTGTTGGATGCTGAAACCCATTTGGATGCAATGGGTCTTGGAGACGCTATTAAAGACAGAAATATTGCATCCACCCAAGACTATGCTAAGGCCTTGATTTACTTGTGCCATCACCTTAATGAAGGTTTGAAACTGTGCTAAGGCCTTGATTTACTTGCGCCATCACCTTGATGAAGGTTTGAAACTGTGCTAAGGCCTTGATTTACTTGCGCCATCACCTTGATGAAGGTTTGAAAATTGAATATATCACAGTCAAAGATCCACCTATCTTGTGGAATAGCTAGCTTAAAGGAGAGATATGACAACCTGAAGTTGGTCACTCTGCCACAAGCACGATATGATGAGAATCCAAGGCAAATAGTTCAGAAACTATATGTTATCGTTGCGGTGGAAAAGGGCACTGGTCAAAAGCTTGCCGTATACCAAGACATTTGGTTGACCTTTATCAAGCATCTCGAAAGATTAAAGGCCCTTAAACAAATTTTATCTCTGACGACAACTTTGACATCACCCACTTGGATGTGGATGACTTCTTTGAGCAACCCGATGGAAAAATAGACCACCTAATCGGTGATGGATCTGTGATGAAAGAAGATGGAATTGTTTGATTTTATTTCACTTATTTGTAATAGTTAGTGAATAAACTAATAGTCATTAGTATCAGCTCGTATTAGTTAGTATTAGTTCTATAGAATGTTTCAATATGCTCAGATTTCAATAATATTTTTGTTTTCCAGTAGAGGTAATCGACTAACCTAACAGTTAGTCGATTATCTAATATTTCGCATTAAAACTGCAAAACAATCGATTGTCAATGTTCAACAATCGATTGTCAATGTTCAACAATCGATTGTCTATGTTTAACAATCGATTGTCTTAAGACAGTGTGATCTGGAAGTTTTTTAAAATAGTCAACAATCGATTGTCTATGTTTAACAATCGATTGTCTTAAGACAGTGTGATCTGGAAGTTTTTCAAAATAGTCAACAATCGATTGTCTATGTTTAACAATCGATTGTCTTAAGACAGTGTGATCTGAAGTTTTCCAAAATAGCAAATAATCGATTGTGTATGTTTAACAATTGATTGTGAATGTTCAACAATCGATTGTGTATGTTTAACAATCGATTGTTTTAAGAAAATGCTTAAACTGAAATTTTCAAACTGCAAAGTAATCGATTATGGAAAACATATAATCGACTATCTGATTTAGTTAGTCGAATAACCTCAGCAGATTTCGAAAATATTGTTTAAGTATGAAACAAACGGATTGAATTTGTTTATTCTCATGTTCGTATATTTTCTTTTGTATGGCAAACTATGGGAATTAAATTGATTGAAGGCTCCTGAAGAGCAACTATAACTCTGCCTAAAGGAACGATATTTTAGAGAATGCAATGTTCTCCTCCAAGTCTAAGAAGAACTTGTTGAGTTTTAATGATATCAGTCAAAATGTTCTCCTCCAAGTCTAAAAGGAACTTGTTGAGTTTTAAAGATATCATTCAAAATGGATATCAGATTGAGACAATACATGAGTATAATCTTGAATACCTCATTTACTCATGAAAACAAGGCTGCCCACTTCGGCTTGGGGTCACGCCATTTTGCATGCAGCAATGCTAGTTTGTCGGCTGCCCACTTCGGCTTGGGGTCACGCCATTTTGCATGCATCAATGCTAGTTCGTCTCTGACTGACGAATTGACACAAATATTCCCCGTTGCAATTGGTTTTGAGTCATGAACCTAATATATCCCATTTAAGAATCTTTGAATGCGCAGTATATATGCCTATAGCACCGCCATCCCGCACCAAAATGGGTCCGCAAGGAAGGTTAGGAATATATGTTGAGTTTGAATCATCCTCCATTATTCGCTACCTCGAAACATTGACAGGGGAGTTGTACACTGCACGATTTGCAGACTGTCAATTTGATGAGACACTTTTCCAATAATTAGGGGGAGAAGTTGGTGAAACCAAACGGGAAATTTTGTGGAAAAATGCATCATTATCTCATCTTGATCCACATACCTCCATTTGTGAAAATGAGGTGCAAAAGATTATCCATTTGCAAAGAATAACAAATCAAATGCCTGACGCATTTACGGACTTGAAAAGGATAACAAAATCACATATGCCCGAAATGAATGTGACAACATCTGATTCACGAATACATATTCATTATTGGAAGAATATGAACATGAAATTGGTATTGAATATACCACACTCACCCCTAGAAGGAGGTTTGAGATGATGTCATTATTATGGCATGAATGATCGTTGGTCACGTACCTATTGTACGCCAAAGTATTTTGGAAATATGACTATTAAAGGACAACGATAATGCAAGAAACATATCTTGCATATAAGTTTGACATGACCATAATGGTATAACTTTCTTTTTAAGAAAGATATTCACCACATGGATGTTGATGAATTTGTGGGAGTACAAAATTAATTGAGAGCTCTAGAAGAGCCAATTATTACTATGTTGGAGAAACACAATTGAATATTGTGCTGTAGTAAGTCTCAAAGAAACTTATTCAGTTTCCAAAGTACACGCGAAAGCGCTGATTATATTGAGACTATAAATAAAGGAAAGATTTGATATCTTCTATTACTACAACTTGTAGCGGGATAATTTGTATATGAAAAGCTACCCGCTTTATTCTCCAGTTTGTACTACACAAACAAAAGAATGCCACAATAAAGTGGATATCTATTGGTATAAATACCCATGTCATAATAAACCTAAAGTTTATTGATAAGTGCACATGTCATGGTGTAAATTTGAAGTTTACCAATTGATAATTTATTCGGTTGGCATTCGGGTTAGCCATCTCATTTTAAGTATGATGTGCAATAATAGAGAATTCACATGGGTGAATATTAAAGAACTAGAAAGCTCTTTACGAATTCTCTTGTATCTCTTGTTCTCATTAATGAATTGACCAACTAAAGAGTTTGGGTTGAAGCCCATAAATTCTGGAAATATCAAAGGTGAATATGGGCCCATTCACCTGCCATGTATACCACATATGATGCATCTATGAAATGGTTACATGCGCGATTGTTATTAACCCGCAGCCTGGCCGGTGCTTGTGAGGTAAATTGCTCAGTAATCTAACTTCGAGCATAATTTCCAGATTTTCTACTCAAGATAGTTCATCTTGATAAGTTGGTTTATATCAAAGTTGGTTTAGCAAGATAATTATTGAGTGCCTCCACTTAATAGCTAAACTGTTTCTTATGAGAACAAAGTTATATATATCAGTTTGATATACGTTGTATACGAGAGTATATTCTCCCCTCACAAGTGGTTCTGGGTCAGGAATCAAATAATTTCATCTTATTATTAATGTGCTGTGTATATTGACATGATAATGCACAAAGATGATTTCTCAAAGTTGAGGAAACAAGTTAGCTTTTCTAACATGAGGGGGAGACATGATAAACAATTGAGAAAATGTTACATGGGATGAATTATCATTTGTATATGTAGATCCCCGAATATCATGATATGAACCTGAAGTTCATAAAAGGATAATTCAATTTCAACATATTGCAAAGCATGCTATACGCATTTGCTGACCCAAAAGAATGTAACTATATTCTCACTGCAAATGCTCATATTAAGTCCTAGAAGGACAAAGTCTTGGATACGCTTGAAGCGTATAGACAAATCGGTTTCAAAAGAACTTCTTAATAAAGAAGATGAGCAAATGATCAAAGTGATCATAAGGAGGCAAGTGATCCAGAAGATCACATGACATAACACTTCATAAAAATCTCATGAGAGATTCAGGTACCTGATATATGAATGAAGAGATCTCCATGTTATGTTCTTATGAAAATTTTATTCGAACCGATATAAAATGTTCGTCGACGACATCTATGATAGCGCTAAATGTCGATGAGGATCTTATGTTTGTCGAATACAAACAAAAATATTGGCCAAATGGAAGAGATACAATTCAAGTAGAATTGATTCCATATGAAAGACATGTATTTTTGGACATGTAGTTCGAATACTTGAAAGTATAAAGTCAATGGATGGCATCGAGAATACCCCTATGGAGATATTGAAGAGTCATTCCACGACATTATATGAAGATGTTCATATCTATCAAGAATGATGATTTCAAGGTGCGGAATATTTAATCAAGTCAATATGGTTGATTTATTTATCAAACATCTGCCAAAGATTGTTTTGAAGATGGTGCACAAGATTGGAATGCAAATGCTCAAGGATATAAATTGATGTTCTTATCAGGGGGAGTTAATGCGCGTTGCACTCTTTTTCCCTTACAAGGTTTTGTCCCAACTGGGTTTTCCTTGCTAGGTTTTTAACGAGGCAACCAATAGGCGCATATTCAAACATGTGTACTCTTTTTCCTTCTCTTTAATTTTTCCCATTGGGTTTTGGTTTTAAGGTTTTAACGAGGCACATTGTTGAATAGACATTCAAGGGGGAGTGTTATAAATAGAACTCTATTTAAGGTGAATGTCTATAATTAAAGAGATTCTAGGGTTTACTACTTGGTGGCTAAGTCACCACCTCCCTATAAATATAGGGGTTCTATTCTATTGTAAATCATCTCAAAGTATCAATAAGAATACCCCTCTCTCTATTTTTCTCTCTATTGTTCTTGTTCTTATATTATTTCATAACATAAAGTCACTAAAAGATTTTCTACTTGCCCGACAATTTTTGAAATTGATATCAACTCAAGATCCAAATCCAAATTTTGCTCACTCAGACGTTAGAGATTTTCACTTCCATTTATCGATTTACTTACCAGAAGGTTTTAGATTTCTTTGAATGATTTTATCGTCATCTTTGGCATATAGTTTCACAAAGCACAATGGATGTGATCATGTGGAAAATTTTTAGGAATTAAGGGTTACATATTCGAGAAAAAGAGAAAAAAAGACGGAAAGCTTAGAAAAAGAGTTGGGATATTTCTTTTGAAAAACTATCGGAAATGTCTCATATAGGTTTCAACTTACTAACCTCTAGCCAATATTTCAAAAATCGAAACAAATAAGGAATTTTTTAACGGGTATAGTCGAAATTCATTGAAAATATATAGATAAGTCATTATATACAAAATTTGAGGAAGATTAGAGGTGATTTGGACTGATTTTGTATCAAAATTCATAATTAAATCGATGTCAAAAAATTCTTCTGTGACACGTGTATCAAACATGTATAACAATATATCTCACACACAGATATACATGGATATACAGGTGATACACAATCGATACAAATATGATACATATGTGATACACGTGTTATTTTTTTTTCATATTTAGTTTTTACTTCGAACTTTCATTTCAAACCACCTCAAAACTTCACCAAATCATCCCAAAACTGAGATTCAAGCTCCTTAAGATATACACAATCTATTCTAATAGCACCACTCAAAAGAAAGTAAAAATTTGATATTTTTTTTGTTACAAATGGCTAATTGGACATTTTGGCTAATATTAGTAATATTTTATCAATTGATCAATTTTTATATTGAGCTACTTCTAAATGGACATAGCCGGTAATTCCCCATTTCTTTTTCCCCCTTCATGCATGATATGGTTTCGTTATTTTCTTTTTTTTTTTTTTTATATCTGTTCCTTTTTTTATTTCATTCTTATTTTTTATTATTTAAGATTGAATATGAGAAAAGTAAGAATGGTTCATTATCTATGTAAGTGGTGGAAATTGTTTTTATCCAAGTAAGTGCGATCTTTGATTTACGTTTCGTAAATCTTGAACGAATCAACTGCAATCATATATCCCTTTGACAAATTAGTAGTATAATGTGACGTTCTTTTTCTATGAATTTTAATTTAATATTTTGTTTCTAATTATCTATTTGGTGCCCTTTCTTTTTACTGTTTCAAATTTAAGCTCCATAAATTTAAAATGATAGGGAGGCAAGATGAAGGTGAAAGTATAACGACCGGAAAGTTGATTCTAAACTAATCTAAGGGATTAACGCTATTCTTTTTGTATTTAAAAATAATTATTATGCACCATGATATCCAGTAATTTTTACATTATTATGTTTCATCAGTTATTTATATTTTTTTGTTTTTCAAATTCAGATATACTTATTAAAATGGGTTATTCCATTTAAACTAGATGTTTCACAAATCTTTCAGTCAAAAAACTTGATATAAAATGTTTGATTAATATTTTATTTTGTTGAAAATATGATACTAATTACTTAGCTATATTTTGTTGTATAAACAATGTATCTCTGTGTATTTATATAAGTCTTGATCTCAAGAGAGGTGAGATGGCTCTACAGACTCGTATTTGACAATAAATATAGAGAGGGTGGTAGATAAGTTGAAGTGGCAAGAAGAGTTAACAAGAAAGAGACAATAATTTTGAAATTTTACAAAAAGTTAGGAGGAGAAATAAAAGTTTTGTCTGGTTAATTAAATGGAATCATGGGAGGAAAAACGGATAGGAAGTAACAGAAAAGGAAAAAATAATAATTAAGGGTGATGGACATTTAAAAATGGTAAGAATAGCTAACACAACAATAACAACAACAACAACAACTACCCAGTATAGTCTAACAAAATGAGGTCTGAGGAGGGTAATATGTAAACGAGCCTTACCCCTACCCGAAAGGGCAGAGAGGCTATTTCCAATCGACCCTCGTCTCAATAAAGGAAAGGAAAAACAAAAACAAAGACAAAAAATAAGAAAAATAAGGAGAAGAATTATGTGTTTGGTTGATCAAATGAAATCTGATGGAAGGAAAGAGAGAAAGAAACTAAAAAGGAAAAATGAAATTGTAACCATGAAAGAGGAAGAGGAGCACCATTTTACAGGGGAAAAAGAGAAATTAAGAAAGAAAAATAAAATATGGAAAGAAAGAGAGGAAAAAAAGAGAGAAGTAAAACTAAACATGCCCACCAATAAATAAAATACTACTTGGTCTAAGAGTACCATACAGGAGGAAGGGAAAGTGAATAACATTACATCCTCTAAATTTTCAAATCACTGTATTTTCTCCTTTATATTATTCTTTTATATTCTATACTGATTAATTCATGTTCACATATAAAGTGAGTTTTTGTTTTAAGTTTTTTATTATACATAGAGGAAGAGGAAATGGAGGAGATGATTACGAGGTGAATGATCTAACCCCCCAACAAAATAAAACTTCAGCCAATATAAGTATTTGACCTGAAATATTTTTGCACATATTCTTTGTCAAAGAGTAAAAGAAGTGATTTACGAGTCCCCCACTTGACAGATGTGACCATGTCTTACCCTACCTTAATCCTTGGTGGGTAAACCTACTGATTACTTCCTCATTGTAGAAAGAGTAAAAAAGGGATCTCCTTGCTTAGTGCAACTCAGAAAAGAGAATTCTCACTCTAAAGAGCAAGCTTGACTTCTTTCTAATCAGACTCTACAGTATAATTTTGGTTGAATTGTTATCTCTAATGTTGGTTTTGACAGTGGAGGCGTGGAAAGGTAATATATTTACCTAAGTGCTTATTTGGTTGAGAACAAAAGTCCCTTGTCTCACAACCTTCACTCTTTCTTATCCGATCAAACATTGTATTAGCTTCACACCCAGACCTTGCTATTTAACCATTAAGTAGCAGCTTGCATCTGTATAAGATTAGAACATAAGAGTCACCACTTTGTGCTTTGGCTATTTTGAATGACTACGTTACACTGCAAACCAGAAATGTAATTTCTGGATCTGCAAACATTGTGTTAATTTCATGAGATTCATTCAGCCAAGGGAAAAATCTGACGTCGGTCATCCAAAAGGGTTCTTGTCTCAATAGATAGATCAACTGGTATCACCCGAACAGCTTGGGATCCCACACAAAGAGAGCGGGACGAAGCAACTCAAGTAGACGCAACTGATTTGCATCTTCAGCATAAACTACTGTTTCATATCTCATTGTGAGCAAGAATCGTAGCTCTTGTTAACTCACTACTGTAATAAGTTAAAACAACAGATTCAGGGGTTCTTTGTTTTCCGTTGGGGGCATAACCAGAAAGATATAGAAAATGAATTAGGTTGAAATTTCTGAAATAAAAAGAAAATCAATGCGTGTACTCTACTTGCAGCAGCAAGCAATTGAACTTCCAACAAAGTAAAAAATTACCATTATGGAGTACTCTCTCCATTGTCATCTGAGATGAGGTGTTCCAGTTCATCAATAATCGCATCATAGCAGAAAAGGTATTGATCCTGGAACATACTATACGTTAGATATTCAGCATAACATAAACTAAAAAACTATAAAGGAAAATCATTGAGAATAGTGGAACACACAGATACAGATACTCAGGGTGAAAAGAAGTTAAAAAGCAAAAAGAGGATTAGTTCAGAATATGGAACGTGTTTGTCCTGAGTAGAAATAAATTATCGGAACCTTCCCTCTGCATGAGCTCAGCAGTAAAAAGATATACTTGTGGTCAGAGTTGTCAAGGACGAGAAGCACAGAAAAGTGCCAAGGTACTCCGTGGCTTTTAGTGCTAAGCACAATTAAAGAGTGGACTTAAAAAGAACAAACCAGATGCATGAAAAAATAACTATATCACATCCGCTAATTATTTGCACGAAAAAATTGGAAACAATAGTATAATTAAGGTAAATATATGAAGAAGAATAGTGTTAATCAAGTCCAAAAACCAATTAAATTTCTGATTTAGATTTGAAATACAGTTTTAAGTTTCTCAAGAGAGTTTTTATACAAATTTTAGTTCTTATTCTTAATCACTAAAAAGGTCAGTCATAATGCATTATTAACAATAAATATCACCATGTCAACTTTCTTTTTATTGTCTAGCGTCGCCCCTTAAAGACAACGCCCATGGGTGATAAGGTGCATCTCTTGGTGCTTGGTATTTGCCCTAGAACGCCATCTAAGAGACACGACGCGTTGAACTTGAGCTTCATCTAGTTTGAGGACTTAACCTCAAGCAAGCTTTTGACATCACCGCTTATATTATCCATGAAACATGGTTAAAGACGTACAAATAAGGACAAAAGAATACTAATACATAGTTAAGTTTAGTAATGTTCTATGTCACAACTTCCAACATCTGGTTTCCTGTATTATTTTCAGGCGGTGACCAAGGAAGTGAAGCATAAAGATCTTGCACAGCCATATTTTGATGGTATACGGAGTGAGTTAAAACCATAACTTACCCTTTATAATTTGGTTTATTAACAGGAACTCACTACGTTCTATACCAGCAATCAGCTAAACTTTTCAGAAAATGTCATCTCCTACTTTAAAAAATCAGAAAACTTTTGTAGTATTGTCACATATAAAAAAAAAATGAAAAGAACAAAAACAAAAACACCAAGAAAAGGAGCCGTACCATGGTCTGAACCATCCCAATTCGCTGAGACCTAAAGATGGCTACAGTATTAACAATATCCAGAGCAGACATATCTCCACCCAGTATTCTCTGGATGGTATTATGGATTGTGCAATATGTTCCTGTCCTACCAATACCTGCACTGTACCAGAGAATGAGGTGTCAGGCTATAAGAACAATTAATTACAGAATTTTAAAAGGCACACACTACAGATAATGATGAAAGGAACCTGCAGTGTACTACAATTGGTCCAAGACTAAGAGGCACATCGTGTGTTCGATTCAGAATTTCACTAACAGCAAGTGTGTCCTCTGGAACTCCATGATCAGGCCATTCAGGATACTGAATGTGTAAAACATGCAAAGGTGGTTCTTCTGACTGGCACATAGCAAGAGATGCGGATCAGGCATGTATCTTAGCTTCCCATAATACAGCAAATACTCTAGTGAAGTGTGAGTTTATAACTTTATATAGAGATGGCTATTGGCGCTGTAAAATAGGGGGAATAACACAACCCGCACCCAATAGGTCAGATAATATTGGGAAAATGGGCTGGGTCTTACAAGGGAAGTGTAATCAAATTTGAGGGAATGTATAGACGTCATCCCAGCATCTAATTGGCAGGACCAACCAGGTAACTTTCACCAAAAACTACTTAGCGCTTTTCTAAAGCTAATCCAGCATTCGTCTAAGATGCTTTGGGTTCCCTTGGGTGTTATGGAGGCACGGAGCTAACATCATGTTACACAAGGAAAAAACTTCAACCACAAGCTTCTGTAACACTTAGCGATGCATGAACAAGTACTAAAAGAGCATAAACTGAGGTTTTGAGTTCCAGAAGCTCTGAAGGTGAACTCAGGCAGCAACAGTAAGCTAAACATTCTGGCAGCAACAGGATTTTGTCTCTCATCACAACTCTGTATTGGGGGAATCATTCAGTAACTTACTCCTTGAAATGACAGCGAGAAAGGTGATGTCTAACAACAACAAACTCAGTGAGTTCCCACAAGTGGGGGTCTCGGGAGGGTAGTGTGTACGCAGACCGTACCCGGTTACCCCTACCCTGGCAGTTTCCTATAGACCCTTGGCTAAAGAAACAAGAAAGGTGATGTCTAAGAACTTTGTAATTAGTAAATGGAGAACCGGGTGTGTACTTTGACATTATAGAAACTGTCTTAGAGAATGAATACCGGTGTCAATGGCTCGAGAGAAGGGAATCCTTGGTCAAGAGATTGACAATCAGCACATGGATCCTATTATGGATCTGTCAAAGGTTATATTAGCATCCCAAGGAACTAGGGAGATGTACGGGAAATGGGGTGAAAAGGAACAAGCATATGAATATGTGGGGTCACAAAAATTTAACAGGTAAGGAAGATATGTGAGCATACTGATATTCCAGGGAGATATTTGCAGACAGGGGTAGCTAATAAGATATTTGCAGACAAGGGAAAAGAGCAACTGGTCGTCTCAGCAGAATTCCTATGCTGAAGCAGCAAAGTTAAATATCCCTGCCAGAAGTGAACAAAGATATCGGTTGCTTGTGCAAAGTATTCAGAGGACCAGGTTAGCAAAGCTTCAAGAAGATAACAGCAATTTGGACAGAGTGATTGAATCTTCTAACCACATCTCTATCTTAAAGACTAGGCTAAGCAACAAGAAAGGTAACAAAGGAAGCAGAGAAAACTGCCAAATTCAACCATCCTCCATAAAAAATATTGGTTAAATAATCATCTTAAGCTGGTCCGGCACTTCATGCTCAACAAAACAATAAGACCTTTTTATTCTTTTTTATTTCTTGTATTCCAAAAGGGCTAAAAGAAGTGCCGAAAGTTAGCTGGGTGCTTCCTGATTCCTACCTGGATGTTAAGAATAAAGATTATGGAGTTGTTTTTCCTTTTGTCCTATGCGCCGAGGGTCGATTGGAAACAGCCTCCCTGCCCTTTCGGGTAGGGGTAAGGCTTGTCTACATATTACCCTCCCCAGACTCCCACCTTGTGGGAATATACTGGGTAGTTGTTGTTGTTGTTGTATTCCACAAGGGCTGCCAACGATTTACTAACCTCAATATAGTTCACCTCCAGATTCCGTAATATTAAGGAGGTACGACTCGTCTTTATACATTTCGTCACAACACAGATATTGCCAAATGTTCTAGACCCATCCTCTGCCTGAAAGTAATCCCCACACTTCACCGTCTGCATTTATTTTCATCGAAGAAGAGGGTAAGATAATAAACAGCTCAAACCGAATATAGGTAATGCTTAAATAGACATGGCGGCTAACAAGTCTTACAATAGACAAAAGGAAGGAAGGCATAGCAGTTTTCATACTTGTCATAAAGTTATACAGATGAGGGATAAAGGTCATGAGGCAAGGATATATTTTCCTACCTATTACTTGTTTATCTGCTAAAGATTGGAAGCGCAAATTGAGAGAACATATGAGACATAAATTTCAAATCCAGAGAGGCAACAAGGCTTTTCTACATCAGAATTCTCAAATTCCTCCAAAGATCATCATATGATCAATTGGTCAACCTGAAAGTCCTATCCCGCATAATTCTGAGACAACACTACTGTATTAGAATGAGCATGAACTTATTGAGGCCTCAGGGTGTTTCTAATCCTCTTGAAATTTAAAATGCAATATGCAGAACAAACAATGTCCCAACATAATTAACAAGAACTCCTTTGCTGAAAGAGAAGACTCTAATTTAAGCCGTTTGACTTGAATTCTAATTTGATCCTACAGATGCTAATTCTTATAGCAGCAATTGCTCTCTCAAAGCTACGTTTTTATATCTAAAATCACAAACTTCTTGATGCATATTGTCCTTTGACGTTACTCAAAATCCACTTAGAATACTTAATCGAAGCCAAACTCCTGCATATTTGAAGAAATTGAAAGAAGCATAGTTGCAGGAGGAACAAACAAGGTTTACATCAATAACTATTTTTAGCAATTGACATGAGCCTTAAACCATGACATCCTGCTCCAGGTTGGAGCAGAAAACAAATGAGGAAAGAACACAAATAGAAAATGAGGACACTAAGTAATACCAACAAGTGCCTTCCTGTATCCCAGGCTTAGGAGCACTAGTAGTGGAATGAAAAGAACAGATCACGGTTTTTTTCTCTTCAGCCTCTCTATGCCCTTCTTCCTCACTTTGGTGAAAAAAAAAGGAGAAAATAGATTGAAGATGAAAAGCCAATACTCAACAACGATCCATTTGAACTTTTTTTACAGCATAAATATGCCAGATCCACTTTACCGCAGAGGATACAAATGAAAGAAAATAAAAAGATAAAAGCGCATGTTGTTTCTTTTGAGAAGCAAATTATAGATCAGACTATTGTTACAAAATGTTAATATACTTTGGTCGCAAAACAAGTCTCGTTTCACGAATATTACTTATTATCACAAAGGTTACCTGGTTGGCTAAACAGTTGAATACCTTGTAATTGTCAACCAATCGTGTAAGCATCACAATGACAGGACAGCGATTCTGAATAATAATTTCCCAGAAGTCTTCAAAGGTGTGTGGTAGTGGACCTTATGTTGCAATAAACCGGGACACCCTTTCAGATATCTTCAGCCAAAAAGAGCAGTATAAGTGGTAAGAAGCAGTTGTGTGTTTTTATGTTTTATGCTAATAGCTCGAGTGGGTGAAGGATCTCTTTGAGTAATTTCAAGTGAAGGATGTAGGAACCCACCGATACAAAGCTTGCATTGATATATCCCCTAGCTGAAGGTCTATAGTCTTTACATGGGTCCAAAACGACCCTACTATCGTCAACTGAGAGCAATGAAGCTTGATATAATTAATTCGAAGAAATGATACATTTTAAAAGCAAGGAAATTAAACAGACAACTGATAAGCATACATTGGCAGAACATCAGTATAACGATTTTTGCTGATGTTTGTGCTGTCCAAAGCTACCGAGCATCAACTTTTCATCTCTGAAGCTTTCAACCTATTTTTCTGAATCAAAGGAGCTTGAGTTTAAGCATGTCATCAAATGAAGAAGAATTGACATCATAGGATGATGATAAATAAATAACAAAGAGTCAAACGACAACAATAAAGCAATAAGAATTTCTGAAGATATAAGAGAACCACCATTCGATATAAATCAGGAAGATGAATCTTTTACTTTAATTAAGATATTGTACTTTATGCTATCGAGATCATTTAGCAGAACCGCCACCCAAACATCAGAAAATGAGATACTTTCGTATCTGAAACTATTAAAAGCTGTTTCGAAAAGGCAATTAAACCATCTACCTCACAGTAGGGCATTACCCCGTTTTCCCTCACAATATATTTCCAATTTCTCTGTTTCACGATTTTTAAAATTTATTTTAGGTGTATAAAATTTAAGGACGTAGTTAACTTGAGCTGATGACTTGCGATATGAAGTTTCAAACATTATCTGGTCTTGTCCAAGACTATAAACATATTGGATACTGAATGTACTGCATGGGTGGCTCAAAAAGTTTAAGGGCATCACTGCCCTTCATTCGTAATCCGCACATCCACCCCAACATCCTCATTTCAACTACTTTCATCCTCTAGACATGTGAGTTCTTAACTAGCCAACACTCTGCCCCATACAACATGGCTGGTCTAACTACCGCTCTATAAAACTTACCTTTGAGCAGTAGATCACACAGGACCCCAGATGCTAACCTCTATTTCATCCACCCCATCCCTATACGGTATGCGACATCCTCGCCGATTTCCTCATCCCCTAGATAACCGACCCTAGGTACTCGAAACTGCCTCTCTTGGGGATGACCAGTGACTCAAGCCTCATGTCCATGCCCGCTTCTATAAAGATGGAGAAAAGAATTGGATTTGAAAATGTTTTTAGACTCTATAGCTATAAAGTACATTAATAAGTTGACACCACCTGATGAGGAGAGAGAAAAGTCATTGATTTCTTTATCATGTCAGAGTTCCTTTTCTATAGTCGTGGTGTCTGGACCAGCTTGTGCGTACCTTGACTAATTCCACGGAATACATGTTATCTCTCGCTAGCATTAGATACCAGGTAACTTTATTTACCAAGACTTTTATTTTGTCTATTTAAAATTTACTATACCCTTCGTGATGTTCCAAAATTATCCTTATTAATAAATATTAAAATCTTAAGTAGAAAATAAAAGCAACTCTCACATGATTAAAGAAATCAATAACATTTCTCTCTCCCCATAAAGTGTTGGCAACTCATTAATGTTATTGTATAGCCATAGAGTCCAAAGATGATTTCAAATCTGCGCTCTCTCTCTCTCATACATGACGAAGTCTCCAACTGAGACTCTCTCAATTGAAAAAGTTGACGACAAATTAAAAAAGGTCTTGGCAAAGTAGGTTTAGATTACCCCAAAATTAATTTGTTAACGATTATCACTCTGCTTTGTCAATCTGTCCCAAGAATCGCTGCCAAAAATATTTTTTTGAGCTTAGGACTCTAAATTTTTGTTAGTGGCGCCAAAATTTTTGCTAATTTTGAAATTTAACAAGTGTAGGTGTGTATACAAGCATAGAGACATCCACTTTTATTTATTTTACACCTTTATTATTCTTCTCTCTTTGATACTTATCGACTGATTAATCATCTCTTTCTTTGTTTTTCTAATTTTGTCTTCTAATACTAAATCATGGATCTAAAAAGAATAAAATGACTTGTTGTATTTCCAGTAGAACCAATCATCAGAAACAGTTAAATTTGGAAGAACGTCAGCAATTGCAAAGTGATTTTTAGAAAAAAGTAATGAAGGAACGGTTAAACAGTTCTATAACATAAGCCGTTATTTTTGTTCAAAAAATCAAACATTACCATAGAATGTTTTGGAAACAAAGCAAGTCATCTGTTGCTTTTAGTAATGTGTTAAATGTGTCTTCAAACCCTGTACGCAGAGTTAGGAATAAACAAATACAAGTCGACATTAACCAATTCAAAGAAACTCCATTTTGTCGTCGAACAAACATTCAATCTCTGGATTTTGCAATAAACAAGATAAAATCAACTATTTTTCGCATGTGAAAGAAAACACCTACATACCAATGCCATGAAGCCTCACTTAACCGAAAAAAACAAGAAGGTGCGAATGCGATTTTGCCTCTCAATGATTGATTTTGGTACACACCATGCAAATGTCATGTTTACAAACATGTTTAATTATATTTATATCTATGAGAAATGATTTTACTTTCTGAAAAAATCCAAAGGTACTAACCGTTTTTGGAAGAAGAAGAGTCTAATCCATATCACTCTTACAGAAGTAGAAATTTTATGACAAAGATTATGATTATGGTTGTTGTCCGCGTACTAGATTTTATGAAAATGGAATTGAGTTGCTTTCAAGAAAATAGGAATTTCTTTGTTTGTAATTAAGGAACCAACTAAGCAAAATAGCAAAAATCGAGCAGCAGCAAATCTAAAAGAAAAACTTCTAGAGAGAGAAGCTCTTCCTTCTCTCTACTCTACTGTTCCATTGCTTCTTCTCTGCTTTTCTTGGCGCACGTTAGTCTACGTACGCCGAGGGGTTTCTGATGGCTAGAGGAAGGGGCCGGGGTAGGGGACGACCTAAAAAGCTTCCGATTCCCACCATAGATCATTCTATTACCATCACAAACAAAACATTGCTGGAGAATCCGACTGTTGCACTGCCAGTTGATTCTGGACATGAAGATGAGGAAAATGTGTTTTTACAGCAGGTTGATGAAGTCAGTAACTTAGATCATAGCTTTCCTACTTTGATTGAACCATCGATGCCTTCGACGAAGCAGGGTGCTGCTGAAAATCAACACATGCAGAAGGCCACATTAGTCCAAACTCAACCTGTGATAGCTAAACCAGGTGAGTACATTCCCTCGATACTGATGGAAGGGCAACCAGTAGGGATACTGGATAAAGCAAAGGTGGAGGAGGAGGAAAACAAGTGGAGATGTGCCCTAATCATTTACATGATAGGGGAGGGACCTGGATACAATGCAATGAAGAGATTTATCCACACTCATTGGGTACAGGTACCTGAGCCGGATCTGTTTTATCATGAAGAGGGATATTACATTGTGAAGTTCAAAACCATGAGTGATGCTAAAGAGATCATGTGTGTTGGCCCTTACTCTATAGCAAATAGACCTTTGATTCTCAAACAGTGTCGGCAGATTTTGATTTTACTAAAGAATTTCCTGTTGAGATACCATTATGGGTCAAATTTCCCAAACTGCCTATGTCATGTTGGGGAATGAAATCCTTGAGCATGATTGCCAGTGTACTAGGGAATCCCTTATTTGCTGATGAGTGTACCACTAAACAAACTAGAGTTTTCTATGCCCGTATGTTAATAGAAATGAATGTTGCTAAATAACTACCTCGGGATATTTGGATAATGGATCCTAATGGCAAGAAATTTCTACAAGAGGTGATTTATGATTGGAAACCAAATTTTTGTGAGAAATGCAGCATGGTGGGACATAACGGCCTTATGAAAGCAAAACCAAGTCAGCCTGACCCAGAGAAGAAACCAAAAAAGGTTCAGGAGTGGAGAATTAAAACATCAACTGTCCAGATACAACAGGAAGTTGCTCCTCCACAACCTGTCCCACTGAATAGTACTACAGGCCAACAGCCTCCAGTTTCACCTCCACTGGCATCCAGTATGAACAGACATGTTGATAAAGGAAAGCAGGTTCAGTCCCCAGAATTTAATGTAACTAACTTCCCTCCTTTGTCTCCTATTGTGATCAGTAATCGCTTTGAAACAATTTCTGGTGGTAGAGTGGAAAAGCCTCCAGGGGATGAAGGTGGACCTAGTTTATGTCAATGAGTTGCTTAGTTTGGAACATAAGGGGTGTAAATAAAAGGTATAAACAAAAGGAAGTTAAGGAGTACAGTAGGAAGAATAATATTACCATTGTTGGTTTGGTAGAGACTAAAGTTAAAGAACAAAATGCAGAAAAGGTTGCTAAGTTGCTGGTTCCTGGATGGAAATTTATAACTAACTATCAATATGCTCTTAATGGTCGAATCTGGATTCTGTGGGATACACAGATACTTAAGGTCACTGCACTTCAAGAAGATGCTCAACTGATCCATTACAGAGTTAAGAATACATATGGTGATATCAACTATTACCTTACTTTTGGTATATGGATTCAATGGGATAACTCAAAGGAGATCACTGTGGAAGAATCTACAGGATTTGGCTACTAACATTACAGAATCTTGGCTAGTTACTGGTTAATGCTGTGCTGTATCCTCAAGATAGACAGTCAGATAATCATGTTAAACAGGCTGAGGTTCAAGAATTTACTCAATGCATTCACCAGGCTGGTCTTTCTGAACTTCCTTGGAAAGGTGAATATTTTACTTGGACAAATAGGCAAAGTGGTAGTGACAGAATTTGTAGTAGACTGGATAGATCTTTTGGCAACTTATGAATGGATGATTAACTGGAGTCATGTACACACTATATATGATTCTCCTTTAATATCTGATCATAGCTCTATGGTGATCACATTGACAGAAACTTCTAAGATAGGGAAGCCACCTTTCAGATTCTTCAACTCATGGACTTCTCATGCAGATTTTTACCAGTTCATTAGAGACAATTGGCATTGTAAAAGTCAGGCTACTTTGAAGGATGTGTGGACTAATCCCAAATCTCTAAAAGGCCCTTTAAAATCTTTAAACATCAAAGATTTTAAGAACATTAGTCAAAGAATTGTTGATAGTAGACAAGAGTTAAAGGATATCCAGAAGCAGTTGAGCTTGGCCTACACTTATGCATTGCAACTCAAGGAGAAAGAGATAGCAGTGAACTTGGAGAACTGGTCTTTGATAGAAGAAAGTCTATTACACCAAAAGTCCAGGGCTAAATGGATCCAGTTGCGTGATTTTAATAATAAGTATTTTTCTGCCATCTTGAAAGAAAGAAACCAGCATAAACATATTTCTGAACTAATTACAGTTGAAGGTTTCAAGATATCCAGTCCAGCTGATATTAAGAAAGAAGTTACTAACTTTTATAAAGCCTTAATGGGTACAGCTGCTGCATCCTTACCAGCCATAAATCGAAAGTATATGGCCAATGGCCCTATTTTAACACAGCAACAGAGAAGGTCCTTGAGTGAAGATGTTTCTGATCTGGAGATTATTGCAAGCTTAAAAGCTATTGGAAATGATAAAGCCCCTGGAATTGATGGCTATAATGCAGTTTTCTTTAAGAAGACATGGAACATAACTGGCAAACAGATTATTCATGCAGTTAAGGATTTTTTCCTTACTAACAGAATGGACTATCCTGTCAATTGTGCTTCTCTTACTTTCATCCCTAAAGTTCCTAGTCCAACTACAGTCAAGGAGTTTAGGCTAATTGCATGTTGTTCAGTGTTGTACAAGTTGATATCTAAAGTTCTTGCTAACAAACTGCAACATGTTATGCCTAGCATCATATGTACAACCCAAGCTGGATTCATACCAGGTAGAAAGATTGCAGACAATGTGATACTAGCCCATGAATTAATCAAGAACTATACCAGATCTCATATCTCTCCAAGGTGCATGATTAAAATTGATTTGCAAAAGGCTTATGATTCTGTAGAGTGGATCTTCCTGCAGCAAGTTCTTGAAGCTTTGGGATTTCCAGACAGGTTTATAAACTGGATCATGCAATGTGTTCAAACTGTGAGTTATACTATATTGTTCAATGGAGAAACAACTGTTCCTTTTAAGGCTGCCAAAGGCCTTAGGCAAGGTGATCCTATATCCCCCTTTCTATTTGCAATTGTTATGGAATATCTCAATAGATCATTGGCTCAACTGAAGCAACATCAAGCTTATATATATCATCCAGGTTGTAAAAAATTGGGCATCACTCATATTAGCTTTGCAGATGATCTGCTATTGTTTTCTAAAGGTGATACACAATCTCTTCTTACTATGTTCAAACTTTTCTCTCAATTCACTGAAGCCTCAGGTCTGAAAGCCAACTTGAACAAAAGCTCAGTGTATTTTGGAGGTGTCAGTTCAGAGGTTAAACTGCAGATCACTCAACAATTAGGCTATGGCTGTGGAGTTTTGCCTTTCAAATATTGGGCATTCCTTTTACTACTAAGAAGATGACACTTATCCAGTGGCAACCTTTGGTGGATAAGATCACTGCCAGGATTACATCATGGACTACTCGAAAATTATCATATGCAGGCAGGATACAGTTAGTACAATCAGTTTTATTTGGCATTTAGGCTTATTGGGCTCAACTGTTTCTTATTCCTTCCAAGATTCTGAGAATGATTGAAGCTCACTGCTGAAGCTTTATTTGGTCAGGTTCAGTAGCTATTACTAAGAAAGCATACATTGCCTGAGACAAAATGTGTTTACCTAAATCAGCAGGTGGTCTGAATCTCACAAATCTCTTAATATGGAACAGGGCTGCCATTGCTAAGTTATCCTGGGATTTGGCTCATAAGAAAGATACTCTATGGGTCAAATGGATACATTCTGTTTATATAAAGCAGCAACAAGTGGAAAACACTCCTGTACCTAAGCAAGCAGTTGGATGGTTCGAAAATTTTTTGCAGCTTATGACATGATACATCTGAGGCAGTGTCTATATAATCCAGTTTGTTCTATTGGATCCCTCTTGTGAGAAAGCACGGGAGAAAAATATAACTGATATAAACATGATACAATGAGCCCTATATATCATACACATAACCTAACCTACTCCTAATACACTTTGGATTAGGGTTCTACTATTTACATATCTAACACTCCCCCTCAAGCTGGTGCATATAAATAATATGTACCGAGCTTGTTACATATGTAGTTAATACGAGGACCAGTGAGGAACTTGGTGAAAATGTCTGCAAGCTGATCATTTGACTTTACAAACTTTGTAGCAATATCTCCCGAGAGTATCTTTCCTCTGACAAAGTGACAGTCAATCTCAATGTGCTTAGTTCTCTCATAGAATACTGGATTTGACGTAATATGACGAGCAGCTTGATTATCACACACAAGTCCCATCTGACTAACATCACCAAATTTCAGCTCTTTGAGCAACTGTTTGATCCAAACTAGCTCACATGTCGCCATAGCCATTGCTCGATATTCTGCTTCTGCACTAGACCGAGCAACCACATCCTGTTTCTTGCTTTTCCAAGATATCAAATTTCCTCCTACTAAGACACGATATCCAGAAGTAGAACGTCTGTTAGAAGGCGATCCTGCCCAATCAGCATCGGAGTATCCAACAATCTGCTCATGGCCTCGATCCTCAAACAATAAACCTTTACCTGGAGTTGATTTTATATACCGAAGAATGCGAACAACTGCATCCCAATGACTATCACATGGCGAACCCATAAACTGACTCACAACACTCACAGGAAAGAAAATGTCAGGTCTTGTCACTGTAAGATAAATTAATTTACCAACTAACCGCCTATATCTTGCAGGATCGTTAAGAGGCTCCCCCTATCCTGGAAGAAGTTTAGAATTCGAATCCATTGGAGTGTCAACAGGTTTACAACCTGTCATTCCTGTCTCCTCAAGAATATCTAAGGCATACTTCCGTTGTGAGATCACAATACCTGAGCTAGACTGTGCGACCTCAATACCCAGAAAATACTTTAGTGTGCCCAGATCCTTAGTCTGAAAGTGTTGAAAGAGATGTTTCTTCAATTTAGTAATACCATCCTGGTCATTGCCGATAATAACAATGTCGTCAACATAGACTACTAGATAAATACAGAGACGTGAATCAGAATGCCGATAGAATACAGAGTGATCAGCTTCACTCCGAGTCATGCCAAAGTCCTGGATAACAGTGCTAAACTTACCAAACCAGGCTCGAGGAGACTGCTTTAGACCATAAAGTGACCGGCGCAAGCAACATACAAGGCCACGAGACTCCCCCTGAGCAACAAACCCAGGTGGTTGCTCCATATAAACTTCATCCTCAAGGTCACCGTGTAAAAATGCATTTTTAATGTCCAGCTGATACAGGGGCCAATGGCGAACCACAGCCATAGAGAGAAAAAGGCGGACTGATGCTATCTTAGCAACGGGAGAGAAGGTATCACTGTAATCAAGCCCAAATATCTGAGTATATCCCTTGGCAACAAGACGAGCCTTAAGACGATCAACCTTACCATCTGGACCAACCTTGACTGCATACACCCAACGACAACCAACAGTAGATTTACCTGAAGGAAGAGGGACGAGCTCCCAAGTACCACTCGTATGTAAAGCAGACATCTCGTCAGTCATAGCCTGTCGCCACCCTGGATGAGACAATGCTTCACCTGTACTTAGGGATGGAAACAGAGGACAAAGAAGATAGAAAAGCATAATAGGGTGATGACAAACGATGATAACTTAAACCGATATAATGGGGATTAGGATTAAGGGTGTTCCGTATACCTTTCCGAAGTGCAATCGGAAGAGACAAGTCCGCAGTAGGAGCAGGGTCAGGTGCAGGACGTGAATCAACCGGGCCGGATGCTGGGCGAGGACGACGATGATATGTCAAGAGTGGAGTGTCTTGTGCAGGGAGTCTAGGAGGAGCCACAGTAGACGTTCCAACGTTTGCAATGGGTAAGACTTCTGTAGCGGAAGGTGAAGGAGGAGATATAGTAGACTCCCTAAAGGCCGGTATAGGTAAAACCTCAGATATATCAAGATGGTCAGAATGGTCAGAAGAGGTAAAGAAAGGTTTAGACTCAAAAAATGTGACATCGGCTGACATAAGATACCTACGAAGATCAGGTGAATAACAACGATAGCCCTTCTGAGCACGAGAATAACCAAGGAAGACACACTTGAGAGCACGAGGAGCTAACTTATCTTTCCCAGGAGCTAAGTTATGAACGAAACAAGTGCTCCCAAAAACACGAGGGGGAACAGGGTATAAGGGTGACTGGGGAAACAATACCTCATGCGGAATCTGATTCTGGATGGGAGATGAAGGCATCCGATTAACCTAATACACTCCTGATACACTTTGGATTAGGATTCTACTATTTACATATCTAACACCTCTATTTGTCTCAGATTGGGGAACTGCCGAGAGTTCATTGGAAGAATCTAATAACACAAAATCATGCGAGGCCTAAGGCTGTATTTACTCTATGGCTGATCCTCCATGATAGACTGCCTACCAAATCTAAACTGTTACATTGGGCTTTAACTGTTGATTCTCAATGTGTTCTGTGCTAGCAAGAGATTGAAACCAGGGATCATCTTTTCTTTACTTGCTCAGGGATCATCTTTTCTTTACTTGCTCATTTGCTACTGAACTAAGGAATCACACTATGAATTGGATCAGAGAAACTATGACCAATGTGCTCGACTGGGAACAATTTCTACAACTGATAATCTGTAAAGCTAAAGGCAAAACTAATAGAGCGAGCATTTTCAAAATGGTTGTAACAAAGTTGTTTACGCTATAGTTGGAAAGAAATGCAAGGATCTTTGAGAAGGTGTTTCGTAATAGTGACAGTTTGTTTCAAGAATTAGCATACACATGCAATGTTCGAGGCTCCTCCAGTATTCGTCAGCAACTTCAGCGGTTTTTTCTGTAAAATAGAAGTTTAGTATAGCATCGTAGTGAATGTCTAGTTGGATGATTACTCTAGTTAACACGTGAGAATATCAAAGTGCTGTATTGACATCCTTTTGGTGATTAATAAAAAAATTTAATTACCACAAAAAAAAATTGAGCAGCAAGACTGTCGAAGCAAAACCTATTTGTGACTAAAGACATCACAAGAGCTTGCTAGATAGAGAAATTTATTCCAGCCATTCGATCAAAATGGTCAGCTTCAACGTCAAATATCCTAACTTTTGTCAAACAAAATAATGCAAGACCACATATTGGTATTAATTATTTGGAATTTACTAAAGCCGCTCAACAAGGTTGATTGGACATTAGACTATGCTTTCAATCCCCTAAAAGCCCTAATTCAATATTTTGGACCTTGTTAAGCAATTCATTTTTTTTTTAAGTATCAAATGGACCCCTTCAAATATCGATGAATTAGTGGAGGTTGTTGAAAGATTTTCCGAGGAAATGAAAGCTTAACAACTTAATCATGTATTCTAACTTTACAATATTGCATAATTAAGGTGATGAAAGATGATGGTTGCAATAACTACAAAGTGTCTCACATGAAAAAGAGAGTACATCTTCCACTCAACTTTGTTATGATGTTGATATTGTCAATCAAGCTTTAGCTCTACTTCAACAATGATGTGAGTTATTACTAATTACTATGTCAAGGTTATCTATTTCTGCACACTTTGCTTTCTACTGGAACTAGTAGGTTTAACACGTTAAAGTTAGAATGTAAATTTTGTAAAGTGTGTCGGGAGAAATATTATTGTGTATAACCTTGGTGATATGTCCATAATTGTAATATTCTTCTTTTTTTTTTGGGTCTTTAAGCTCAGGTGCAAAATCGAAAGAAACAATAAGAAATCTTCACCAAGTTGAGAATACAGAGCCAAAATATAACAAGAAAGTGTTTGTCGATAATGTACACTTCAGTGTATACTTTGAAGCATGAACTAACTACAAAACAAACAAATCACCACAATGCTTCATTTCTCAAATTAGTTGTGGAACGGACATGTATGACAATACGGACTATGAACTAATCCGAATCCTAATTAAGTGAATGGAACAATTTGAAGGTGAAAAAGTAAAAATGGCAATAAATTTTTAGCCTTTTATATTTATGTTATAAACGTTTAAAAACGTAAACCAAATGCTATACCAGCCGAAATACGAAAATTTCAGTTAACATCCAATTAAAAATCAAAATATCAAAAGGTTATCAAACGAATAGCTGAATACTACAAATTAAGAGAGAAAAGAAAACCTGCAAAGCAGAGAATTCTGAGTCAATTTTGCCAGGAGTGACAACGTTTCTCCTTAAAGGCTGTGAGTGCTTCCAAACAGTAACTACGCTGATCAGGCGACAGCACGATTCTCTTTGGGACCGAATCAGCAGAGAAACCCAAAGGTTTTGTGACAGTGCCCGTGGCAGTAGCTGGCGGCTCCGTTGAAGTGGTGGCGGAGTACATGGGATTACCGGCGGCAGCCATCGCCGATTTCCGGCCCCGACCCTGAACTGGTACCGCGCTACCCGTGGCTCCGAAATTTAGTTTTTTATTTTTTAATTTCCTCCCAATGGGTCTCAGACTCTCTCAGTAGTAGTCTGCAGCTGTCGGGAAATTATTCTGTCACCACCTGAATTTATGGATTGTATCTTTTTTTTTTTCTTTTTTTTTCTTTTTCTTTTTAGCTTGGTGATGAAGTAAATAGAAACCGTTTAACGTGTTCTCATAAGTTAAGTAAATTTCATGAGTGATATCTAAACTAATAATTTATAGTACAAAATATATAAATTAAAATTTGCTAGTAAAATATACTCATCAAAGTATGGAAAATTATTAGATGATTATGGAGAATAAAAGCTTAGCTTGAGGTGTGTAAGGACATTATTCTTATGTATATTTTGCTTACACCATGATAAATATTATTAGGCGTATCCCCAGAATTCAACAAGCTCTTCTAGTGTAACTAGGATCAGAAACAACAAAGCTTAATCAAAATAAACTCACCACAATAGAAAAAAATCTAAAGAAAAAAGTTTTTCACTTTTTTCACATTCTCCAAAACAAAAACACCAACCTATACTTATATATAGATAATATTTATATATAGTTCAAAACATTAATGTCACGACCCAAAATCTATAAAGGGTTGTGGTGGCGCCGGACAGCGCTGTCAGGCCAGCCAACTCAAATGCTAAATTAAATCTCGCTATATCACTTTTGAAATACAGGCATTTTCTTTCATTAATTAGAAATTTTTAAGGAATATGGTTTCAAATCAAATTTAAAAGTTACGCAATAATTCAATACTTTAAACCATCCCAGAGCCCGGTGTCACAAGTGCATGAGCATCTATTGATAAGAGAAATAAAATACAACATCTGCCCATGGACGAAAAGTAAATACAGTATAAAGGAAGGGACTATTCTAGTTGTGGCATCTCGAATGATGCAATTCACCTAGTCCTAGAATCATCCACGTTGCTATGCCTAGCAGATCACTGGAGTTTATATATACTTGTGCAACAAAATGTACATCAAGTGTAGTATGAGTACAAAAACAACGTGTACCCAATGAGTGCCCCGCCTAATCCTGAAGGGGTAGAGACGAGATGGTCAACTTTGACACTTACTATTAGTCCAATGATTATTTATCCTTAATAAATATATTAAATAGTGGATTTATTTTATAAATATGATTCTAATCCAAATAGAGAAAACAAATAAACACATAATTCTTTCATAGAATTTTTCCTTAGATTTTTTGTTATTATTAACAATATGATCTCAAGCCATAGTGAGGCATAAAGCAACTCAAATGAGTCCAGATAGCAATACATGCATGCGCAAATCATACCGAGTTTGACGGTCCGCTCCTACAGAAATAAATGTGCACTTGTCGAGGGTCGACGACGCGCCTATAGATGCATCTATTAATCTGCCGAGGCATACGGCCCGTTCCAAAATATACATACGCAGACAGACAATCAGTCAAACAGTCAACATGGAGTAAATATCCAAGAAAGCTCAATTCTCTTTAATAATTTGAGAAAACAAAGCTTAAGTCTATTTTATTTTTTTTGAAATCCTTTTATAAAATTTAACCTGATTTAAGCAATTCAAGTCATCAATGAGGTCACGATTAATCCAAGTATAACATGCTTTTGAGTCCTAGACTACCTGGACAATAGCATAATAGTAGCTAAGTACGGACTCTCGTCACTTCGTGCGTACGTAGCCCCCACAAATAGGATCACATAATAAATTTAACTCGCCTATGGAGTAAATTCCCCTTCACAAGATTAGAAGGAGGCTCACATCGCTCCGAAGATCCATAATCGGCATTCTACGTTCTTCCGAAGGCTCGAACCAACGCACAAAGCTCCAAAACTAGCCAATGGTCATACAAATCCATTAATATATGCTCAATTAAACTTTAAAACCTAATTTGTAACAATTCCTAACCCCGAACGAAAAGTGAAAAAAAAATGCCCTCGGGGCCACGTGACCGGAATCTGAAATTTTTCGAAGATAAAGGTTACTCATGATCTTAGGATCTCAATATATAAGTTTCTCTAAATCCTATACCCAAAATCGTGGCTAAATTCCAAGAATATGATTTTCTAGGTTTCCACCAAAACCTCAAATTTACACTAATATTCATGCTTAAATCAATACATAATTTGATATATTTAACTCAAAAGTGATGGGGATAGCCTACCTTAACATTGACGATAAAATTCATCTCTTGAAGCTCCCCAAAAAATCGCCCATGCCATGAAGAAATGGGAGAAATAAACTAAACCCACAATTTAAATCAACCTTACTGCTCCAGGGATTTTTGCTTCTGCGAAAATAATCCCGCTTCCGCGGCCCCGCGTTTGCAGAAAATATTCCGCTTCTGCGATCCCTGGGCTTCAGCCCATTTTCTCTTATGCGATAAGTCCATCGCTTTTGCGATTTCGCTTCAGCGGATTCCTGACCGCATAAGCGATCCATGCTCCCTTCACTCCGAACCGCTTCTGCGATCCTTTCCTCGTTTCTGCGGGGCCGCTTTTATGGTTCCTTTTTCGCAGAAGCGGAAATACCAGCAATATCAGCCTTCCTAGAAATTCATTTTCGATCTGTTAACCATCCGAAATTCACCCGAGGCCCTTGGGTCCCCAATAAATTATACTAACCAATCCCAAAACACATTATGGACTTGATTGAGGCCTCAAATCACATCAAACAATGCTAAAATCATGAATTACACATTGATTCAAGCATTATGGACTTTGAACTTTCCAAATTCTACTTTCGGTGTTTAAACCTATCAAATCACGTTCGATTGACCTTAAATTTGCATACAAGTCATATTTCACATTACGGAACTACTCCAACTTCCGGAATCGAATTCCGACCCCGATATCAAAAAGTCCACTTCCGATCAATCTTCTCAAAACCTACAGATTTCTATCTTTCGCCAAATGGCTTCGAAATGACCTACGGACCTCTGAATTCAATTCCGATTGCGGTCCTAACTTCAGAATCTTCATACAGAGCTATTCCCAATCTCGAAATCCCAAACTGACATCGATAGCGGTGAAATGCACTCTAAGCCAAACTTAAAAAATATCTTCCAAAAATGCTAACTTCCACAATAAGCGCCAAAACTCTTCCGGGTTACCCAAAACCCAAAACCCGATATCATCATACGAACCTACTGGAACCTTCAGGTCCTGATTCCAAGATCGTTTACTCAAAAATATAATTCTAGTTCATTCTTTCAACTTTAAGCTTCCAAAATGAGATTCTCTTCTCAAATAAACTCCGAACTTCCCAAAATTCAATTCCGATCACGCATACAAATCGGGATACTTGAAATGAAGCTAATCATTGCCTCAGACTGCTGAACGATATGCTAGGGCTCAAAACAATTGATCGGACTGTTACAGTTAAACTCCATTAAGGAGTCAATCGACAAAACGTCAAATTCATTTAAGGCTATCAACTTTAAAATCATTTAAGACCAAAGAAGCATTAGCTATCAAAGTTAAGGAAATGTTATCAAAATTAACATTAAGGAAACGGTCATCCAAGACCAACTTTGGTCAGATTCAAAGTTATAAAAAGATAACTGATTTTGATAGCCATTCAATATTAATAAAATATTATATAGTTATTATAATGTACCATTATACACATTAAAATATATTCAAATTGATTGTATAATAAATACGCATTAACATAATATTAAAAGAATGAATCTAACTATAAATTTGAATATTTCTTTTTGAGTTACTAAAATTATTTTTCTATCACAAAGTACAATCTATCTATCTTTATCTAAATATATATATATATATATATATATATATATAAGGCTGTAAATTTCACGGTTCCGAACCGGAACAGGACCGGAACCGCGGTTCTGCCGGTTCCGGCGGTTCCCCGGAACCGTGATGGGGCGGTTCTACCCGTTGAAACCGCGGAACCGGAACCGCCAGAACCGGAACCAGACCGGTTCAAGCGGTTCCAAACGGTCCGATTGTTAAAAAAAAAAATTTAAAATTTCCAAATGGCTCTTTTTCAAAATTAGCCGTTTGGAATTTTAAAAAATAGCCATTTGACCCCCAAACTTTATATAATTACACAATTTCCCATTTCTCAACTATAAATACCCCCTCATTCTTTCATTTTAATTCACCAATTCATCAATATCTCTCAATCTCTCTCAAGCTCTCTTTCAATCTTTCTAGTGCAAGTGCTTAATTTATTGTTGCAAATTCGTGAAACATTGTGAAGTTGTTGAATTGAAGTTTTCAAGTGTTCAATTTCAACGATTTTCAATTTTCAAGAAGTTGTTCGTCAATCCGGTAAACTCGTTTCAACTCTTACATGCTAAGAATATTTTTGTGTGTTGTTATTTTGCTTAATTATAATTATTATGGCATTTTCATTGAAAAATATGTTCGGAAAAGGAAAATCTAAAACCGGTGAAAGTAGTCGCCAAAATACTACCCCTCCTCCGGCTCCCCGACCTAGAAAAGATAAACAAGTTCAAAGTAGTAGCCAACCTAGAAATACTAATGAAACTTTCGGAATCCTTGATAGTGATCACCCGTGTTTTCAATTTAGCGATGTTGATTTTCTATATGATGTAGCAGTTGGTGATAGAATAGACGATGATATTATGAATATTCTTTATCCTAATGCACCTATCTTAGAGGGAAATGAGGATGATGATGATGACGAAACCGAAGCTCCGGTAGATTTAGATGATACACCTACTAGTCCTGCTCCTAATGAACCGGAACACCCATCCGTACAAACTCCCACTTTTAGTAGACAACCTCCTAAACGTTCAGAAACTTCATTAGTTTGGCAATTTTTTATTCAACTAAGAGAACAAAATAAGGCTAAGTGTAAATCTTGTGGGAAATTACTTGTGCATAGGTATACTGGAGATCGTAGCGGCACAGGTAGTTTAGTTAAACATATAAAATTACACCCTAGCGATAAGGCTAGATATTTCCAATTGAAAGCGCAACAAGAGGGGAGGACAAGTCCTGATACAACAGTTAACCCAAGTACTGGTTCAAATTTAGTTCAACCAGGAATAAACACAGTCACCGGAAGTATATTGTATTACGATCCAAATAAGGATCGTGAAAAATTAGCTAAAATGATTACTGTTATGTGTTTGCCTTATTCTTTTGCTTCTAATCCTGCTTGGATTCATTATATTAGAAGAGTATTTAATCCTACGTATAAAGGTGGACGGAGTTCAGGGGTACTCAAGGGGAAAATTTTGATGAAATTTCCCATCTAAATGAGCTTCAAGTTTATTTGTCGCAGGCACTAGAGAATGAGAATCCAGACGGCTCTTTCGACCTTTTGGATTGGTGGAAGACAAGGGAAAAGCAATGTCCCGTTCTTGCAAGGATGGCTCCGGATGTTCTGTCGATTCAAGCGTCAACTGTTGCATCGGAGTGCGCTTTTAGTCAAGCAAGACTACAAATAGGTGATCATAGAGCGTCGATGCGGGACAGCTTGGAAAAATCAGTGCTTTTCCGAGATTGGATCCGCTCTGAAAGAAGGAACTTTGGGCTAGCTGAATCTCAACCAGAAATAGATGAGTGCTATGAAGAAATGCTAGCAGAACTTGCTTAGGAAACATCTTCACCCGGAAGTGGTGATGAACAAGCTTCATTTCCACCACCGCCAACACAACCACCTCCAAACCTTGAACGTTTTATGAGATTTATTAGAAATAATACATAAATTATGATGTAACTTGTACATTGGGATGTCTTCTTTTAGTTTTTTTTCCTTTTAATGGTGGTATTAGTACCATGTTGTGCTCATTCCATTGGGGGAAGGAAGACTAAGAAAGATATGCCAATTTGGTCAATAAATATGCTCTTTATCATATCCTTGAATATCTTTTGTCTCAATATTTCTTTGTCTTTACTTCTATATCAATCCTTGAATATTTATATAACATATAATATATAACATACAACACATAATACTAATGACAACATTCTTTTATCAATATATACTACTTATATAAAATTTATACTAATTACTAACTACAACACAATATACACTATTTATATACAATATATACTACTTAAATACAATATATACTACTTATATATAAAATATACACTACTTATACACAATATATACTAATTGCCAAACACAACATATACTATACTAATAACATAGTACTCCATATAAAATATATTCTACAATATACTAATGACTACTATACAAGATATTGATTTAAAATAAATAAATAATCAGAACTGCCGGGAACCGCGGAACCGGAACCGCCAGAACCGGAACCGGATGGTTCCGGAACCGTATGGTAGCGGTTCCGGCTCCGGAACCGCCAGAACCGGAACCGCCAGAACCGGAACCGCAGACCCAAATAGACCCAGACCCAGAACCGGATACAGCCTTTTATATATATATATATATATATATATATATATATATATATATAGAAGAGGGATTAGAAAAGATGATGTGGCATATCTCTTTAGCCAAGAAACACACCTATCTTTTTTCTCCCTTTTTAAATTTTTCTTTCTTTTCTTTTACTTGTTTCATTCAATCCAACTTATTAAAGGTTGCAATATCTATTAAAGAAATACTAAGGTTGACCGTTTTTTTCCCTATTTCTTTCTTACGTTTTCTGTTACACCATAGTTATTATGGTTTTAATGGGTTTTGTTCTTTGTATATTCTTCCTTTTTATAGTTTTGTCTTTTCAATATTGCAAGATCTTCATCCATGCTAATGTGGAGGTGTTCGATGTGAAGAGATGGACAAAAAGTTCATTGTAATTTTTGTTTTAACTTTTTGAAAGGATTTTCTTATAAATTTTGTTGAGTTTTCTTTTTGTCTATTCACCTTATGATACTATTGATCACGCCCAACTATGTCCTGTCGAAAGGATTCTGCAGATGTTGCAAATATAACCCGAGTATTACGCTCAGGGTCGAATCCACAGAGAGTTAATCTATCAATCACTATCTTTAGATACACTAAACTCTTCAGAACAGCTCTAAGATTGCAGTAAAAGAACAAGCTGTAAACTAAATTACTAAGGTTGTAAACAATGATGAGAGAAAGCTAAGGTAATGATTTCCCCTATTGATGGAATCCCTTCTATTTATGCTTCATATAGATTTACCAACACAACTCTATAAATCCTGAACGCTCGTCTTACCGTAAATCTCTCCCGAGTAATCACAGTAATATACAATTGCACTCTCCCAAGATACACTAGCTGGCTTTAATTATCACAGTTCACTTAAGATTGCATCCAAGGCTTCGTTATCCCAAGCCCGCCTTTAAACCCGCAGTTATAAATTCCTTTTATACTTTAGGAGTGGTGTTATTCAACAATAACCTAAATATGCACTCTCTTCCGAGTTATGCACACTAAATAGGCACAACTAATTGAGGATCCTGTCAATTAACTACAATAAGAAAATAGTTGAATAAATAAAGATTGAAACTAGTAATTTGTATTCACATAAACAAGAAGAACATCCCCCAATAGGTTCCATCAAAACCTTAGACCAGGAACTTAGTTACTCATAGCTATGGGTAAATAAACTAAATTAATATTCATCATAAACTACCAATAAAAATCAAAAGAAAAGAAGAAATATGGTTTGGTTATTCTCTCACAATTATTTTCCTTCAAAGAACTCTAAAACTGAATACATCCTCCTTTGGGCGAAGTCTATTATTTAAAATAGGTTTTAGGGCTAAAATTCTCGTGTTGAGACTTTCGCCCCTGAAGTTTACTGCGACTACCGCGGCTTTGCCACGGTCACGGTAGAACCGCGACCAAACAGCCCCGCTGATACTCATCTTGTCCGCAACAGCATCTCACCGCGGTTCTGCTGCGGTCGCGGTGAAACCGCGTCAGTACCAGTTTTCTGAATCTTAAGCTTGTTTTTGGCGTGGTTCACTTAGGACTTTCACGGTTGGCCTCTTTTTCTTCATTTTTGACTCCAAAAGTAGTCCCGAGCCTTCCCTAGTCATATATAACCTGCAAAGTATGAAAAGCACTCATAAGAGCATTTTGTTATCACTTTTATTGCCCAAAACTATGCAAAAGGTGGTTATTTAGGGACAGAATATAGTCAAATTCATCTATTATCAACACCCCCCACTTAAATCTTTGGTCGTCCTCGAGCAAGATTAAACCATACTTCTGGGCCTAACTGTTTGATGCATTACCCCAAGTATGTCACACCCACCATTTTGACAAAATAACCTAAGCAATGCTACAGTCATACCGCAGATGCAGACTTTACTGCCATGACACACTCGCGCTTACTCTAGTTACTCTAACAGAGGTGAAGACTTACTTTTCCTTCCCGAGTCATATGCCCTCACATCAAAAGTCTGAGAGAGGTTCCACACACATAAAATTCAAGCAACACGGAACCAAAAATACAAAGAATTCACTTACTCTCAGCAAAGAACATTCACATGCCACACAAACACACCATAAGCTTGCCCCTAGTGTAGTACTCTACTAATCGAGCTGTTCAAGTCAAAGATTAAGAGATCTTTATTTGGTTGTAATATTGGATAAGGGACAGGTAGGATACATTTGGGTGTAGTGACTAACCTCCCTAAGCACTTTTAATACACGCTTCCTTTTATTTCAATTTCCCTACTCAGCCTAACCATTCTTTCACATTTTTGTTTCACATCTGACGTCTACTTTCCTTAGGTGAAACTGGCTTCTTGTTTTCTCTTTTTTTTCTTTTTTTTTTCTTTGTCTCTTTTTTTTCTTTCTCTTTCTTTTTTTTTCTTTTATAATGCCAGTGCACCATTCAAATGATTCATTCCTGATTCCCCATTTTCGCTAACTCCCTACCATCCCACACTTTGACTTTTGTATGTTCTTTAATGATTCAAGTGCTTCTAGGAGGTATAAGTTCAAACAATCAACTATTCAAACACAAGGATATCGGTCATTACAGGGTTATCAAAGAACATGCTTCAGTCTCAAAGGGGTTAACTATGGCAATATAGACAGGTGGATTCACAATTATATATATAGGATTACACAAAGAAATGCCTCAATCATCTCTAAAACCAAACAGCTTCTATTTCACTTTGCAAACACACATGGCAAGTTCTAGGTATCGCATGCAAGCACAGAATGCAAGTAAAATCTCACACACACTTAGCTTGTAACTCGTTCTGAATCAGTTTATCAACATACTCCTACGAGCGTTCAAGCAAGGCAAGATGTGCAAAATTAAGGCATAGATTTACAAGTCCACAATTGAGCCTAGACGTCACACTCTCAAGTTTATTTTAGTTGTTTGCAGGTGTGTACATCAGGGGTAGCATTCTAGCCTTTACCCATCTTAGCCCGGCAACTACAAAAGGAAAATCTACCTAACCCGGTTCAAGAAAAACCCTTGGAAAAGAACCGAGGTCAAAAGAAAAACCAAGGGGGACTTACTACACTAACTAAAAAGGAAAAACAAAAAACAAAAAAAAATCTATACTTCCCTCAAGAGTACTGTCCAAGTGGTCCGTCCTCAGGAAGAGTCCTCTACCTTTGTTTTTGTTTTAAATTTTTTTTGTATCCGACTTGGACCCTCAAGAGACACGTCGAAGAGTGTCCGTCATTGGGACAAGTCAGGTACTCCTAATATACCTACCATTAGTTATATACAACAACCACAATTCCATGCTACAACAATCACAAAGTCTATATACAATACAACACATAAGCATAGTAAGTCTTCTACCCTACACTTAAAATCATGGCATGTACCCATATCATATCAATAAAGTAAAGCACAGAAGGGTAAGAAGACTTCCTTGAGACTCAATCACAGTTAGAGACGATGCTGGGGTCCACATTGCAATCTCTCCCCAAAGCACGGAACCAGGACATGAACCATCCCTCGGACCTGGCCTGCCTCTGAGACATGGCATCCAGCCGTGTGTGTAGGCCATCAACTGAGGTGCGTAGATCCACGACCTCTTCCTCCATGGAATGTAGCATTGGCCGGGTAGACTGAGATATGGAGAAGCGTGCCCCAATATAGGGGCACCGAGAGGGTCTGACACTGTTAGTAGATCGTCTAGACGGTGCGAGAGGAATCGGGGCATCATAACCATCATCTATTTCAATTTTCGTTCGTGTGCCCCTGTCCACTCTGATGCGTGAAGCTTGGAATGGTGCTTCAGGTGCCACTGTTCCATTGGCAGGATTAGTGGGGATATTCCTCCGTATGCACAATTGAGTCCCCAAGGAAGGGAAGTAAAACCCCTTTGACAGAAGATGTCCTCGCAAGACCAGCTCATCACCAATTACCTATGCTGTATCAAAATCCTTCTTTGTGATGAAGCATCATGTTAGTAAGGCTTTGTTGAAGTTCAGGTTAGTGGTGTTACTGAAAGGCATGAACCGGCTGCAGATGACCATCAACCAATGCTTAGCCAAGTGTGTGAAAGAGTTGGAGTTCAGGGTGATGTGGTCCTTGATCCAAGTTAGTCGCCCCCAGCACAAATGACCTCGGTCATAACTTCCCACACGACATACGATCTGTCGTGGTAGTAGTCAATGTCGCTCGTAAACTCAGGCAACTACAAAGCCTGGTGAATATATGGAATGTGTGCAGGGACTATCGTACCCCTCACAATCACATATCAACCTAAGTTTGCAGGGAAGTTCGCATAGAACTCCCTAACAATCATCCTGTTCAGCAGGTAGGGATCATCAAAGCGGAATTCCATTTGCCTCCTCCGAATTTCATCATACATTTCCTCCTTTTCCACGCAGAGGGCTGCCCGGTCAATCTGAATCTCAGGAATGAAGTTCTTTCCAGACTTAGCATTAAAATCGTCCTCTGCGATTTTAAAGACAAACCTGGACTCATCATAAATCGGCTGTTGGGATGTGCCAGCCCTTCTCCTTTGCCCTATTGGGAGCCATAATACCTGCAAAGAGTTCAGAAACACCATCAAATTAATCATAACTAGTCATAATCGGATTGTTACTCAGACTTCGCCACCGGTAGCACCAAAATAATACCCCTATTGAGTTCTGCTTTACAAACTAGCCCCAAGCAGGGTGGTGTAGGCCACAACCTCCACAAGGGCCTTACAACAGAACTACTTACAACATTCATCCTACACCACCCCACAATTACTCATTCACATATTTTCAAACAATAACAACATCCCCACTCACAAAGTAAAACACCCTACAATTATGAGTGAGTATAACCAGCCCCACAATATCACAACGACTCCAAATTTTCGGCCAAAATGGTGTCTAACAACAACTACACCCCAAAAAGATATTTAGGCCTCTAAAATATCAAAACACACCCTACAATTGAAACACCATGAAGGCCCAAGCACCTTAGTATCAACCAAGTTCACAACATTACCATACAACAATCGAAACCATGAAAGAAATAAAAAATTTACAAAAACTACACTAAGCCTACCTAGGGTTAAACTTATAAGAAATTATGCTAAATTACACTAAGTCAGAGGTTGAAATAGAGAGAGAGAAAGAGAAACTTACTTGCTTGGATGAGTGAAAGTGGGTGGTGAAGGTGGAGAGTAGGGGAAGATGAGAATGGAGTTTTTTTTGGGGAGGGGGAGGTGAGAGAGAGGTTTTGCGAAGAGGAGAAGAGGAATGTAGAAAGAAGGAGCTTGGTGCGTTTTGGGGGGTTTGGGAATCTGATGGGGTGGATTAACAGGTATGTGGGGTTATTTTGGGAAAAGAGGGGAAAAATTTGAAACAAAAAATAAAAAAACATACCTGGTCCCGTCTGGGGTCTGTCGCGGTTCTACCGCGGCCACGGTAAGATCGCGGTAGACCAGATTCTGAGAGGGGTCGGGACCACGTTTTTGCTGCTTTAGCGGTGGAATCGCGAGGGTTGGATTCAAAGAACCCTCCTTACCGCGGTTTGACCGCGATCGCGGTGCAACTACGGTCTAGGCATCATGCAGATTCCAACTCTTTGTTTTTATAGAAGAAATTACACTTACAACAATTTCATGGGTTGCCTCCCATGAAACGCCTAATTTAACATCACGGCACGACTCATATGAGCGCAATTAAGGTTCTTCCGACCTTTGTGGTTCATTCAAATTAAGTTCAGACCCTTCCTTGGATTCTCTCATGCCCACATACAATTTCAATCGCTGATCATTGACTCTAAATGTACGAGAGTCATTCATAGTGGCCACTTCAACCGCTCTTGATGGAAAAACTTCAACTACTCAAAACGGTCCACACTATCATGACTTCAGCTTACCCGGGAACAACCTCAATCTTGAGTTATATAGCAATACCATGTCCCCCGATTTAAGATTATGCTCCACAATGTTCTGATCATGTAGCCTCTTCATTCTCTCTTTATACAGCCCTGTACTCTCAAAAGCAAGATACCGGAACTCCTCGAGCTTATGCAATTCTGTGAATCTTGATGTGCCCGCAGCTTCCATGTCGAAGTTTAGTTGTTTCAGTGCCCACCACGCTTTTCGATCGAGTTCGACAAGTAGGTGACAGTCCTTCCGAAACACCAACTTGTATGGTTGCATACCAATTGGTGTCTTGAAAGTTGTTCTGTAAGCCCATAGTGCATCATCTAGCTTCCTCTCCCAATCAGTTCTTGTGGTGTTCATAGTTTTTGTTAACACACTCTTGATTTCCCTGTTGGATACCTCAACATGTCCACTGGTCTACGGGTGGTAAGGAGTAGACACTTTGTGGCACACATCGTACTTAGCCAACAAATTTTCAAAGGCCCTATTGCAAGCGAGTGCCTCCATCGCTGATAATTGCACGGGGTGTCCCAAAACGGGTGAATATGTTCTTCTTTAGAAAACCCACCACCACTTTTTCATCATTGGTGGGCAACGCTGCCGCTTACACCTACTTGGACACATAGTCTACAGCAACAAGAATGTATTTATTGACATAAGAGCTGACGAAGGAACCCATGAAGTCAATCCCCCAGAAATCAAATACATCAACCTCCTGAATTGGGTTCATGGGCATCTTGTGGCACTGGGAAATGTTCCCGGTGTGTTGACATTCATTACAACCCTTCACCCATCAGTGAACATCTTTAAACACAGTCGGCCAGAAAGATCCGGCCTCTAACACCTTTGTTGTTGTCCTGATCCCTCTAAAGTGTCCACCATAAGGTGATGCATGACAAGCCTTAAAAATAAAAGATTGTTCCATCTCGGAGACGCATCTCCGGATCATGTTATCCAGGCATATTCTAAAGAGATAGGGCTCATCCTAATAATATGAGCAGCGTTTACGAAAGAATTGTTTCTTCTGGACTGATGAAAGGTCGTGAGGAACTATACCACTGCCAGGTAATTGGCAAAGTCCGCATACCATGGCACTTCCTGATGAGTGGTGGCGAGCAGCTGCTCGTTTGCAAAAGTTTCCATAATTTACTCAACTGCAATTGCGTTTTCAGCTCCTCAAGTCATGATAGGTGATCAGCGACTTGATTCTCAGTGCCCTTACAGTCACGTATTTGAAGATCGAACTCTTGCAGCAGCAACACCCAACAAATCGGGCGTGGCTTAGAGTCTTTCTTTTCTATTAAGTACATGAGAGCAACATGGTCAGTGTATACAATTACCTTTGATCATATCAGATAGTACCAGAACTTGTGAAATGCGAACACCCCAACTAGCATCTCCTTTTCAGTCACCATATAGTTCAACTAGGCTCCACTCAGTATTATACTAGCATAGTAGATTGGGTGCATCAATTTATCTTTTTCCTGGCCCAGCACTGCCCACACTGCATAGTCACTAGCGTCACACATTAATTCAAACTCTTGCTCCCAGTTGGGGGTAACAGTGATGGGTGCTGTGTCCAGCCTCTACTTCAACTCCTCAAAAGCTACCTTGCAATCATCAAAAAATACAAACGGGTGATCTTTCTCTAATAACTTACAAAGAGGGTTGGCGATTTTGGAGAAGTCTTTTATGAACCACCGGTAGAAACCGGCATGTCCAAGAAATCTTCTGATTGCTTTGACCGAAGTTGGTGGACGCAGCTTTACTATTACATCAACATTTGCCTGATCTACCTCTATCCCTTGCTTGACACCCGGGGCCCCAAGAATATGCCTTCTTGTACCATGAAATGAAACTTCTCCCAGTTCAGCACCAAATTAGTCTCGGTGCACTATTTCAGCACACGCGTCAAATGCACTAGGCATTCATTAAATGAGTTCCCCACCACTGAGAAGTCATCCATAAACACCTTCATTATATCCTCAACCATGTCAGTGAATATGGCCATCATGCACCGTTGGAATGTGGCGTGTGCATTGCATAGGCCAAAGGACATCCTCCTGAAGGCATACATGCCATAAAGGCATGGTGAAGGAGGTCTTCTCTCGGTCCTCGAGTGTAACAGATCAATTGTGTAATGTCAGCAAATGAAGTCCATTATCATTACTCTCTTTTCTTTATCTCTTAAGGACAGATTAATGATTATTGGTCCTCTAGTATTATTCTAACATAGCCTGCCAAACTTGAAAATTCCCTTATATATGAACTATAATGTTGGATTCGTCTATCTAAACTTTCAGAAACAAAGGCACCATTTTTTATTTCTTTTTTCTCCAAAAGAAAAAAGAAAATTCTCTTTGGCCAAGTATTTTATTTATCTTTTTTCTCCTTTTTTAGATTTTATCTCTTATTTTAGTACCAAAAAAACTCATTTACTATTGTAATGACTCGACCGGTCGTTTTGAGCCCTAGCACGTCGTTCAGCAGTCTGAGGCCATGAGCAACTTCATTTTAGGTGTTATGACTTGTTCGCATGGTCGGAATTGAAATTCACGAATATCGGAGTTAAACTTAAATAAAAATTTCCATTTCAGAAGTTTTAAGTTGAAAGAATGAACTAGGATTGGATTTTTGAGTAAACGACCTCGGAATCGGGATCTGAAGGTTCCAGCATGTTCGTATGATGATTTCGGACTTGGGTGTATGCCCGGTGCGGGTTTTGGGTAAAGATAGAAATTTGAAAGTTTTGAGAAGTTTGACCGGAAGTGGACCTTTTGATATCGGGGTCGGAATCCGATTCTAGAAGATGGAGTAGGTCCATAATGTCAAATATGACTTGTGTGCAAAATTTGAAGTCAATCGGGCGTGATTTGATAGGTTTAAGCATCAGAAGTAGAAGTTGGAAAGTTCAAAGTTCATGAAGTTTGGATCGGAGGTCGATCGATGATTTTATCGTTCTTAGATGTGACTTGAGGCCTCAAGCAGGTACGCAATGTGTTTTTGGATTGTTTTATAGGTTTGGTTGAGGTTCCGGGGGCCTCGGGTGAATTCCATGTGGTTAACAGATCGTAGTTGGAATTTGGAAGAGGGCTGAAGGCATCTGGTTGCTGGTATTTTCACTTCTGTGGTTGGTTGACCGTAGAAGCGAACGGGAAGCCGCCGAAGCGGTTTTGGATCCAAGGCTCGAGGACCGCAGATTGGTCAAAATACTACAGAAGCGGAACCGCATTTGCGAAAGGGGCATCGCAGAAGCAGAAAAATGGGGCTGAGCCCAGGACTGCAGAAGCGGCTTGTGACCGCAAAAGCGGAACCACTTAAGCGGGAATTGTTCCTGTCACGACCCAAACCCCAATCGTGATGGCGCCAAACACCTTGTAAGGCAAGCCCGACCATATAATCAATCCCAGCCAAAACATTAACTTAATTACCGGTTTTAAGATAAAATCTCAGTTTAATAAGCATAGAAATACTGCGGTAAATATATTCAACAGTTATAACAGCCCAAAAGATTCGGCGTCACAAGTCTGGGCCTCTAAGTACACTGAACAGTATCCTAAACATAGGATGTCAGGACATGGAAGCAAAAGATAGATAATAGGAAACATCAGGTTCTACGGACGCCAGCAGCTACCTTGATAACTCCGGAACCGATCTAGGCAACAACAGATAAGCACAGCTAAGCCCCCGGGATCCCTGTACTTGCACACAAGGTGCAGGGAGTAGAGTGAGTACTTTCAACTCAGTGAGTAATAGCAATAAATAATAGCAAAATGTAAGAAATCCGGTAAAAATGCTATACAGGGTTATTTCAACAACAAGAACCGTAAATAAGTACCAAACAGGAAGGAAAATCTGATAATTACTTTCCTTTCCGTCCGACCACTTACTAACACTGCTGGGGCGCGCAGCACGATCCAACACCATATATATATATATATATATATATATATATATATATATATATATATATATATATATATATATATATATATATATATATATATCGGCACGCAGCCCGATCCAATATAATATATATAGTGCTGCGGCGTGCATCCCGATCCCATAAGTATATATAATGCTGCGGCGCGCAGCCCGATCTACTGCGGCGTGCAGTCCGTTCCATATATCACTGCGGCATGCAGTCCAATCCATATAATATACTACTGCGGCGTGCAGTTTGATCCATACATGTATATGTATATACTGCTGCAGCGTGCAGCCCGTCCCGATATATATATGTATATATATTACATAGCCTCACTACGGGGTCCTTGACCCCTCTCAGTCGATATAGACTTGGCCTCTCGGGCCCACTCAGCTAAGACAAGGTATTCAACCCTAGGTATTGCTCATTTAGGGTGAAAGTTGCAAAGTCCGGTTTATTTCATGATTTACAATCAAAGTCAGGCTAGCTGGTATGTGTCCAATAGGTAAAGTGAGGTTAAACATCTCAACATGCTCCCTAGGAGTTCTACAGATCGGCACAAGGCCCCAAACATGGCAACTAGCCCAAAATATACGAGCACAAGCTCAGTCTCAGTCAAGAAGTACAGTAAGTCATCATTCGGGATGGACCAAGTCCGAGTCCCCAGCAGATACATCACCACGCTCATCACGAGATGCGTGTCTCATCTCAACATAGCATCGCATATAGCAAATACGAGGTATCAAACCCTCAGTATATCATTCATAACCATTACTCACCTCAAACAGGTCAAAATCCTAGCTCGCCTTGCGCTTTCCTCGCAAATCGACCTCCTCAGGTGCAGAATCTGATCAAAACCACAAGGATTATGTTCTAATAATCCAATGGGACATAACCCAATAGAAAGAACTCGAAAAACACCCAAAAAAAGTTGGCAAAACCCGAGCCCCGGGCCCACTTCTTGAAAAATTACAAAATTTATGTCACCGGAATCCTTGTCTCGTCACGAGTCCGTACATATCAAATTTACAAGAATCGGAGTCCATTTGACCCCTCAAATCAACACTTAATCTCACTTGTGTTTCAAACCCTAACCACCATTCTAGCCTTAAAAACCTTGAATTCTTTGTGTTTAATCCATGTTTTAACACTATAAGGACATACTCTAGGTCCAAGAGTCTATACATGATGAATTCCCTAAAGAGTCTCTCCAATATTGCCCACAATCGCCTTAGCCCAAGGTCCAAATGTTCTTCTCCTTTTCAAACTTATGAAAATCATTGTTCAATTAATCCAGCCTGACTTACGCACACGTGGTCAACTGATTGCTTCCGCGGTCTTCTCTTTTGCAGCCACACGACCGCCTACGCGGTCCCACTTAAACTCTAGGGCCCGCTTCTGCGGTAAAACAATCCCCTACGCAGCCAACATTCTGCTTCCGCAATCCCCAGCTTTTCCTCAAGTTCCGCTTACGCGGCTCACCCGCCGCTTTAGCGGTAACCTTTTAAGCGGCTCCCCTTCCGCAAAAGCGGAAATACCAGAAGCCGGATATTGATTTCATGCAACAAACTCCCACAACCTCCGATCCACCATCCGGAATCACCATGAGGTCCCCGAGACCCCAGCCAAAACAACCAACCTATTCCAAAGTATCATACGAACATGTCCAATCATAAAAACACAACCTTTAATACGAAAATCATCAAATCAAGACGGATTCAAGCCTAAGTTCAAATATAACTTCCGAAATTCACATTCGATCTAAAACCCGACCAAACGACATCCGATTGACCTGAAAATTTGCACACATATCCAAAATCACCTAACAAAGCTAGTGCAACTCTCGGAACCCATTTCCGAGCCCCGAATCAAAATCTCACCTATCAACTAGAATTTTGCCGAAATTCAAACTTTGCCAATTAAAGACTAATTCTACACCGAACCTCCAAATTCAATTCCTGTTTCACTCCCAAGTCATAAATCACCACCCGAAACTAGTTGAACCGTCGAAAATCCATTCCAAGCCCTATAACTTATAGTCCACATCCGATTGACTTTTCCAAACTAGCCTTCTCTTAAATAGACTAATTGTCTCAATTCCATCCAAACTCTGACCGAATCAATCCAAACTCTACCAACACATATAATGAAGCATATAGAAGCATAAAACGGGGAAAACGGGGCAGCAACGCACGTGACGACGGGTCGGGTCGTCACATCCTCCCCAACTAAAACAAACGCTCATCTTCGAGCGGGTCAAGAAACATACCTAGAGCCTCAAACAAACGAGGATATCAGCTCTGCATCTCCAGCTCGGTCTCCTAAGTGGCCTCCTCCACGGGCCGACCTCTCCATTGCATCTTACCGAAGCTATGTCCTTAGATCTCAACTTTCGAACCTGACGACCCAAAATTGCCACTGGATCTACATCATAGGTCAAGTCCTCATCCAACTGGATCGTGCTGAAGTCTAGTACATGAGACGGGTCCCCAACATACTTCCTGAGCATAGAAACATGGAACACCGGGTGAACCCCCGACAAGCTGGGTGGAAAAGTAAGCATTTAGGCCACCTCCCCAATCCTCCTGAGTGTCTCAAAAGGTCCGATGAACCGCGGACTCAGCTTCCCTTTCTTTCCAAACCTCATTATGCCTTTCATAGGAGAAACTTTCAACAAAACCTTCTCGCCCACCATATAAGATACATCCAAAACCTTCCGGTCTGTATAACTCTTCTGACGCAGAGCCGTACGAAGTTTCTTCTGGATAACTTTCACTTTCTCCAAGGCATCCTGAACTAACTCTGTCCCCAGTAGTCTAGCCTCACAGGGCTCAAACCAGCCAACTGGAGATCTACACCGTATCTCATATAGAGCCTCATACGGTGCCATCTGAATGCGAGACTGATAACTGTTGTTATACGCAAACTCCACAAGTGGCAAGAACTCATCCCAAGAACCTCCAAAATCAATAACACAGGCACACAACATGTCCTCTAATATATGGATAGTACACTCGGACTGCCCGTCCATCTGAGGATGAAAAGCCGTGCTCATCTGTATCTGAGTGCCCAAATCCTGATGAAAAGTCCTCCACAATAGGGAAGCAAACTGAGTACCCATGTCTGAGACAATAGAAATTGGACCCCATGCAACCGCACAATCTCTCGGATGAAAATCTCGACTAACCTCTCTGAAGAATAGGTGGTACACACCGGAATGAAGTGCGCAGACTTAGTCAGCCTATCCACAATCACCCAAATAGAATCAAAGTTCCTCGAGGTACGACGGAGACCACTCAAAAAGTCCATAGTAATCCTCTCCCATTTGCACTCTGGAATATCCATATTTTAATGTACACCACCGGATCTCTAATGCTCATACTTGACCTACTGAAAATTGAGACACCTATCCACGTAGCTCCAAATGTCCTTTTTCATTCTCCTCCACCAATAATGTTGCCTCAAGTCCTGGTACATCTTCGCGGCACCCGGATGAATAGAATACCGCGAGCTGTGGGCCTCTTCTAATATCAACTCTCGGAGCCCATCCACATTGGGCATGCATATCCGGCCCTGCATCCGCAACACACCATCACTACCAATAGTCACATCTCTGGTATCATCATGCTGGACCCTGTCCTTCAGGACAAGCAAATGCGGGTCATCATACTGGCGCTCCCTGATGCGATCATATAAAGAAGACCGGGAAACTACACAAGCCAACACCCGACAAGGCTCAGAAATATCCAACCTCACCATCCGACTAGCCAAGGCCTGAACATCAACTGTAAGGGGCCTCTCCCTACTGGAATATACGCCAAGCTACCCATACTCACCGCCTTCCAGCTCAAAGATCGGCCACTACATTGGCCTTCCCCGGATGATACAATATGGTAATATCATAGTCCTTAAGTAACTCAAGCCACCTCCTCTGCCTCAAATTGAGGTCTTTCTGCTTAAACAAATGCTGAAGACTGCGGTGATCCGTGAACACCTCACAAGACACGCCATATAGATTGTGCCGCCAAATCTTCAAAGCATGAACTATAGCAACCAATTAAAAATCATGAACATGGTAGTTCTTCTCATGAGGCTTAAGCTGACGCGAAACATACGCAATAATTGTACCCTCCTGCATCAAAACACATCCAATACCAACTCTTGAAGCATCACAATATACCAAATAAGAGCCTGAAGCTGATGGCAATACTAGCACATGAGCTGTAGTCAACACTGACTTAAGCTTTTGGAAGCTCTCCTCGCACTCATCTGACCACACAAATGGTGCATTCTTCTGCGCCAACTTCGTCAAAGGCGAAGCAATAGACAAAAAACCTTGGACGAACCTACGGTAATAACCCGCCAAACCGAAGAAACTCCGAATCTCAGAAGCTGAGGACGGTCTGGGCCAACTCTTCACACCCTCGATCTTCTTTGGGTCAACCTGAATACCATCATTGGACACCACGTGTCCCATAAAAACCACAGAACTGTGCCAGAACTCACACTTAGAGAACTTCGCATAGAGCTTCTCCTCTCCCAACCTCTGCAATACCACCCTCAAGTGTTGCGCGTGCTCCTCATGGATACGCGAGTACACCAATATATCATCAATAAACACGATCATAAAAGAATCTAAATACGGTCGGAATACACTGTTCATCAGGTGCATGAATGCGGCAGGGGCATTAGTCAACCCAAATGACATAACTAGAAACTCATAATGCCAATTTCTCGTCCGGAAAGCTGTCTTCATAATATCAGACTCTCTAATCTTCAATTGGTGATAGCCTTAAAGGAGATCAATCTTCGAGAATACCTTTGCCCCCTGAAGCTGGTTAAACAAATCCTCAATACGAGGTAGTGGATACTTGTTCTTCACTGTCGCTTTATTCAACTGTCTGTAATCAATGCACATTCTCATCGTGCCATCCTTCTTCTTTACAAATAACACCAGTGCGCCCCACGGCGACACACTCGAGCGAATGAACCCATTATCTAGGAGTTCCTACAGTTGCTCTTTCAACTCCTTTGGCTCTACTGGTGCCATACGATAGGGAGGAATAGAAATGGGCTAATTGCCCGGCACCAAATCGATACCGAAGTCAATATCCCTGTAGGACGGCATGCCCGGTAGGTCTGCTGGAAACATATCATGGAATTCCCTCACCACGGGGTCTGCATCAAGACTAGGAGCCTCAGCTCCAACATCCCTCACAAATTCCAGATATGATAACCATCCATTCCCAACCATCCGGTGGGCCTTTAAGAAAGATATTACCCTGCTGGGTACATAATCGGTCGTACCACGCCACACGATCCTCGGGAAACCCAGCATAGCCAACGTGACTGTTTTGGCGTGACAGTCCAAAATAGCATGGCACGGTGATAGCCAATCCATGCCCATAATAACATCAAAATCTACAATGCTCAATAGCAGCAAGTCAGCTCGGGTCTCCAGACCCCCAATAGTAACAAGACATGACCGATACACGTGGTCTACGATAATAGTATCACCCACCGGGGTAGATACATGCACAGGTAATGCTAGACACCCTCGGGTAGTCCCTAAATGATGAGCAAAGTAAGAAGATACATAAGAATATATGGATCCGGAATCAAATAAAACTGAGGCATCCTTGTGACAGACTGAAATAATACCTATAATAACAGCATTCAAAGCAACAACATCTTACCTGCCCTGAAGAGCGTAACAACGGGCCTGACCATTACCAGATCGGTCTCCCCCTCTGGGGCGACACCTAACTGCCTGACCATCACCCCTAGCTGACTGGGCGAGTGCTGAAGACACTGGGCTAGTAGTTGAGGGCTGACCCCTCTGCTGAGATAAACTGGAAAAACGATGGGGACACTTCCTCCGTATATGCTCAAACTCGCCACACTCATAACAACTCCCTGGCTCTGGGTGCTGAGACTGACGGGAACCCCTCGCACTAGAGTAGCTGGCCGAAGAACTAGGCCGAGATGAACCCTGAACAAATGGGGGCATGAGGCAAACCCTGCGCTGGAAGTGCGCTCAGATATGGATTACCCTGCTGAGAGCCCTGATAACCCCGATGAACCACGGTACTCTGGTCGCGCTGGATACGGAGCCTTGGAAGAACGACCCCTGCTCTGCTGAAACTAGCTCCTAGACGGTGCACCACTAGAGCCACCTGATCCTCGAGGCCTCTTGGCCTCCCTTTCCTCTCTCTCCTGACGGCGAGTCGTCTCAATATCCCGGGCTATATCCACCTCCTCCTCAAAGGTATGACTCAGGACCCTTTCTCGAGTCATCAGAATATGAATGGGATAAATTAGCCCGTCCACAAATACTCTGATCCTCTGCTGATTCGTCTGGACCATCCACAGAGCATAACGATCCAACTCTGCAAATCTCACCTCATAATTCGTCACAGAAATATCCCCATCGCGAAGCATCTCAAACTGCCTACGTAACTCCTCCCTCTGCGACCAAGGTACCCACTTTTCCAAAAATGATAGTGGAGAACTCCTGCCAAGATAACGGTGTTGAACCTGCCGGCGTACGCCGCTCATATGCCTCACACCAGGTGAAGGCTGCTCCTGAGAATTGAAAAGTGGTAAAAGATACTCTACTAGTCTACAAGATCCCCGCTGTCCTGAGCATACGTCGACACTTGTAGAGAAACCCCTGGGCATCCTCGCCCGGGACACCGCTAAAAGTCGGAGTTGACGCTGCTCTTCATCTGGCATCACTGGTACCTCATCACCCTGAACTGGAACAAATGGTGGAACATGGGCAACTCGCTGAACTGGTGGTTCCTCGGGGTCTGCAAACCCTGTGCACCCTGCTCTGGAGTGCGAGCTGCGGGGGTCTGATGACCACCCCCCGTCTGGGATGTAGCTGCAGTAGTAGCTGAGATTGCCTGAGCCAGGCCGGTGCAAACCGATAAGATCTGAGCTAGGGCCTCCTGAAGAACAGAAATCACAATAGGCACTGCTGGTGCCTGAGCAGGCGCTACTGGTACCTCTACAGCTGGAGGCTGATCCTGAATGGGGGAAACTGGTGGGTCAACTGGTACTGCCCCTGCTGCTCTGCCTCGACCACGGCCAAGTCCGTGTCCCCATCCTCTAGTGGGTGACAATGGTGGTCGTCTGCCACATCCGGTCGCGCGCATTCTTGTCATCTGCGAGAGAATAGAGTACAGAATTTTAGTTCTCGGATCAACAAAGTCGCACGACAAGAATTTCAAGAATATGAAGTTTTTCCTAATGGTTCTGCAGCCTCTCGAGGATAAATACGAACGTCTCCGTACCGATCCGCGAGACTCTACTGAACCGGCTACATGACTCGCGAAACCTGGTAACCTAGGCTCTGATACCAACTTGTCACGACCCAAACCCTGGTCGTGATAGCGCCAATCACCTTGTAAGGCAAGCCCGACCATATAATCAATCCCAAACAAAACATTAACTTATTTACCAGTTTTAAGATAAAATCTCAGTTTAATAACCATAGAAATACTGCGGAAAACAAATACTACAGTTATAATAGCCATAAAGATCCGGCGTCACAAGCTTGAGCCTTTAAGTATGCTGAACAGTATCCTAAACATAGGAAAGTCTAGACATGGAAGCAAAAGATAGATAAGAGGAAACATCAGGTTCTGCGGACGCCAGCAGCTGTCTTGATAACTCCGGAACCGATCTAGGTAATAGATAAGCACAACTAAGCCTCCTAGATCCCTATATCTGCACACAAGGTGCAGGGAGTAGAGTAAGTACTTCCAACTCAGTGAGTAATAGCAATATAATAGCTGAATGTAAGAAATCTAGTAAAAATACTATACAGTGGCTATTTTCAAGTGCAAGAACCATATATAAGTACCAAACAGGGAAGAGAATCTGATAATTACTTTCCTTTCCGTCCGACCAGTTACTAACATTGCTGGGGCGCGCAGCCCGATCCAACACCATATATATATATATATATATATATACATATATATATATATACATATATATATATATACATATATATATATATACATATATATATATATATATATATATATATATATATATATATATATATATCTATATATATATATATATATATATATATATATATTGCTGCGATGCGCAGCCCGATCCAATATAATATATATAGTGTTGCGGCGTGCAGTCCGATCCCATAAGTATATATAATGCCGCGGCGCGTAGCCCGATCCAATAAATATAGCCGGCTGCGCTCACTGGGGGTGTGTACAGACTCCAGAGGGCCTTCTTCAGCCCAAGCGCTAATATACCGCGACTTGTAGTCCGATCCATATATCACTGTGGCGTGCAGTCCGATGCATATAATATACTACTACGGCGTGCTGTCTGATCCATATAATATACTACTGTGACGTGCAGTCCGATCTATACATGTATATGTATATTCTGCTGCGGCATGCAGCCTGACCCGATATATATGTATATATATCACATAGCCTGACTATGGGGTCCTTGACCCTCTCAGTCGATATAGACTTGGCCTCTCGGGCCCACTCAGCTAAGATAGGGTATTCAACCCTAGGTATTGCTCATTTAGGGTGAAAGTTGCAAAGTCCGGTTTATTTCATGATTTACAGTCAAAGTCAGGACAACTGGTATGTGTCAATTAGGTAAAGTGAGGTTAAACAACTCAATATGCTCCCTAGGAGTTCTACAGATTGACACAAGGCCCCAAACATGGCAACTAGCCCAAAATATACGAGCATAAGCTTAGTCTCAGTCAAGAAGTACAGTAAGTCATCATTCGGGATAGACCAAGTCTGAGTCCCTAGCAAATATATCACCACGCTCATCACGAGACGCGTGTCTCATCTCAACATAGCACCACATAGTGCAAATACGGGGTTTCAAACCCTTAGTATATCATTCATAACCATTACTCACCATAAACCGACCAAAAACTTAGCTCGCCTTGCGCTTTCCTCGCAAATCGACCTCCTCCGGTGCAAAATCTGATCAAAACCACAAGGAATATATTATAATAATTCAATGGGACATAACCCAATAGAAAGAACTCGAAAAACACCCAAAAAACACGAAGTTGGCAAAACCCGAGCCCCGGGCCCACTTCTCAAAAAATTACAAAATTTACATTATCGGAATCCTCGTCTCGCCTCGAGTCCGTACATATCAAATTTACAAGAATCAAAGTCCATTTGACCCCTCAAATCAACACTTTAAGCTCACTTAGGTTTCAAGCCCTAACCACTATTTTTAACCTTAAAACGTCTGAATTCTTTGTGTTTAATCCATGTTTTAACATTATAAGGACATACTCTAGGTCCAAGAGTCCATACCTGAGCCCGAGGTCCAAATGTTCTTCTCTTTTTCAAACTTATGAAAATCACTATTCATTTAATCCAGCCCGACTTTCGCTTACGCGGTCAACTGACCGCTTCCACGGTGTTCGCTTTTGCGTCCACATGACCGCCTACGCAGTCCAACTTAAACTCCAGGGCCCGCTTCTGCGGTCAAACGATCGCCTCAGCGGTAGCCGCCTACGCGGTCAACATTCCGCTTCTGTGATCCCTAGCTTTTCCTTAACTTCTGCTTACGCAGCTCACCCGCTGCTTCAGCGGTCACCGCTTAAGCAGCTCCCCTTCCGCAAAAGCGGAAATACTAGAATCTAGATATTGATTTCATGCAACAAACTCCCAAAACCTTCGATCCACCATCTGGAATCAACCCGAGGCTCCCAGGACCCCAACCAAAACAACCAACCTACTCCAAAGCATCATAGGAACATGTTCCAATCATAAAAATACAACCTTTAACACGAAAATCATTAAATCAAGACGGATTCAAGCCTAAGTTCAACTATAACTTCCAAAATTCACATTCGATCTAAAATCCGACCAAACGACATTCGATTGTCCTGAAAATTTTCAAACATATCCAAATTCACCTAACAAAGCTACTGCAACTCTCGGAATCCCATTTTGACCCCCGGATCAAAATATCACCTATCAACCGGAATTTTGCCGAAATTCAAACTTAGCCAATTCAAGCCTAATTCTACACCGGACCTCCAAATTCAATTTCGATTTCACTCCATAGTCATAAATTACCACCCAAAAATAGTCGAACCATTGGAAATCCATTCTGAGCCCTATAGCTCATAGTCAACATCCGGTTGACTTTTCTAAACTAGCCTTCTCTTAAAGAGACTAATTGTCTCAATTCTATCAAAACTCTGACTGAATCACTCCAAACTCTATCAACACATATAATGAAGAACACATAAGCATAAAACGGGAAAAACGGGGCGGTTACTCACGTGACGACGGGCCGGGTCGTCAAAGTTCCGCAAAAGCAAAAATGGGTGGAGTAGAAGCATTGTTTTAAAGGTGGGTTTTGGTCATTTTTCTAACATTTCTCATGGCTTGGGCGATTCTTGGAAGGGTTCAAGAGAGGATCTTCATCAACAATATTAAGGTAAGTTATTTCCACCTATTTTGTGTTAAATACATTAATTATATATGGATTTTAGTATAAAATGGGTAGAAAATTGAAGGTTAGAGGACGAATTAAAAAAATTAGTATTCTTGGAATTTAGCCATGATTTTTAGTATGGATTAAGAGAAAATTATATATTTGAGTTCCTATGGTTATGGGCAAAGTTTATCTTTGAGAAATTTGGATTCCGGGCATGTGGGCCCGAGGACATTTCTGTCAACTTATCGTATGGGATTAGGAATTGTTATAAATTAGGTTGTAAAGTATAAATGAGAATATATTGATGAATTTGAATGACCATTTACTAGTTTTGGAGCATTGTGCGTGGGTGCAAGTCTTCTGAAGAATGTTGAATACCGGTTGTGGATCTTCGGAGCGAGGTGAGTCTCCTTCCTAATCTTGTGTGAGGGAAATTACTCCATATGTGAGTTAAACTAATTATGTGCTCCTATTTGTGGGGGCTACGTATGCACGAGGTAACAAGAGTCCGTGCGTAGCTACTATTATGCTATTGTCCGGGTAGTCTAGGACCCAAAAACATGTTATACTTGGATTAATTGTGAACTCATTGATGGCTTGCATTGCTTAAATCATATTAAATTTATAAATGGATTTCAAAAAATAAATAAATACTTAAGATTTGTCTTGTCAAATTATTAAAGAGAATTGACTTTTCTTGGATATTTGATCCGTGGTGACTGTTTGACGTCTCTGCGTACGTTTATTTGGGAACGTGCCGTACGCCTCGGCAAATTAATAGATGCATCTATAGGCACGCCGTCGACCCTTGGCAAGTGCACATTTATTTATGTTGGATTGGGTCGTTGCCATGGTATGATGTGTGCATCCTTGTATTGCTGCCTCGACTCATTTGAGTTGTTTTATGCCACACTACGGCTCAAGATTTATATTGTTAATAATAACAAGAAGTCTAAGAAAATTTTCCATGACAGAATTATGTGTTTACTTGTTCCCTCTATCTGGATTAGAAACATGTTTATAAAATAAATTCATTGTTTAATATATTTATTAAAGGTAAATAATCATTAGACTACTAGTTAGTATCAAGGTTGACCATCTCGTCTCTACTCTTTCGGTATTAGGCGGGACACTCATTGGGTATACGTGATTTTTGTACTCATACTATACTTGCTGTGCATTTTGTTGCATAGGTATATGTGACTCCAGTTGTCTGCTAGGCATAGCAGCACGGATGATTTTGGGACTAGATGAGTTGCATTATTCGAGACGGTCGCAGCTGGAGTGGTCCCCTTCTTTACACTGTATTTAATTTCCATCAATTATATTCTGGGCGGATGTTGTATTTTTATTTCTCTTATCAGTAGATGCTCATGCAGTTGTGACACTGGGTTCTGAGCCCGGTTCAGGTTTTGGGTAAAGATAGAAATTTGAAAGTTTTGAGAAATTTGACCGGAAGTGGAATTTTTGATATCAGGGTCGGAATCTGATTTTTGGAAGATGGAGCAAGTCTGTAATGTCAAATATGACTTGTGTGCAAAATTTGAAATCAATCGGCCGTGATTTGATAGTTTTAAGAATCGAAAGTAGAAGTTGGAAAGTTCAAAGTTCATTAAGTTTGGATCGGAGGTAATCGTTGTTTGATGTGATTTGAGGCCTCTACCAGGTCCGCAATATGTTTTGGAATTGCTTGGTAGGGTTGGTTGAGGTCCCGAGGGCCTCGGGTGAATTTCGGGTGGTTAACAGATAGTAGTTGGAATTTGGAAGAGGGCTAAAGGCATCTGGTTGCTGGTATTTTCGCTTCTGCGGTTGGATGATCGCAGAAGCAGCACCGGAAAAGCGAACGGGAAGCCACCGAAGCGGTTTTGAGCAAAGGCTTGAGGACCGGAAATGCGGTCAAAATTCTATAGAAGCGAAACCGCATTTGCGGAAAGGGAATCGCAGAAGCGGGAAAATGGGGCTGAGCCCAAGACCGCAGAAGCGGCTTGTGACCGCAAAAGCGGAACCGCTTAAGTGGGAATTGTTCCGCAGAAGCGGAAATGGCTGGAGCAGAAGCATTGTTTTAAAGGTGGGGTTTTGGTCATTTTTCTCACATTTGGCATGGCTTGGGCGATTCTTGGAAGGGTTCAAGAGAGGATCTTCATCAACAATATTAAGGGAAATTATTTCCACCTATTTTAAGCTAAATACATTAATTGTGTATGAATTTTAGAATGAAAATGGGTAGAAAATTGAGGGTTAGAGGAAGACCTAAAAAATTAGTATTCTTGGAATTTATCCATGATTTTGAGTATGGATTTAAGAGAAAATTATATATTTGAGTTCCTAAGGTTACGGGCAAAGTTTATCTTTGAGAAATTTCAGATTCCGGGCACGTGGGCCCGAGGGTATTTTTGTCAACTTATCGTTTGGGATTAGGAATTGTTATAAATTAGGTTGTGAAGTATAAATGAGCATATATTGATGAAATTAAATGACCATTGACTAGTTTTGGAGCATTGTGTGTGGGTGGAAGTCTTCGGAAGAATGTTGAATATCGGTTGTGAATCTTCGGAGCGAGGTGAGTCTCCTTGCTAATCTTGTGAGGGGAAAATTACTCTGTAGGTGAGTTAAACTGCTTATGTGCTCCTATTTGTGGGGGCTACGTACGTACGAGGTGACGAGAGTCCGTGTGTAGCTACTATTATGCTATTGTCCGTGTAGTCTAGGACCCAAAACATGTTATACTTAGATTAATTGTGAATTCATTGATGGCTTGCATTGCGTAAATCATATTAAATTTATATATATTTCAAAAAAAAGAAGAAGAAAGACTTAAGCTTTGTTTTCTCAAATTATTAAAGAGAATTGACCTTTCTTGGATATTTGCTCCGTGTTGACTGTTTGACTGATTATCTGTCTGCGTATGTTTATTTTGGAACGAGCCGTACACCTCGGCAGATTAATAGATCCATCTATAGGCGCGCAGTCGACCCTTGGCAAGTGCACATTTATTTATGTTGGATCGGTCCGTCGCCATGGTATGATTTGCTCATGCTTGTATTGCTGTCTGGACTCATTTAAGTCATTTTATGCCACACTATGGCTCGAGATTTATACTTTTAATAATAATAAGAAGTCTAAGAAAATTTTCTATGACAGAATTATGTGTTTACTTGTTCCTTATATCTGGATTAGAAACATGTCTATAAAATAAATCCACTGTTTAATATATTTATTAAAGATAAATAATCATTGGACTGCTAGTGAGTATCAAGGTTGACCATCTCGTCTCTACCCCTTCGGGATTTGGCGGGACACTCATTGGGTATACATCATTTTTGTACTCATACTATATTATTGTGAATTTTGTTGCACAGGTATATGTGACTCCAGTGGTCTGCTAGGCATAACAGCACGGATGATTCTGGGACTAGATGAGTTGCATTATTCGAGACGGCCACATCTAGAGTAGTCCTTTTCTTTGCACTGTATTTACTTTCCGTCCATTGTATTCCGGGCGGATGTTGTATTATTATTTCTCTTGTCAGTAGATACTCATACACTTGTGACACCGGGTTCTGAGATTGTTTAAATTATTGTATTATTGCTTATCTTTTAAATTTGATTTCAAACTTTATTCTTTAATAATTTCTAAATAATGAAAGAAAAATCCTATATTTTCAAAGTGATAAAACGAGATGTACGTTAGCATTTGAGTTGGCTGGCCTGACAGCGGTGTCCGGTGCCACCACGACCAGTGGACTTTGGGTCGTGACAATGTGGTATCCAACCTAGGACTCCTCCTTTTCCAAAATTCCTTTTTGTTTAAAACTTTGTTTTATACGGATACAACTTGTCCAAATCTTTTGCATATTATCTGAGTCATACAATGAACAACGTGTTTCCTTTGCAATTATTTGCTTCAACTACGTATTTGTTTAAAGGACTAACTCATAAGTATAAGCTCGGTCAGAACCCACCATTGTTGACAGAAAGGGGTGCCTAACACTTACCCTTCAAGGTTATTTCGAGCCTTTGCCCTAATCTCTGATAATGCAAAATAGTCTAAGAGTTAATCTCTCTAGGTACCCTAATGCCCCATAAATCGTTAGGTGGCAACTCTTCAAGATACCCAAATTCTAAAAGGAAATGAGTTATTATCCCCATGAATATTGAAACCCGAACTTTCTTTGTGGAGGAAAAAAGGGGCGCGACAGCGGTTGCATAGTTGAAATGAGCAAAATGCCAACTCTCTGAAGTTGGCCTATTGAAAATCCTTAAAAGTTCGCAGCCGTGTTCATATTTCCACGGTCCGTACAATTTGTGCAGCCGCTGCCACTTTTTCGCGGACTGCGTCTAACTAAGCCACAAAATAGGTAAAGAGTGATGAATTTTCGCGGCCGCATTCAGGTAAGGCGGTGGGTCCACTAGGTCTGATTATAAATAGAGGTTCTTGATGTATTTCATGCTTTACGAACCCAAACTATTCAAACTCATCTAAAACATTATGCATCTATACTTGGTTGCAAATTCATCTCATTCTCATCAAGTGTAGATTTCCTACCACATTATACAACTTATATGTTCATTTCAATGATTTGATTTTATCTTCTTTTTCTATTTTCTCTTTATATTAATTTTTCTTTTTAGTTAGGATTAAATGCATTCCATAATGTCAAACTAATGCCTCGTTGTTGCTTAAATACATACGGGTAGTGTTTGTATGCCTAATGGGGGTTGAGTTTAGTAACTTTGCATATTTAATTTCAATAATTTGCACAATCGGTGAAAACCCAAGTATCAGTGTTCTTTAGTGCCGATTTCATTTGCATTTTGTAGCCGCGATCATTTTTCCGTGGTCCACAACAGGGTATGCGTCCGCGTCTAAAGATTCGTGGTACGTGATACCCTAACTTCAAAACACTAAGGCATGTTGAGCTTTCACGGCCGGAGTCACTTTTCTGTATTCCATGGTTGGTCCTTCGCGATCGCGTTCAAGTTTTCGCGGTCCGTGCTTTTAAACTTCAAAGAGCTTATCATTTGCCTTCGCGACCATATTTATTTTTATGTGGTCTGCAATGAGTCATTCGCGGTCGTGTTCTATTTTTTGCGGTCCACGTTTGATCTGTAGAAACTCATTCTATCTATGATATGTGCGCTTTGGTTGTATTAGCATGATTTTCAGGTATAGGTTTTGATGAATGACAAACAATGAAGTCAAGTGTCAAACAACGATATTATATGACAAACAATCAAGATTGAATGCCGAGAAGCATATTGATGACGGAATCGCATAGTCAAGCCAAAGACGAGCTCAAATGTTCAAGACCGAAGACCCAAGGCGTAGGTCGTTTGGTAGAACCAATGTAAGAGCAACGTTTACATTATCTCGTCTTTTTGCTCAACATAGGTCATCATAAATATGCATAAAATCATTTTATTAAGTCATATTTATCATAAACTTATTTTAAGTACTTCAAACAAAATGTTGTTAAAGTTTTCATTTTAACCAAAATGGTTTTTGAAGTAAGAGTTCAAATCTGTAACAGAATAATTGATTATCAAGACTGCATAATCGATTATGTTGTAGACCGTTGCCAGTGTTTGAACACTGGAACAGAATAATCGATTATACAGTCTCAGATAATCGATTATTCAGCAGAAAATCAGCTTCTGATTTTCTGAACGTTGGAGAAATAATCGATTATCAAATCTGCATAATCGATTATCTTGGCACAAAATCAGCATAATTGATTGCCAATTAAGCAACGGACATAACACTTCTTTCACCTATAAAAAGAGGTCTTTTGAGCTGATTTTAAACACATAACACCTCCCAATATTGATATACATATTGACATTATTTGAGCATCATTTTAGAGCTTTTGTTGAGCCATTTGAGAGACAACTTTGAGTTGCTCATAGAGCTAAATTTGTATCTCTTTATCTACTCTTTTGAGAGAGTTCTTATTGTAAAAGAGAAAGGTGTTTGAGAAGAACATATCTTCTCATTGATTGTCGGGTTCGCTAAGTACCCTAAGTCTTAGTGGTTGAAGTCTTGTGGTGCGGTATCCACGAGCAAGGTGAAGTCTTGAGGTGCGGTATCATCGAGCAAGTTGAAATCTTGTAGAGTGTACATCTACGAGCAAGTGTAACGGTTTGTTAGGCACCCGAAAGCTTAACGGAGTTAGTGGAATCTCGAGAGAGTCTCTCGGGGACTGGACTAACCACAAGTTGTGGTGAACCAGGATAAATTCGGTGTGTTCTTTCCTTGCTATTTTTATTACCGAATTTATTTTATTCCTGCAATTTTTAATTCTGCAATATTTATCAATATTCTCGTGCCGCACTATTCACCCCCCCTCTAGTGACGGGCATAAATCCTAACAATTGGTATCAGAGCCTAACTCTCTGAAAGCCTTAATCGGTTGAGAGAACGATATATATTTTTTGTTGAGAATATTGAACGCAGGAATGATGAGCGAAGGACACTCTCCCTATAGGCCTCCACTACTTGACGGAACAAATTACACATATTGGAAAGAGCGGATGAGAATCTTCATCCAATCAAACAACTTTCGATTATGGCAAATCATCAAGAACGGTGAACAAATGCCAACAAAGAAAGTTGGGGAAATCAAGGTTCCAAAGGAGGAAAATGAATATGATGCCGAGGACATCAAGAAGGTTGAAAGAAATGCAAAAGCCATCAACGTGCTATATTGTGCGGTGAACCCAGATGACTATCGGAAGATTTCTTGTTGCACAACCGCCAAGGAGATGTGGGATAAACTCGAGATCACTTATGAAGGTACGCCTCAAGTCCGAGAATCTAAAATTGATTTTCTAACACATGAATATGAACTCTTTAGAATGAGGGAGAATGAAAGCATTGATAGTATGTTCGAACGGTTCTCAATGATCATCAACGATCTCCATGCTCTCGGAAAAGTACATTCGAACAAAGATCTAGTTCGAAAAATCTTGCGGAGTCTCACTCCCGAATGGCGATCCAAAGCCAATGCCATCCAAGAGTCTATAGGAATTACGGACATCACAATTGATGGACTAAGAGGTAACCTCGAAACTTATGAAAGCACCATTCATAATCCCTATCCTAGAAGTAAAAGTTCGAGTCTTGCCTTCAAAGCCTCATTTTCTAAAAGAGTAGAGGTAAGTGATTCGGAAAGTGATGATGATATTATTTCCAATGATATAATTGAAAAGTTTTATAAGTTTATGAAGAAGGAAATAAAGAAGGAAGAACCAAGTCCTTCATGTCAAAATTGTGGAAAAATTGGCTACACCAAATCACATTGTCCAAAATCAAAGGACAAGAAAAAGAAGAAACACCATAGGCGCGTAACATGGGATTCGGACAGCTCGTGCGATGAAACTGCCGCATTATGCCTCATGGCAAACGAAGAAGAAAAGGTAAGTATTTCTAACTCTTACTCGTTTGAAGAAATACAAAATGCCTATGATGAATTATATGGTGAATTTGTTAAAGCTTCCAAAACCATTAAAGAATTGAAGAAAACACTTTCTTTGCAAGAAAAAGATTTTGAGAAAACATTTTCTTTGCAAGAAAAAGATTTTGAAAAACAACCTTCTTTAAAAGAAAAAGATTTTGAAAAATTGACTTGTGATAATGAAAACTAAAAGAAGAAAATGATCTTTTAGAAAATGACAATACTGTTCTTAAAAATAAAATCAAAATTTTAGAAGAAGAAAATAGATTTTTGGAAAATGACAATGTCGATCTCAAAAATAAAATCAAGGAAATGAATGAAGCCTCTTTAAGTGTTCAAAGTTCTAATTGTTCTTCCTGTAGTTCTTTGAAAATAGAGAACATAGAACTTAGAAATACACTACAAAAAGGTAGTGCAAATGATTCTAAAACAAGTGAAGTAATTAAAAAGGATAATAGAAATGAGGTTAAACCACCTAGAAACGACTCTAGGAATTTCATTAATGAGTCTAGAATGAATAATTTTAGATCACCTAGAAATGACTCTAGGAATTTCAACGCTTTTAGGAATAACAACTTTAGATCACCTAGAACGCATTTGGCTCAACCAAGACATATGCACAACCCGAACGTTATATGTCATTATTGTAACCGGGTAGGACACATTGCACCCGTATGTTTTGCTAAACATAGAGATTCATATTTTGATTATGATTATTGTTTGCCTAACCCCCAAGGACCCAAAAGAAGTTGGGTACCGAAAACCTATTTTTAGGTACATTTGCAGGTGTGCTTGAAGACTGCAATATCGTAGTAGATGCACCAAGCACGAAACCTTATTGCATCGAGGGGAAACGTCGGTTAGTTATTGTATTTTTGATAAAAACGTAATAGTTGATATGTGCCAACAATTGATATTAATTATTGATTCATGTTGTGATAAACGTTATTTTGAATAACAATTGGTATCAATTATTTTTATGTTAAATGATTGATTCATGTTTTGATGAATATTTTTAGTTTAAATAACAGTTGGTATATTTGCAAAAAAAAAAATGACCGTTATTATGGTTAGTATGTTTTTACTAACGTTTGGTATTATTTGATATTGATATGATTTTTTTAACAATTGGTATCGTCAATAGTTTCAATAACAATTGGTATACTCTTTTTGCTAATGCCAAAAGGGGGAAGAATTTAGGTGATGTGCATCGAATAAGGGGGAATGTCTTCACATTCTAGTATGCTTTAATTGAGGGGGAATATTCAATTAAGGGGGAATTATATTAAATTGTTTACATGAATTGTATGTTGAGATATAACATGAATTTAGGGGGAATCCAATATGCATATCTCCTGTTGTTTGTCATTATCAAAAAGGGGAAAATTGTAGAAAATCATTCTATCTATGATATGTGCGCTTTGGTTGTATTAGCATGATTTTCAGGTATAGCTTTTGATGAATGACAAACAATAAAGTCAAGTGTCAAACAAAGATATTATATGACAAACAATCAAGATTGAATGCCGAGAAGCATATTGATGACGGAATTGCATAGTCAAGCCAAAGACGAGCTCAAATGTTCAAGACCGAAGACCCAAGGCGTAGTTCGTTAGGTAGAACCAATGTAAGAGCAACGTTTAAGTTATCTCGTCTTTTGGCTCAACATAGGTCATCATAAATATGCATCAAATCATTTTATTAAATCATATTTATCATAAACTTATTTTAAATACTTCAAACAAAATGTTGTTAAAGTTTTCATTTTAACCAAAATGGTTTTTGAAGTAAGAGTTCAAATCTGTAACAGAATAATCGATTATTAAGACTGCATAATCGATTATGCTGTAGACCGTTGCCAGTGTTTGAACACTGGAACAGAATAATCGATTATACAGTCTCAGATAATCAATTATTCAGCAGAAAATCAGCTTCTGATTCTCTGAACGTTGGAGAAATAATCGATTATCAAATCTGCATAATCGATTATCTTGGCACAAAATCAGCATAATTGATTGCCAATTAAGCAACGGACATAACACTTCTTTTACCTATAAAAAAAGGTCTTTTGAGCTGATTTTAAACACACAACACCTCCCAATATTGATATACATATTGACATTATTTGAGCATCATTTTAGAGCTTTTGTTGAGCCATTTGAGAGACAACTTTGAGTTGTTCATAGAGCTAAATTTGTATCTCTTTATCTACTCTTTTGAGAGAGTTCTTGTTGTAAAAGAGAAAGTTGTTTGAGAAGAACATATCTTCTCATTGATTGTCGGGTTCGCTAAGTACCCTAAGTCTTAGTGGTTGAAGTCTTGTGGTGCGGTATCCACGAGCAAGGTGAAGTCTTGAGGTGCGGTATCATCGAGCAAGTTGAAATCTTGTAGAGTGTACATCTACGAGCAAGTGTAACGGTTTGTTAGGCACCCGAAAGCTTAACGGAGTTAGTGGAATCTCGAGAGAGTCTCTCGGGAACTGGACTAACCACAAGTTGTGGTGAACCAGGATAAATTCGGTGTGTTCTTTCCTTGCTATTTTTATTACCGAATTTATTTTAATCCTGCAATTTTTAATTCCGCAATATTTATCAATATTCTCGTGCCGCACTATTCACCCCCCCTCTAGTGACGGGCATAAATCCTAACATGATCAAGTTTAGAGATTCAGTAGTCTGAGCCTGGCCTCTTCGTAGCCACATTCACTTTTACGCGGTCCACTATGGGAATTTCATGGGCGCGCTTACTTTTACGTGGTCCGCATTGTCCTATTCTGAGAAGCAGTGTTTGCATTTCATTTATACTCTTTTAACATATGCTTGAAGCCCTATTCTAACTATATTTCACTTCTTTTATGTTACAGACAATGGCTCATTCCCGAGGTAGAGGTGATTCATCCAAAGGGAGGGTAGAACCCTCCCGAGGCAGGGGTAAAGGCAAGACTAAGCTACCTCTAGTAGAGAAAAAGTCTATCGGGAAATTTAGAGCCTCTATCAAAGCTACGAATAAAATAACAAGCCATTCTAACACCAGTGAGTATGTCCCATCCTGGGAAGCTTCTGAAAGAGACTCCGTGCCATCACATATCCCCATACAATTCCTGAGAAGAATGCATTTAGTTGATAAGCCCACCTCCTCTGAGGGTTCATCTGAGGGCTTGGGAGAGGGTAATGCTGATTTTGAATCCTCTTCTGCGCATGCTTCACCAGCTCATATTAATGTTGATAATGATGAAGAGATCCCAGATAACGGGAGATGGGGTGATACCAATATGTCAGGAGGGTTGGCTAGGCCAAGAAATCCCGAGGTATGGGTTGATAGATTCGTGAGCGAGAAAGTATATTTGAAATTCCAGGAATGGTGGCCCCAAAGGTCGTGCACCCTTGAGCGATAGTTCATAGAGAGAGACCTCTTTCCCCATAATCCAAATGTTAAGAGACAGTTTGAGGAGAGAAAAAGGTGGATGTTCTTCACCAGCAAAGTGGTGAATGCAAATGAGTACCTTGTTAAAGATTTCTATGCAAATGCTGCCCACATAAAAAAGGGCACCACTGTGACAAAGGTCCGAAACTTGAAGATCCGGTTTGATGGCCACACTTTGAAATAAATATGCCAGTTTTGAGGATGTGGAAGTTATGCTATACTTGGAGAAGTTAGCCCTAGATAAAGCAGTCCGTACATGGCAAGCAAAGATATTAGCCTTTCCGGGGATGACACTGGCATGGCTCACAGCTGGAATCCCAATAGCCAGAAAAACCCTAAGCTTGAAGCCAAACCACAATTGTGTGCAGCCGGCTGGACCCATGCCAGCATGATAATGTCCTCCCACTGACTCGGGCGATCTTAATAGCTTCCATCATGGTGGGGTATCTAATCAATGTGGGGAACCTCATGTACTACCACATCTCCAAGACAGCTGGAAAAGAGGAAAGATACTATCCCTACCTCAACTTCATCATTATGTATCTCGAGGACCAAATGGTCGAGAAGAAGCATTATGACACAAAGGTGAATCCAAAAAGCCTTTTTCCCGGTATATCCTACAAGGAACGGACAACCTTAAAGCAAAGGGTAAAGCCACTACCTCCATTGGCCAGTCTGAAGGGCCAAGGGTAGTGGCCACCAGGTCAGAGCCTTCCATAGCATGGGGATTTTTAGTTGCCATGCCTCCTCTTCCATCCGAGCCATCCATCATAGTGTCGTTATTTGTGCCCTTATCTTTCAATTACCCTCAGACTGCACTGCGGGTTTCTCAGACATTATCCAGCATCAACAACTGGATGCATGCAGCTACATCAAAATTGTCTGTCTTATCTGGTGTAATAGCAGCACAGTCAGCCCCATCATAGCTTCAGGTACCTCCATCAGTGGAGGGTTCATTGAAGGAGCTTCAGGACAACTAAAAGAAGCTCATGGACAACCAGAAGAAGATCCTGGACACTTTGATACACATGGAAAGGATATCAAGGATATGGAAAGTTAAGAAGATGGAGAAGACTCGGGCCTAAAAGGAGTCGGTGGAGATGCTGAAGAAGGAGGTAGAGAGATTTACTTCTACTGTAGACATCCCACTAGACTTGCTCCTGCAGCATAGGCAGCACAATATGAGGCACTAGCAGTTGGCCAGTCTGAGGGGCCGGCTGCCACTACACATAGTGCTGAGAAGATGATCCAGATGCTCCTCAACCCCGTGGTCCCACAGTCAGAGGATTTGGTGATGCAGTTAAAGGACCTGGAGGTAGATGATGATCCTATGCAGTCTGAGGACCCCACTCATGTGCATGACCCGGTGCAGACAGAGACCACATAGGGAGTTTTTCTTTACTCTCTAATCCTTTCCCTAATTTTATTTTTATATTAGCATTAAGGATAATGTTATCTTTTATTTGTTGGGGGGGGGGGGTCCATTTTGATTTGGCGATGATTTGATGACGTTGGCATGTAATAACTATGATACTATTTTTCCTTTATCTTTACTTCTCTTTATTTTCATTTTTGGTACGTATATATTCGTTATTTTTACTTTTGGTGTGTGTATATATTAGTTAATTTCACATTTGGTATGTATATATTTTTATCATTTGATGTATATATTGATTTTCATTAATCTACATATTCACTTACTTCAAGTTTGTATATATTCAGTTTGATTTCCATAGTTCACTTTATAACTTCTTTCGTAATTTAATTCATAGCTTCTTATTTCCTTTAGTAGTTTCTTTTTAAGTTGTTAGCTTCTTTTTACGTTTTATGTGAACAATAAGCCTTTGATTTTCTTAGTACCATGGTTCTTTATAAAAGCAGATGTTGTGTGAACCGGGTGGCTCTTCCCAACGATGGATGACGTGATAACCTTCTTAAAGGATTAAGCCTGTTTTCTTTTTGCTTTGATATGTAGTAGTAATGAATAAAAGTGTCCCAAGCAGGCTTCACTTGGTACTAACACATTTACCTTCGACCGTATGGTTAGAGACAAGTTGATTGGCAATAAATAGTTCTAGTTGTGACCTTTAGACTCTTGTGTTGACTAAAACAATCATCGAGTAATTTCTTTAAGCCATTTGTGAGGTTCAATCTTAACTAGGGTTGTTGTGGGACCTCGACTCTATTCTTTCTAACAATCCAACAGCTTGTGAAGTGGGGTATTGAATTGCAAGTCCAAGTTCCATGCCAACAAGTCTAGAACTTGCCCTGAATGTTTGTCTAGGAAAATTCTTAAGCGTAGCTAGACTTGAGAAATGATTGTAGGCTCTCCTTGATCCAATTTGAAACTTGAAATCTTATGTAGCCTACCAATATGATATCCCAAGTCAACTCCTTTGAGCCAGAGCCCTTTTTCTTTCAATAACCATATTACAAGCCTTTATCCATTCTATGATGACCCTCTCTTGGCACCTGATCTTTCCTTATAATTCTTGATAGACAAACAGCAAAAGCATAAATTTGGGGGAGAGATGAGGAATATGAAATTGATAAAGGTACAAAGAACAAAAATAAATGAAGAAAATGGAAGGCAAAAGAAAAGAAAGAAAAGCCAGAAAGAGATATGTCAAAAAGAAAGTGAATAAGATAGAAAAGTGAAGGGATCCAAAGAAAGCAGTGATGAAAGGCATGGAATGATTAGAAAAGGAGAAAAATGATCGTCATGAGCAAGAACAAGTGATAATATGTCTCTTTAGTTCACTTAAGGAAGAAGAAAATGACTAATAGAATCAAGAAAGTGTAAGACAAAATGAGAAAATAGAGTGCTTACGGAAAGATGAACCATCATATGCCAATAAGTCCTACCCTGATCCAAAAGCCTTTATTACATTTCTGCAAAAGCCCTATATGTTTTCGAGTTGAGTGAGCTTACATTAGTGGTGATTTAAATTAAGGGGCAAGCTTATGGTACTTAGATCCGGACTTGTGACATTCCCTTGAGAGAGATGAGTGTACATCTTCACAATCCTTATTTTGAGTCTTACAATTCTACAGTGAGATTTGCTTATGGAGAGTAGAGGAGAAGGAATTTGGGTTTAAATGACCTACATAATAGAGCGAGATTCCTTGGTGAAATTAAGTCAATTCTTGATGCTCTAGTGTCGCAATAGAACTATTGTACTCAAAAAGGTCAAGACATTGTGTTGTTGATAATTCATTTGTGTTGAGGGTAATTGTTAGTCCCAATTGATGCATGATTGATTCACATTAGGACCACTGAAATATCCTTCTGTTTTGTTTTAGTGGAGGTGAGAATTACCTTATTTGCTTGAGGACAAGCAAACGCTTAAGATTGGGGAGGTGATAAGTAGGAATTTTAACCTATAATTTTCTCTCTTTTACTTGCGTTTTAGACCAAAAATGAGTAAAGATTTTTCCGAAAACTAATGTAATATGCTTGCTTGCAGGAATTGATCAAAATGAGCCACATGAGGCATAATTATCTCATAAAGGAGTCAAAACCTGGAGCAAAAACTAAGACTGGGCCAAGAGACCTGAAACACGGACCGCACAAGTATTGTGCGGCCGCGGAAGCCACAACATGACCATGATCACAAATACGCAGTGCACAAAAGGGAGATTCAGAGAGTGCATTTTCATTCCAAATATTAAGCGAGGCCCGTGCCAGAAATGTGCGGCCAAAAAAATATCATTACGGCCGCGATGGAAATTATGCTGACCGTAGTTGTTGAGGTTTAGAGAATTCACATTTCAAGCTAAAACAAGAAGTGCGGTCTGCGTTAGAGTAACGCGACCGCGGAAGTCCATTATTCTGCCACGATAGAAATTATGCGGCACGCGAAACTTACCTCAGCACAGATCCAATATTGAAGAATGCGGACCGCGGTCAGAATTACGCATAGCAAAAACAAGAGTGCGACCGTAGTGAGAATTATGCAGCTGCAAAACCTCCGTAGGGGAACTTTTGACCAGAAATTTCAGCTTAGTATAAATAGATCTTTATGACATTTTTAGTTTTGTTTTAGCTGAGCATGTGAGACGGCTGGATATTCCATTTTGGCAATTTTGTACTAGAATTTATATTTTAACATTAGTTTTTCATCTAATCTATTAATATGAATTTTATCTTCTTTTTATCTTTTTATTATTTCCATGAGTAGCTAAACCCATAGCTAGAGTTGTGACTCAATCCTAGTGTGGGTATTTGACGGATATTGAATTTTAGGGCTTGGTATGAGTTAGTGATAGAACTATAGAATTAGTAATTGCAAACACTGATTCATGCCTTTATGACTTAGTCGCTATTTAAGAAAGAGGGACTAAGTTTAGGAAAGCTAGATGGTGAACTCAGAAATTGATAGCCCAAATTAAAGGATTAAAACCTAGAGATAGTAATACCCGACTTGATCTAATATCACTTATATTGCTTGAATACTCATTTGGACTTGAGAAAGCCAAATTGGACAAAATCAGTCAAACTACTGATAGATATAAAGTGAATACCTAGGTGTGATAGCTATATTGCAACCCCAACTAATCACACAATTGCCCTAGATTTTTGTTACCCGTTAGATTTCCACCTAGGTGGAAGTCAATACACTAGTCCCTTTAAACCCTTGAAAATCAACAACAAAAACATTCTACTTAGATTCAATTATTGCAATCAATATAACAGAGTTAGAAGCAGAAATCAAACCAAACATGTATGAAAATGTAATCATATTTAAAATTTGCATCTAGCTTAGATATAAACCTAATTTCTTTTGATCTAAATGCATACATTTTTAGGTTGCATTTATATCTTGAATATTACTGACTTGAGCGTCGAAGACGCGTATTTTCTTTTGCAGGCATCGCCCTAAAGACAGGGGGAACCAAGATAAAGTTTTGATTCAAGTCAATATTATCTTTGCTTGGCTTGTGAATTTGGAAACAACATATTTGTTTTTATAAAATTATTTTCATAAAATTATGATATATATATATTTTTACCAAAAAAATAGTTTATTTTTTTTAAATAAACGAATTTCATAAAATGAAAACCATTTTTCCAATTTTTTCTGCTTAAACGATTTTTTATGTCGTCGAAGTTAATCGACTAACTAGAAGTTATTCGAATAACTTGATTATCTAGAAAATCAAGCTATTTCTCCAGATATTCGACTAACCAGAAGTTATTCGAGTATATCTGTTTCCAGATATTCGACTAACCCAGAAGATATTCGAATATCGTTCCCAGATAGTCGACTATCCAATAAGTTATTCGACTATCCTCAGTCAAATTTCAAAAATCTGACTGTTTTATAGCCGTTCCAATCAGTCCAAAAAATCTGATTTTTGTCATTCAATGCTATGTTTTCTTGAACTCTATAAATAGGATTAGTGTGCACTCTTTGTTTCACACCAAAATCATTCTTGTTCAAGATATTCTCTTCAAAAATTCTATTCCAAACTTCTTCCAAAAGTTCTTCTTGCCTACAAATTTCAATGGCAAATAGAAGCTCTAAACGCTCTCGTGCCGGAAAGAATATCCCTTCTTCTTCAAATCCTCCTCCATCTCTACATTGTTATGATGATGGATCCGTTCTTTGGTTAGAACAAGAAAATGAGCTTCAACGATTTATTAGAAACTTTGAAAATCGAGATATTCTTCCACCTCGATTCACAACCGCAAGATATCTAACGAATTGTAATCATTCCAATATACTCCTACAAAGTTCAATCCTTGACTTTGTTTATTTGAAATATGATTTTATTCATCCTCTTTTGATTCAAGCCTTTTATTCGAATCTTAAGAAAGATGAAGATGGAGTTCTTTCTACCAAAGTAAATGGTATTCATATTCTTCTAAGTGAAGAAAATATTCAAGCTATTACAAATCTTCCTCGTGATGACCAAGACATCGACCAATATACCGATGTCGAAGGAATACTCTATGATGAAAATGTCCTCTTCAACCTTATTGGAATTGGACAATTTGAATTCTCTCAAGAGCAAAAGAGAGCTCCTATTAAAGGATTTTTTCTGGAATTTCGTTTGATTCCCTATGTTGTCACTCGGATTCTTAAACCGAGAAAAAGCAATCACACGACAATTGGCCGTGAAGATGCAAAAATCATGCATGCTATTATTTCCAAAGCACGCATAAATTGGTGTAAATTTGTTCTTACACATATGTTTAACTCAATAGGAAGTGACAAACCCCTTCCTTATGCATTACTTATAATGCATCTTCTTGAAGCATCTCAAGTCAACACCAATGTTGGTATCAAGAAAACTCGCACCAAACATTGGAAAATTCAAGAGACCTCTTTTCATGGCCATGACCAACCACATGATCAAATTCCAAATCCTCCTCCTCCAATTCAAGCTCGTCGTCCTCGTGCCCAACCGGATGTGTCTCAAGCCATCTTGGATCAACTTGCCTCTTTATCGACTTCAATTAATCGAATCGATAGTAATGTGTCTCGCACGGAAAGAAATGTGCGTAGGCTTAGTGACGAAATCCACGGATATTTTGACCATGTCAATTATTCGTATTCTCGCGTCTACTCCGCAAGTACTTCTAGCGATGACGATGATTTCGGCGACGATGAAAGTTCTTGACTTGTATCTTCATTAAGCGTATTATCTAACAAGAATTACCTTATTTTCTTGAGGACAAGCAAACGCTTAAGATTGGGGGAGGTGATAAGTAGGAATTTTAACCTATAATTTTCTCTCTTTTACTTGCGTTTTAGACCAAAAATGAGTAAAGATTTTTCCGAAAACTAATGTAATATGCTTGCTTGCAGGAATTGATCAAAATGAGCCACATGAGGCATAATTATCTCATAAAGGAGTCAAAACCTGGAGCAAAAACTAAGACTGGGCCAAGAGACCTGAAACACGAACCGCACAAGTATTGTGCGGCCGCGGAAGCCACAACATGACCATGATCACAAATACGCAGTCCACAAAAGGGAGATTCAGAGAGAGTGCATTTTCATTCCAAATATTAAGCGAGGTCCGTGCCAGAAATGTGCGGCCAAAAAAATATCATTACGGCCGCGATGGAAATTATGCGGACCGTAGTTGTTGAGGTTCAGAGAATTCACATTTCAAGCTAAAACAAGAAGTGCGGTCTGCGTTAAAGTTACGCGACCGCGGAAGTCCATTATTCTGCTGCGATAGAAATTATGCGGCACGCGAAACTCACCTCAGCCCAGATCCAATATTGAAGAATGCGGACCGCGGTCAGAATTACGCATAGCAAAAACAATAGTGCGACCTAGTGAGAATTATGCAGCTGCAAAACCTCCGTAGGGGAACTTTTGACCAGAAATTTCAGCTTAGTATAAATAGATCTTTATGACATTTTAAGTTTTGTTTTAGCTGAGCATGTGAGACGGCTGGATATTCCATTTTGGCAATTTTGTACTAGAATTTATATTTTAACATTAGATTTTCATCTAATCTAGTAATATGAATTTTATCTTCTTTTTATCTTTTTATTATTTCCATGAGTAGCTAAACCCATAGCTAGAGTTGTGACCCAATCCTAGTGTGGGTATTTGACGGATATTGAATTTTAGGGCTTGGTATGAGTTAGTGATATTTAGCCTAGTTCTTGCTAGAACTATAGAATTAGTCGTTGCAAACACTGATTCATGCCTTTATGACTTAGTCGCTATTTAAGAAAGAGGGACTAAGTTTAGGAAAGCTAGGTGGTGAACTCAGAAATTGATAGCCCAAATTAAATGATTAAAACTTAGAGATAGTAATACCCGACTTGATCTATATCACTTATATTGCTTGAATACTCATTTGGACTTGAGAAAGCCAAATTGGAAAAATCAGTCAAACTACTGATAGATATAGAGTGAATACCTAGGTGTGATAGCTATATTGCAACCCCAACTAATCACACGATTGCCCTAGATTTTTGTTTCCCGTTAGATATCCACCTAGGTGGAAGTCAATACTCTAGTCCCTTTAAACCCTTGAAAATCAACAACAAAAATATTCTACTTAGATTCAATTATTGCAATCAATATAACAGAGTTAGAAGCAGAAATCAAACCAAACATGTATGAAAATGTAATCATATTTAAAATTTGCATCTAGCTTAGATATAAACCTAATTTCAATTGTTAACTTCTTGTAGATTCGACCCCGACTTAATTGGGTTAATATTGCAATGACCATCTTTTCTACTTAATAGTAGTATAGGCTTGGACCCGATCACATATCTTGGAGCTGATGCTACTGTGCTTGGCGAGAGCTGACATCAAAGATGTCCCCGTTGTTCTGGCATGACTACAATTTGTCCTTGGTAGGGTTAGATTTGAGTTGCGTTTATGTATAATTCAAATAGATATTGTATTTATTCATCATATCGGTTTTTGTGAATCCAAATCGTAGTCGCTCGTGACTTGTACTATCAGTCCTTGAAAAATTACACTATAAATTTAGATTATTTTATTTATTTGCTTCATATTCATTCCAGTTGAATTGTGTTAACAATATTTAACTTGCCTAACAGGTCGGGTTAAGTGCCATCAAGATTAGGCGAATTTCGTGACATATATATTGATTATATTATGTTTAGATTAAAGAAAGATTCAAAGAAACAATTTGAAAGCAACAACAAATACGATAGGAATAGTTTGTCAAATCTATATTAAAGGAAATATGGATAGATTAAAAAGAACTAAAAATTACAGAATCCCTAAAATAAAATTAAAAGAGGCGTTGCATATTACTACTACAAATATATGCGCCCTATGCCCCTATCTACTCCTCTATTTCTTCCAATATACTTCCAACATGCATATTAAATCTAGTTTCAAGAGCACTAGTTAAACTAAAAGATAAATTTGATGATAAATAGAGGTGTTCGATTGATAACAAAAAATTCTTTACAATAAAATGTTCGACACGGCAGCAGTACAACCCTGAAGAGAAGCTATAAAAAACTAACGAAAACCATATTTCTTTTGCAAAGACCTTAATAGAATTTATCATATAAAAATTCTAGTTGAAATACCAAAAACAATATAGCACATAAATTAGCATGCACCTTTTCATACTAAATAAGCAAGTCAAGAATTAGCATGCACCTATTGTCTTGGTTTCTCGTGTTTTGAGTTGTGTCATGCCCTCACAACTCGAACCTTCAGATATTAACCCCTTGATACTCAAAATTTCATTGATATGGTTAATTTAGAGACAGTATTTTAATAAGATCTCCTTATTTGACAATCTCTGTGTAATTTTGCATATATACTATTACATGTGAAAAATTCATTCTGAGTCATGGACATTACCATAATTGTATTAGCTGAGTGAATAAAACATTAAAAAGTTTCTAGATAAATTATATTGGTCGTGAAAAAGTCATGTTTTTTTCGGTAAATAGTATTGGATATATGTGTCTAAATGTATTTGACATAATTAAAAAATTAGTTTTAGTAAATGCGGCCATATATAATTTAACTGATTCTATATTTCCTTATTGGATGAAGTTAAGCATTTTATTATAGCCTCCTAGATGAAATTAACCTTTCATCTTAAGAATAACTAAACTTGGAAGCTCAAGTTGCATTTCTTGGCATTAACCTAAGGATGACCTTTGCAATTACTACCTTTCTTCTATGTTGTTATGACCACAAAAGCCCTCCTTAAACCCTCGAAAATAAGCCCCAATACCCCCAAAATTAGCTACATGCATTTCCTCCTCCGTCGAACTCAGCACCACCAGCGTCAACAATGGCGAACGCTATTCGACGATGCCCTTTCCCTCAAACACGTCCGAGACCGTGGCCTCGACCACGCTGTCGAAAGAGAAAAGAACCTCAAACCCCTTCTCAACATCAAGAACCTCATCGAATCTGAGCCCTCAAAATCCATCCCCTTAAACATTATCACACAATCCAAAGACTCCCTTCAAATCCCAATTCGGCCCGTCGAGTTTATCCGAAAATACCCTTCAATCTTTCAAGAGTTTTTCCCAGCTAGCATTAACATACACCCTCATATCAAGTTAACACCAGAAATTCTCAGTCTTGATTCAGATGAAGAGTTGTTTTACCAAAGTGTGAGTTACAAAGAAGATGTTGCTGATAGGATCTTGAAGCTTTTGATGATAGGTAAAATTAATAAAATTCCATTACATGTTATTGATAAGCTTAAATGGGATTTGGGTTTATATGATAGTTATGCGAAGACTTTAGTACCAGAATATCCTGATTATTTTCAGATTAATAATAATGAGTTGGTGTTGGAGTTAGTTTGTTGGAGTCATGAACTTGCTGTTTCCTTTATGCAAAAACAAGCAATGAAGAGTGAAAATGATCAGGATTTGTTAGTTAATAAGTTTGCTTTGAAGTATTCGAATGGGTTTGAGGTGGATAAGAAGTACAAAAAATGGATTGATGAGTGGCAGAAGTTACCTTATATTTCGCCGTATGAGAATGCAATGCATCTTCCTGCAAAGAGTGATGAGGCTGATAAGTGGGCAGTGGCAATTTTACATGAAATTCTTAATCTTTGTGTTGGGAAGAAGGCGGAGAGAGATAATCTCCTTTTGATAGGAGAGTGTTTGGGACTTCGTTCTAGGTTTAAGAGGGCGTTAATGTTGCATCCCGGCATATTCTACGTGTCGAGTAAGATTGGCACACATACTGTGGTATTAAAGGAGGGTTATAAAAGGGGAATGTTGATTCAGAAGAGCCCGTTGATGGAAATGAGGTATAAGTTTGTTCATCTCATGAACAAGGTGACTGAGGATAAAAAACAAAAAGATATACAGCAAAAAGGTAGTCATGATCAGAATGAAGGTGATGAAAAGGAACCTCACGATGATGTGGAAGAAGAAGAAGATGATGAGGATGATGAGGACTCTGATGATGTGTATAATGACTACAATGATGATGAGATGGACAATGAGGGTAGAGATGTGAAGCGTAACCGGAGGTTGAACTCGAGGACAAGAGTTGATGATCAGAAACTTTCAGCGAACTCACCTCGGACGTCAAGAAATCGAAACAAAGTTGTGGAAAGAACCTCTGGAAGATCGTCCTGGAGAGCAGAAAATAATGCTGATAACACCGACAACGAGGCTAGAGATGTGAAGCCTAGCCGAAGATTAAACTTGAGTACAAGAGTTGATGATAGGAAGCATTCAGCAACCTCGCCGAGGGCGTCCTCTGGAAGAAATCGAAACAGAGATGTAGAAAGAACATCAAGAAGATCATCTTGGAGAGCAGAAAATAATAGTGAGCAAGATGCTCCAACAAGATATGAGGACAGAAAGCTTCCAATAAGATCATTGAGGACTTCGTCTGGACGAAGTTCCAATAAAGCCGAAGAAAGAACCTCAAGATCTTCTAGGAGGCCGGAAATTAATGATAATCGATATGCTCACCAAAGATCAAATAACAAGTTAGATCTTCATAGAAACCGGGGAAGATCTGAACAAAGGAGGGCTTCCACACCATGAAAAGTTTCTCTCTGTGAAGGCAGTGCAGCAATAGGTTTGCTTTTGATTATTTGAGGTTTGTCAGTTGTCATATATGCTGCTATAAAGCTGTAACAACATATTGCAGAATCTTGCCCTATCCAATTTTGATAATTTAAGCTGATTTTCCTGTGTGGTTCTTAATTAAATGATGCATATAGACTTTATTATCATGTATTAGTTGCGATTTAGCATGTAATTTATGATGTGTCACCTGCTGATTTTGCTTGCTCTGCACCAGTGCATGTGAGTTTCCCTTATTTTGTTGTGGTTTCTCAAGATTGTGTCTGGTAAGCGACATATTTCTTATAATGGTTAGAACACTAAGGGGTCGTTTGGTATGACGGATAAGCAAAAATAATCTTGAGATAAAAATTTAGTACCATCTTATCCCTTATTTGGTTACTAATTTTGGGATAAGTTATCCCAAGATTAAAAATAGTACATGTATAACATATACATGCCAGAGGGTGGAATAGTAATCCCATGATAAGTTATTTCAGGATAAAACAGTAAAATTGACAATCCCAGTATTAATACAACATACCAAACAGTCAATAAGAAATAATACCAGGATAACTAATCCCAACATAATTAATCCAGTGCAACTTGTCTTCAAACCAAGCGACCCCTAAATGGATTAAGTCTAGACATGCAGCATGATTTGGATGTCTAATATACATTAGACATTTTTTCATCTCTCCAGTAAATCTGGTGGTCTTTCCCCATTAAAGTTACCTCTCTTTTGTTAATGTACTCAATCTGCTTCTGTGTTATGTAGATGCTGCAGGTCTCAATCTTGCAGATATTACATTTTAACCCCCCAAGATTCTACTATTGTTATGAAGCATATAGTAGAAACAAGCATGAGTTACCTTTTCTCAAAGAGAAGCAAACAGGGGTCCTTTCTTTTTACTTTCTGGGTGACAAGATCGAAGAATAATAAGGCCTATCTGGAAACATTGCTATGGAAATGATATTGATACAAAACATACAGCTTAGCAATTTCTCTTGAACATAGAATGAAGCAAATTTTAGGTCAAGCATAACTCCTAAGTCTTCCTTATTGATAATGCAATAAGCACCGACCTGCCTTCCAAATGCAGTGGAAACGTCCATCTGGTCCTTTTTAACTTATTATTTACTTTTTTCTGCTTTTGTTAATTCTCTTTGCATCAATAAAAACCAAAAAGTACTTTTCTATACCTTAAAAAATAATATTGGTTTTCTTAGCTCAATTGGCATAGGTTGAGGGACTTGCGGCTTAGGTCACAGGTAGCCCTGCGCCAATCGATCTAAGTCCAGTATTTAAGTGGAGAAGGGAAGAGGGGCGGGCCATTATCCCTGAGTTTGTTCTAACTGTTGGTTCTAGACAGATATCGGTCATAAAAAAACAAATATAGTTCTGGTCGTGTCTGTTTTCTCCGTCTCAATTACTTTTTGAAATCATTGTGAAGTATAGGATTGTTGTTTTAGAATGGTGAAACATTTACGAAAGGACATCAAACAATTATTTGCTGCTGAAAGGTATCATCATGATTTTGGTTTAGGCCAGTCATTTAGATAAAAATTATTGAAATCCTGAAGAACTTGAATGGTTGCACAACTTAGTGAAATGGATTAGTTCCTCGTTGAAAAGGTTTGGTAGGAAGCATGAGCGAACACCATTCTTTTATCTCTCTTTTCCTGTTCAAACTTCAAAAAAAGGAAAAAAAAGGAAAAAAAGAAAAAAGAATGAGTGAGTGACAATGATGTAAACATCTATTAAAGTACAATGGAGATAAGTCAACGGTTGAATGATAAGTATGCTCAGTTTGTTCTCATGACAAGTATGCTGTTCGTCTTCCTGTCTGTATGTTACCAGCAGTGTTTCAGGTAAGAAAATAGGTGTTTAGTCTGCAGACCTACGTTTATATATTGAGCAAATATAGAGCAGGTTTGGAGTTGAATTAGAAGAAATGTATGTAGGAATCCTACAAATGTGGTGTTAACAACTGTTACCATTTTCTTTTTTTTTCTTCCAAAAAGCAAGGAAAAGAAAATGTGGTCTTAACACCATTAATGTAAAACTTGCCAGATTCTTCATTCATGGTCTGTTGTATGAAGAAGTTCATCCTCTCAGTTTGGTTTTTCATTTTTGTGGACCTATTTCCCCTTTGGTTTTATAAATTTCTCTTGTCTGAGTTCCTCCAGTCTATCAAAAGTCCTTCTACATTTTTTTTTTGAACAGGTAAGTAATGGATATATTCATAGAAAAAAAGGGGGAAATCTAGCACTAAGATGGTACTAGTACATTTTACGTAGTCAGAACCCTTCTATACAGAGAAACAAAAAAATAAGGGTTCCTTTGTACATTCCTGTCCCTGTAGTGAGTCGATCAAATCTACCAAGCTATTTTCATCTGACATTGTGAAGGTTACACCAAAAAGCCAAAAGCCTTAAGAATCTTCTGTATAGATTCTGCTTTTCCATTTACAATTTTATTAAGCTTATTGGTGATGATTTTCGTTTTCATGTTTAGGGACTACCTATTCAACTTATGTGATTGGAATTATTTTCTTGCACTACACTACAAACTCATTACTAGAAGGACTGTTTTATGTTTATACTCCTATGAAATTCTGTTGCTATGATGAACTATTTGGTCCATAATTTTTAGCTTTGATATAATTCAGTTGATTGCATGACTCCAATTCATATGAAGGCTTAGTCATTAAAAACGGAAAATATTTACGCATTTACATAAAAACAACAACAAACCTGGTAGTTTTTCACAAGTGGGGTCTGGGGAGGATAAGATGTACATAAGAATAAAAAACCATTTTTTGATAATATTTTTGCATTTGCATAAGACTGAAATGAACAACAACAACAACAACTACCCAGTATAGTCCCACAAAGTGGGGTCTGGGGAGGGTAATATATAGACGGGCCTTACCCCTACCAGAAAGGGCAGAGAGATTGTTTCCAGTCGATCCTCGGCTCAGTGAAGGAAAGGAAAAACAAAAACAAAAACAAAAGGACATTAGTAACTCCAGCAGAAATATCGTAAATAGTTATCTAAACATAAGAATCATAGATAAAATAACATGCAATAATATCAGACAGTGACTACCATAAATAACTACTATAAGGGAGACACAATCCAATACACAAATCATCAATGGATAGCCCTGCCAAGCCTCACCCAACCCCTAGGAGCCCCTATCCTACAACCCTGATGCTAGACCTCCAGACTTCCTATCAAGTGCCATGTCCTCGGAAACCCGCATTCTAGCCATGTCATGCCTAATCACCCCTCCCCAATACCTCTTAGGCCTCCCTCTGCCTCGCCGTACGCCGACCATCGCCAGCCGCTCACAACTCCTCACCGGGGCATCAGAACTTCTCCTCCGCACATGCCCGAACCACCTCAGCCTCGCTTCTCGCATCTTCTCATCCACCGGGGCCACCCCCACCTTCTCTCGAATAACTTCATTCTTAATCTTATCTAACCTGGTGAGCCCGCACATCCAGCTGAGCATCCTCATCTCCGCAACCTTCATTCTCTGAATATGAGAGTTCTTCACTGGCCAGCACTCCGCCCCAAACAACATGGCAGGTCTAACCACAGCTCTATAAAACTTCCCCTTGAGTTTCTGTGGAACTTTCTTGTCACACAGGACTCCTGATGCAAGCCTCCACTTTGACCACCTCGCTCCTATACGATGAGTGACGTCCCCGTCGATCTCTCCGTCCCCCTGAATCACCGACCCAAGATATCTGACACTATCCTTCTTGGCGATGACCTGAGATCCAATCATCACGTCCCTGCCTACTTCGCTCGGCTCGACGCTAAACTTGCACTCCAGGTATTCTGTCTTGGATCTGTTTATTTTGAAACCCTTAGACTCGAGAGTCTGTCTCCATACCTCTAACCTCTCAATAACACCGACTCTCGTCTCGTCTATCAAGACCATGTCATCACCAAATAGCATACACCAATGCACATCCCCTTGAATATGTCGGTTCAGAGCATCCATCACCAAGGCAAACAAGATCCTTGATGGAGCCCCATAACCACTGGAAAATGGTCTGAGTCGCCACCCACCGTCCTAACCCTAGTCTTAGCTCCATCGTACATGTCCTTGATTACTCTGATGTAGGCTTCCGGCACGCTCTTCGCCTCCAAGCACCTCCATAGCACCTCCCTTGGGACCTTGTCATACGCCTTCTTCAAGTCGATAAGCACCATGTGCAGGTCCTTCTTCTTATCCCTGAACTGCTCCACCGGCCTCCTGACAAGGTGGATAGCTTCTGTAGTGGAACGACCCGGCATGAAACCGAACTGGTTCACAGATATAGATGTCATCTCCCTCACCCTCGCCTCGATCACCCGCTCCCAAACCTTCATGGTGTGACTTATTAATTTGATACCCCTATAGTTGTTGCAGCACTGGATGTCCCCTTTGTTCTTGTACAAGGGCACCACTGTACTCCACCTCCACTCCTCCGGCATCCTTTTGGTCCTGAAGATCGCATTGAACAACCCGGAGAGCCACTCCACTCTTGACCTACCCATGCATTTCCAGAACTCCACCGGGATCTCGTCAGGCCCGGTCGCTCGACCCCTACTTATCCTACGCAAAGCCCCCAAAGACTAAAATGAACCATAACTCCATTATTCTAAGTTTTGGTTCTTTGACCCTTAATCATCTTTATCCTTGCAATGAACCCTTTTAACTTTTGATATTGTAGTAGCTAACCACTCTGTCTTGTTCTGTATGAATAGCATTGATAAAAACTAGAAAATATGATTGGCTCTTGTTTAGGGGTTAAACATGCTTATATTTTTTCTGATGATGGGGGTGGCTTTCATCTCTCTCATTCTCTCCTCTTTAATGAAGGCTTTATCAAGCTATTCTTGATGGGTTACTGCTGACCCAGCTTTCACTCTTCTCTGCAAACCCTCTTGTTTTAAGCCTGGTGATTTCTTAGATGAACTGTCCAACTGCTCCAAGGCTCAAGCTCCTGTCCACACGAAAGGTTTGCACCATTGCCACAAAAACACGGTCGAAAACTCCAAAGAAATAAATAGTGAGGATTATTGACTTTGTTTTCACATGGTAATTGTCAGACCAACAATCAAACAAACAAGTAATCTAGTACATTGTGGGAGCAGGTGATGATTGAGTTATGGCAAGTCTGGACGCATCCTTCTGCGATGTGCAAGGGAACATTATATTCTTTGTTCTGAGTGAAAGATCTAGAGGATGCATCTCTTTGCTTTGATGATTTGTACTGGTATCAAATGGTTCTAGTTTGATTTTCATGCGTAGACTAGTTGTTCGGATAACTTGGTTGCAAAAGTATATTCTTAGCTAAAAAGCACCCTGAACTTGTTGTCAGTTTCTTCTACCTCTTGATTCTTGACATAGCACATACTGTTTTGGTGATTGAAGAACTGTTATTTACCTTTTGACATGCCTTCTTTTTCTCAAACGTTTGTTTGTCGTTTTTACGGTTACTCATTTCTGTCAAGTAAATTATCTGAAATTTTAGATGGACTTTTTGTTTATATAGGGATATGTTGTGATTACTGTGTTTGGAAATGGAGTGTTTGCCATAAAACTTCTCTGTGTAATCTCATTAAAATGTATCATATGGTCGTCTCTTATCAGTAAAATTAATGTTGGATTTGGATGCATGACCTTTCGCATCCCCTTTCTTGATTGGTTGAGCACAAGATGATACTGAATCTTTGGCATGTAATGTGTGATTCATTTCAGTTGTAAAAAGTTTGTGAGATGCGAAAGTAGCTGCTTCTTCACTCTAGTCTCTTTGTTTATGAAGCCTTTTGCATCATGTTTGAGTATTTGGTGGACAAAATGCAAATTGATGGAGGTGAATTTCAGAAGGCATTAATAGAACACAGTAGTGGACCCAGGATTTTTATCAAGTTGGTTCAAAAAAAATTGAAGGTCATATGTGACTAGGGGTGGCAATTTGAGTCCAAACCTATTTAACTCGCCCAACTAACTCAGAGATTAATGGGTTGGGCTACAACATTTTAGCTCATGGATCAATTTGGGTTGAGCCCAAGTTTACCCATTATTTTTTAGGGATTTTTACATATATATACCATATAGCAAACCTTATTACCTCCCATGTTTAAGGTTTGTGTTTATTACATTTAAGCATAACTAATTTCAATTTATGTACCATAATTCAAATTAAGGGTATAATTATTGCTTCATTTATTCTAGGCATAATTTTAGGAGCATATATTCCTTTTTCCTTTTTTTCCTCTTCTCTTTCCTAGTGTTCTGTTTGATTGCATATCTTCCACCAAAGTCATAGCTTCTTTTTTTTTTTTTATGAATTTTTGCACTGACACAATCAAAGTTCACCTTCAACAAACAATAGACAGAGAAGTCCCATGACGAAACCCAAGTCTTAAGTTCAATGTAAATATTACTGTTACAATTACTGTTACAATTCGTAGAAAAGGTAACTTATTAGTAATATATGTTACAATACATGAATAACTTATTAGTATTAAGTTCCATGGCCACCCCACCAATACATACATAGCCTTTCAAAATTATAAATAATAATTGTAATGTAAACAAAAGCTTCCAATCTTAAAATGTAAACGAAACTATTTGTTTACTCTTGGATCTAGAGACTGTGAGTAGGAAAGGATTATCATATTACAATTGGATCATCCGATTGCCGATATTGTTTTCACATACACTAAATAAACCAACATATAGTAAAAACAGTCTCACCAATTGTTATTATAGAAATCAAATTGAAGGCGTTGTAGAAACTCATACACTTCAAACTCATACTATACTTCTTCAAGTATTGTATTTAAAGAAGATTTTTCCAAAATTGAAATTTTGAATATTAAGAATTGATTAAATTTGGTATGCTTAAATTTTTTTGACACAAGATTGTAGTTTAATTGTAGTATAAATGTAACAATACAATTTAACTACAATTTACAATTTATCTACAAATTATCTACATTTTATCTACAATTCTACAATTTAACTACAATTTAACTACATTTTAACTACAAATTCTGGAAAAATATGTCTTCTTCTTCGATGAGTTAAATCTGAAATTCAGTCAAAACCAAGTCTAATCTTCACCAAAACCCCTTAAAATTGAGATATAAACTCCTAAACATATTTCGAATTATTTACAACAACACCCAATCCAAGGGATTTTCAATTGTAGCATAATTGGCATTTTCGACATAATTGTAGAAGACTTGTAGAAGTTTTAGCCTTCCCAATCTATAATTTATCTACAACTTATCTACAATTTATCTATATTTTATCATAATTTATCTACAATTCTACAATTTAACTACAGTTTAATTACAATTTCTGGAAAAATATGCCTTCTTCTTCTTCGACGAGTTTTAATCTGAAAATCAGTCAAAACCAAGTCTATTCTTCACCAAAACCCCTCAAAATTGAGATATAAACTCCTAAACATATTTCAAATTATTTACAACAACACCCATCAAAACAAATAATGATTTTCGAAAATCCAAATTTAATTTCAAAGCTTGCAAGCTTTTTAATGGCTATCAATGGTGGAAAATATATGGAGAAGGAGAGAATTATGCTGCAATAGATTTTCTTTCGTTTTAAATTTCGAAATTAATGGTGATAGAATCACCATTAAATGTGATTCCTACAAATTTGGAGCCTTTTAGGGTAAAATCTATCTATTTTTGGTTTGGTACAATTTTTGTAAACAAAACATGGTATAGGCGGGTAAATACCAAACCATACACAATTTTGGTAATAAGGTTTGCTATATGGTATATATAGGTAAAAATTCCTATTTTTTATAGCCCATTATGACTCATTTAAAAGTCCAAATACAACCAACGAAACTCACCCACAACAAAAGATTTCAACCCAACTTATCTAGAAAGTTACTTAGTTTGTCCCAATTTTTTTTTTTGTATTTTTAATTTCTATTCTTTTGTTTTTCTATACCACCCACTCACCCTACCCCTACCCCCCAAAAAAAATTTAGATTTTCTACTTTTTTTGTGTTTCTGCGCCACCCTCCCTCCCTCGTAACCCCCACCCCATTCCCCCTCCCCCCTGAAACCCCTAATAAAAATTTCCCTTTTTTTATTTTCAATTTTCAATTTTTATTTTTTTATTTTTATGCACCACCCACCCTACTCCCACCTCCACCCTCGGCGTAAGCCCGTCAATTAAAAAATTACTTTTTATTTGCATTTTCAATTTTCTATTTTTTTTAATTTTATGCACCCCCACCCTACACCCCACCTGCACAAACCCCTCAAAATTTTTTTTTTACTTTTTGTTTGTATTTTTAATTTTCTATTTTTTTTATTTTTAGGCACCACCCACACAACCCACCCCCACCCCATCCCCTATCCATAAAATAGTTGTCAACTTACATATTTTAAGGTAAAATATTATTTTTTATGCAAGATGTGCATGGTTCTAAAACATGTGCCAAGTTGGGCAGGTTGGGTTATGATCTATTGTTTAGCCCATCTTGACCTAACACATCTTAGCCCAAATACGCTTTAAGTTGGGTAATGACCCATTTATTACCTAACCTACTTTGATCCGCCCAAATTCAGCCCAACCCGCCCATTTGCCATCCCTATATGTGACTAGCTGGTTTTGAACTCAAGACCATGTGGAAAAATTGAACCCTCTTTGCCAACAAACTAGGCATTTTACTTGTTTGAAGTAGGTTCAAAATTATATTTATACCTTTACTTGTTCGAAAACAACAACAATATACTTATATATACAGTGTTATTTTTTGATGAAGCAGGTTCATATGAACTCACTTAAGTCTACTTGGGACCGCCCTTGATAAAAGTGTGTTGGTTGAAGGAACTACTTATAGATGGAGATATGTAAATACCATCACTATTCTAAGGTAAGTTCTGAAGGACAGACTGAGAGAAGATATTATATTCTTTGTGTTGTGTTCGGACATAAATATAATTTGGATTGTTTTTTTAAGTTTTGTGAGTGGTTTGAGTGACAATTTTGAAAAATAATTTTTTGGAGTTTTTCAAATTTTTAAAAATTTTAAAATTCGTCTAAGTAAAAATTGAAACTTTTATGGTCAAACATTAATTTCGAAAAAGTGAAAGTTCTTATGTTCAAATGCGCTCTTATCCATTTACATGTTAAATTGAAGAATAAGCAAGCTGGCCGGTGAAGTTAATTTCATCTGTGTGCATATAACCTTTTATGGCGAATTAGCACTGCAGTCAATAATAACATTGATATGTTACAACATCCTTTTGATGTACTCGTATCAAATGGGTGTGACTTGGCTATATCGCGCAAATTCTTCAAAATAAGATAAGGAAAAAAATGCATCGACCCGTATTTGGATATGTATAAACGCAGATTTTTAAAGAACTACTATTTAGAAATTAGTCAATAAGTACTCTCATCTGTGCACTTGCCCCTATAAATGTGTACCAGTGTGTTCTGGAGTCAATTTAACATTTTAGTATTAGTTATCAAAAAAAGAAAAAAAGAATTGTAGGATTGGCTAAAAACTGTAATATGGTGGTACATCCAACACAGAAATACTGATGCGTGCCCGCGTGCCGGAAACAATTTGCACATGTAACAAAAAAACACAGGTTATTTTGCATAAGCTGTTAAAAAGGAATGAGAATGTTTGCAAGTATATTTTATATATATATATATACAAAGCATATGTCATTTTTTGAATAGCATTCTGCTAAGCCGTAATGTAGAAGCATGTAATCTTTATAGTCTCTATATATATTCAAAGAAATTCCATTGTCATTGTTGAATATAGAATTTCTTCTTTTACTGGAGTTCTCCTCATTACTCACTGACGATAGTAAGGCCTCATTTGTTTTCGGTCTATAACAAAGACTTAATTTTATTAAGATACTATCATATATTCATTATTAATTACCGCCATCACTTACCATTACCAACTATCATAATGTCACCATTACTATCATACTCAACCACCACCACAACCACCTCCACCACCAGCACACCACCATCATCCTCAATTATAGCCGCTATCGTTATCGACCATCACCACATGCTATCCCCACCACTCCGACCACCATCATTCACCGACAATCAACACTCATCCACCTCAACTACCATAACTGACCACCCCATCACCATCAACAACAACCGGTACTGCCCATCATTATAACATACCACCATCCACCACCTTCCTCAGTCACAACTACTACTACCACCCCTAATTATTAACTATAACCACCAACCACCATCATCCTCAATCATTATCGCCGCCACTACCAATCACTACTATCTACTAGCATGAACCACTATCATCAACCAAAACTACCATCAACCACCACATCTAGTGGGCATTCACCACCCGTTAGCCATCACCATTAACAACTATCATATTTTTTTTTAAATACTATATATTTTATCGATAGAATATTAGATTAGTTAGTACTTCATTTGAATTTATATTTATTAATTTTCAAATAAAAATAAATTTTATACATTCAGATGTTAAAAATCAAACAGTCTTAATTATTTCTATCCAGATCTTAATACACATCTTAATATATTCAGATGTGTATTCAAATTCAGATGTCTTAATCTTAATACACATCTTGATATTCAAACGTGTATTCAGATTCAGACGTTTTAATCTTAGAAAAATAAATGAGGCCTGAGTGGAACTAAAACTGATCTAAACCAGGAGAAAGCAATTAAAAGAGAATTTAGTGCTGCTAAGTAAAAAAGAAGGCGGAATAGCCTTAGTACACTTATACTTATGCCACTTTTTATTTCTTTCTTCTTATTTTAATCATTTTTAGCATAGAATTTTATGTTAATTCTCGTTGTGCGCATGAAATTCACGATTTTTGTCCAACTCAGTCATAAAGTTGCCACATAGGCTTGGTCAACGGTCAGATGGGTTTAAAGTAATGCGTTTTGAACATTAGGGGTGTCTAGATGAAACTTTGTAGAGTATTGGGACCGGGACGACAAAGAGAGACAAGTAGAAGTGTCATTTAGGCTATTCTACCAAAAAAGAAGGAACAAAGTTATATGCTTTGTTTGTTTGCATCTGTGGAGCTTCTTCAGCTGCACACCTTGAAAGACAAGACAACTTTCACTATTCCTGTATACTAACAACTCCATTAATTTTGGTCTAAAACCATTTTTTTAGAGAGAACCTACTCCTTCTCACTAAAATCCTCTACTTATCCTACACGAAGAAAGCTCTTCATCTCCATTTAACTTTTCTGATGAACACGGACAGGGGGCCATCAAAAATTCCTCCAAAACCTCCTAATATACTTGACGACTGCAATCCCCAATTACATAATAACTTAAAAACCTCTTTTAAAGAGATCCTACTTACGGAAGGAGGAACCTCGAAATTAAGTTCTGCAATTAGGACACCGTATGAAACCCCAATGGATCCATCCCTATCATCGAGTTTTGAAGAGTTATCTATGGAAGAAAGGGTAGTTTGTCTCTCACAAGAAGATAAGAACGGAATCTACATACCCTGGCAATATTCTTTAATCATAAAAATCCATGAAAAACGTCTTCTTCATCAAATCCTTAAAAAGAAAATATATGATCTTTGGAAAGTTTCTGAAGCTTTTCCCTTAATAGATTTAGGATCTGACTACTATGTGGCTAAGTTTCAAAAACAAGAAAGCATGATATCAGTACTACAAAATAGACCGTGGTTTATTTTTGTCCACTTTCTATCATGCCAATGATGGAAACCCAATTTCGTAGCTACAAATGAAAATTAAGAACTGAACGCGGTTTGGGTTAGATTACCAAACCTTCCCACAGAATTCTACGACGGCATCATATTGCAAAAGGTAGGGAACTCAATCGGTAGACTGTTAAAAGTGGATGCATGCACCTCATCCACCCTTAGGGGTCGATATGCCCGTCCATGTATAGAGATTCCACTAGATTGTCCAGTAGCAAAATCCATTATTATTGAGAATCACATACAACTGATTGAATACAAAGGTGATAGAATCCTTTGTATAAATTGTGGTTTAATAGGACATACAGCTCAAAAATGTCCAGTAACAAGAACCTCTCCAGTCCATTCAGTCGAGTCTAGCAATGGGATCGAAGGACAGCAAAATCAACACCTTAAGGAAGACGAGAGCTGCCATACTGATGCATTCAAAGGATCAAAACAAATGAAGAAATAAACCCTTAAGGAGCCCCTCACAGGAATTGCTAGCACAGGTATAGACGTTAATATTTTTAATGTCACTACAGGTAAGTATATCCATGATCAAAAATTGAAATTTGTCTAGAAAAGAAGTCATAATGGTCATCCTCATAATCCAATTTCTTCGACAAAAGGAACTCAATCCTTGTTAGTAGGGATTAATAATAATTATATGAATTGTTTTTCTGTAATAAACCATAATAACCCTTTGCTAGATATTAATGAACCCATTAATCCTTTATGTATCAAAAACATTGCTAAAAACAAGGGGGACATTAATAACATAAACCACACCCGCTCCTCTTCCCTAGGTCATGACCCTAACACCTACCTCAACCCCATTAGCATCATACCCAACCCTTCACCTTCCATTACAAAAGACAAAAAAGAGACCCACCCCCCATCACAACTGGATACCATCCCTTTCAATTATAAACAAATGGAAGATCATTTTAGCCAAGTGGCAAACTCCTCCCATGCAAGATCTTCAGAATCCTTCGTTAAATCCCTCACGCCAAACCCTATAGTTTGAATGCAAGTAGATGCAATCATTCCAAACTCCATTTTCTCTACTGTTTTAAACTCTCACCTATAAGAAAATGCCAAGACTTCCAATACCAAGTAGAAGAAGATACCGGCTAATCCAACTTGCTCGAACAAACATTCCCCCAAACATAAACAACCTCCCTCCTCTTCCACCACAAATGCCAAATCCTCCTATCATCTATGCACAACCACCACTCCCTCAAGACCATCATCCCCTCTCTTAGATAGAACTAGGGTTAATGGGGAGAGGTTTAATGTTCAATGCAACAGTGAATGGCCAAGAGAGCATTATTCTGATCCAAAACCCACAATATCTCCCAGTTAGTCTTAGAAGGCCTTCACCTTGCCATTAACAACTATCTAAACCATGTATGGGTCAACAACATATTGCAACCCCTAGCTCTTGCATTGAATCGAAATATTTCTCAGGAGACGAGGAACCAATGGAACCTCCCCCACCCTTCAATCCTGTCCTAGTTCTCCCTCAAAATCTTGGACTAGAACTCCCTTTCTTCCCCCCAGAAGCACTGACAGCCCTGAACCCAATTATGATGCCGTGGGAGACACCTCTACCACTTCAGGATCCCCCCTCAAAACATGCAGATGAACATGCAGAACATAATCCCAGATCCTCCGATAAATCAAAACTAAAACCTAGGAAATCAAGTAGAAGAAGAAATGAACCACCCAATAGACCTACTTGGGGAGTCAGTAGTGGAATTAGGAAATCTAAACGAGGTAAAAAACTTCTTGTTCAAAGAGAATCAAGAGAAAATACACATACTAAGCTGTCCCCCAGACTTCTTCAAATGTGCAATGGACATCTGCCCTCCCCAGGATCCGATTGTAGGAAACAAAGCCATGATCTTGGTACCAACTCTGAGGAGACTTTCCAACCTGTCCATGGAGAATGGACACAACCCTCAACAACTGAATATTATGTCTGGGCCAATAAATTTTATAATCTGGAATATAAGAGGTGGGAACAATGAGTATTTTTCTAAGAATTTCAGAGATCTTATGGTGACTCATAGGCCATGCATGGTGGCATTATTAGAACTAGGATTCAAAATCATAGCAATTTGATGAATGAATTTGGCTTCACTAAACTTATCGAAGTCCCTGCTGATGGCCAAAGTGGAGAGATAGTGGTGCTGTGGGATCATTCTAAGGTGACAGCTAACAACTTCATTAGGAGGAACCACGGGATTCATGCTATCACTGAGGTACGTCCCAATAACAATAGATGGATCTTTTCGAGTATTTATGCTAGAACCAATTCTAATATTAGGGATATCATGTGGGAGAACATCAAGGATATCTCTAATAATTTCTACGGGCCATGGCTTATGGGAGGGGATTTTAACGATAACTTTAACACAAATGATAAGATATGTGGTAGGCTTGTAAATCGAAATCGTGCCCTCAAACTTTGGTCATATTTAAACTACTGTAAACTTTTTGATCTTGGTTTTAAAGGTAGCAAGTACACGTGGTCTAACCATAGAATTAAGAACAATCAATTAATTCTAGAGCGTCTTGATAAGGTTTTTGGGAATGATCTTTGGGTTCAATCCTTTCCTAATGCCTCAATAGTTCATCTCTCCAAAACTCACTCAGACCACAATCCCCTTCTATTAAATCTCATTCCAAAACAATACCTCCTTACCCTAAACCTTTTCGAATAGAACCCTTTTGGTGCAAACACCCTACATTTCTTAAAGTAGTTGAACAATCTTGGAATGGAAAATCATTTGAGGAAGTAGTTCCTATTTTTAGGAATAATGTTACTTTTTGGAAGCATAATACCTTTGGAGATATCTTTAAAAATAAAAAGAAAATTTTAGCTAGGCTACGTGGCATTCAGAATTCGTTTCACTATTACCACAACCCCTTCCTCCAATCGTTAGAAAAATCACTAATTCATGACTTCAATATTATATTGAAAATGGAAGAAGACTCTGGAAACTTAGATCCAGGATCCTTTGGCTTAACGAGGAGACACTAATACTAGATTCTTTCACATATCTGCCACAAACAGGAAAAGAATTAACAAAATTGTGTCCTTTATAAATGATCAAAATGTCTGGATAGATGATCCAACTGAGATAATAAATCATACCACAAACTACTTCAAGGACATTTATACCCCTTCCCATTCACTTAGCCAATGGAGGGTTAATAAAGAAACCACTAATCTCTCCACTAAATATAATCTCTCATCCTTGGACAATTCAGTCACAATAGCGGAAATCAAGCAAGCTTGTTTCTCTTTTAAACCTTTTAAAGCCCCTGGACCCGATGGCTTGCACCCTTTTTTCTTTCAAAATTATTAGGATGTCATAGGCAAATCGGTGATCAAGTTTTGTAAGAATGTTTTCATAAAACTGCCTGAGGGTATTAATGATACTCTTCTTCGTTTAATCCCAACGATTCCCAATGCAAATAATCTCAAGAACTTTAGACCAATTGGTTTATGTAATACTATATATAAGATTATCTCAAAAACTATTGTCAATCACCTCAAACCTTTCCTAGATAATCTTATTAGCCCCTACCAAACTAGCTTTCTTAAAAATAGGAAAGCAAGCGATAATGATATGATTATCCAAGAGGTAATGCTTAAACTGAATAATTATAAAGGCAAGCATCATAATATGCTCTTCAAAATTGATCTTGAAAAGCCCTTCGATCGTCTAGAATGGTCTTTTGTAAACAAGACTTTAATCTTTCTTAATTTCCCTCCCAAAATCACCATGATCATTATGAATTGCATCACCACCTTTAGAATAGTTGTCCTAGTCATGGTAAGAGAACACCCTATTTTGCTAGTAGAGGAATAAGACAAGGTGACCCCCTATCCCCTTATATATTCATTCTTTGCATGGAAATGCTTTCCACTCACATTAATCACATGATAGACATAGGAGAGTGGAGCCCTATTAAAATTAGTAAAGGAAATCTCTTCCTATCTCATCTCTTCTATGCGAATGATCTCACCTACCTTGCAAGGATTGATAATAAATCTATTCTCACTATTAATAGAGGTCTTGACCTTTTTTGTTCTATATTAGGGTAATCTATCAACAAGACCAAATAAAAAATTATAATATCTAGGAATTGTCCTCAAGATCATATTGATAATCTCAAAAGTACTTTTCAGATGAAGACCACTAATTCCTTTGGAAAATATTTAGGCTTCCCAATAACAAACTCGAAACCAAGGGCAAAAGATTTTCAATTCCTCCTTCATAATATGTTGGCTAGGCTAGACACTTGGAAATCAAATTTCCTCAACATGGCATGCAGAACAGTACTAGTAACAACTTGTCTAAGCTCTCTCCCAAATCACCTAATGCATTTTACTATGTTGCCTAAAGAGATTCTAAACACTATTGATAAGATTCAAAGATTCATTTGGGGAACAAATGGTGAAAAGAAAAAGCTTCATATAATAAATTGGGAAACCATTACCATGCCTAAGAAAGAGGGTGGTTTAGGTATACAAAAAGCTAGAAAAAAAAGCCTAGTTAACCTTGCAAAGCTCTCTTGGAGGCTCCTTAATACCCACAGCCCCTTGAGCTCAAATTATTTACCAAATTCATGGCCATAGGAAAACAATCAAGAACTCCTCTTTTACTTGGTCAACAATTCTTAAGGGTTGGGAGGTATGCAATAAGGATATAATCTGGATCCCCCATAAAACTCTAATCTTAACGTGTGGAGTAATACTTGAATTTGTAATATGCCGACCCTAAGTCAATATTTTATTGACCCCCTAGACAAGTCGGAAATTTCTTTAACTATTAAGGACATTTGGAACAATAACAATTGGGATCTCTCAAAGCTTCCCTACCATCTGCATGACACCATCACATATAAAATAATAGCTACTTCTCCATCTAGAAGAAACTATGACCTACCTATCTGGTCCCTTAATACAAATGGTATCTTTACAACCAAATCTTGTTACTTTATACTCAACAACTATGTTGACACAGAGATAGACTTCTATTGGATATGAAAATTAAGCTGTCTAAATAAAATAAAATACCTCCTATGGAAATGCCTGCACAATAAGCTTCCCACTAGATGCCACCTTAAGCATATAAGAATAAACATAGACCCAATATGTTCCTTCTGTAAACTCCATGAGGAAACAATTGAACATATTTTTTTAGACTGCCAGGCAGTCAACGACCTATGATCTTTGTTAAACATTCAAACAATCTCCTCAACTCATAAACCAAATTGTCTTGTCTTACTTGAAGACAAAGACCCCCCTAGAAAACAAAATTGCAACATGGAAGGAGCTCATCCCTTTCATTATCTTGAAAATTTGGATAAACAGGAATAACAATTTTAATAATTTCTCTAATAAAGCCTCTCTCAAGATTGCTATCAACCAAGCGGTGCAATACAACCTCCTTACACAAAAAGAGGTAAACGACTACTGTTCCATTAATATTAGGGTTAGCTGGACAAAGCCGACCAACAATGCTTTTAAACTTAACAGTGATAGCTCTTTCCACCAAACAAAACTCTCTTTGTGGACTGGGTGGGGCTATCAGAGATAAATGTGGCCACTGGATTATAGGTTTTCAAGGAGTTGCAGCAGCCCTATCACCTATCCATGGGGAGCTTCTTGCACTAAAAAGGGCTTGGAATTGGCAGTAAAATAAGGGCTCCATGATACCGAAGTGAAAATGGATTCTACGGATGCAATAAACCACATTATTAACGGTTTGCCTCTATTTGACAATATTATTATTGATTGCAGGTTGTTAATGATCCAACTGAAAGTTCAGGTAATCCACCACATCTTCAGGGAAGCCAACAAGGTGGCACACTCAGTGGCTAAAAGCGTTCTAAAGGAGAACCACTGCAACATGGACTTCTCTATTTTGTACTACCTACCCCCTTATATCTGCAAAGCTCTAGCTCAGGATTTGGAAGGAAAGCCTTTGGCAACAAAAAGACTAAACAAAACTGTTTGCCATAATCTTGCATATTTTGGTAACCTAAATGTCCTTCGCGACATGTTATGTAATAGCCAAGTAGTAAACCCCCTATGAGTATAAACGCTTGTATGAACTATGATATTTCTTAGCTAATATAAATACTAGGTCCCTGTTGCTCAAAAAACAACTCCATTCGTCGCTGTGATAGAGTTTGACTAGGTGGCAGACTTTTGAAACTTGTGTTATAAAACAAATTTTAAAATGGGCTAAATTTATCTCGTTTTAATGAGTGTACACCTTAACTATTCGAGGTCCTAAATACCCCATTCAACTTGGTTTTTTGGAAGTTCTTACCTCCTTGTGCGCCTGAATGTTCCATTTAATTGCCACATCTCTCTAAAATTACCATTTTTCTTAATTCTATTCTATCTCCAAATATAAATATGATAAAATATTTTTTTTAAACAAAATTGCCACAAACTGGAAAATAAAAATTTATTTCCAATTTTTTTTAAAAAATCAATTTAAAAAAACAAAAATATTATGTTAATTGTTTTTCTTTCTGTTTTTACTATTTTTGTGTTTTTCCAGTTTTATTTAACTGAAAAGAAAAACTAAAAAAATGGGAGAATAGGTAAAGACCCCCCAAACTTGTATGTTCTAACGAGTGTACACCTTAACTATTCGAGGTCCTAAATACCCCCTTCAACTTAGTTTTTTAAATCTCTTACCTCCTTGGGCGCGTGAAGGTGCCATTTAATTGCTACATCATTCTAAAATTACCTTTTTTAAAATTCTTATTCTATCTTCAAATATAAAAATGATAAAATGTTTTTTTAAATAAAATTATTTTTAAAAACTAAAAAAATGAGTTTTTTTTAAACAACAATTTTTTTCCTGCTTTTACAAAGAAAAAATTTCCCTTTTTACAAAAAGAAAATCTTTAAAAAATGGATTTTTTTTTTCAAAAACGAAAATACTTTGTTGGAAATACTTTTCAGTTTTTAAAAAATGAAAATAATTTTTGTTTTTGAAAAATATTTTTTTTCATTTTTTAAAAGATTTTCTTTTTGTAAAAATGGAAATTTTTTCTTTGTAAAAGCAGGAAAAAAATTCGTTGTTTATCAAAAAAATTTCATTTTTTTAGTTTTTTAAAAATAAATTTGTTTAAAAAAATATTTTATCATTTTTATATTTGGAGATAGAATAAGAATTAAGAAAAATGATAATTTTAGAGTGATGCGGCAACTAAATGGGACCTTCACGCGCCCAAGGATGTTACAGATTTCAAAAAACCAAGTTGAAGGGGGTATTTAGGACCTCGAATAGTTAAAGTGTACACTCGTTAAAACGAGACAAGTTTAGGGAGAGGGGAAGGGGGGGGGGGGGGATCTTTACCTATTCTGCCTTTAAAATTTAAACATGCATGTGTGTGGCTGTATATGAGTCAGGGCTGGTTTGATTTTGTGTGTATGTGTCAAACTGGTTTTATTTTTTGTAAAATCAAACCAAACTAATTATGTCGATTGTTCAGTTTATCGGAATTTTTTTTGGTCACATAAGTATTATTTTAGTTTTACTTTGTTAGAGTTATAGATAAAGTTTTAATAAGTTAATTTACGTTTAGTAAGAATGGAACAAACTGTCAAACATATGATATATTAGAATAATTTTTATGGGAGTTTTTTTGGGTAACACATGAAAGTTATTTAACTTTTTAGTCTAAAAATAAATTTTCAGTGATGTACACTTTCAAGCTTAATTGAATTTTAATAATTAAACACAAATTAATATGAAACCTAAATAATGATATGCTCTGTTTAATTAACGATAATTGATAAAATACGATTTTAAATTCGGAAAAGATATAAGAGTTTAATAGATCTTGACAAATGAATATGGAAGAAAGAGATTGATGTACTTTAATAACACTTGATAAGAAAATGATGATAATGGTAGAATCAAAGATTATTTAAGTAAATAAAAATGAATACACTTCATAGTTCTCTTAAGTATTATAACATCCATGAGAGGACCATTGATGTTTCTAGATATATGTCTAAATAAAATCTTATATAAAATTTTAAAAAATTATAAATTTATATGCTAGGTTGGTTCGTATTTTTCTTACTCATTAGGGAATCAAACCAAATCAAACCTAGATGGTTCTTTTTGTTGATTTTCATTTAATTTTTTAATTTGATGCGATTTTTAAGTTAGCTAGGTTTCAACAACAATGCGGCTATATCTCAATCTCATTAAGGAAAGTGCGCCAAATAAGTTTAGAAAAAAAAAAGGAGAGTATTTAATTTAGGGCCGATTAGCTTACATGCATTAATAAAAAAGAATCGTATAGTTAATACACTGTTTGGTTACGTACAAGAAATGCGATGTTTGGTTTGTTTCATCAAAATTCCACAATGCATTTGCTAATTATTTTGAGCAGAATAGATAAGAAGCCCCAGGTCTTTGTCCTTGCAACTTGCGTTGATGAAAAATAAGAAGTTTGTCCGTTTATTATATGTAAGTAATGTAACTGTTGGACAATTTGAGTCATTTCAAGTTAACATGTTACATGAGGGCATAGTGGCACTAAACGTAACAGGTCCTCTCTAGCCGTTATATTTCGTATTGGAGGGTTTATATTTTATAGTGGAATAAATTAAAGTGGATAGGGATTTTATCGTGGGACAGACCGATTATTATGGAAAATATTTATCTGCATCTTATGTTTCCGTTAAAGGTGAAAACGTATATTTATTAATTATGATTAAGATATTATATTTTATATAAAAGGTTTGGATTGTAATTCGACACATCTTCTTTCGATGGGAAAACACACGGAGTTTAGTAAATTTGTTCAGGGGCGGCTCAACGGCAAAGCAAGTAAAGCACTGCTTTAGATTCATATTTTTGAGGGTCCCAAAATTTTCATATACATATGTCAATTTTTCTTGAAAAATATTAAGTAGTTGAAAAGAAAAATATAATTTTCAAGGAAAAATGGATTTTTGGATCTTTTTTTGGAAAGAAATAGTATTTTTGCGATTCACACCTTATTCATGTATGAACATTACTTTCATGCCTCATTTATACACAATCATCACTGTTAATGGGCTCATATTCTTTTTATCTATTATAATGTTTTGGGATTTTTACATTCCTATATCATATATGAAACTTTATTACTCTTAATATTTAAGGTTTGGGCTAATTACATTTCAACATACCAAATTACCATTTATATACGATAACTTTTTTAGGTAATTAACATTTTTTATTAATCACTAATGATCTTTACAATGCATGGCCTGCTTTATACTCAGCAGCTATATCAATCCTATCCAAACAGCCACAGGTACAAAAAAGAAAAACTCCTACATGCTATATCTGTTGGAATATAAAATGTTGAACTAAGCTACTAATTCCTTTTGTAGCTCTTACATATAAGCTATTTCTCTAGCTAAACTATCTACACTTCTGCTCATTTGCTGAAATATTCTCATATTTCTCTCCATCCAGACTCCATGTATTATCTTTGCATATACCATTCTGTAGAGTTGTGCTGCAATCTGCCTTTAGCTCTTTGTGTTATCCAGTCTTGATGTTGTGCCCAAGTATTTCCAATATCGTCATGTCTCTGCATCCATTGTAACACCTTCGACCATATTGCTTTAGTGAATGGACAGTTGACAAACAAGTGATCTCTAGTTTCATCAATCATCTGACACAGGCTACACTTTGTATCCACATTGACCCCCCATTTGATCAATCTATCTATGATAAGTAGTTTACCTTGTATATGTAGCCACATATTGAAAATAGCTTTTAGCCTAGTCTTGTTCTTAAACATCACAGACTTCCATGCCACTCTTGGTCCATCTCCCAACATATGATAGTAAAATTGCCTGATCATACTCTTTTTAGTATGTTGCCTATATTGAACACGTTGAAGAACTGTTCTAGCATTTAGAATTTGCCTCACCATCCAGCTTGCCTGTTGTAAGATTATTATATCCTCCATCTGCTTATCCTTGATGTAGTATGCAAGGATCCATCGTATCCATAATCTATCACTTTTGTTTGCAAAATCCCAACACAACTTTGCAATGGCTGCCTTGTTCCACACTTGTAAGTTGATCAATCCAAAGCCCCCTCTTGATTTAGGTGTACACATCCTCTCCCAGGCCACCAATGATTTCTTTGTGATGGTATTGATCTCAGCCCATATATAGCTCCTGCAGTAGGCCTTTATTAGCTTCATAACTTTCATTGGCAAGTTAAATAGTTGTGACCAATGGTATTGAATTCCAAATAGGACAGTCTGCACTAACTGCACCCTTCCAGCATAGGATAGTTTTTTGGCTTTCCATGAGGAGATCCTTGTGACTATCTTCTCTATCAAGGGTTGCCATTGTATCAAGGATAGTTTCTTGGTAGCAAGAGGGATACCAATGCATTAAATGGTAGTTCCCCTAACGTATAACCGAGCTGCTAAATAATTTCCATCCTTGTACTCTGATGTACTCTTCCTAAATAGACTGAGCTCTTTTGTAGATTTGCTTGTAGACAGACACTTGAGAAAAATGTTTAAAGCTATCTTGAATGTAGGCAACAGAAATGAGATCACCCCTAGTAAAAATCAACAGATCATCAGCATAGCTTAGGTGAGTAATTCCCAACTTTCATACCTTGGATGATACTTAAACTCTTTATCCTCCTTCAATTTGTTAAGTCTTCTGCTAAGGTATTCCATTACAATGGAAAATAAGAACGGGGAGATGGGTCACCTTGTCTTAAACATTTTGCAGCATCAAAAGGTGGAGTAGTCTCTCCATTAACCATAATAGTATAGTTAACTGTCTTCACACAAGCCATTATCCAATTCACAAACCTCTCTGGAAAGCCCATTTCAGTTATTACCTGTTCTAAGAAGATCCATTCTACTGAGTCATAAGCTTTTTGGAGATCAATCTTGATCATACACCCGGCTGATATGTTTTTCCTTGTATAATCTTTGACTAATTCATGGGCTAAGATGATGTTATATGCTATCCTTCTTCCAGGTATGAATCCAGATTGTGCTTCACTTATCACAAATGCTATCACTTGTGATATTCTGCCAGCTAAGACTTTAGATATTAGCTTGTATAATATGGTGCAGCAAGCAATAGGCCTATAGTCCTTTACTGTACTAGGATTAGCCACTTTAGGAACCAATGTGATGGAAGTACAGTTCACTGCTTTATACGTTTCCCCAGTATTGAAGAACTCTTTCATTGCTTGATTTACTTCTCTTTTGATAGTCACCCATGCCTTCTTGAAGAAATAAGCATTGTAGTCATCCACTCCTGGTGCTTTGTCACTGTCAATAGAGCATAAGCCATTATAAATCTCTGTATCAGTCACCTCAACACATAAAGCCAGCTTTTGAGCTTGTGAAAGCTTAGGCCCATTATTCATAATTCTTTTGTCTATTGCAGGTAGAGTTGAAGTTGCTGAACCCATTAAGGATTTGTAGAATCTCACCACTTCTTGCTTTATGCTGTCAGGATGAGTTAGTTTATCTCCCATGATTGACATCATCTCATTTATCTGCTTTCTTTGAGTTCTTTCCTTTACCACAGTTGCAAAGTACTTAATATTAGAATCACCTAACTTGATCCACTTTGTTCTAGCTTTCTGACTCAATACACTTTCTTCAATAAGGGACCATTTTTCTAAATTCTGTAATAGCATTTTCTCTTCTTCAATTAAAGTATCACTACAATATGTGTTTATCTTCTGCTGTACCTCTGCTAAAGCTGATCTAGCTTGCTCAATCTTCAGGTTGATGATTCTATTATTCTTAGCGTTTAGGCTCTTAATTAGGGGTCTCAACTTCTTCAGTTTAATCCACAAATTCTTCATAGTCCCTTTAGTGAAAGATTGTTACCAGATGCCTTCCACAATAGGTAGAAAGTATTCATGATCTGCCCAAACATTAAAGAATCTGAAAGGTGTTTTGCCAGGCTTGGGAGCTAAAATAAGAGTTAACATTGTTGGAAATAACGCTTTACGCTAGAGGGGGGGAGGGGTGAATAGCGTTTTAAAAATATTAAGCGTTTTAGTGCGGAATTTAAAAACTTTGCAGAAATTAAAACAAGTGCAGTAAAATAAACTTACACAATGATGTATCCTGGTTGGCCACAAACGTGGTTAGTCCAGTCCCCGAGAGACTCTCTCGAGATTTCCACTAAACTTGTCAAGCTTACGGGTGCTTAACAAACCGTTACAGCTGAGGACACAAGCCTCACCTAGGTGCTCGGGGATCACAATCCCAAAGACTTCAATTGCTCGGGGATACCAATCCCAAAGACTTCAATTGCTCGGGGATAACAATCCCAAAGACTTCAATTGCTCGGGGATAACAATCCCAAAGACTTCAACTGCTCGGGGATAACAATCCCAAAGACTTCAACTGCTCGGGGATAACAATCCCAAAGACTTCAACTGAGGAATCACAAGTTCCTCAACAAACGAGAATCGCAATTCTCTTACAAACACAAAACAAACTCACTTTACAAAGTACTCCTCAATGAGTAGATATGAGTAGAAATAGTACGCTCAAGATCACAACAACTTAGCTCAATAGAATGGCTCTTCAAAAAGCTTTATGGATGAATGAAAATGATGATCAATGTAAGAAAGCTTTTAGCAATGAAAATACTTAAATTGTATATGTTGTTGTTGTGAAAACACTGAGTTAAGCCTGTATTTATAGGTGAAAAACTCAGTCTTACCGTTGTCTAATTGCCAATTAAGGATTGCTGAAATTACTCAGTGACAATCGATTGTCAAGACTAAACAATCGATTGTTTGCCTATCAGATCAAAAATTCAATCCCAGATTTTACGTCAACAATCGATTACTTCAAATCAATAATCGATTATTTATAACGTTAAAAAATCCTTTCCAATTTTTGGCATAAAACATCGATTATCAGGAAATCAACAATCGATTATTTTAACAACGTTCAGAAAATCTTTTCCAGATTTTACGCAAAACATCGATTGTTAAATATCAACAATCGATTACCTGAAGGTAATTTGAAAATGTATGACAACGGTTAGTTCCAACAATCGATTATCAAATAGAACAATCGATTATAAATTAATTTCAAAACTTACTGTCTCATATATAATCGATTATCAAAAGCCATAATCGATTATTAATTAATTTCAAAACTTTCTGTCTCATATATAATCGATTATCAAAAGCCATAATCGATTATTAATTAATTTCAAAACTTTCTGTCTCATATATAATCGATTATCAAAAGCCACAATCGATTATTAATTTATTTAAAAACACTGGGAGACATTTTTCTCATTCTAATCGATTACCATTAGTTCATAATCGATTTTTCTGAGTTTTGAAAGCTTTGCCTCAGTTAACAATCGATTATCAAAAGTACACAATCGATTGTTATGCAGTTTGCAAAAACCTGATGTTAACTGACTTACTCACAATCGATTATCATTAATTCACAATCGATTGTCATGCAGTCTTGGCTTAGAGATACTCGATTATCATAAGTACATAATCGATTATCTTAGCCCAGATTTTTGAGGCATGTTTGAAAAACATTTTAACAAATATAAATATGCATAGTTTAAAATCATTTGACACTTAAGTTAGATATGCATGATTTTGGAAAAATAATTTTAGTAGAGAAGCCATGTTATGAGCCAAGATTGAGGAATCAAGATCACAATTAATATTGACTCAATTATAACATTTCTAAACTTTGTCTTGAGCTTCTTGTAATGCATCCATTTTGTGCTTGTCCTTGAGCACTGCTATATATCGCTTATTGCTTTGTTTGACATTCATCAAAACCTACAAAAGAACACACGTTTAGTATATTGCATTTGAAACGTGTTTCCAACAATTTCCCCCTTTTTGATAATGGCAAACATAAGCGGGATATATGCAATAATTATTTTGATAATCCAAGACAAGAGTAAAGTATGCAATTTGATGTTCCCCCTCAATTCATGTTCCCCCTCACTTTAAGCATGAATGAAGTTGAGAGTGATATAGCATACTTCTTGATATCCCGTTTCTTCCCCCTTTTGCCATTAGCAAAAAATTTACACAAGGGAAGAATATGAAAAAAATGTGAAATAAACACAAGTTTATTTATTGGAAAATTAAGATAACATTACAAGGGTGAAACCAAACATAACTAACCAATCAAGAACAAACAGACCAAAAACAACAATTTCTCATAACAACAACAATTTCATCATTCATCACCCCCATCCCCTTCATCATCATTGGTAGGCGCTTGATATGGCACCATCTGAGCATAGGCATAATGCACGTGATCAAAGTAACCATGGACCTCACGGGTTAGTTGATTAATTTGGTCAGAAATGGTCCGGAGGGTAGGCTCCTGAGGAGGATGAGCACGACGGGCTTGTTGATTTTGAGGAGGAGCGGGAGCATGATCACCATCATGATGAAAGGAAGACTCCGAAATTTCCCAGATTTTGGTGCTCTTTTTGAGAGGACCATTAGCAATATTGACTCCGGAAGCTTCAAGAAATTTCATTATTAAGAGGGCATAGGGGAGAGGTATGTCATCTCTGGTGGCATTGAACATATGAGATAGAATAAGCTTGCACCAATTTATTTTAACACCGGTGACAATGGCATGAAGAAATTTGGCATCCTCTTGGGAAATGGTGGTGTGATTGAGTTTACGGGGTTTGAGAACACGAGTAATGAAATAGAGAATGAAACGATAATTCGGGTCCATACCCTTTATGGTGGGACGACGGGAAGAGGACTCATCATAGGCTACTCCGGCTTGGCGGAAGAGATTAGCTTCATCAATCATGACCCCGGCATCATTTATGTACTGGTAGATGTCTTCACCATCATGCGGAATGCCGGCAATGAGGTGGAGGTTATCTTCAGAAATTAGAATGGGAATGCCGTTAACATTGGTAACAAGTTCACCCTCATCATCTTTGTGAAGGTTGGAGTAAAAAGCTTCAACCAAAGAAATGTTGTAGTAGGGGTGAGTAAGGAGTAGGAAATTGAAAAGGTTGCACTCTCTTAGCATATTTGCGGCTGGAATGAATGGTGCAACAAGAGCGTTTGTTGAAAAGCGAGGAGGGAGAATAAGGCGTTTCTCAAATTTGGTTAAGAAACGGGTGAGCTCTTCATTGGATTCAAAGAATAGAACCGATCCATCTTGATATGGATGGCGAGAAGAAGAAGCACCTTGTTTGGAACGAGCACGTTTTGAGTTGCGGCTTGACATTTTTTTTGAAAGGATGTGCTAGGATTTTTCAAAGAAAACAAGAGAATTTGATGCTAGGGAGGCTTGAGTGAGTATACAAGAGCATATGTGCAGCCTATATATAGAGAAGGAATGAATCTTACATTTATTGGAAATGATTTGAAGAGATTTGAAGTCTGAAACGGTAAAAATAAATTCACTGACCGTTCAACAATCGATTGTTTGAATGGAATAATCGATTGTCATTAATGAAAATGATCTGACACATCGATTACACGCCAGAACGGTAAGAAAATTTGAAAAAGATAGTCGATTGTCAAACTTGGTAATCGATTGTTTTTCATATTTATGACCTGTCAGGAATCGATTATGGAGCCAAAACGGTAACATAAGTTTAAAACAGATAATCGATTGTCAATATATAGTAATCGATTGTTTCACTCACAGAGAGTTTGAATTTTGGCAAATAATCGATTGGCAGAACAAATAATCGATTGTTTGGAAGGGGGATGCTGAAATGATGAGACTTAATTCTATCAGGCAATGTAAACATTTAACAAGATTTCATGGAAAAAAAAATTGAATCAACAAATAATCGATTATTGATACTGATAATCGATTGTAAGCATAAATAATCGATTATGATCGAATTTTTTTCTTGTATCAAGATAATTCATACTTTCCTCTTACCTTTTGGGGGATGCCTGCAAAATAGAATTAAACATCTCCGACGCTCAAGTCAGTAATCTATAAATGAAATAATAACTTTGAAACTCGTGTAGTCGGGTGAAAAAAAATGAACTCTTAAGAATTTTGTCCTAGGATGTTCTTAAGAGGGTTTAGGGTACTTACCTTCCCTTCGACTTTGCCAATTACCTGATTTTGAACATCCTCCGTTCATTTTGGTCTTTTGGCTCATTCTCCAATTTACGAAGCTTTTTCCACAATTTTGCCTTTTGAATTTTTCGAAAATACTTCCGATTTAAAAAAACATAAGTCGACTTTTCCGTCTCTTCCTCCTTCTTTGTGCTTTAATTGAAGGAATTTTGAATTCGTCTCTCGTCAAGTGTTTGGAGCATCCACTACACTTGATTCCTTCAAGCACACCTGCAAAACAAATCAATGCTCTTTTGGTACCCATGCCATTTTGGGTTTTTGAGGGTTATGCATACTATAATGATATGTTTGAGTAGCATGTCTATGTCTAGTAAAGCATGCGGGAGCAATATGACCAATTCGTCTACAATAATGACATGTCACATTTGGATTATGCATGCGTCTAGGCTCATAGTAGCTAGAATAATGCACATTGTTTACTCTATTTTCATTTCTCCTAATTTGAACACCATAGTCATTTCTAGGTTGAACATTTCGGGATCTTCTAGCATGATCATTGTTGTGCCTAAAATATGCATCATGTCTATGGTGACGATTGCTAGGCGGAAGGTCATGTCTAGGTCTCCTAATATTTTGTCTAGCATGCATGTTTGTTTTAGGAAAGGCATTTTTGTTATTAATCCTAGGTTGAGCTCTAGGTGGTTGGGTTTTTGCATCAACCTCTTCTTCATTTATGAAGCCTATTCCATGCTTGGTTGATTTCAAGTTATCAAGCACCACATTCAAGTTTTTATGAGAGGAGTTGAATTTATCTAGTGTGCCTTTTAATCTACCTACTTCATTCTTAAGGTCTACACAAGAAGCACAATTTTTTGTAGAACTCTCGGGCTTGTCAGAACTTCTTTTCCCATAAAACTTGTTTTGTTCTAGTAGCTTCTCATTTTCCAAAACCAATTTTTCTAATTCTTTTTCTTTTAATGAAAACTGTTTTTGAAAATCTTGTTCTTTTAGAGAAGCATTTTCTCTTAAACTAGTGACGGTTTTTGTAACTTTGAGAAATTCAGCATACAATTCATCAAAGGCATTTCTCATGTCATCAAGAGTATAAAAATTTTGAGAAGAGATTTGACTTACCTCACTTTGATTTTCTTCCTGTGCCATGAGGCAGAGATTTGCCGCTTCTTCATTTTCTTCTTCACTGGATTCGTCTCCGGAATCTCCTCCCCAAGATATGTATGCTCGTTGCTTCTTGAAGGGTTTCTTCTCCTTTTTAAGATTTGGGCAGTTTGTTTTGATATGCCCTGTTTCACCACATTCATAACATTTAACTTGCTCACCTTGCTTTTTCCCTTTGCGGTCATATTCTTTTCGCATGAATTTTTGGAACTTTTTGATGATGAGTCCAAATTCGCTATCTCCATCCTCTTCAATTGGTGATTGACTTGTGCTCGCCTTTAGAGCAATCTTTTGCCTTCTTTGTTCGTCAACAACAGGGTTAAGAATAGTGGATTCATAAGTCTTAAGATTACCTCTAAGAGCGTCTATGGTGACGTTCGTGATTCCAATTGACTCTTGAATCGCATCGGCCTTTGATCGCCATGCCGGTGTTAGGCTCCTAAGGATTTTTCGAACTAGTTCTTTGTCTGTGAACGTCTTCTTGAGTGCGTGGAGATCATTCACTATTGATGAGAACCGCTCAAACATCTCGTCTACCTTTTCGCCTTCCTTCATATGGAACAATTCGTAAGCATGAGTTAAAAAATCAATTTTAGCTTCTCTTACCTGGTCAGTCCCTTCGTAAGTGACCTCAAGCTTGTCCCACATTTCTTTCGCTGTTTTGCAGCAGGAGATTTTCCTGTAATCATTAGCATTAACAGCACAGAGTAATAAATTAATAGCTTTAAAATTATTTTGGACCATTCGATTATCCTCGGCGTTGAATTCCTCTTCTGTTTTTGGCACCCATATTCCTTCCACCTGTTTGACAGGAACCTCATTTCCTTTGGTGTACACCTTCCACAAGTAAGGGCTGTTTGATCTGACGAATATCTGCATCCTTTCTTTCCAATATGAATAATTAGTCCCGTTGAACAAAGGAGGTCTTGTGGGGCACTGTCCTTCATCAATACCTGCAAAAGAGTCTAGAGTAGAAGCCATGGAAAGATTCTCTCAAACGGTTAAGTCTTTCAGAGAGTATGGCTCTGATACCAATTGTTGGAAATAACGCTTTACGCTAGAGGGGGGGGTGAATAGCGTTTTAAAAATATTAAGCGTTTTAGTGCGGAATTTAAAAACTTTGCAGAAATTAAAACAAGTGCAGTAAAATAAACTTACACAATGATGTATCCTGGTTGGCCACAAACGTGGTTAGTCCAGTCCCCGAGAGACTCTCTCGAGATTTCCACTAAACTTGTCAAGCTTACGGGTGCTTAACAAACCGTTACAGCTGAGGACACAAGCCTCACCTAGGTGCTCGGGGATCACAATCCCAAAGACTTCAATTGCTCGGGGATACCAATCCCAAAGACTTCAATTGCTCGGGGATAACAATCCCAAAGACTTCAATTGCTCGGGGATAACAATCCCAAAGACTTCAACTGCTCGGGGATAACAATCCCAAAGACTTCAACTGCTCGGGGATAACAATCCCAAAGACTTCAACTGAGGAATCACAAGTTCCTCAACAAACGAGAATCGCAATTCTCTTACAAACACAAAACAAACTCACTTTACAAAGTACTCCTCAATGAGTAGATATGAGTAGAAATAGTACGCTCAAGATCACAACAACTTAGCTCAATAGAATGGCTCTTCAAAAAGCTTTATGGATGAATGAAAATGATGATCAATGTAAGAAAGCTTTTAGCAATGAAAATACTTAAATTGTATATGTTGTTGTTGTGAAAACACTGAGTTAAGCCTGTATTTATAGGTGAAAAACTCAGTCTTACCGTTGTCTAATTGCCAATTAAGGATTGCTGAAATTACTCAGTGACAATCGATTGTCAAGACTAAACAATCGATTGTTTGCCTATCAGATCAAAAATTCAATCCCAGATTTTACGTCAACAATCGATTACTTCAAATCAATAATCGATTATTTATAACGTTAAAAAATCCTTTCCAATTTTTGGCATAAAACATCGATTATCAGGAAATCAACAATCGATTATTTTAACAACGTTCAGAAAATCTTTTCCAGATTTTACGCAAAACATCGATTGTTAAATATCAACAATCGATTACCTGAAGGTAATTTGAAAATGTATGACAACGGTTAGTTCCAACAATCGATTATCAAATAGAACAATCGATTATAAATTAATTTCAAAACTTACTGTCTCATATATAATCGATTATCAAAAGCCATAATCGATTATTAATTAATTTCAAAACTTTCTGTCTCATATATAATCGATTATCAAAAGCCATAATCGATTATTAATTAATTTCAAAACTTTCTGTCTCATATATAATCGATTATCAAAAGCCACAATCGATTATTAATTTATTTAAAAACACTGGGAGACATTTTTCTCATTCTAATCGATTACCATTAGTTCATAATCGATTTTTCTGAGTTTTGAAAGCTTTGCCTCAGTTAACAATCGATTATCAAAAGTACACAATCGATTGTTATGCAGTTTGCAAAAACCTGATGTTAACTGACTTACTCACAATCGATTATCATTAATTCACAATCGATTGTCATGCAGTCTTGGCTTAGAGATACTCGATTATCATAAGTACATAATCGATTATCTTAGCCCAGATTTTTGAGGCATGTTTGAAAAACATTTTAACAAATATAAATATGCATAGTTTAAAATCATTTGACACTTAAGTTAGATATGCATGATTTTGGAAAAATAATTTTAGTAGAGAAGCCATGTTATGAGCCAAGATTGAGGAATCAAGATCACAATTAATATTGACTCAATTATAACATTTCTAAACTTTGTCTTGAGCTTCTTGTAATGCATCCATTTTGTGCTTGTCCTTGAGCACTGCTATATATCGCTTATTGCTTTGTTTGACATTCATCAAAACCTACAAAAGAACACACGTTTAGTATATTGCATTTGAAACGTGTTTCCAACAAACATCATAGGGCTATGATTAGATGTAAATGGAAGCCCATACTCAGTGACTACATGTCCCCAGTGCATCATTCATTCATAGTTGTCAAATGATTTGTCTATTCTGTTGCTGATCCTGTCACTACTATGATGTTTATTATACCATGTGTAATATTCTCTTCTCCATGCTAATTCATTTATATTTAGGCTAGTTACACACTCAACAAAATCCTGTAATTCAATATATGTTATGGGGTTGCCCATATGCCTGTCATTTGTATGCAAGACTTCATTGAAATCTCCACATAACAGCCATGGTTGATTAGTTCCTGCTGCAATATCCTTCAGCGCACTCCATAAGTTTTTCCTTTGTTCTATGGTATTCAACCCATAAATAGATGTGACTGCACAATCAATCTTTCCCATCCTATCTTGTACCCTACAATGAATATATTGAGCTGCTACCCTTATGATGTTAATATTGTACCATTGTGAATCCCAAGTTACCTATATCCTTCCATTTGGAGCATCCTGATAATTGGCAGCATAATTCCTGCCTGGTAGTATGCTTGACATGATTTTATTAGCCTTAAGTTCTTTGACCCTTGTTTCCACTATAACTGCCAATTTTATTCTCTGATTACTAATATATTTTTTCAACTTTTTTGTTTGTACCTCTTATTTACACCCCTAATATTCCAGAAGATCCACCTCATTAGCAAGTTAGTCTACCTCTCCCTTTATCAGGAGGTATACCACTTGTACTCCATGATCCCTTAGCCAAAGGTCCAAATGAGTTCCTCATAGCAATGGTTGATAAAGCTAGAAAACTTGTTATATCCAGCTCAAAACTGTCTTCAATAGTTTTCCTTTTGTCTACTGGTGTCCCCCCTGTGATATGTTGCTGAGCAGGTACTTGTAGCTAATCTTGTAGTTCATCTATCTGCTCCACCCTTGGCCCTATGATCTCTTCTTCTGTAGCCTGATTCTGTATTGGGTCCTGCAGTCCTTTTTGCAGGATATTATTCTCATCTATTGAGTTATTCATTTTCTGCACTGGCATTTTGGTTATCCATTCTGATGTTACTTTCCTTGGTTCTCTCCTTCGCACTTGTTGTTTCTCTTGCTGCTTGTGTTGTTTCTGCTCCACGCCACATTTATGCCAAACTACTAAATATTTCTGGCAGAATTCTGGTTTCCAATCATACCTAACATCTTGTAAGAAAGTCTTTCCATTAAGGTCCATTACCTTTATTTCAGTAGGTAATTCCTTGGTAATATTAACTTCAATTAGCATCCTTGCAAAAGATATTCTACTTTTCTTAGCAGTACACTCATCAGCATAAATTGGAGTACCAATTGCACTAGCCATTCTGCCCAAACAGTTGACACCCCAGCAATTCAAAGGGAGATTACGAAACTGCACCCATAAAGGAATTTCCGTGGGAAATTCTTCTTTGAAATAAAAATCTGGTGTCCATTACTTCAATATAATTGGCCTGTTATTAAAAGAGTAAGGACCAGAGTACAAAATTTCCTTCGTATCATCAATGGTTTGGAATTTGATGATATAATACCCTTCCTCATGAAGATATAGATTTGGTTCTACAACATTTGCCCAATTTATCCCGATAAACCTTCTCATCGCATTTTAGCCAGGAGAGTCTCCAACTATATACGTAATTATTTCACTCCTCCACCGTTGTGTTTCTAGATCTATCTCCTCTTTGTCTAATTGAACCACAACTTGCCCCTCAATAATTTGTGATGGTATGTAAGTTAGAGACATACCATTTTCTGCAGCTCGATTCCCCCGAAATAGATTTGCCCATGCCTTGCCTTGCTGATTAGTTGGTTCCGTGGTCTGCTTATCCTCCATCACCTTCCTTCATCAGCTGTATGCATATCTTCCACTGTTCCATTGCTTGGGCATGGGATCTCCATGTTTTTTTTGGATCTGTATTTCTTCAGCTGGGGTAGCTGTCTTCGGAGTACTCGGATATAATTTCTTCTTCACATTTGCACCCATCTTCGAAGATTCAGCTTCATAACTCGGAGATTGATCTAACTCTAGCGTAGCAACTTTTTCTTGCTGAATGTCTTCACATTGTATACGAATTCCCACAGAAAGGCCATAGCTGACTATAGGATTCTTCCTAGGTCTTCATCGACCCCTTCCACGTCCTCTACCTCTGCCATTCGCCATGGGAACACTAGCCGTGCACGTTAGCTATTGTGCGGTGAGAGCATGAGCGAAGAGCAGTCCCTAAAACTGTTACTCCTTTTTATATACCATAATTAATTTAGAGGTATAATTAATTGGCAGTTTTTTACTCCTTAGTTAAAGGTGTTCATATATCCCACGTTTCTCTCTCCCTTTAATTCCCAAGATCTGACCAGCACTATTTTCCCCTTCCCATTTCTTTCTCTTTTACATTCCTTATTCTTCAAAAAATACAGAAACAATGTTTATCAATGAAGAACAATATTCACTTGACAAGGTGCTTAACACCAAAACAGACACAACAGCAAAAAATCAAACTGCCGCAGTTATTGTAGAATGCCCATGTTTCTGGTTATGAATCAGTACATCTTTAAGACAGATCGATCATTTTAACAATCAATCAAAACAAGGACATAGAAGGAGCAAATCGTGTCCATACTCAAAGCCATTTGATTGAAACATCCAAAAGTCTAACTAAAGCAGAAGACATGTCAGAACATCTAACAGTCAATCCTCTACTATTTACCAATTCTCTATTTACACGTACAAAATAACAATGTATCGTTATTTTCATTGACCTATTTTTTTTGTGCAGTGGCTGAAGGTTATTGGTTAACACAATCGATTGAAACTCAAAGAAGAAGAAAAAGACATATTTTCAGAAATTATAGATAAATTATAGATAAATTGTAGACTATTTTTTTCAGAAGATTTTATAGAAGCTTTAGTCGTTTTGGATTTGTGAAAACAGAAAACAATGCAACTACAATCAGAATACAAATAATCTACAATTTATCTACATATTGGATACATTGAATTTTAATATCCCAATTTTCATTTCAATTGTAGCATAATTGGCATTTTCGAAATAATTGTAGAAGATTTGTAAAAGTTTTAGACTTCCCAATCTACAATTTATCTACAATTCTACAATTTATTTTCTTCTTCTTCTTCTTCTTCTTCTTCTTCTTCTTCTTCTTCTTCTTCTTCTTCTTCTTCTTCTTCTACTACAAGTCAAAACCAATATAAACTCCTAAACATATTTCGAATTACTTACAACAACACCCAATCCAAAGAAATAATGATTTTTGAAAAACCAAAATTTGAATTCAAAGCTTTCAAGCTTTTTAATGCCTATCAATGGTGGAAAATATATGGAAGAACATATTTTGTTCAATTTTGAGTTGTTCAAATTCGAAAATTTGAATTGTTCGTTCTTTTTTTTTTCCGAAGAATTTGAATTGTAGTTCTGGAGAAAAATACGCAGATAAGAAATCTCTTCCCCTTTTTAAAAATTAAATTTAATGTAGAATCCATTAACACAAAGATTCTCTCCTTAATTTTAGCGCGTTTTTACGAAATATTCTGCCCTTTTAATATATAATATTTGAACGGTATATAAATTGTAGTTAAAGGGTGGACTGGGCGGGTAATTAACAAACTATATACATTTCGGATAATAAGATTTCATATATGGTATAATTAAGGAAAAATTCCTAACGCTTTCCTACAAACGTCTATTCACTTTTACTATTCTACATTGGTTTGGCCTTCTCCAAAATCCAAGTCTTATTGTCGTTGAGTAACTATCTTATAAACTATTCATAAAACTACAATTGCCCCCTCTTTTATTTTTTCTATAATTTTTTTACGCTCCATCGAGAATATTGAAGCAGCAAAAGTGTATCAAGTTATCTATTTATTGGAACATGCTCGATTGTTCTAGATTTTTATTATTGTGCAAATAAATTTTCTTTTTTTTTATATATTTTCTTTGTAAGCGTAACTTGTTCCTTTTAGTTATTTAGTAGAGTTTAATATGTCAATTAGAAAAAATGAACTCAAGTCTTCAAAACGCTAAAAGAAAGAAGGGCTGAAACTTTAATACATTCTCAAAAAGGAACCTTAAGTTAATAATTTTGCATCTCAAAAAATTTAAAAAAATAAAATAATATTTTTTTCTACAACAAAAAGTTTAGAACCTCTCATTTAAATTTGACTTTAGGCCACAAATAACATTGAATCGCCCTTAAATCTGTTACAAGCAAGCTTTTAGAGCCAGAAACAAAATCTAAGCTTTTAAATCGATCATTGTGGAATACCATTGTAACTCATATTTTATGACTATAGTTTTTGAACTTAGTGTACTTCATATATAACAAAATAGTTAAAATTATATACTTGAGGGAATGGTGAATTGCATATTTCAAAATATGGAAAAATGAAAAACAGCACATTTCAGCAAATTGTACTGCTTAGCTAAAAAATTGTATTCGTATTTTATAACCTTTAAAACAATTGAAAATATATAGGGGTAAATCTCAAGAGATGATTATCGCTTTAAAATATTTGTAGATTTGTAAATGTCTAGTAAAATAGACCGAGCTTAAGAGGAAAGTAATGGTTGAAAAATCAAGAAAGAGATAGAGATAGAGGTAGAGAGAGAAAATTGTATTGTCCTAGAATAACAATGATGCCTATTACAATGTGAACGTCTCCTTTATATAGTAGGAGACCTTTCTCGAAATAATTAAAAAAAAAGTACAAGAGTTGGTGACTTTCACTAAGTAAAAAGGTCAGGCACGAAACGACGTCACTTCTTCTTCACCAACTTGGGTCGTGCCCTCTCTTGGGTCGCCCTTATTACAAGGGATGCGCCCACTTGGTGTGGGGGCGTTATGAGCCAAATTAACCCAATGCAGTTAGTCCCTCCGTTCGTTGGAGACGTACTCGATGACCGTCTTTAATGGACGGACATGCATGATTTGCTTTTCACGGAAATTTGGCCGTACCCATAGGCGCTTCCTTCAAAGAGTATGAGCGTGGATAATATTTGTTGGGCCGTTAACATGCGACCCTCTTTTTTAAGGTGACGTCATCAGTCACGTGCGTCAATATTACTTTGTTCCCGAGACTATTCAGAACATGACGTGACGTTTTGGTTTCCCGCACCAGTTTCAGAATTGTGCCTCTTCAATTTCGGTGTGCCTTATTCCTCTAAGTAGAGGAGTGGTTCAAAGAGATTCATCTTTCGAACCTTTAGAGTGTTTCCCTTTATTTCTTCCTTTATCTTTCTTTCTTGCAATAGTTGCATCGCTTTAAGAAAAATACCATTTCTGAGGATCGTATCTCTTATTACTAACACTTCATTCTTATAAATCATATCATGGTGAAACACCGTCAAGAAGGCAAGAGAACTAAGGACAAGGCTCCTTCTACGGTTCCGCCCTCTTCCGATGGTGAAGGGGAAGAAGCGGAGAAAACCCTCGTTACTTTAACGGTAATGTTTTACCGAAGGATTTGAGTGTTCGGAAAGACTTCAATATGACATGCCCCTCTTATCCCTGGGAGCATAATGAGTTGCTTCAGTCTCACCTAGATGCCATCAGAACTAGATACGACATTCCCGGCCATGTTGAAATGGCTCCAGCCGGGACGGACTATGCCAATGTGGATAGGCCCGGATTTTGTACATTCTATGAGTAGCTCTTAGGATTGGATATAGCTTTCCACTTAACCCCCTAGTGGAAGAGCTTTGCCGCTTCTATCATGTATGCCCGGCTCAGTTCACACCTTATGCCCTGAAGGTGTGTCGAATCTTACCACGCTTGCGGGTGAGGATGGGACCGTAAGTTCCGTTCACCAACTGCTGCAGAGGTTCAGCCGTAGTTACATGAGGGGTACCATGCTTCAATTGAGGAGCCGTGGTAAGAAGAGCTATGTGGTGAGGGCTGACCAAAAAGCTAACTGCAATTTCTGGTGTAAATTCTTCTACGTTAGGACGAGCCATCTGGTGTCCAATCTCGAAGGGTTTCCAGAGATGTGGAATGCAGGATGTAAGTATCTCTGCATGTAATTTTGTGACGCCTTGTTTTGACTGACCAATCACTCTGACTTACTTTCTTTCCTTTTTAAGTGATAGCTCACTCATCTCGTCCCGTTGACAACATTAGATCGTGGGTGGCGAGGTTGATACCGCATGCAGAGAGATGCCGTACTTGGGCTGAGTCTGTAGATTATATGGCCCAACTGGTAACAACCTTCCTTATTTCTTTTTGTTTTGTTTTGGATTGGAGAAATTTTTACCTGATGTGTTTTTGTTTGGCAAGTCGGGGTATTTCTACAAAGACGACGAAGAAGAAAACTGACGTTGGCTCGTCTAGGGTAGAGTTCGACTCCGATGGGGGATACATATTTGTGGGCGGATCGCCTAGAGATAGCCCCCTTTTAGCTCCTCAGTAGGGGGCTATGCCGGTGGCTGTATCGGAGGCGGTGCCTGAGGCTGCTTCTGTAGAGATACCTGGGGCCATACCAATAACGGTACCTAAAACCGTTCTTGTGCCGGTAGCTAAAGTCGCTCTAGCGGAGGCGACTGCCGAACAAGAGGAGCCGCTGGAGAGAAAGAGGCGTCAACTGATTACTGGTAAAGGAATTGCAACCGAGGGCGCGAGGCCTAGTGAGCCCCGCCAGGAGCTGAGGCCATTCGTTCTAAGAGAATGGCCTCTAAGAGAACAACTGCCATCGCCTGCTCAGCCTGTGCCTCAAGAGGTGGGTCTTCTTCCGCTGTTAGGGGAGCAATCGTGGAGATTGAAAGGAAGGGCTCTGAAGCCGCTCGTGGAGAAGCACCGTGCAGCTCGTCCCATGTGGAGATGAGGGAGGGAAGGTCTACATGCCGTATAGTGATCCCTGGTGGGTACAATGGGTTAGAAGACTGCGAGCATGCCACATCGGACATGACCTTGTTGTGTGCGGCTACGGAGCACGAGATGCTGAGAAGTGTTAGCAATAGGGATTTGTCGAGGCGGTTAGCCGGCTCATCTTTGCAGGTAGCTTTCAATTTTCTTTCTTTTATTTTATCGTAAAAAACGACTACGGTACGTACTTATGCGTTACTTCTCTTCTTTTCAGACCCTTATCCTCGAGGTGGAGAGTTGGTGGCGTGAATAAAAGAAGGCGGCCACCTTCACTAAAATGGCAAAGAAGTATAAAGAGGTTCAAGCCAAGCATCAGGCGTTGGAAGACATGCTTAAAATGGACCCCTTGTTCCGAACGTTCCATGAAGGCCTTGAGGAATTAGAGGCTCTTCTGAAGAAGAAAATGGCCGAGCTGAAGAAGATTGATGAGCAGTTGATGGCTGCTTTGACTCGAAATATCGAGCTGGATACCCTCCTTCAGTTAAAAGAGGAGGACTTGGAAATCAGCCGTGGGGTGGCGGCGGAGGCTGCGGAACTGCGGGCCCAGGTCACGACCCTTACAACTAAGCTTGATGCTAGGACAACCGAAGTTGAAGTTCTCAGGTGAACTGCCCCACAAGATGTCGTGCATCCTGATATGCACGAGATGTGGGTGTATCATGACGCTAGGTTATTCGTTTTTGAGGAGTTTTTGGCCACGGGTTGAGCTTCCGAGGCTAAAGGCCACGACATTTGACCCGTGTTGCCCGTGAAACGGCTGGTTACAGCTCCCACTCGCTTAGTAGGGAGGGCTGTAACTCTGAGGACGTTAACTGTTTTGACTCCAGCTCGTGGATTTCTAAGGCTTATCAGTCTGGAGACGGCAACGGACCAGGCGGGTCGTGACGGGATGGGTGGTTAAGGCTCTTAGGGCTTGTATGTATATTTTTTTGTGTAGATGGGGCCTTTTCTAAGCCAGTTGTATGTATATCTTTTGGAGATGATGAAATATGGCTTTTTTTTGTGTCACTGTTTTCTTTCGTTCTTTGGAGCTTTTATTGCGCTTTTTGTTAACCGTCAGTGTTGGTGGCCCTAGTCGAACTTAGATTGACGACATTAGTCGTGATGGAACTAATGGCCCTAGCCATAAAGCTGACTTTGACTGTCGTCGAGTCGTTTACTTACCGTAGTCGAATCTAGGTCGACCGTTGTCAGCAATGGCTTTAGCCATAATAGAATTGATGGACTTAGCCATGTGGGCGACTTCGACAGTCGTCGAGTCGTTTACTCACCATAGTCGAATCTAGGTTGACCGTTGGCGGCGATGGCCCTAGCCATAATAGAATTAATGGCCTTAGACATGTGTGCGACTTCGACTGTCGTCGAGTCGTTTATTCAGCATAGTCGAATCTAGGTCGACCGTTGGCGGCGATGACCATAGCCATAATAGAATTAATGGCCTTAGCCATGTAGGCGACTTCGATTGTCGTTGAGTCATTTACTCATCTTAGTCGAATCTAGGTTGACCATTGGTGGCGACGGTCGACCTAGATTCTACTACTGAGAGTAAACGACTCGACGACAGTCGAAGTCGCCTACATGGCTAAGGCCATTAATTCTATTATGGCTAAGGCCATCACTGCCAACGGTCGACCTAGATTCGATTACGATGAGTAAACGACTCGACGACAGTCGAAATCGCCTACATGGCTAAGGCCATCAGTTTTATTATGGCTAAGGCCATCGCCGCCAATGGTCGATCAAGATTCGAGTACGGTGAATAAACGAGTCGTCGACAGTTGAAGTCGCCTACATGGATAAGGCCATTAATTCTATTATGGCTAAGGCCATCGCAGCCAACGGTCGACCTAGATTCGACTACGGTGAGTAAACAACTCGACGACAGTCGAAGTCGCCTACATGGCTAAGGCCATTAATTCTATTATGGCTAAGGCCATCACTGCCACTAGTCAACCTAGATTCAACTATGGTGAGTAAACGACTCGACGACAGTCAAAGTCGCTTACATGGATAAGGCCATTAATTCTAATATGGCTAAGGCCATCGCCGCCAACGGTCGACCTAGATTCGAGTACGGTGAGTAAATGACTCGACGACAGTCGAAGTCGCCCACATGGCTAAGGCCATCAATTCTGTTATGGCTACGGCCATCACCGCCAACGGTCGACCTAGATTCGACTACGGTAAGTAAACGACTCGATGACAATCGAAGTCGCCTTTATGGCTAGGGACATTGATTTCATCACAACTAAAGTCGTTAATCTAAGTTCGCCTAGGGCCACCAATGCCGATGGTCAACAAAAAGCGCAATAAAAGCTCCAAAGAACGAAAGAAAAACAGTGGCACACAAAAAAGAAAAGTCAAATTTCATCATCTCCAAAAGTTATGCATACAACTAGCCTTAGAAGAGGCCCCATCTACACAAAGAAATATACATACAAGCCCTAAGAGCCTTCACCACCCCTCCGGTCACGACCCGCCTGGTCGTCGTCCGGTCCGTTGCCGTCTCCAGACTGATAAGCCTCAGAAATCCACGAGATGGAGTTCAAACGTTAATGTACTCAGAGTTACATCCCCCCTACCAGGCGAGTCGGAGCTATAACCGGCCGCTTCACTGGCAGCACGGGTCAAGTGCCGTTGCCTTTCAACTTCCGCCTCGGAAGCTCGACCTGTGGCACAAAACACCTCAAAAACAATCAACCTGGCGCCATGATACACCCACATCTCGTGCGCATCATGATGCACATCATCATGCAAGGAAGTTTACCTGAGAACTTAAACTTCGATCGTCCTAGCATTAAGATCAGTTGTAAGGGCCGTGGTCTGGGCCCAATTTACGCAGCCTCCGCCTCCACCCCATGGCTGATCTCCAAGTCCTCCTGTTTTGACTGAAGGAGGGTCTCCAGCTCGATATTTTGAGCGAAAGCAACCATCAACTGCTCATCAATCTCCTTCAGCTAGGCTGTTTTCTTCTTCAAAAGAGCCTCTGATTCCTCAGGCCTTTACTGAATGTTCGGAACTGGGGGTCCTGCTTAAGCATGTCTGCCAACGCCTGATGCTTGGCACGAACCTCTTTATTCTTCGCCATTTTAGTGAAAGCGGCCGCCTTCTTTTGTTCACGCCACCTCCTCTCCACCTCCGGGATGAGGGTCTGAAAGAAGAAAAGAAACACGTCAGTACGTACAACAGTCGTTTTTTACGACAAAATAAAAGAAAAAAACTGAAAGCTTCCTGCAAAGGTGAGCCAGCTACCCACCTCAACATATCCCTGTTGCTAACATTTCTCAGTGTCTCGTGATCCGCAGCCGCACACAACAAGGTCATGTCCATTGTGGCCTACTCGATGTCTTCTAACAAATTATACCTACCAGGGATCACAATAAGGCAAGTAGACCTGCCCTCCCTCATCTCCACACGGGTCGAGCTGCCCGGTGGTTCTCCACAAATGGCTTCAGAGCCCGTCCTTTCAATCTCCATGCTCGCTCCCCTAACAGCGGAAGATGACCTGCCTCTTGAGGCACGGGCCGAGCAGGCGGTGGCAGCTGTTCCCTGAGGGGCCATTCTCCCAGAACGAATGGCCTCGGCTCCTGGCGGGGCTCACTAAGCCTCGCGCCCTCGGTTGCAATTCCTTTACCAGTAATCAGTAGCTGCCTCTTTCTCTCCGACGGCTCCTCTTCTTCGGCAGCCGCCTCCGCTGGAGCGACTTCAGATATCGGCATAGGAACAGTTTCAGGTGCCGTTACTGGTACGGCCCCAGGTATCTCTATAGAAGCAGCCTTAGGCACCGCCTCTGATACAGCTACCGATGTAGCCTCCTGCTGAACAGTTGAAAGGGGGCTATCTCTAGGCGAGCCGCCCCCAAATATGTCTCCCCCATCGGAGTCGAACTCTACCCTAGAAGGGCCAGCGTCAGTTTTATTCTTCTTCGTCTTTTTAGAAACACCCCGACCTGCCAAACGAAAACACATCGGGTAAAACGTTCTCCAATACAAAACAAAACGAAAAGAAACATGGAAGGTTTTTACCAGTTGGGCCGTACAATCTACGGAACTCAGCCCAAGTACGGCATCTCTCCGCATGCGCTATCAACCCCGCCACCCACGACTTAATGTCTTCAACGGGGCGGGGTGAGCGAGCGAATGCTACAAAAGGAAAGAAAGTAAGTCAGAGTGATTGGTCAGTCAAAACAAGGTGTCACAAAATTACATGCAGAGATACTTACATCCAGCATTCCACATCTCTGGAAACCCTTCGGGATTGGACACCAGATGGCTCGTCCTAACGTAGATGAATTTACGCCAGAAATCGCGGTTAGCTTTGTCGTCAGCCTCGCCATAAAGCTCTTCTTACCACGGCTCCTCAATTGAAGCATGGTACCCCTCACGTAACTAGGGCTGGACATGCAGTAGGTGGTGAACAGAAACGACGGTCCTGGCCTCACCCGCAAGCGTGGTAAGGATTCGACACACCTTTAGGGCGTAAGGTGTGAGCTGAGCGGGCATACATGATAGAAGCGACATAGCTCTTCTTCTAGGGGGTTAAGCGGAAAGCTATATACGATCTTGAGAGCGTACTCATAGAATGTACAAAACCCGGGCCTATGCACATTGGCATAGTCCGTCCAGGCTGGAGCCATTTCAACATGGACGGAAATGTCGTATCTAGTTCTGATGGCGTCCAGGTGAGACTGAAGCAACTCGCTATGCTCCCAGGGATAAGAGGGGCATGTCGTATTGAAGTCTTTCCGAACACTCAAATCTTTCGGTAAAACATTATTTACTGTTAAAGAAACAAGGGTATTCTCCGCTTCTTCCCCTTCACCATAGGAAGAGGGCGGAACCCTAAAAGGAGCGTTGTCCTTAGACCTCTTGCTTTCTTGTCGACGTTTCACCATGATATGATTTATACGAATGAAGTGTTAGTAATAAGAAATACGATCCTCAGAAATGGTATTTCTCTAAAAGTGATGCAACTATTGCAAGAAAGAAAGATGAAGGAAGAAACAAAGGGAAACTCTCTAATGGTTCGAAAGATGAATCTCTTTGAACCATTCCTCTATTTATAGGAATAAGGCAAACGGAAATCAAAGAGGCATAATTCTGAAACTGACGCGGGAAACCAAAACATCACGTCATGTTCTGAACAGTCTCGGGAACAAAAATAATGATGACGAATGTGACTGATGACGTCACCTTAAAAAAGAGGGTCGCATGTCAACGACCCAACAAATATTATCCACGCTCATGCTCTTTGAAGGAAGTACCTATGGGCGCGGCCAATTTTTCGTGAAAAGCAAATTGTGCATGTCCGTCCATTGAAGACGGTCATCGAGTACGTCTCTAACGAACGGAGGGATTAACTGTATTGGGTTAAATTTGGCTCATAACGCCCCCACGCCAAGTGGGCACGTCTCTTATAATAAGGGCGACCCTAATGAGGGCACGACCCAAATTGGTGAAGAAGAAGTGACGTCGTTTAGTGCCTGACCTTTTTACTGAGTGGAAGCCACCAACTCTTGTACTTTTTTTGATTATTTCGAGGAAGGTCTCCTACTATATAAAGGAGACCTTCACATTGTAATAGGTATCATTGTTATTCTCGGATAATACAATTTCTCTCTCTACCTCTATCTCTATCTTTTTCTTGATTTTCCAACCATTGCTTCCCTCTTAAGCTAAGTCTATTTTACTACACATTTACAGATCTACAAACATTTTTTAAAGCGATAATTATCTCTTGGGCTTAATATATTTGATTACGATTTACCCCTATATATTTTCGATTGTTTTTAAACTTATAAAATACGAATATAATTTTTGAGCTAAACAATATGATTAAAAAATTCATTTGTGCTTGTGCATGACAACAGTCAATGATTGGTAGGGTTTCCCTTTAAAGCACCCACATATAGTACCAAAAAGATGACTAAAGTTGTAATTCTCATTTGCAATCATATGCTTTTCCATGCATGGATAATTAATTTGATGGTGGAATTTATTCGTTTACTGTTATTTGGAATCTCATTCCCTTATAAATCTTTGTTGAACGTAGGTTACTGCATCTACTGTAATCTTTATTGCCATGAACAGATCAAAGTTGAAAACTTGAAATCAACACTTTGTACTATGCTCATGGTGGATACTCCTATACTTCTTTTTTAATTTTTAAATTTCTCCCTTTCATTTTTTCAATAATTTCTTTTTGGGGAATTGATCTTCACTGTCTGCTTTATTTAGTGTGCTAAAATGCTTGATGAACGGCTGTGATTGACTGGAGGAGAGTATCTACACGATATCTCAGAACATGTGTGAGCCCCATCTAGTGAAATAAAATTTGTTTCATCGATCATCGATATCTTTTTTTCCGGTCTCTATGCGTACACCGCCAAGGGCGGATGTATAGGTAAAATGACGGGGCACGTGAACCGATGGTCTCTCGGTAAAATTAAATATTTTATTTATATATTTTTTAAAATTGATATAATATTAACTGCTTCATGCTCCAAGAAAGTTGAACGGGACACTTGGTTGAAAGTTGTGTTATCAATTCCACATTATATATTTTTTCTTCCTTTTTTTTAATTGTGTACCTATAAAATAAAAATCCCAGATCCACCTTTGCTTATCGCTCCACCAAAAATTGCCTCTGCACCTACTGTACCCCAGCTTGCTTAACTTCTGCGAGAGTGCCTTTTGTTTCTCGCACATCTAATTTAATATATAACATTGGTAGATCTTAGGTGAAAAATAAACTAATTCAACTAATATGCTTGAAATGCCTAGAAACAAGAAGCTATGATAGGAAAGTAGTCAACAAAAAATGGTAAATTGTGACTTTCCAATTTTTATGTTATGACTTACGACTCACATATTGGTAAGCTAAACTATTCTCGAACATTTGGACTCTTAATAACACGACTAGTACCATTTTGAGGTAATAAATAAATACTACGCTATACTCTTTAAAATATTCAATTTACCGCACTATAGGACTGTTAAATTTGGTCCAAGTCCAAATGGTGCACCCAACTCGTCCAAGGTTGGATTGTTATTGACCCGCTCATTTATTAAACTTAGCTCATCTTGACCCAACCCATCTCAATCTAATTAAAATTGAGCTAAAAATTGATCCATAAGTAAGTTTGTCAAAATATCTTAGAAATAATTTTATTTTTTGTTTAATATTTTAAATATGACCATAACAAACGTAAAAAGCCTTATTTAATAATTATACAATTTATAAGAAAATAAGACATATTAATTAAAATTTAATAAGAGTTGGGCGTGTTGGATTATGACCCGAATTTTAACCCATCTTAGCCCAATAAATTTTAGGCGGGTTGACCCACCCAATTATTAACTCAACACATTTTAACCCGTCCAAAATTAAACCAACACGCCTATTTAACAACCCTACCGCACTGTAAGCGCTTTTACCTGCTCCTCTTTCATTGTTCATGAAGTTATTGTTAGACATTTGGACTTATACTACACACATATGGACAATATATGGATTAATTATATGTTATGTGCTATCTTTTGGTTTGGCCTAAATTAGTGGTCTTATGGACATTATTGTTAAGGGGGCCAATACATTGTCATATAAAGTGTAGGACTAATGTGTAGATACCCAAAAGAGTAACCTTAGTTAATGATGGGCTAACTAAGGTTACATACATGTAACCAAGGTTACATTCTTGTGACCTTTGAGTTTCTTAACTTACATGTTATAATAAGGGGGGTTATGGTTCCCACAAGAATGCAAGACACATTCTCTTCTTCTTCTTCTTCCCATTGAGAGAGAGAGCACAAACTTGGTCTTGCATATCAAGTGGAAAGCCAACACCTTGAACAATCTTCAAGAAGGATCAAGGAGCTTCCAAAGGAAAACCTTGGACAATCTTCAAGAAGGATCAAGGAGCTTCCAAAGGCAAACCTTGGACAATCTTCAAGAAGGATCAAGGAGCTTTCACCTATGGATTCAGGTACGCTTCCGCTTATATTATTGTTCCAAATAATTCGATATGAAGGCTAAAAGTGTTATAGTAGGATTTATTCCAACAATTGGTATCAGAGCCTCCTTCATATTGGATCATTTGGAAGTTCATGAAATCCATGTTATAAAGCTTCATGTTTAAATTAAGATAGAGTTTTGATTATGAAATTCTAATACCATCATATAGCATATTTTCATGAATGATATGTTAATGATGAACTTAAGTATTTTGATTCCTTGTTATCACTAGATGAATTGAAATGTTGAAATTTGCATAATTTTTGGTTGTTGAACAACATGATTCCTTGTTTAAGTTTCTTGTTGAAAGCCATATTAAGTTGTTGGACAGATTGATAGGATAATCGATTATCCTAGACAGATAATCGATTATCTTGATAAGTTCACCAAAATTTTGCAAAACAGAAGCATCACATAATCGATTATTTTTTTTTGCAATAATCGATTATTGCATTTTGTTCATCAAAAATTTATGAAACAGAACCTGAGGATAATCGATTATTTTTTTAAAATAATCGATTATCTGGAATTTCCAGAAAAATTGGAAATTCCAGAGAGCCAAGATAATCGATTATCCTATTAGTATAATCGATTATCCTAGTTTTTCAGCAAAATTTGAAATTCCAGAAGGCCTAGATAATCGATTATCAGGCTCAGATAATCGATTATCTGGCAATAAATTGCAGAAACGTTTTATTTTCTGGCAGTTTATTGAGAACATAATGTACTATTATTAAAAGAAACGTTTTTTTAGTTTTCAGATTTTAATTGTACATTAATAATATGTCAATTAATATTCAGTTTTTTAATTATTAATATTATGTACATTAATATTCAGTTTTAAGATTAATTGGTTTTTTGTCCATCATGCTTCAGATTTTGTTTTGTCCAAATTAAGATTAACATTTTAATATTCAGATTTTACATGTCAAAACATGTAATTTTTCAGTTAAGATTCAATATATGGCTTAAAGAACTAATTAGTTTTGCATCTAATATTTTAAATTGGTCAATTGAAACATTATGTTACCAAAGTAACCTCTTTTGTGTAGATTGATTGATTTTGAAGTATAAGATGACTGTGTATGTTCGTATTCCATGCGTTTAACACCCGCCCAAAGGAAGGTTGTTATTTGGCAGGAATTCGAACATGCTTGTGGTGATAAATATGTGACAATTATTAAGTTTTCCATGTGAATATTAAGTCGGCCCAAAGGAAGGGTTGATATTTGACAGGAGTTTATTGTCAATATTTTGATTACTACACCAAGAGTACCACTTACAAGTTGATTTTCTGTCCAAAGACTAAAATCAATGTTGTGCTAGGTATCTTATAATGGGATTTGCCTATTTTGAATCTGTATACTAAAGTTCAAATTCAAGTAATTGTAAGCATGTATTAAGTTGTCCTTGTTCTATTTTCAGTGAATTCTTCAGCTGCTACGATATCTGCAAACATTAACAGCATCCCTGTGCTTAATGGCATATATTTTAAGGAATGGAAAGAGAACATTATGATAGTTCTCGGTTGCATGGATCTAGACCTTGCACTTCAGATTGAGAAACCTGCTTCTCTTGAGGATACATCTTCTTCTGATGAAAAGAAGGAGATGGAGAAGTGGGAATGCTCAAATCGCATGAGTCTAATAATCATGAAACGTGCAATTCCAGAATCTTTTAGGGGCACTATGAATGAAGAAAATAATGCCAAAGTTTTCCTTGAAAACCTTGAAAAGCGTTTTGCACGAAACGAAAAGGCGGAAACAAGTACTCTTTTGAGTAAACTTGTTTCCATGAGGTATAAAGGTAAGGGAAACATAAGGGAGTACATTTTGGAAATGTCTCATCTTGCTTCAAAACTTAAGTCGCTCAAGTTGGAATTACCTGAGGAACTGCTTGTGTACTTAGTTTTGATCTCTCTTCCTGCACACTTTAGTCAGTTTAAGGTCAGTTACAACTGCCTGAAAGAGAAATGGACTCTTAATGAGCTCATTTCACATTGTGTGCAAGAGGAAGAGAGAATAAAGCAAGATAAGACAGAAAGTGCTCATTTGGCATCCTCTTCTAAAGACAATAAGAAGAGGAAAAATAAGAAGTTGCGGTTGCAAGGCCCCAGAAAAAACAACATATGGAAACTAAGGTTGAAACTACAGAATCAGGTTGTTTTTTCTGTAAGGGGACTAATCACATGAAGAAAGATTGTACCAAATACCACGTTTGGCGTGCGAAAAAGGGTATATCTCTTTCTCTTGTTTGTTCTGAAGTTAATTTAATTTCGGTATCTAAGGATACTTGGTGGGTAGATTCTGCTGCTACTACTCACATAAGTATATCTATGCAGGGTTGCCTAAACTGCTGAAAACCAAATGATGGTGAAAGATACATCTATGTGGGTGACGGCAAAAGGGTTGAAGTTGAGGCTATTGGAAAATTTAGGCTATTGTTTAAGACTGGTTTTTATTTAGATTTGAATGAGACTTTTGTTGTACCGTCTTTTAGACGGAATTTAATTTCTGTTCCCAAATTGGACATATCCGGTTATTCATGTTCATTTGGTGACTATAAAGTTAGTCTCTTTCAAGGTTCAAATCTTATCGGTACTGGTCTTTTATCAGCATATGATAGCCTATATTTGGTTGACATCATAACCTCACATAATGAAACTTTGCATACAAATTCAAGTGGTACCAAAAGAAAATTAACTAATGAGAATTCTTTATCACTCTGGCACAAACGTTTGGGTCACATATCCAAACAAAGAATTCAGAAACTCGTGTCAGATGTAATTCTTGATTTTCTTGATTCCTCAAATTCGGATATCTGTATTGAGTGTATCAAGGGTAAATAAACAAAATAGACGAGATTAGGTGCTAAGAGAGCTTCGGATGTCTTAGAATTGATACATACGGATATTTGTGGGCCATTCCCTACACTTTGTAGAAATGGTCAACAATACTTTATCACATTCATAGACGATACTCTAGTTATGGGTACCTATATCTCATTCATGAAAAGTCCCAATCTATAGACGTGTTCAAATCATATAAGGCCGAAGTTGAAAATCAACTAAGCAAAAGGATTAAAACCGTTAGATCTGACCGTGGTGGTGAATACTATGGTAGATATGATGGTTCATGTGAACAACGTCCAGGGCCATTTGCTAAATTCCTAGATGAGTGTGGGATCGTTCCTCAGTATACTATACCAGGCAGTCCTACTATGAATGGTGTAGCTGAGAGACGAAATCGGACCCTTAAAGACATGGTAAGAAGTATGATTTGTCGTACTACTTTGCCAGACTCACTCTGGGGAGAAGCATTGAAAACCGCAGCTTATATTCTTAATAGAGTTCCAACTAAAGCTAAAATCAAAACCCCATATGAAGTTTGGACTGGAAATAAACCCAGTATTAAGCACTTACACATTTGGGGTTGTCCAGCTGAGGCAAGGCCTTATAGGCCAAATGAAAAGAAACTAGATGCTAAAACGGTTAGTAGCTATTTTGTTGGATACTCTGAAAGATCCAGGGGGTATAAGTTTTATGATCCCACTTCTAGAACTATTTTTGAGACGGGTAATGCTCGGTTCTTTGAGGATATTGAGTTTGGGGGGTGGGGAGATAAAGTTGTTAGAGATTTTATCTTTGAGGAAGAACATGTGTCTTTCTCTCCAGTTGTTGATCTTGGTCAGGGTGTTCTCATTCCTGACACGGATCATACAACTCCAGTTCAAGACAATCTCGAAAATCTCCCTAATCAAGTTCCTGATATTACTAATGAAAATCAAACTCAACAACCTCAAGAAACTGAAGTGCCATTAAGGAGATCCACTAGAGAGAGGAGAAATGCAATTCCGGATGATTATGTTGTATTTCTCCAAGAACAAGAAAGTGACATTGGACTTGAGGAAGATGATCCAATCAACTTCCGTCAAGTCATTAAAGGTTCTAACTCTCAAAAGTGGATTAATGCCATGAATGATGAGATGAAGTCTATGAGCGATAACGGCGTTTGGGAGCTTGTTACATTGCCCGAAGGTATTAAACCAATTGGTTGTAAATGGATATTTAAAACCAAGAGGGATTCAGGGGGCAATGTCATTAAGTATAAAGCTCGCCTTGTCGCAAAGGGCTACACTCAAAAGGAAGGCATTGATTATAAAGAGACTTTCTCTCCAGTTTCATCGAAAGACTCTTTCGGGACTATAATGGCACTAGTAGCACATTTTGATCTTGAACTTCATCAGATGGATGTTAAGACATCATTTCTCAATGGTGACATTGAGGAAACAATTTATATGGTGCAACATGAAAACTTTGTTTCGGGAGACTCAAAGAAAAGGGTTTGCAAATTAAAGAAATCCATCTATGGGCTCAAGCAAGCTTCCCGTCAATGGTATTATAAGTTTCATGAAGTCATTAGATCTTTTGGTTTTGAACCGAATATTGCTGATGACTGTATATACCATAAGTTCAGTGGGAGTAAATATATTTTTCTGGTTTTATATGACGATGACATACTGCTTGCCTGTAACGATATAGCATTATTGCATGAAACTAAGAAATTTCTTTCAAAGAAATTTGAAATGAAAGATCTTGGTGATGCCTCTTTTGTATTAGGAATTCAGATACAACGAGATCGCTTCAAAGGTGTTCTCGGTCTGTCACAAAAGGGCTATATCGATAATGTTCTTAAAAGATTTGGCATGTAGGATTGTAAACCAGGCAACACCCCTGTTGCTAAGGGAGACAAGTTTAGTCTCAAACAGTGCCCAAATAGTAATTTTGAAACTACGGAAATGGAGAAGACACCTTATGCTTCGGCTGTAGGTAGTCTGATGTATGCTCAGGTATGCACACGACCTGATATATACATTGTTGGGATGCTGGGCAGATATCTAAGCAATCCGGGAATGGACCATTGGAAGGCAGCCAAAAGGGTCATGAGGTACTTACAGAGAACAAAGGATTACATGCTTACATATCGGAGATCGGACCAGCTTGAGATCATCGGGTACACCGACTCTGATTTTGCTGGATGTCAGGATAGTCTGAAGTCTACATCAGGCTATATTTACATGCTTGCTGGTGGTGCTATCTCTTGGAGAAGCATCAAGCAAACTCTTACGGCCACTTCCACCATGGAAGCGGAATTCATGGCATGTTATGAAGCATCCAATGAGGCATTATGGCTGCGAAATTTTGTTAGTGGACTGCGCATAGTAGACAGTATTAAAAAGCCACTCAGGCTATTATGTGACAACAGATCAGCAGTCCTTTATGCTAAAAATAACAGTAGCTTGACGAAGGCAAAGCATACGGACGTTAAGTTTCGGGTTGTTAAAGAAAGAGTACAGAATGGACAATTGTGCATAGAGCACATAAGTACAAACTCCATGATTGCGGATCCGCTTACTAAGAGATTGCCACCCAAAGTATTTCATGAGCATATTGCTTGCATGGGTGTCAAATCAGTTAAGGATTATGAATTTTAGTGGGAGTTTGTATTATACAATTATGTATTGTCCATTACATTCGGTAATTCAGTCTTTAAGGTTTTATCTGCAGATATTCAGTTTTAAAGTTTTATGTACTCTTAAGGTTTATGATTGATCTCAATAAAGAGAACCAGTTGGAAATAGACATTCTATTTCAGACCACACTTTATGTTATTTCCATGCTACACACCTATACTTGATCCATGTCGTTGGTTATATTGATATACGTGATCTATGTTGGGTCTAGTTACGCAAGAGTAACTAAGATCTCTTAGATCCTATGTTGGTATGATCGATGGACCGGATTGTTCATGTCAATTTTATTATGATAGCAATTCTGAGCTCATAAAGTTATAATGTAACATATAATATTAAGGTTTGTACATATGCATGAGTATATAGTCCAAGTGGGAGATTGTTAGACATTTGGACTTATACTACACACATATGGACAATATATGGATTAATTATATGTTATGTGCTATCTTTTAGTTTGGCCTAAATTAGTGGTCTTATGGACATTATTGTTAAGGGGGCCAATACATTGTCATCTAAAGTGTAGGACTAATGTGTAGATACCCAAATGAGTAACCTTAGTTAATGATGGGCTAACTAAGGTTACATACATGTAACCAAGGTTACATTCTTCTGACCTTTGAGTTTCTTAACTCACATGTTATAATAAGGGGGGTTATGGTTCCCACAAGAATGAAAGACACATTCTCTTCTTCTTCTTCCCATTGAGAGAGAGAGCACAAACTTGGTCTTGCATATCAAGTGGAAAGCCAACACCTTGAACAATCTTCAAGAAGGATCAAGGAGCTTCCAAAGGAAAACCTTGGACAATCTTTAAGAAGGATCAAGGAGCTTCCAAAGGCAAACCTTGGACAATCTTCAAGAAGGATCAAGGAGCTTTCACCAATGGATTCAGGTACGCTTCCGCTTATGTTGTTGTTCCAAATAATTCGATATAAAGGCTAAATGTTATAAAATATTCTATTTTAGGTGAATGTCCATATTTACAGAGATTCTAGGGTTTACTTCTTGGTGGCTAAGTCACCACCTCCCTATAAATAAAGGGGTTCTATTCCATTGTAAACCATCCCCAAAGTATCAATAAGAATACTTCTCTCTCTACTTTTCTCTCTATTGTTCTTGTTCTTGTGTTATTGTTCTTGTTCTTATATTATTTCATAACACGTTATCAGCACGAGACTCTACCGTCTCAAGAATCCTCTTGAGAAAATTAAGGTATTTCCCTTTTTCCGAATTTGGTTTTAATTATGTCTGATATTATGAAAAGAAAGTTCGTTGCCCTTGAAATTTCGGGTAAGAACTATATGACATGGGTGTTGGATGCTGAAATCCACTTAGATGCTATGGGTCTTGGAGACGCCATTAAAGACAGAGATAAAGCATCCACCCAAGACTGTGCTAAGGCCTTGATTTTCTTGAGCCATCACCTTGATGAAGGTTTGAAAATTGGATATCTCACAGTCAAAGATCCACTCATCTTGTGGAAAGGCTTAAAGGAGAAATATGACAACCTGAAGTTGGTCACTCTACCACAAGCACGATATGATTGGGCTCATCTGAGGCTCCAAGACTTTAAGTCTGTTTCTGAATATAATTCTGCAATGTTCAGAATTACTTCTAAATTGAAACTCTATGGAGATAATATCTCTGATTATGATATACTTGAAAAAATGTTTACAACGTTTCATGCCTCCAATATGGTACTGCAACAACAGTACAGAGAGAAAGGTTTCAAAAAGTACTCTGAACTGATTTCTCTTCTCCTTGTGCTGAGCGAAACAATGACCTGCTCATGAGAAATCACGAAAATCGACCCACTGGGCCTACACCATTGCCTGAAGCAGATAAGGTGTATTCTCATTATGCCAAGCATGGAAAAGGCTATGGCTTTAATCATGGTCGTGGTCGTAATCGGGGTCATGGCCGTGGCCGTAAACAAGGAAGAAATTTCCCTGATGTCCGTCACCCCCCAAAGAGATATAACCACCAAAAGCAGAAACGGGATTATGAGGATCCAAAGGCAAATAGTTCAGAAACTATATGTTATCGTTGCGGTGGAAAAAGGCACTGGTCAAAAGCTTGCCGTGTACCAAGACATTTGGTTGATCTTTATCAAGCATCTCTAAAGAATAAAGGCCCTGAAACAAATTTTGTCTCTGACGACAATTTTGACATCACCCACCTGGATGTGGCAGACTTCTTTGAGCAACCCGAGGGGAAAATAGACCACTTAATCGGTGATGGATCTGTGATGAAGGAAGATGGAATTGTTTGATTTTATTTTACTTATTTGTATTAGTTAGTGAATAAACTAATAGTCATTAGTATCAGCTCGTATTAGTTATTTTATGATATAATGTTAGTATTAGTTCTTTAGAATGTTTCAATATGCTTAAATTTCAATGATATTTTTATTTTCCAGTAGAGTTAATCGATTAACCTAACAGTTAGTCGATTATCTAATATTTCGCATTAAAACTGGACTTTTCCGCAAGCTAAGTTAGTCGACTGTCTGATTTAGTTAGTCGACTAACCTGATGACTGTTTACTAAGTTAGTCGACTATCAACTTAGTTAGTCGACTAGCTAATATTTCGCATTAAAACTGGACTTTTCCGCAAGGCAAGATAGTCGACTATCTGATTTAGTTAGTCGACTAACCTAATGACTGCTTCCCAAGATAGTCGACTATCAACTAAGTTAATCAACTAACCTCAGCAGATTTTGAAAATATTGTTTAAATGTGAAACAAACGGATTGAATTTGTTTATTCTCATGTTCGTGTATTTCTTTTGTATGTCAAACCATGGGTAAGCAAATATGGATATCTCACAAAGCAAGCTTGGTTCAACGTCCAACTGTAAAAATATTTGTTTAGTTGATTCATGTACTACACATACGATACTCAAAGAAAAGAAATATTTCTCTCAACTAAGTATGTGTCAGGCAGATGTTACTACAATCTCTGGTAGTAGTAAATTGATTGAAGGCTCCGGAAGAGCAACTATAACTCTGCCTAGAGGAACAATGTTTATCATAGAGAATGCAATGTTCTCCTCCAAGTCTAAGAGAAACTTGTTGAGTTTTAAAGATATACGCCGGAATGGCTATCATATTGAGACAATAGATGAGAATAATCTTGAATATCTCATCATTACAAAGAATGTCTCTGGCCAAAAGAGGGTTATTGAGAAATTCCCGTCTTTATCTTGTGGCCTGTATTGGACAAAAATTAGTGCAATTGAGGCACATTTAACAGTAAACCAAAAGGTTACTGATTCCAATACTTTTGTACTTTGGCATGATCGATTGGGACACCCTGGATCAATCATGGTGACACGGATTATAGAAAGCTCATATGGGCATCCGTTAAAGAATTTCAAGATTCTTTTAAATAATGAATTTTCTTGCACTTCTTGTTATCAAGGCAAGTTAATTATTAGACCATCACCAACAAAGGTTGGGACTGAGTCACCTACGTTTTTGGAACGTATACAAGGGGACATTTGTGGACCTATTCACCCACCTAGTGGGTCCTTTAGATATTTTATGGTCTTAATAGACGCATCCTGTAGATGGTCTTCCTGTTGTCATCACGCAACCTTGCGTTTGCAAAACTAATGACACAAATAATTCGACTACGAGCACAATTTCCTGATAATCCAATCAAGTCTATTAGACTGGATAATGCTGCTGAGTTTTCATCCCAAGTATTTAATGATTATTGCTTATCAATTGGGATAAAAGTGGAACATTCTGTAGCTCATGTTCACACTCAAAACGGTCTTGCAGAATCTTTAATTAAACGCCTGCAGTTGATTGCAAGACCATTACTCATGAAAACGAGGCTGCCCACTTCGGTATGGGGTCACGCCATTTTGCATGCAGCAATGCTAATTCGTCTCAGACCGACGAATTATCACAAATATTCCCCGTTGCAATTGGTTTTGGGTCATGAACCCAATATATCCCATTTAAGAATCTTTGGATGCGCAGTAGATGTGCCTATAGCACCGCCATACCGCACCAAAATGGGTCCGCAAAGAAGGTTAGGAATATATGTTGGGTTTGAATCGCCCTCCATTATTCGCTACCTCGAAACATTGACAGGGGATTTGTTCACTGCACGATTTGCAGACTGTCAATTTGATGAGACACTTTTCCCAAAATTAGGGGGAGAAGTTGGTGAAACCAAACGGGAAATTTTGTGGAAAAATGCATCATTATCTCATCTTGATCCACATACCTCTATTTGTGAAAAAGAGGTGCAAAAGATTATCCATTTGCAAAGAATAGCAAATCAAATGCCTGACGCATTTACGGACTTGAAAAGGATAACAAAATCCCACATCCCCGCGGAGAATGTTCCAATCCGTATTGATGTCCCTGTTGGACAATCATCTAGTGTCATATCCAATGAGTCGAATGCACGCCTGAAGCGTGGCAGGCCATTAGGTTCCAAAGATCGAAATCCTAGAAAGAGGAAAGCAAACGATCAAAATGACACTACGAAAGAATCTCATGAGGAAATTCATGATTTAATAAATTCTGAGATTCATGAAGAATCCATTGAGCCCGAGACTCAAGAAAATAAGGAACTATCAATAAATCCAATCGATATTGAGGCAAATTTTAATCGAGTGGATATAGTGGTGGATTATGTCTTTGCTTTTAATGTCGCATCTAGCATTATGCAAGAAAGTGAGGATCTTGAACCTCAATCTGTTGGAGAATGTCGAAAAAGACATGATTGGCCAAAATGGCAAGAAGCAATCCAATCAGAATTGAATTCACTGGCAAAACGTGAAGTTTTTGGCCCTATAGTTGAAACACCTAATGGTGTTAAGCCTGTTGGCTATAAATGGGTCTTTGTACGCAAGAGAAATGAGAAAAACGAGGTACAAAGATATAAGGCACGCCTTGTTGCACAAGGATTTTCTCAAAGGCCTGGTGTCGATTATGAAGAGACATATTCGCCTGTAATGGATGCCATAACTTTTCGTTATCACATTAGTTTTGCTGTCCTTGAAAAGCTTGACATGCATTTAATGGATGTGGTTACTGCCTATCTTTATGGCTCACTGGATAATGAGATATACATAAAAATTCCCGATGGACTCAAAATGCCAAACGCTCATAATTCAAAGTCCCGGGAAATGTTTTCAATCAAATTGCAAAGATCCTTTTATGGTCTAAAGCAATCAGGATGAATGTGGTATAATCGTCTTAGTGAGTATTTATTAAAAGAAGGCTATATAAATGATGCCATTTGCCCGTGTGTTTTTATAAAGAAAACAACATCGGAATTTGTTGTACTTGCTGTATATGTCGATGACATAAACCTTATTGGAACCCCCATAGAACTCCAAAAGGCAATTGATTATCTAAAGAATGAATTCGAGATGAAAGATCTCGGAAAGACAAAATTATGTCTTGGTTTGCAAATTGAATATTTGGCGAACGGAATTTTTGTTCATCAATCTACCTATATAGAAAAGGTACTGAAACGGTTTTACATGGATGGAGCATATCCTTTAAGTACTCCGATGGTTGTTCGATCACTTGATGTGAATAAAGATCCATTCCGACCGCAAGAAAGGAATGAAGAGCTACTTGGTCCTGAAGTACCATATCTTAGTGCAATTGGCGCACTAATGTATCTTGCAAATACTACAAGGCCTGACATAACCTTTTCAGTTAATGTCTTAGCAAGGTATAGCTCGGCTCCCATAAGGAGACATTGGAATGGGATCAAATATATATTGCGGTACCTAAAAGGGACTACCGATATGGGCTTATTTTATAGCAATAATTGCAGTCCTGATCTTGTTGGTTATGCTGATGCTGGATATTTATCCGACCCACACAAGGCTCGATCTCAAACGGGTTATGTGTTTACCTGTGGAGGCACCGCCATATCTTGGCGATCGACTAAGCAATCAATTGTGGATACTTCATCTAATTATGCCGAGATAATCGCTATCCATGAAGCAAGTCGGGAGTGTGTGTGGTTGAGGTCTATAATACATCATATTCAAGACAAATGTGGTTTGAAGTGTAACAAACTACCCACGACTTTGTATGAAGACAATGCAGGATGTATAGCTCAATTGAAGGGAGGATTCATAAAAGGAGATAGAACAAAGCATATTTCACCAAAGTTATTTTTCACACATGATCTTCAAAAGAATGGTGATATCAATGTGCAACAGATTCGTTTAAGCGATAATATGGCAGATTTGTTCACAAAATCTCTACCAACGTCAACCTTCAAGAAGCTGGTTCACAAGATCGGAATGCGAAGACTCAAGGATATGAATTGATGCTCTTTTCAGGGAGAGTTAATGCGCGTTGCACTCTTATTTCCTTACAAGGTTTTGTCCCAATGGATTTTTCTTGCAAGGTATTTAACGAGGCAACCAATAGGCGCATATTCAAACATGTGTACTCTTTTTCCTTTTCTTTAATTTTTTCCCATTGGGTTTTGTTTTAGTTAAAGTTTTAACGAGCCACATTATTGAATAGACATTCAAGGGGGAGTGTTATAAAATATTCTATTTTAGGTGAATGTCCATATTTAGAGAGATTTTAGGGTTTACTTCTTGGTGGCTAAGTCACCACCTCCCTATAAATAAAGGGGTTCTATTCCATTGTAAATCATCCCCAAAGTATCAATAAGAATACTCCTCTCTCTACTTTTCTCTCTATTATTCTTGTTTTTGTATTATTATTCTTGTTCTTATATTATTTCATAACACTAAAAGTGTTATAGTAGGATTTATTCCAACAGTTATTCCCACAAAAGCAAAACGCCCCCGCCACAATCTTTCCTCGAATAATCTTTTTCATATTTCAGTGTCATTCAAATACTTTGGTACGAAGAGGAATCTTGACGTACAATAGAAATGGCATTAAATGATCAGGAAATTACTGTTCAAGTAAAAAATATAAGGTAAAAATGTGTAAATATAAGACATGGAGTCAAATATCAACGAATTAAGATAAATAAATAATAGGTAACTTCTTTTTATTTGCGTAAATGTTGGTAGATAATATTTATATATTATTTGGTTATGCTAGTTAAAAATCACAAATATTGGGTAAAATAATAAGGATGCGTATAGACTGTTTCGAATTTTTATTTTTATATTTATTGTTTAAAAATGGCATTCTTGAAAGAGCCTTTTGAGACAGGAGCTATATTGAGTTGTCTTTTCGTGTATTGTGAATGTCCCCACACTAAATCTTGTAAACTTTCCCCATCCACTACTTCGTCCTGAAAATGGCACCTGCTTAGGATCCCACTTCTCATTCTCTGACATCCAAAAACTCAAACATACAAATAGAAACAAAAAAAATACTTGTAGATAAGCACTCTCAGCAGTATCCTTCTTCTTGCGTTTCTTTTTATTCGGTGGTCGATATTTATATTTTCACTCATTAATTTAAATTTATATCGTGTAATATACACATTAGTAGAAGAAATCACTTTTCACTAAAATGATTTTTTCCTTTTTCTTTTTTGCAAAAATTGAGATATCTAGCTAAGATGAATCGATTGTATTCGTGTCACCATAATCCTTAGTAATATTGAGATTTTGAGTTAAATATATTTGTATAGCGATTTCTTTTAACTTTATAATACCGGTATGGAAACAAAAATATATTTACTTTGTTACTCCCTTTGCTCACTTATAATTGTCTACAATGGACTTTACACTCCCTAAAGAAATAAGTAAGAAATAAAATACATATTATACTATAACACCTACAATAATGGTAGCATTTTAAAAAAATGTATTGAAAAATGATTTGAGAAATGAGTAGTAAATAATAAGGATAAAATATGAAAAGAAGTTGGATGTTCTCTTGGTTTACTAAAATGAATAACTAAAAGTGAAAATGTCTTTTTATTATAATTGACAAGTAAAAATGAATAAAATGAGTATTGTTCTGAATATGGCAGAATCATTCATGGAATCAGAGTAAGAAGAAAAATCATGCACTTGAAAATAAGTATAAGTAAATACTTTAAATTATTAGAGGGTAATTTCACTTTTTTCCCCTTTAGATGTAAGATGAAATCAAAATATCTGTATACTAAACTAATTTTGAGAGTCAAGTTGACAAAATAATTGAGAAAGACTGATGCAATAAAATCATGATTCTGAAATATATATCCAACTAAAAACCGTCAATATTCTTCAGTTCGAAAGAGACTAGTTCGATGAAGTTAAAATAGTATGGGCTAGCTAAGTTCTGGATTGATAATTAAAAATAGTCAGAGTTTATAAAATTATTAAAAAATAACTACTAATTTGTTGTAACACAAAAATTCTAATATAATATACTAGACATTAGAGCACCTATGTATGAACTTCCAGCATATACGAAAAGTTCCAGCATAATATACTGGATATTGAAACACATGTATATGGTCTTCCAACATATTATGTTGGAACTCCATGATATTATGGAATTCCAACATGTTATGCTCGAAGTTCTCTTATAAAAATTCGAACTCAAGCATATTATGCTGGAATATTTTCGGATTTTTAACAGTGTTTTTGTTCAAATTTATCTTATACTTTAAAAGTAGCTAAATTTTGATTACTTTTGAAATTGTAGTTATTTTTCAATTATGTAAGGCCCGTAACATTTCTACTAAAAATCGGGGTTTCATGGTGCCAAGGTGGGCTAATGCAATTGAACCGCGGTACGAACTTTTTGGTTTGAACAGGGCGTTAGGGAGTTGACGAATTTTTTTTGCAGAACATGGCATTTCTACGGTTCAAATACACCGTAGAAAAGATTCGAGGATCGCAGATCATCCGCAGAGTGAAGCATAGAAATGCCAAATTTTGGAGGTTGTTTTGCGGTCAACTATGCGACTGCAAAACCGTTTCACGGGCCGCACGTCCGTCGGAGCTAGCATGAAAAATTTCGGAAGGAGGTTCTGCAGTCCTTTCTGCCACAGCAGAATTGATTTGCGGACCACAAACCTATCGCATACCTGTACAGAAATACCCAGTTCCGGAGGGCCATTATGCATTCCACTTCACGGACCGCAGAAGTGTTATGCGGTCACATATGCGACCACAGATCTGCATCAGGGTTTAATTTTTTCTAGTTTCATAACTCGACCCTATTTTGATATATAGTCATTAAGGACCATTTGTAAAGGAAAAATATGATATTTTGTAGAGAGAGAAAGTGCCATAGAGTGAGAGGGAAGTCCCAATGCTAATTGCTCATTAATCTTTGCTCAAAAATTATTGAAACATTCACAAGGAAAACTCACAAGGTCTTCACCCAAGAGGTGAGATTCTAGATCTAACCTTCAATTTCAAAAATTTGGATTGGGAATAGGTAATGGGGAAGAAAGTTTTAAAGATAAAAGTTGTCATTTATGCATGTATATGTTAATGAAGGTGGTAGGGATTGTGGAGTAATTGTGGGTGGCCTATTGAAATGGGGATTGATTGTGGGGTAAAAAAACCGACCATAGGAGGACCTTGAAACCTTAATGCACACCTAGTGCTTAATAAAATTCTCAAATGAGACGAAACCCCGGGTATATTCCTAACTATAGTTAAATTTTATCGTATCTTTAATTTAGATTGAAATAGCTATGAGTTTCGGAACCTTGTAGTAATTCAAGAAAGCACAAAGGAAGTATGTTAGCGAAACGCCTCTTGTTGAATCAATTTCCATAACGTCATCGTAAGTTGCTGTTATGGTTAGTTTAATTTGTTATGTCTCATGTCCCGAGCCCTTCATAATAGATTTGATGATTCTAAAATAAGTGTTGTGCTGAAAGATGTATGTACCAAAAATGTATCCCAAAAGTTCTTATCATATCATAATTTCCTCTGAGGATGTAACCTAGTATGATCAATATACCAAAGGTGTTGTATTTTGAAAAATTCATGTTTCAATTGTAAGCTGGTATGACTAATTGTGGAAAAGCAATTTAATCTGCCTAAGACTCTTTTTTGCTCATATATGTGCTTAAAGTTTGATTTAAAATCCTCTTATTAATGATAATCCATGGTAACACTTGAAAGTCATGAGGGAGAGTATGAGATATGAAACGTGACCAACGTGCCAAGTGATATTACAATTGTGGCAACTGGTGCCAGTGAAATGGAAAGATCTATGAAAGATTATGCAATAATTTGTAAACCCTTTATATAATAAATGCTTTGGGAGTATCGTTTAGTCACGGAGGAAGGGTAGGTTAAACTAAGCTAATCCCGAAACTACACGTGCCTGTGTAGGAGTGATTGGTAAAATCTTCGTCTGAGGTGGTTAGAGTTTTCCCCAAATATAGGATGAGATTGAAGTGTTGCGATAATCCCCTTAAATCAGATGAGATGATTGTTAGCGAAATGTAAGTTGACCTCGACCCACACAACATTGTGGTAAGGCCGCTTAGCCGATCAGGCTGAGATTCAGACACCATGTCGGCACATGGTGGTATTGTGAATGGACATCTCGGGGTGAGACAGCTAAGCCGATTGAACTGAGATCAGACTCTGTGCCAAAAGAACGATGGTATATCGGTACTAAAGATCTCCCAACTTTAAATATTGAAACTTATTTGAAATTTATCTTTTCTCCTAACTTGATACTTTAATATTGTTTGAGGCCATCATTGATTCCATATTTCTTTCTCATTGTACTATTACTCGTTTTATTGAGGGGGAAATTAGTTTTTCATACTAATACTATTCCATATGTACTAACGTCTTTTTTGTCAGGGGCACTGCATCTTTAATAACTGCAGGTGGTTCCACAGCATGCGGCATTGAGCAGTGATAACAGTACACGCTCTCCTCAGCTGGCTTGGGTAGTTCCACTTCATTCCGGGATTCTGTATCTCTTGTCTTTTGTGTATAATATTTTGAGGTATAGTCGGGTCTTTATTGTCGGTGTTGTCATAGCACTCTATTTTTATTAGAGCCTTCGTAGACATAGTGTGGGCTGTACTTTATCTTGAGAATATTCAACTAAAAGTGTTGTAATTGTATTACCTATTCCACTTCAACTATGCTTGTATAATGCACTATTTGGGGACTTGCTAATGACGCAACTTGTGGTAATGAACTGGTGTTGTTCACATGACCTCTTACTGTCTAATTAATGAAATGTTTCTTTTCTTTATGCACGAGTGAATTGAGTAGGCGACATTGTGCATGCTTGTTTGACAAGGGTATCTTGGTTAAGTATCAGTCGAGCTCTTTAAAATTTTTGGGGCGTGACTAATTACCGCTTATAAATCTAGCTATTTTTTAATATCTCCATGATGAATGCTCATTGGGCCGTCATTGTAATTTCCAAGTAAATTGAAAAAGTGAAACTAAAGGTCAAATGCTTTACTTAATGTAAAGTAAACAAAAACCATCCAATACAAAAGTTTCTCCAATTAAATTATCAAAACTCTTATAGGTCTATGATGACTAGTTAGTCTGTTGTTCTACCCTTAATCCCTATCAAGCAACATTATTGGTAGCAATAACTCAACAAATTAAAAGAAAAAACACAAAAGTCAAGCTGACTATAGGAGCAGCAAAATTTAGGATACATCTATATAAAATAGTTACCACTTGAGTATAGGCGAGAAACTCAAAGCAAAATGTTTTTTTGTATAGACTATAGAGCCTGAAATAATGGAACATTTTTGTGTGGGACACCATGATATTCCCTTTGCCTTTTTTTCGCAAACCCATGCCTTGAGGAAAGCAACTAAACGACAAAAAGATAGTCCCTCCTAAAAAAGAAAAAGAAAAGCCTTCCAAATAATATTTCAGTCCCTACATAATTCCAAACTCATAGAGCTTTGTTTCTTACTTTCCTTTTTTATAGAACATCATCAAACTTGTCTTTCTCATTAACCAAAAGGACATTTTGTTCATCATCATCATCACTTGTGTCATCTCTATGCCCCATCATTTCCAAGTTGGTCAGCCTCTTGGCTTTCAATGCCTCACCTTCCCAATCTGTGCAGCAATGCACAACATAAAGTATAGAGATAGCACAGGCTGCTTGAGCTGACAAGAGACCATACCATAGGCCACTGAACCCAACTTTTAGCCAGAAGGCTAATCCTACGGCCACCGGGGTACCCACGAAGTAAAATGAGCCGAGGTTGATCCGGGCTCCTATGGCCGGTCTAGCCGTTCCACGGAGTATCCCGCAACCGGTGGTTTGTGGACAGTTTCCAAGCTCACACATCCCTATTAATGGCAAGACTGACGCAACAAGTGCTCTAAGCATGTCATCTTTTGTAAATAAGGCTCCCCATTTGTCCCTGAAGATCACTGTCCATATGACATTGATGAATCCAATCACAAATGCACAAGCTAATGCAACTGTTGCAGCTAACTTGGCTTTGTATGGTTTCCCAGCTCCTAACTCATTCCCTACCTGAATTTGACATTAAATTAATATATCATTACAAAAAGATAATTCTATAATATCCAAGTTTAAGATAAAATGGCATAACATTTTAAAGTCAGAGATGTTACAATATTAAGATGCTGCTAGTAAAATGCCAAACATATAAAATATGCAAAAAGAGATGAGGGTATTTAGGCATGAAATCTCTTGGTCAACTCTAGTTGGTTAAATGGCTATGTCATATATTAGCCAATTGATATGGAAGTTGGCATAAAAGAGGATGTAACCACTCAACATGGATGATTCAATCAAGTAACTGAACAAAAAGCATACAATCTTTAGGAAACTAGACAAGAAATTTTGTTCTGTTTTTTCAACAGTTCAAGTTAAGTTATAATAGGAGCCTCCCTCTAAAAGGTATGTTAGTTATATGCTATCAAGAACCAAGATTTCCATAACAGTCTCATGCATATAATTGATAAAAAATCTAAAACAGGAAATGAAGTTCATTTATCATACAGAATCAAGCAATGTCACAGTGCACTGTGACAAAAGATGGCTCTATAATATAACCTAAGAATCATATATAGTGCAATATGCAACAAAATGTCGACACGTTTCACTCCTTTTTAGGATCTCCATTCACCAAATTGTACAAATAAATGTTCCACTATAGTATGTCAAACCATAAGAAACCAAAGATGAGCAGCCACTTGGGATAATGAATAGCAAAGGTTTCAATGGCCTAATTGCTTTCCAGTTCTAAAGTACTCAATCATTAAACAAAAAGGTTTAGGACAAATAAGCATTTGCAATGTATTTGAGTCAAAGATTCGACAGAAGGTAGGGGTGGTCCCGGTAGATGAGAAGATGCGGGAAGCGAGGCTGAGGTGGTTCGGGCATGTACGGAGGAGAGGTCCCGATGCCCCGGTGAGGAGCTGCGAGCGGCTGGAGATTGTTGGCGGTCGGCGAGGAAAAGAGAGGCCTAAGAAGCATTGGGGAGAGGTGATTAGGCAGGACATGACTAGAATGCAGGTTTCCGAGGACATGACCCTTGATAGGGGAGTCTGGAGGTCTAGAATCAGGGTTGTAGGCTAGGGGCTCGTAGAGTTCTTCGTACGCTTCACCCGGAGTTGGGTGTGGAATAGCAGGGTCACCCATAGATGATTAGTGTTTTAGCTTATGTCCCCTTATGGTTGTTAGTATGGTAGTTACGGTTTGTTATTATTGCATGCGACTGTATTTATGTTTCTTATGTTTACATAATTATTTACGTTATTTCTGCGGGATTTACTAATGCTCTATTGTTTTGTTTTGTCTTGTTTTTGTTTCTAATTTTGTCTTTGTTTTTGTTTTAATGCAGCTTTTCATTTTATCCTACGCGTCGAGGGTCGAATAGAAACAGCCTCTCTACCCTTTGGGTAGGGGTAAGGCTCGTCTACATATTACCCTCCCCAGACCCCACCTGGTGGGAATATACTGGGTAGTTGTTGTTGTTGTTGAGTCAAAGAGGTCAAATCCATCCAACAAATTGAAGCAAGTTGTTCCCTCAACCCTTCCCCCCTAAGTAACTTGTCACCATTAAATATGTCAATTGATCACAAAAACATTCATTAATATTTGTCAGCAAACATTACAAAGATCATTATCAACTAATCATCACTTTACTTATGCTAACAATAATTGCAGTAACAGGAATATGGCTATATCATGCATCCATTAGTTAAAGTAAACGAACAAAATGATTTTCTTTGGTGGGTTTGATTTGCAAGAGCTCAGCAGATTTCATGACAAGACAAAAGTGATTTGTCACAAAATTACATAATTACTGACTCCCTGGTACTGAAATGGGAGAATCATAGAAGAAGAAAAAGAGGGTTTCTAGCTAGAAACTATATCTTCCACATACAAATGAGATAGTTAAATTAGAAATTATAATTCCATATATAATACTCTTTCTTTTTTAGTCTTATAGTGACCACCTTTCTACATCTAACAACTCTCTAAACTTTAACTTACCATTTTCCCTTAATAAAAATGTCATAATATATTTATAAACCCACGTGTCACATACCAAAGTATATCTTTCTTAAACTCTATGTCCAATCAAATACCACAAAAAAATGTAGTATATGAATTATAAGTTAGATTCCCAAACGTTAAATGGCTTTCTCCAAGAATTTATAATAAAAGCTCTCATCATGTCAGCGTTAAGTTGGAGAGAGAGGAAACAGACTCTAGTAGTCCGATCCTTCCCGAATCCCACGCATAACAGGAGCTTAGTGCACCGGACTGTTTTGTTTTTCATGTCAGCATTATGTATGCTTCCTATAGTAGAAGGAATCACAGTTACAGCACAAAAAGGTGATGGAAAACTTACCCTGGCAGATACACAGCCAGCTAAGGCCATGGGAACAGTGTACATAAGGCTAGTGGTCTGTATCATAATCCCAGTAGCAGCAACAGCAAGTCTTGGATTAGGCAAATATCCAGCAAGTACAGTCACAATCTCATACCACCACCACTCCAAACATATCCCTATACAACTAGGAACTGCCAACTTCAACAGTGGCCCCAACCCACCACATATCCCTCCAATCCCAGCCGTCCATCTCCACTCCCACCTCCCATATACACACACATACCCCATCATCAACACCATCATATGCAGATTAGTCAGCACTGAAGCCATAGCAACTCCTGGTACCCCTAACCCCATCACCACCACCAGAAAATAATTCAAAGGCACATGAAACAGCACTGCAATAAAAGTGCACCACATTTGTGGCTTAGTCACCCCTTGTGACCTCAGGTACACCCTAAGAGGCTGCAACAAAGTGTTTGTTGCAAGATCAGGGAGTGAGTATATACAGTAAGTTGCAGCCACTGCTGTTATTTCCTTGTCTTGACACATGAAAAGCATGATGGACTCAAGGTTTATCCACAGAAGACTTATGGGAATGATGGCCAACAAAAGTATACAGATCATACGTTGAAGGGAAAGTGAGAGCAAGTCCCAGTTTTTGCTGCCATAAGCTTGGCTACAAACTGGTTCAAGACCTGAAGCAAGACCAACAAGAACAGAGTAGCCAGTTATGTTTGTGAAACCAATGGAAAGTGCTCCACCAGCAAGTTGTAAACTTCCAAGCCTGCCCAAGAATAGAACAGACACCACTGCTCTAACATACACCAAACAATTCATTGCTGTTATTGGCAAAGCCATTCCCCATAGCTCCTTTAATTCCTCCACCACCTTTTCAAATGCAACTTTAATTTAGCATCCTCTCTTCTCAAACAACATAAGCATTTAAATTTTGGGGGTAAAAGAAGAAAACCTGGGAAGGAGTAGGCAGTTTGTGGGACAAAAAGTCAGGGTCTTTCTCTGCCATTGATGAAGCCTGCAGCCTGAAGGATAATCAAGAAAACCCCTTAGAATAGCATGCAGTGGTCTGTAAACCACACAATGAACACTTCAGATTATTACGCAAAACAAAACCAAGACATCAGAACAGTAAAAAGAAGAAGATCAAACATCAATATTCAAGATTTTTCACCTTTAGTTTAACTCTCAATATAGTTCTCTTCCTTCATCATAAATAACAAAAACATGAAAACAAAACCAACCCACCTTTTACTTACCCTGTGCTTGTCAGTTCCTCAAACCAAAATAAGTTGTCAAACTGTAACGCAAAAACAAAAGTGAAGGCATCAATACAAAAACAGAGAAAGTTGTAGTACAAGCTTGCTCTTTTTTATATTTACACAATCATGAAACAATGAAAACAAAACCAACCCACCTTATGGTATACCCCAGTACATCAGTTTCTAAACCCAAGAACTGGTTCGAATTTCAAGATTTCACGGAGAAGGGAAAGAAAATGGTGAAAACCAAGAAAATCATGGGGTTCTATTTCTATATATATATATATATATATGGTTGTGATGTGCATATATATAGTGAAAATGGATTATCTATTTTTCTCTTCTTTTTTATTTTATAATATTATGATACGGTTATATATGTATATGGGTTTTGTTGCCTAGGATAATAGGGGCAAGAAAAGGTAGTACAAATAAATGCTAATGGCGGCGACTGTGACCTGAGAGTCTGAGACTAGTTTGAGAAGACACATGAGAAAAGGAAAGCACTCTGCTCTATTTATTTAGTATTTATTTTTGTTTTAGAGTGAGAAAGATTGATTGATAGGGACCTCCCTCAGCATATATAAACCAAGAGGCGAAGAGGGGTTGGAGAATGAGACAATGGGATTTTTTAGCTGCCTATTTTATGCTATATTACTACACCTTTCACTACTGCTCCACTACTACTTTTACAGTTTCATTACAATATATATTTTATGAATATATATTGTGCGTGTGAAGGAGGAAGGGGAGATGGAGGAGCGGGGCAGAGGAAAGGACCACCAGTTTATTTAGTTTGTTGTTCGTGGGGATGCTGACGCTCAGGCTATTAAATTTACCTATTTTTGCACATGAGAGGACTTTCTATCTTTTTTTTTTAGCATCTCAAAGTTGCTGAGAATGATGTTCTGAAAGTTAATTTGAATAAGATCAAATAAATATAGGTTATTCCATCTATTTTAATTTATGTGAATTTATTCGATTGGATACAAAATTTTAAAAAAATAAAGATTTTTGAAACTTATTATTCTAAATAAGTCAAAAAAGGGACTATAGTATTTGTTTGGTTATAAAAGTTTCTCATTAAGGGTAAACTTATAAATTTAAGATAAATTGTTACTTTCTCCGTTTCAATTTATGTGAACATGTTTGACTTGACTGGATGCGGATTTTAAAAAAAAAATGAAAATTTTTGAAATTTGTGGTTCTAAACAAATCCAAATAAGCCCAATTTTTGTGTAGTTATAAATTTTTTTTATTATTAGTAAAGTTTAAATTTTAAGCTAAATTATTACCAAATTTAAAAAAGATTTATTTTTTTTGAAATGGACCAAAAAGGAAATAAGTTTACATAAATTAAAATAGAAGGGTATAAATTCAGTAAGAGGTCATTCTTTTTTTTTTTAACCAACTAAACAACAAATAGATTCACAAAATTTCTGTTAAAGCTACTCCACTGAAAAAGCTGAACTGTGGCGTTTTTTGTCAATTCAATTCTTAACTTTGGTAAATCATTGTTTTGCAAAATTTGTTTCTCAATGACTCAATCAAAAGCTTCACTTTCCTGATTTTCGGTTGACAAACAATTTTAAAAAAATAAATTGCAACTATGAAAACAAATTGAACTTTTTGTTTATATGCTGCAAAAACTCTTCAAAAATTTGAAGCAATTGCTTTTTGGTTGGAGGAGTAACACTTTTCCATCTCGTCATGTAAAGATTTGAAATCGGATGATACAAATATGACATTGATATATTCTAATTATAATAAGTTTTACTAATATAATTATAGTTTTCGTTGATGGTACAAATATATTGTCTTTCTTGTCTCTTTTCGTTTTCTTGAGCCGAAGGTCTTTCGGAAATAGTCTTTCTACTTTTTAAGAAGGGGTAATGTTTGCGTACACTCTATCCTTCCCAGACCCCACTTGCAAGAACTCACTGAATTGTTGTTGTACTAATATTATTGTATACTTTTTTACTTGAAATTGTGATTTTCGGCTAATAATCCTAAAATATAATCCATCTGTCCCAACTTATGTGAGCCTGTTTGATTAGGTACAGAGTTTACGAAAAATAAAAACTTTTAAAATTTGTGGTCCTAAACAAGTTAAAAAGGGATCTAGAGTATTTGTGTGGTTATAAAATCTTCTCATTAAAAGTAAAATTGTAAGTTTAAACTAAATTATTTCCAAATTTTAAAAAGGATCATTCTTTTTAAAACAAATAAAAAAAATAACTTACACATAAATTGAACTTACTATATATATATATATATATATATATATATATATATATATATATTTTTTTTTTTTTTTACTTTTAACATTTCATGGAAGAATGGCCTTTGCAGTTATTTGTCCATTTTAGCCGCTAGTGTTGTTCCTTACCTCGTGTTTATATTAGTAAAGCAAAGATTAGTAATGCATGAGTTAATAGCAGGGGTAGCAAATGGGGGGGGGGGGGAGTAGGGGTGTTCATGGTTCGGTTTGAATCGATTTTTCTCTAAAAAGAAATCAAACCAAGTAAGTCGGTTTTTCAAATATTAGAATCAAGCCAAACCAATAAAATCGATTTTTTTTCGATTCACCTTATGTTAATTTTTCGGTTATTTATCGGATTTTTCTTAAATATAAGACATACATTACCAAACACACATTTCGGCGACAACATTTTTAACGTATCACTATCAAATTAATTGTCCTTTGTGAAATCTATTATTTATCAAAATATATTGATGATAATTGAATCAAATAGTGCTGAATAAATTAAGGGCTCAATTAAAAATATATTATTTTTAACATGAAATAGATTCTTACACTTAACAAAAGAAAACTACCAATTAAACTATAATGTAAAGGTAAAGAATTGTACTAAAAGTGCAAACGATTAATAGTTACTATAAAAAATTTAAAATTTTGTATAAAAGTATACACATATATAGGTTTAATAATAAATTTGAAATAGTTACTCATATATTCGATTTGGTTCGATTTTTTTTAAAATTAAAATAAAAACCAAACCAATTTTGATCGGTTTTTAAATTTCAAAACTAAAACCAAACCAAACAAAAAAATATCGGATTTTTTGATCTGTTTGGTTTGGATTTTCGAATTTTTATGAACACCCCTATGGGCAGGTTAAGCTGAATTTGGGCGGGTCAAGATAATTTATGTCAACTAATGGGTCATTGCTCAACCTAGCCCAAATGTATTTGGGTCAAGATGGGCTAAACAATGGGTCATAATCCAACCCACCCAACTTAACCCATATTTTAGAATCATGCTCATCTTGCAAAAGAAAAAATCTTTTACTTTAAAATATGTAAGTTGACAAATATTTTATGTGTAGGGGTGGGGGTTGGGGGTGCGTGGATGGTGCAAAAAAATAAAAAAAATAGAAAATAGAAAATAGAAAATAGAAAATTAAAATTATAAAAAAAGATGAGGGTTTTTTTTTGGGGGGGGGGGTGGGGATGCTGCAGAAAAATAAAAGAAAATTGAAAATGGAAACTTAAAAAAGAAGTAAAAAATATATTTTTGAGGGGTTTTGCGCCGGAAGGGGTGGGGGAGGGAAGGGTAGGAGGTAGGGTGGGTGGGCGGTGCAGAAAGTTAAAAATAAACAAAAGTAAATTTTTTTGAGGGGATTTGGGGGGGGGGGTTTGTGATGTAGAAAATAAAAGAACAAAAAATTAAAAATAAAAATAAATATATATAAATAAAATTGAGGCAACTAAGTAAATTTCTAGATGAGTTGGGTTGAGATCCTTTGTTTTGGGTGAGTTTCATGGGTTGTATTTGGGTTGTTAAATGGGTCAGAATAGGCTATAAAAATAAGACTTTTACACCCTATTGAAAATCTCAGTACCCTATTTATTTTAATAAATACCATTTTAAAATATTACATCCTATCAATACCTTTTACAGCAAAAAATTTAAATATAGTTACATCCTACAATTAAGGCACCATCTATGCTAAATATTAATTTTCTGTCTCCCTTTTTGTATTTTCTCTCACATAATTACCGCGTATCCGCAAACCCCAATACAATCTCTCTCCATACAACCAGACTCTCTTCTCGCACAAACCCTAGTTTCTTAACTCTGCTCCCACCCAAAATCTCAAATTTCAATCCTTAAACTATGAGAATCATCAATTACCTATGTGTGGAAGAGTCTAATGCAGTGAGTGTGACATATCTCTTTGCATCTGTTATCAAAGAAAAGGAGGAGAAGGAGAGAGACTAAGTACGGGTAAGTATCAAAGAAATTGACTCCGAGGCGAAAGGCTCCACGGACGGCGACAAAGGCGTCTTGTTCGGAGACATCCCCGAAGACTTTGCCAAGAGGATAACATGGAAAGATTCCTTTTCACGTACCTTTTCAGTTTTTGTAGATGTGTTAAGGGGCTCACCAGCCGTAATTAGTGGTTGGCCGCCGGCCAGCGAAGCCATATGGCTGTTTCCCTCTCTAGATCGCTCAAATCGTCTATTTGTATTCAGTTCTATTCGAATGTATTCTTCAGCTGTATTCACTTGTATTTAGGTTTAATCTGTTATATTTAACTATTTTATTCAGCAATAACTAGTTGTATTCAAGTGTTTTATACAACTGTATTCAGCTGTAGTTAGTTATATTCAACTATTTTATTCAGTAGAAGTTAGTTGTATTTTGTTGCATTCAAGAGTTTATTTAGCTGTATTCAGTTATATTTTTATTGTATTCAAGTGTTCTATTCATATGAATTAAGGTATATTTTGTTGTATTCAACTGTATTATTCATATGTATTTTTCGTTATTAAGCTATAATCTTATTATGTATATTTCAAATATAGCTTAATAAGAGATCGTTTTAGTTCGTTGAGTTAAATTAGGAGAATATCATGTGATTTTATTTCCTTCCGTTTTTAGCGCAGAAAGTTACTGTATTTAATGTTAATGTCGCTTGAATACAACTAAATGCATGTCAAACTTAGCTGAAATTTCAGATTTTACGCCTATATTTTTGGTTGTATTAATGAATACAACAACTTAAATACATGATATACATTGTATACAAATATAAAAGGTATCCATAACACGTAATATAACAAAGGGTATCTATAATTGGCTAATTAGACAAAAAAGATGGTGCTTTATGAAAAATTCCCTAAAAAATAATGGGTTAACTTTGGCTCACCCCAAATTAACCCATGAGCTAAAATGTTTGTAGCCCAAGTCATCAATCTTTGGGCTAGTTGGGCCGGTTAGATAGGTTTGAGCTCAAATTGCCACTCCTAAATGCAAGCATTAGTTATGCAGATATTATTTCATATAAATCGTTTGGTGTGGTGTATTAAAAATTATAGTGCATTGCATAATTTTAAAGAAAAATAATTGTTTTAAAAAATTCATCCATATTATCTAGCTTTAAGGGACTTTAAGGACAATTTTGTCTTTAACCATACAGATGCATGCATTAAATGGCCTTGGTATTACTAATTAATGTCATGGTTTTCTATGCATTAATTTTATATAGGATAATATCAAGTATGATGTATATATAACTAACACTACAAGTTGAAAAAACGTACCAAACAAGGTATTAGTAATACATAGAGCTAATGCTTGCATTATTGTTTCTAATACCTCCTACCAACAACTCTTAAGGGTTGCGTGAAGTGAAAAGTATGCATTTATTATTATTAACAAAAGTTTTTGGGTTTTAACCTTGAGCGTAAAGTTGATTTTGTTAAGGATAATTTAGTCGGATCACAATATAAGTACTTAACAGAAATTGGAAAACCAAAAGAAAGAACTTAAATTTCTTTTGTAAAAAATTACAAGATTAATTGCATAGACCATTTCATATCATGTATGTCCAAAACCACAACTTCTTCTCTTTTCAATTGTTTAAACCCACAACTTTAAGTTATTTGAGTAATGCATTCAAACATTTTGCCCCCACTCTCCAAAATTCCGACACACTAGACTAACAATTTTGGCAAAAAATACACAATAATGTGCTTATGAGGAGGGACATTTTGGAATGTTTGATAAGAAAAGGAAAAGTTTACATACAAAAAATAGAAAAATATACTGGCTAGGCTAGTTTTAGATATGATAACATAATGATGTTTTGAGCATAAGCAAATATTAATGAAGTTAAATTAACGTTGCATATATTGTAGTAAACATCTTTTTAATTTGTAATGGTTGCCTCTAGGCTACTTAGTGAACATCTTCAATTCTCCATCAACTATCGCTATCTCCTGTCAACACAAGTAGCGGGAAATTCTACCATCTAAAGTTCAAACAAATAGACAAAAATCTATTTTTGTTACTAGAATTTAAATTTTACTCTTACATTATATTTATCCTAGTTTATTGGCTATTATATTACACCTCCAGAGGCAGATATTGAAATTTCCATTCGGGTGGTTGATACAATTAATCTCAAGACAAAGAAAGGAGCTTTGTGATAAATTCAGAAAATGCATATAAATGGACTTAGTTTGACATTTTAATTTCCTGTTTGCTTTAGAAATTAATAGTTGAGGTGCGAAATGATTACCTTTTGAGGATATCACTTGGAAAACTGATGCTGTTTCACAAAAATGAACCCTAAAGTAAAGCAAAAGATCAGCAAATCCTATAAAAGAGGAAGAAGCAAAATCAATTTGTAGACAATAGAAAATAAAGTTGTGCTTTGTAAGGTAATTATAACAATTATAACAAAACAATGACAGACACAAACTTTAAAAATACAAAGTGCTGAGGTTGTATACCTTGGAATATGAAGAATGAGTGTTTGGATTACTTTTCAATTACCTGGCTAGTGAAAAGAGAGAAGAAGAAGAAGAAAATATGATTTACGAGGGTGGACTATAAAAGTTGTGTAATCAATATGGCACCATAAAAATTTTGGTAACTAATATTACAAATAATTTAGTGAAATTAAAGTGTTCAAGTATGTAATTTTAATGGAGTTAATTCTCTGGATAGTCACCCAACTTATAATAATATTCTACCAAAGTCACTTTTGTTTGATTTGGGACAAAAAGATCACCCAATTGTTCTTTTTTGGCTTTAAAAAATAAAGAACATCCACTTGGCATGCCATGTCATATTAAAAATATATTTTTAATATTAACATTTATTTTCCACCGATAACTCTTTTTCTTTCCTTGCAAACATTGATATGATTAATATGATCTATTAAATTATTCTTATATGAAATATTCTTAGTAACACAGATGATATTTATTTTTTAGTCTAATAATATTGGTGTTCGTTTTCAAGCTTAATTGTATTTTAATAATTTAACACAAAACCAATATTAAATCTAAATAATGATATGTCCGACTTAGTTTTAAATTTATGAATAAAATATAAAATACCATTTCAAATTAAAAAATAAATAAATATAAGAGTTTGATAGATTGTTAAAAATCGGAGAAGTAAAGAAAGAATGTAATTTGTCGATAGCCATGTCCTGATTTCATTTAGTACCAATAATTAGTATTGTGCATAATAATTATCACCAGTTACATTCCAGCTATCTGAGATCAACTTGTAGGTAACCCTCGTAGCTTCAAATGGTACATCAATCAAGTACCGACAAGTTTTGTTTGTCTTGCTTCAATTAAATGACATATGATTATGGAAGAACAAAGAAGCTGACGCATTTTAATAAAATTTAATAAGAAAATGATGATACAAGTTATAATAAACCACCATTTAAAGAAAATAAATATTTTGCTCAAAAGATTCATACACTTTGTAAGCTAAAAAACAATTAAAAAAGTATTTGAGAAAATCTTAATCAAGTATAATGCTAGAAGAGATTACTTAGCCAATAATGTGATAGATCTGAAAATATACAAGGTTATAGAGAGCTTAAGTATCAAAGAGAAAAATAGAGAGATAGTTTGCTTGATAACAGTAGAGAGAGAAAGTGGAGAGATAATATTATTCAGAGTAAACCACCTGTCGGTTACAAAGGTGAATGTCTCCTTTATATATTAGGAGATCTTCCTCAAAATAATTAAAAGAAAAGTATAAAAGTTGGTGGCTTCATTGCACGAAGGAAGTCAGACCTTAAACGATGTCGTTCTTCTTCCTAGTTGACTGGGACGTCCCTGTTTGGGTCGTCCTTGCCTGAGGCGACGCGATTTGAGGATGGAATTTTCATGAAGAACGTGTCTGCTTAGACGGGAGAGGGGTGAGTCGGATTTTACCTCATACAGTTAGTCCCTGTGTCCGTTGGAGGCGTGCTCGATGGAGGTCTTCAACAGACATATATGTATGCTCATACGGCGATATAAATCCGTTGACGCTTGGCTCCTTTTTAGAGTGACATCAATGATCATGTGCGTCATCATTACTTTTGCTCCCGAGATGGATCAAAGCCTGACATGACGTTTGGGTTTCCCGCACCAACTCTTGATAGATGTCGCTTCGATTTCTGTGTATCTCGCCTCTATAAGTAACGGAGCGCTTTGAAATGATTCACCACTCGAACCTTCGAAGTACATTTCTCTCTTGCTTTCATCTTGTTTTCCGGCAATCACTGCTTTTCTCAAGAGCTGTTATTTTTACTGGTCGAACTTTACATTTCTAAAACACTCTTTTCTGTAAACTCGATCATGGTGAAACGATCTCAAGGCAGTAAGAGGTCCAGAGATAACGCCCACTCTAGGGTTTCACCTTCCTCTGACGGTGAGGCGGAGGTGGTCGGAGAGGTTCTCGTTCCTCTGTCAGTGGTGAATGTTCTTCCGAAAAATATAAATAAAAGTAATGACTTTAGTCATAAAAGCTCTTCTCCACCCTGGGAACGTAGCGAGTTGACGCTTTCTCACTTGGATGCCCTCAGGATTGTGTATGGGTTTCCTGATCATATCGATATAGTTCGTGCTGGAAAGGACTATGCCAACATGCACATGCCTGGGTTTTGTACGTTCTACGAGTATGCATTCTGGATCGGTTCAGTTTCCCGATCAATCCTCCAGCGGAGAGACTTTGCCATTTCTTTAGGGCGTGCCCGGCTCAACTCACCCCTTACACGCTGAAAGTGTGTAGGATACTTGCCACACACGCGGAGAAAGCCGGGTGTGTGCGTGTGTGGTCACGATCTACCACCTTTTTCAAATGTTCAATGCGAGCTACCTGAGGGGTTTGATGTTGTATCTGACGCATCGCGGCAAGAAGAGCTTCGTGGTACAGTCTGATGACAAGGCCAACCATGGCTATTGGAAGAGATTCTTCTACGTCCGGATGGAGCATCTATTGGTTAACCCCGAAGGGTTTCCGGAGGTGTGGAACCCAGTGTGTAAGTATCCCTTTGTGTTTTCTTCATTGCTTTTCGTTATGTCGGCTTAATCTCTCATGGTTCCTCTCTCTGCTGTTTGTAGTGGCGGCTCGTATGCCTGTATATTCCTCGTCCCTTTCCTGTGCGGATGGTCGTGGGTGGAGAGCATGATGTCGCGTGTAGAAGAGTGCCGTACCTGGGCTCAATTCTGTAGCATATACAGCCCGACTAGTAATGGTCTTCCCTCGTTCTTTCCTTTTTCTTTGTCTTGATTTGAGGGTTCTTCTGTTTGACATATCTTTTTCCTGACTGGTCGGGGTACTTCTAAGAGGGACAAGAGGAGGAGAACTGATGCCGGCCCGTCTGGGGCAGAGTCGGGCTCGAGTGAGAAAGATGTGCCTGGGGGATTCACCCGAAAGTAGTGCCCTCTCGGCCCCCCAGCAGGAAGTCACGCCGAGAGTGACGTCCGGGGATGCGGCTTCAATGGCAGAGGAGGCGACGTCAGATGAGGTTGTAGCGGTGGCGCCCGAGGTCTTGCCTAACAACGAGGGGCTTCCTTCAGGGTCGCCTTCGCAGCCAGTGGAGGCGGCCTATGGAGATAAGGAGCCTCTCGAAAGTAGGAGATCAGGTTGATCATCGGCACAGGGATTTCCGCCGAGCAGGAGAGGGTACGATCACCTCGTCGCGAGTCGGGGCGGATGTTCATGGCCGACGCAATCCGCTCGATGAGGATCGCTCCCCAGGGGAGGGTATACGTAGGGGCTGGTCAGCCTTCTACTAGGGAGAGTGGCTTGCCGGCTGTAGCAGCAGGGACAAGAGCATCTGCGAAGAGGATGGACAATGGTAGGATCTAACCGGCTCGTGTTGAGATGACGGCCGGTAGGTCCACTCGCCGCATTGTGATTCCTAGCGGCTATAACCTTTTGGAGAACTGTGAGGAGGCGGCGGCAGACATGACCCTTCTTTGTGTGGGTGCCGAGGGTGAGGCGTTGGCGGAGGTCAGTGACAAGGGCTTGTCCCGAAGGTAGCAGGCGCTACCTTACAGGTAAATTTTACTCCCCTTCCCATTTGTGTTGCAGGGGTAGTCCGCCTGTGTATTGATCCATCCTTTGATATTTTTCAGGTTCTTGTTTTGGAGGTAGAGAGGGGGCGACGCCTGGCGAAGAGGGCGGATGCCCATATAAAACATTTGTAGAGGTACAAGAGGGTCCGCGAGGCACATCAGACGTTGGCTATGTGTACAAGCAGGACCCTGAATTTAAGCTGTTCCGCGAGGGCCTTACCCAGATGGAAGAGCAATTGAAGAAGCGGCTGACCGAACTTGAAAGTGCTGATGTGCAGCTTGTGGCCGTGGTTGCTTGGAATAGTGAGTTGGAGGCTCTCCTTCAGGCTAAGGATGAGATTTGGAGCTAGGTCGTGCGTTGGCGGCAGAGGCTGTTGAACTTTGGGTGCGGGTTGCGGCCTTGACTCCTGAGCTCAGGGCTAAGGAGGCTGAGATCGAGACTCTTGCGCGGGCCGCCCTGCAGGAGGCTTAGTGTCGGGTTGCTTATGACATGTGGGGTGTACCATGATGTCCGGCTAGTCGTGTTTGAGGAGCTATTGGCAGCTGGTCGGGTCTTCGAGGCGGAAGTAGATAGGCAGCAGAGTCTAACTCGGGTTGCTCGTGAGGCGGCCAGCTACCTCTCTGTCTCGCCCGCTAGAGAAGGATATAAGTCAGAAGATTTTAACCGCCTAGAGTCTGCCTCTTCGATTTCTAGGGACTACCTGCCAAGAGGTGGTGATGGCCCGAGTGCTGGTTATGCCGGCCAGGATGATGGGGGTTCTTAGGGTTTTGTATTTGTACCCTTTTTGTTGTAAATGGGGCCTCTTTTTGAGGTCGGACATGTGTATATAGTTTTTGGATATAATAGTACATACCTTTTTCCCGTTGTTATTCTTCCTTTGTTCCTTGGAACTTTTGTCGTGTTTACTTGTAGTTTGAGCTTAACTCGACTGTCATCGGGTCTTCCGTTTTGCCGTAGTCTACATTGGATCGACTGCTAACGGCAATGGCCTTAGCCATGTTGAATCATTGGCCTTAGCCAAGGTGATATTAGTGGCCTTATCCATGTAACTGACTTTGACTGTCGTCGAGCCTTTCGTTCTGCCGTAGTCGACATTGGGTTGACTGTTAGCGGCGATGGCCTTAGCCATTTTGAATCAATGGCCTTAGCCATGTAATTGAATCGAATGTCCTTAGCCATGTAATTTACTCGAATAGCCTTAGCCATGAAGATATCGATGGCCTTGTCCATGTAATTGACTCGAACGGCCTTAGCCATGAAGATGTCAATGGCCTTGGCCATGTAATTGACTTGAATGGCCTAGCCATGAAGATGTCGATGGCCTTAGCCATGTAATTGACTCGAATGGCCTTAGCCATGAAGATGTCGATGGCCTTGGCCATGTAATTGACTTGAATGGCCTTAGCCATGAAGATGCCGATGGCTTTGGCCATGTAATTGACTCGAATGGCCTTAGACATGAAGATGTCGATGGCTTTGGCCATGTAATTGACTCGAATGGACTTAGCCATGAGGATGTCGATGTCCTTGGCAATGTAATTGACTTCGACTGTCGTCGAGTCTTTTATTCCGCCGTAGTCGACATTGGGTCGACTGTTAGCAGCAATGACTTCGGCCATTTCATTAATTGGGGATGGCCATAGCTTTTCCATTTATTGGATAGGGCCATAGCCTTTTCATTCACTGGAGATGGCAGTAGCCTTTTTATTCACTGAAGATGGCCGTAGCCTTTTCATTCACTAGAGATAGCCGTAGCCTTTTCATAAACTGGAGATGGTCGTAGCCTTTTACACATTGGAGATGAAGATGTGGCCGTAGCCTTTTACATATTGGAGATGAAGATGTGGCCGTATCATTTTACACATTGGAGATGAAGATGTGGCCGTAGCCTTTTACACATTGGAGATGTCGCTGATCCAGTCCCTGTATCAGGTCGGGCTTGAGAGCGTATGGAGAGGCTGACATGATACACCTTCTCCGCAAATATCTCCAAGTGTTCCCTTCATTGCCTCGTTAAAAACCTCCCCGAGAAAACCCAACTAGGCCAAAATTTGAGTGAGGGAAAAAGAGTGCGACTTGGGGGACACCTTTTTAGAAATGGAAATATTTGAGGTGGGCGATGTTCCAGTTGTTCAGGGGTGTTTTTCCTTCCATTGTTTCTAGCTAGAATGCCCCTTTGTTTGGTATTGCTGCGATTTTGTAGGGTCCATCCTAGTTTGTTCCCAATATTCCTTCACTTGGGTCTTTGGAGGCCAATGTCTTGGCTTTGACGACGTAGTCTCCTACTTTGAGCGGTATTATTTTTACTCTTTTGTTATAATACCTTTCGACTTGCTATTTTTGGGCCACCATTCTTATGTGGGCCATTTCTCTTCTTTCCTTAGCTTCGTCAAGGTCTTGGAGCCTATTTGCGTCGTTTTCCGCTCCACTAGAGTGTGAATATCTCAGGCTTGGCTCGCCGAATTTGACTGGTATGAACGCATCGGTTCTGTAAACAAATGAATATGGAGTTGCCCCTGTGCTGGACTTGGGTGTGGTCTTGTGCGCCTACAACACTTCGGGTAGCAGTTCGGGCCATAGCCCTATGGCGTCCTTAAGCTTCTTCTTCAGTATGTTCAATATTGTTTTGTTGGAGGATTCTGCTTGACCTTTGGCGGCGGGGTAGTATGATGTGGAGAGTATCCTCTTGATGCGCCATTTTTCGAAGAATTCAGTTGTTTTTTGACCAATGAACTGTCGTCCGTTATCACAGCTGATTTCTTTGGGAATGCCGAAACAACATATAATGTTCTTCCATATGAAGGCGATGACCTCTTGTTCACGTATTTGTGCGTAGCACCTGCTTCCACCCACTTAGAGAAATTGTCAGTTAAAACAAGTAAAAATCGTACCTTTCCCCGTCCTGCGGGTAGGGGGCCAACTATTCCATTCCCCATTTGATGAAGGACCAGGGAGAGGTGACTGAGTGTAGGGGTTCCCCTGGATTGTGAATCATTAGGTCATATTTTTGGCACTGTTCACATTAGCGGACGTATTCTGCCGCTTCTTTCTTCATGGTTGGCCAGTAGTAGCCGGCGCGAATGATGCACCGTACGAGGGTGCGGTTACCTGTATGGGCGCCACAGTGACCCTCGTGTGCCTCTTCGAGTACTGGCCTTGTTTGGTGCGTGCCTAGGCACTTGGCCAGGGGTCGCCAAACGTTCTCTTGTAGAGATCGTTGCTGATCAGACAGTACTGGGCGGCTTGCACGCGGAGTTTCTTTGCCTCTTTCTTGTCGTGCAGCAGCATTCCATCCCATAGATAGGACATGAACTGGTTGCGCCAATCCTAGGTTAGATTTAAAGAAAACACCTTAGTGTGGTTGATGGCTTAATGGAGGAGAGTGGCCACACTTTCCTTGTTGATGTTTTTGGTGGCCGCGGCTAGTTTTGCCAGGCCGTCCGCTTCGATGTACCGTGCCCTTGGAATTTGCTCGAGCGACATTCATCGAAGGCAACCATCAACCTGCGGATTTCCGTCTGGTATTTTTGTAGCCTTTGTTCTCTAATTTGGTAAGTCCTAGTGACCTGGTTCACCACTAGTTGAGAATCGCAATGGAGGAGGATCTATCGAGCCCCATATTTGATGGCTAGTTTCATACCTGCAATAATGGCCTCATACTCGGCCTCGTTGTTAGTCATTTTAGGGCATTTTATGGACTGGAAAATTATTTCGCCCGTGTGGACATCGAAGACGAGTCCTAGTCCGGATCTCGATGCATTTGCGATGCCATCAGCGTGGAGGACCCATAAGTCGTTACTGGGGAAGGCATGTCAGGCCTCGAGTTATGCCTTCGGCTGGATATCCGTGCTGAAGTCGGCTAGGACTTGAGATTTGATGGCGTTTCTTGGAAGGTACGAGATGTCGTGCTCGCTGAGCTCAATGGCCCATTTTGCTAGACGACCAGATAGTTCAGGCTTGTGTAATACGCTCTTTCGCGGGAAGGTCGTTACCACTTTTATGGGGTGGCATTGAAAATAAGGTTGTAGGTTTCGTGAAGCTACTACTAGTGCTAGCGCCAGTTTCTCAAGGTGTGGGTACCAAGTTTCGGAGTCCACTAGTGTTTTGCGAATGTAATAGATGGGAGATAGCATACCTTTGTTCTCGTGCACCAGGACAACGCTGACAGCGACCTCAGACACAGCTAGATACACCAGAAGTGGTTTGCCTGCGCTTGCTTTGACTAGTATGGGCGGAGAGGCTAGGTATGCCTTGAAATTTTTAGGGCCTCAATGCATTCCTCATTTCATTGAAGCCTATGGTCTTTCTTCAACACACTAAAGAACTTATGGCACATGTCGGAGGATCGTGAGATGAACTTGGAGAGGGCGGATTTTCGACCTGTCAGCTTTTGTACCTTTTTTTTGCTGCTTAGCACTTTCGGGATTGCGTCTATTGCTTTGATCTGATCTGGATTGACTTCAATACCCCTTCGTGACACGAGGAATCCCAAGAACTTTCCCGAGGACACACCAAAGGCGCATTTCTCGGGATTTAGTTGCATCCCGTATCTTCTCAATATTTCGAAGGCCTCCTTCAGATGGTTGAGGTGGTCTTCCTTTCTGGACGACTTTACTAGCATGTCGTCGATATAGACTTCCATTGTTTTACCAAGTTACTCCTTGAACATCTCGATCACCAACCTTTGATACGTGGCTCCCGTGTTTTGAGCCCAAAGGGAATTACTTTGTAGCAGTATGTTTCTCGTTGAGTGATGAAGGTCGTCATCTCCTGATCTTCTTGGCCATCATGATTTGATTGTAGCCAAAATACACATCCAGGACGCTCAATAGTTCATGTCCGGTCGTCGCGTCTATTAGTTGATCGATGTGGGGCAGTGGGAATGAATCTTTTGGGCATGCCTTGTTTAGGTCGGTGAAGTCCTTGTACATTCGCCACTTACCGTTTTTCTTCCTGACCATAACAACGTTGGCGACCAACTCAGGGTACTTGGATTCCTTGATGGAACCATTTGCCAGTAGTTTGTCTACTTCTTCACTCACAGCTTCGTTGATGGCGCCGTTGAATTTTCTCCTCATTTGCCGCACCGGCGGGTGTAGCGGATCAACGTTCAGTTTGTGTGTAGCAATTTCCCGTGGTATCCCTGGCATATATAAATGGGAAAAAGTGAACAAGTCTATATTGTTAGATAAAAATTTACAATACTTACTTGGGTTCGAAAGGCCGTGCCCGATGTAGGCCTTCTTCATGAGGTCGTTGTCATCCTGCACGAGGTCGAGGTCCTCGATTGTGGATTTTCTGGCCTCTATGATATCTGGATCTTTGATGGCATCCTCTGCCGGGTGAACCTTATTCCCCGACAGAGCTGATTTCTATGCTTCTGCGGTCGCTCCTTGGAGTTATTTGGTGTGGGTGTAGTCTTGAGCTATTTTATTGCATTCCTGGGCGGTGTGGGGTTCTCCCCGTATGGTAAGCACCCCTCATGGGATAGGAAATTTGATCACTTGATAAAAGCTCGAGGGGACTACTCTCATGGAACGTAACTAAGGACGTCCAATGATGGCATTGCACGCTGTTTCCTGTTTCGTCACATGGAAAGTGGTTTCGAGCGTGACTCCTCCCTCCAAGACGGGAAGTGTTATTTCTCCATAGGTTCTTTCCACTGCATTATTAAAACTAGTCAGCGTTATGCAGCATGGTATTATCTTATCCTCGAGTCCCATATGTGCAAGGACCCTCGGGTGGATAATATAAGTTCCGCTACCGTCGTCAACCATAATTATCCTAACATCTGTATCCACAATGTGCAAAGTAATAACTAAAGCATTGTAATGAGAAAAAGACAAACAATTGGCATCAGATTTATCGAAGGTGATACTATCTTCGAAGTCATCATACCATTTGTGGGTGATAGTTCGCTTCAACTTGTGAGTAGTGGTGAACTTGACGTGATTGATCGTCGAGTCATCACCATTCCCGATGATCATGTTGATGGTGCGTGTCAGTGAGGGTGGCCTTGGCAGCCCGTTAGGTTGCTCCCGCCCTCGTGCAAATGGGTTTCCCTTTGTCGCCGAGTAGTTCTCTCAGGAACCCCTGGTTCAGCATCCTAACCACCTCCTGCCATAGACCAATGAAGTCTTCGGTTCTATGCCCTCGCTCATGGTGGAACTCGCATAGGGCATTTGACTTTCGGATGGTAGGGTCCGACTTCATGTTTGCCGGCCATTGTACCTTGTTGCCCAACTTCTCTAGTGCGTACACTACCTCTGAAGGAGAAACACAAACGTTATGTGCAGATAATAAAGGAGGCATACCTAATTCATTTTGTAGGGGGGAGACGTGTCGCTGTAGTGCGTTCGCATGCCTTGGTGGCAGCGGATGAGATGATCTGATGTATGGTTGATGTCTTTCCCTGTTGGGGCATGAGATTTGTTTCCGTCGCCCTTCATTGCGCCGGTCCCTCCTGATCTTTGGGAGTATTGTTGTTAGCCTCCTGGTAGGACCGTTGAGGTCATTTTTGTCTGCACGCACCTTGGCACAGTAGGCATTATGGATTTCCTCCTAAGTGGTGGGAGGATATTTCATGAGGCGACTCAGCAGTGTCTTGGTTGGCCTCGAGCCGTCCATGCTTAACCCGTTATGGAAGGCGGCGACTACCATACCTTCCGATACGTTTGGTAGGCTTATTCTCACCCTGTTGAATTTGGCTAGGAAGTACCTGAGCCATTCTCCAGTGGTCTGCCGAATAACAAAGATGTCGTTGACTCTTGCCTATGCTTTCTTTGCCCCTGCATGTGCGGTGACGAATTTGTCTGCCATTTCCTCAAACGTGGAGATGCCCTAGGCTAGTAGCTGGGAATACCACGTCAAAGCTCCACCTATCAATTTTTCGCCGAACTTCTCCAGAAGTACGGACGGTACCTGTACTTTCTCCAAATCGTTACCTTTCACAGCTATGACGTAGTGGATTTGATGGTCTTCGGGATCCGTAGTCCCGTCGTATACCCTCAAATAGGGACGCATTTTGATGGTCTTTTGGATAGAGCATGGTGCGGCCTCCTCTGTGTAGGGTTGGTCCACGAACCTGCCTGCGTCGAGCTTTGGTACCAGTTTAGGAGCACCTGGGATCTTGTCTACCCTTTCTTGATGTTCCTTCATTTGGTAGCGGAGAGACTTATCTTTGTGTTCCATTTAATCCATTTTTCTGAGAATGGCTGTGAGGACATCGTCGTTGGCTCGAGTGTCGATGAGCATATTATCGGCTCGCGCGATCTCGGGTTCATCTTCGGCAGCAATGAGGTCCATTATTGGCGTGCGTCTTACGCCACATTGTGGTGACTTTTCGACCAAGGCGCTCAGAGTGCTTGTGAACTACCCTTTTAGTAGCTCCTTAATTATTGGGGTTGCTTCCTTAGATGCAGAAGTAGAAGCTCCCCTTTCTCGCGGATGCGTCAGATATCTGGGTGGAGAAGGTGGGGTTCCTCCACTCATCGTGGTGCTGGGGGTTGTGTTCATGATATTATCTTCACCTACCTCGTTGAGTGAATCCATGAGGTTGACTCCAACCTCGTCTATTGCTTTCTATTTTGCACAGTTTTCACTCATGTTTGCTCTGATATGTTTCCACAAATAATTGAAATTCGATGTAGGGGATGGTTGTCAGTGGTTTTCTAGGCAAAAACTATAATCTAGATTCTCGAAATCCCCACTGACAGCGCTAAATTATTTTGCTCAAAAGATTCACACATTTTGTATGCTAAAAATCAATCAAAAAAGTATTTGGGTAAATCAAAATCAGGTATAATGAGTTCTAGAAGAGATTACTTAGCCAAGAATGTGATATATCTGAAAATATACAAGGTTATAGAGAGCTTAAGTATCAAGAGAAAAATAGAGATTTAGTTTGCTTGATAACAGTGAAGAGAGAAAGTGGACAGATAATATTATTCAGAGTAAAGCACCTGTCAGTTAAAAAGGTGAAGGTCTCCTTTATATATTAAGAGACTTCCATCGAAATAATCAAAAGAAAAGTACAAAAGTTGGTGGCTTCCTTGTACGAAGGAAGCCAGACCTTAAACGATGTCGTTCTTCTTCCTAGTTGTCTGAGACGTCCTTGTTTGGGTCGTCCTCGCTTGAGGCGACGCGATTTGAGGACGACATTATCATGAAGAACGTGTATGCTTAGACGGGAGCGAGGTGAGCCGGATTTTATCCCATACAATAAACATGGATGCACTTTATAGTTTTATTATATATTACATCCTTGAGAGGATCACAAATAATTATATAAGATTTTAAAAGTATATATATAAAAATTATATATGTATTTTGTTTGGATTTTTTTAATGAATACCAAACTAAATCAAATCAAACCTAATCGATTTTTGATCAATCTGATTTGACTTTTTAATTTGGTGTGATTTTCGATTTGATTTGAACACCCGTACCTGCATGTTATGCCTTAGATTATTGCATAGTATGTACCCGATGGGATGAAAATACGGGTTTTAGCAACATTTTTCCTTTGAGTTGTTATACTTCAATCATATTTGAGCTGGAATGTGTGTGCTTATATTCATCACGTGTTGAGGGTGTATAGGACTTGATAATGACAAAAGATATAATTTTGGAGCTAAAACAGACAATTTAGAACTTCAAAGTATGAATAGAAATCTAATACAATCAACTCAGATCGAGTTTGAGGTCAAAATCCAAGTGTGCATGAAAAAAATTGAAAAATAACTTGAGACCCCAACAATAGTTTATCACGAGGTGCTCGACGTATGTCAGAAGTGCAAAATTTACACTTCCCAAAAAACCCTTCTCCTATGTTAGGGCATGCGTCATATCATTCGACGTGGCAGGCTTATTTCAGGCACGTGTGGTTTGATTTGTTGTTCATAAAGAGTATTTTGGTCCAAAATTGTTCCTACATGGTGTAGATACATGAAAATACGCTTTTAATTTAAGGAATTTTTGACCCACGAAAGATTAGGAGAGTAGTTAAGGCTTGAAGAAACACATGTTCGTTGCTATTTCCACCAACAAATAATTCAATACGCGAGTTTGGGTTGAAAGTTAGTTGTAATATTTTTGGTTTTTATTCTTTTACGATGATATTGTTCTTGTTATTTGTGGAGTAATTTTACCTTAGGGTTTTGGTAGACATGATGTTTTGAGTGTTATGGATTTGACTCTTATTTACTTTTTATAATTTATTGATAGAGTTTTAATATGAATTACATAGTTGTTTACTAGTATATTATTTAATCGAATGTCACGATCCAAAATTTTACTAAGTCATGATGATACCTAACCCAACCCGTTAAGTAAGCCTAACAGTATAAGTCACTATTCTGATAAGAAACTAACAAAGATAGTGAATGAAATAGCCAAAAGAGTGTAATACAATTATTCCAGCGACTAATCGTACAAGTCAAGAATGACTATGAATAAGAGTACAACTTCATTTTGGGGAAAAATACATCATCTCTTCGAAATTTACATCAACAGAGTTATAACTTATAATATGCCACGAAAAAAATGGTAGCTTGTATTGGGATTGTTTGTACGTCTTTAATGCTAGACTCTTGAAGTCTAGAGCCGCTCTTCTCCAAATATTTGCACGCAAGATGAAAAAGTGTAGTATGAATACAATCGATCTCATATACTTAGTAAGTATCTTGACTAACCTCGGTGAAGTAGTGAAGAGATTTTTAAGTCAAAGATATTCACTAATATAACCTGTTAAGTTAATATAACCTAGGGGTAAGGGGGATAAGATGGATAAGGGAGCTACCAGGCTGAGAGTGGAGTTTTGGAACACAGGAACTTTGACTGGAAAGTTTGTAAAGTTAGTGAAGATTTTCTAGAAAAGGAAGATTAATATAGCTTGTGCACAATAGACTAGATGGGTATGAGATAAGGCGTGAGATGTGGACGGGTTCAAACTATGGTATTCTTCAAGGGTAGGGAGAAGGAACGGGGTAGGTATCTTGGTTGATAAGGACCTTCGTGAAGAAGTGGTGGAGGTTAGGAGGGTAAATGATAGACTGATGACTATTAAGCTAGTTGTTGGAGGTTTTATTTTGAACATAATCAGTGCGTACATAGCCCCACATGCTTAGATAAGGAAATCAAAAGGCGTTTTCGAGAGGATTTGGATAAGATGGTGCATGGTATTCTGAATACCGAGAACCGTTTCATAGGAGGAGATTTCAATGTCTACATTGGAGCAACGCCTGGAGGGTATAATGATGTGCATGATGGCTTTGGTTTTGGAGATAGAAACGACGAGGAACTTCTTTTGTTGGACTTTGCTAGAACATTTGATTTGGTGATAGCAAACTCGAGTTTCCCGAAGAAGATGGAGAACTTGGTCACCTTTTAGAGTTCGGTGGCCGAGACTCAAATTAATTTTCTACTATACATAAATTCCGATAGAGATCTTTGCACGGATTACAAGGTTATTCAGAGTGAGAACCTCTCGGCCCTTCATAGGCTCCTAGTTATGGACCTTGAGATCTTGAGGAAGAGGGGGGTGTACAGCCAATATAGGATCAAGTGGGGAGCCTTGACGGAAGCTAAATAGTAGGAGTTGGGGGTCAATCTACTAACTTTGGGGCTTGGAGGAGTAGTGGGGACACAACCGCAATGTCAACCACGACTGCACAATGCATTAGGGAAGCCGCTAGAGAGGTATTAAGAATCTCGAAGGGTTAATCTGGTGGTCATAAGGGAGACTGGTGGTGGAATGGAGAGGTGCAAGGAAAGTGGAAACCAAGCAAGCAATGTATCTGAATCTAGTGGAAAGTGTAGATGAGGAGGAGAAGAGGGTGAATAGGGAGCAATATAAGTTGGCTAAGAATGAGGCGAAGTTAGTAGTTATGGTGGCTAAGACATAAACTTTTGGTCGTTTGTATGAAGACTAGAAGGTCGAGGTAGAGATAAAAGATTGTTCAGGTTAGCCAAGGTGAGAGAAAGGAAAGCTTGTGACTCGGACCAAATAAAGTGCATCAAGTACGAAGAAGGTAGAGTTTTGTTGGATGAGGGGCTTCTCAATTGGAGATAGCATACCCAATTCCATTATCTCTTGAATGAGGAGGGGGACAAGAGCATTGCACTGGGTGATTTGAAACTCTCCAAGAGTCATATTGACTTTGGGTAATGTAGGTGGATTAAAGTTGAGGAGGTTGAGGGGGCTATGCGCAAGATGAGCAGGGGCAAAACGATCGCGCTCGATAGGTAGGGTTTTGGAAGTGTGTGGACAAGGAAAGCTTGGAGTGGCTCACTAGGTTATTTAATATCATTTTTAGAACGAAGAGGATGCTCAAAGAGTGAAGGTGGAGCACAATGGTTTCTGTATACAAGAACAAGGGTGATATCTAAAATTGCAAGTTGCTTAGCCATACTATAGAAGTTTGGGAGAGGGTGATAGAGCTAAGATTGAAGGTGTATATGTTTATTTTTGAGAACCAATTCGGGGTTATCACGGGAAACTTGACTACATAAGTCATTAACCTTGTTAGGAGGTTTATGGAGCAGTTTAGCGAGAGGAAGAAATACTTGCATGTAGTGTTCATCGAATTAGAAAAGGCGTACGATAAAGTCCTGAGGGAGGTTTTATGGAGATGTTTGGAGGCTAGAGGTGTACCTATTGCATACATTAGGTGATTAAGTATAATGCAGCAAAGACCCGAGTGAGGATAGTGGGAGGGGACATAGACCATTTCTCATTCATGATGGGATTGTATCAAGGGTCGGCAATCAGGCTTTCTTTGTTTTCCTTGGTGATGGATGTACTGATGTGCCACATCCAATGGGAGGTGCCATGTGCATGATATTTCTAGATCACATTATATTGATTGACGAGACGCGAGAAGGTGTGAACGCGAGGTTAGAGGTATAGAGGTAGACCCTGGAGTCTAAATGTTTCAAGTTTAGCAGGACCAAGACAGAATACTTGGTGTGTAAGTTTAGTGGTGAGACTCAGGGAGGGGAAGAAGAGGTGAGGCTAGAATCCTTGTTCATCCCTAGAAGAGGAAGTTTTAAGTACCTTGGGTCTATTATACAGGGGAATTGGGGAGATCGATGAAGATGTCGCACATTGTATTGGAGTGGGGTGCATGAAATGGAGACTCGTTTCCGGTACTTTGTGTGAAAAAAAGTTCTATCGAAACTTAAAGGTATGTTCTACAGAGTGGTGATCAGATCAACTATGTTGTATGGGGCTGAGTGTTGGCCATCCAAGATCGCTCATGCCCAAAAGATGAAGGTAGCAGAGTTGAGAATCTTGAGAGAGATTTATGGGCACACCAGGTTAGATAGGATTAGGAATCAGGTTATTCGTGACAAGGTAGGTGTGGTTCCTATTGAGGACAAGTGGAGGAAGCGAGGCTAAGATAGTTTCAACATGTGAGAAGGAGGAGTATAGACCCCTCGGTGAGGAGGTGTGGGAGGTTGACGCTAGAGGGCCAACGACGATGTAGAGGTAGGCCGAAGAAGAAGTGGGGAGAGGTGATTAGGCAAGACATGGCGCGACTTTAGCTGATCGAGGACATGACCCTTAATAGGAAGGTGTAGAGGTCAAGGATTAGGGTAGTAGGGTAAGTGATCAAGATTTTTCTTACTGGTAGTATTGGTAGCATTCTTGCATTCTGTTTGTAGTAGATTTTTGTGACTAACTATTATTTTCTTTCATTGTTGGTCATCTTACAATCTATTGTTTTCATTATGCTTTTATATGGTTTTTTGGTGATGTCCCTACTTGTCTATATTTTTATTAATGCAGTTCTTTTGCTTTCCTTTGCTGAGGGTTTATTAGAAACAACCTCTCTATCCTCATAAGGGATGTATAAGGTCTACGTACACACTACCTTCCCAAATCCCAACGTATATGATAATTCTGGGTATGTTATTGTTGTTGTTGCAGCCAAATTTAAAATAGAAATAACACTATAACAACAAAGTAAATTGCAAGAAGAAGTATGAGAAGTAATATATTATTTACTAAAATAAACAAAGATCAGGTTTTCCAACAACCAATCCCTTTATAGCAGCTCAAGTCACGAGGTTAAATCACAAATCACTCAAATAACATAGTAACCCACGAATCGTTGTAATATGATGAATATGTTCAATATATCGAATCAAATGGTACGACAATTGTGATGACACAAAAGGTCATCACTTATTTTTAAAATAAAATTCTATATTCCGAGGCATTGAAAACCTCTTTTAGCATTACCTCAATTTGCGTGCACAGTCCAAGCACATAGCCGGAAAGCCTATATGTGAAAATATGTGAAAAATAATAAATTTTGACTATAAAATAAATTAATTTGACTCAGGTTAATGTTTTGGGTAAACGGACCCGGACCTCTTATTTGATGGTCCTGGAAGGTCCATAGGAAATATGGGACTTGGGCATATGCCCGGAATCGAATTCCGATGTCCCAAGCCCGAGAAATAAATTTTTAAAGAAAATTATTTTTTGAAATTATTTATGAGATTTGGAAATGAATTGTGATTAGAACTTGATGGTATCGGGCCTGTATTTTGGTTCCGGCATCCGGTACAGGTCGTATATATGATTTAAGATAAGTCTGTGAAGTTTGGTGAGAAACGGACTTGAAACAACGTGAATTAGATCATTTTTGAGAAAATTGGAAACTTGAAAGTTCTTGAGAATACTTCATGATTTTGATGCTAAATTCATAGTTGCTGATGTTATTTCGGTGATTTGAATACACGAGCAAGTCCATATAATATTGTTAGATTGGTGTGCATGTTTGGTTTGGAGCCCCGAGGGCTCGGCTGAGTTTTGGATAGGGCAGAAAGTGAAATTTTAACTTAGGGAATTGCTGGTATGCCTCAGGCGTGCAGGCTTTGCATTTGCAAAGCCTATCTCCCAAATGCGAGCCTTGTATCGCAAATACGAGAGGTGTCCTGGGTTGACTTCTTCGCAAATGCGAAGTTACAATCGCAAATGCGAAGCCTGCCTTGAATCCCCTTTAGTCCTAAATGTGAGACCCCAATCGCAAATGCAACTTTGCAAATGCGATCACTCCTTCGTAATTCCCATCATAGCAGAGTTCGAGGTTCACAATTACGAACCCCTATTCGTTATTCCCATATTTGCAACCTGCAAAATTTATACTTAGACGAATTTTAATCCATTTTCATATCCTCTCAAAACATAAACACTCTAGGGCAATTTTTCAAAGGCTTTTTCTTTTCCAAATCAGTTATAAGTCATTTTTAACTAGTTTTCTTCAATCCTTAACATCTTCTAACATGATTTCAACTTAATATCAATGATTGTTATGGGGGAAATTGGATGTTTTGGGTAGAATCTAGGTTTTTCAAAAATTGGGGATTTAAACCTCAATTTGAGGTCCAATTTCAAAATAAATTATATATTTGGGTTCGTGGGGAATGGGAAATCGGATTTTGGTTCGAACCTCGGGTTTTGACCATGTGGGTCCGGGGGCAATTTTTGACTATTTGGGTAAAACTTCGGAAAACTCATTTTCATGCATTGGGGTTGATTCATTTAGCATTTATTGATGTAATTAAGTAACTTGTGACTAGATACGAGCGAATTGGTAGTGGAGTTAAGGGGTAAAGCTATAAGTGAAACGTGAATTATGTTCGTGGCATCGAGGTAAGTATTTGGTCTAACCTTAGCTTGAGGAATTAGGAGTCGTGTCCTATTTGCTATGTGGTATTTGTCGAGTATGACATATTGGCACGGTGACGAGTTTCTATACATTAGTATCAAGCATGCAGTAAGTCTTATATTGTTGTTATTATGACTTTGTTGTATTTTTCATACCTTGATTAATGATTTCTATTGCTAGGCAAAGTTTATGGAAATAATTATTACACTTGAACTTTGAGGAGCGTTGGCTCGAGTTGAATAATTAGAAGTGAAAGTATAAATGATAATTGAACCTTTAGAGTATTGTCTTGAGTTGTGAAGTGAATTGTGAAGTAAAAGAGAGAAAGAGAAGAGACCATTATGTTGCCTCCCTTGTCGGAAATTGTTATTTTATTTGTTATCTCCCTTGCCGGGATGTTGATATTATTCATGTTGTTTCCTTGTCGGGACTTAATTGTTGAATTGTTGTTCCCTTGCCGGGATTCTTATTATAATCTCATTTATTCCCTTGACCTATTGTTTGTGATTGTTGTTTGGGTGAGGAAGAGAGTTAATGCATGAAGGGTGATGACGTGCATTATTTTTGTGAGGAAAGAGTGTAAAGCATGAAGGGTGATGCCATGCCGCATGATGTACCATTCCGTGCCGATTATTGATTATATGGTGAGGAAAGAGAGTAAAATCATGAAAGGTGATGCCGTGCACATTTTTATTATATGATTGCTTTGGTGAGGACGAAAGTAAAAGAATGAAGGGTTGCCGTGCATTTATTGATTTTTGATTCTTTGTTGATATTCGAGTTATATTGTTTCTTTCATTTACTTGTTGTCTTTCTATTTGGAATTGATATCTCCCTCAGTAGCATGCTCCCCCATGTTTTACTGTTTATTTTGTACTTCTTTTTTGCTGTATATATTCGAATTGCACAGGTTTATTTTGTAGTCAGGTCCTAGCCTCGTCACTACTTCACCGAGGTTAGGCTAGGCACTTACCAGCACATGGGTTCGGTTGTGCTGATTCTACACTCTACACTATGTGCAGATCTCGGAGCAACTTTTGGATCGTAGTTTGGAGGCTACCTTTAGTCCACGTGGAGGTCCAGGGTAGGCCTATAGGTGTCCAAACGCCCTGGCGTCTCCTCTATCTTTTATTTCCTATTTCATCATTTTGTTTCAGAAATAGTGTGTCATTTTATTTTTAGACCTTGTATTTAGGAATCTTAGACCGTCTGTGGTATTGTGACACCAGGTTTAGGTGATTAAGGCTTAAGTAATTGTAGTAGATACATATTTCAGATATTTTATTCTTTTCTTCCGCTTAATTTAAATTTCTGCTGTTTATATGTTATCACTTTATGTTTGTTAAAAAGGAAATAAATGGATAATGAAGTAATTAGTTTAAAAGATTGACTTGCCTAGGTCATATTAGTAGGCACCATCACGGCTCCCGAGGGTGTGAAGTACGGGTCATGAAAATAATAACTTTCGTGCATTTACGTCATACTCACCAAATATATGCATCTATGTCAAATCAATTGTCACGACAACACTTGTAATGACCTAACCATATTTTTGAACTCTAGCATGTCGTTCGACAGCTTGAGGCCTTGAGTAGCTTCAATTCATGTATTATTACTTGAACATATGGTTTATTTCGATTTTCAAGAAGTTCAGAATGGATTTGGAAGAATAATTCTCAATTCGGAAGCTTTAAGATGAAATAATTGATCAATATTTGACTTTTGAGTAAAAGACATCAAATCAGAGTTTTGACGGTTTTAATAATTCTGTATGGTGATATTAGACTTAGGCGTATGTCCATATTTGGACTTGGAGGTCCGTATGTTTTATTGGTGTTTTTGATGAAAGTTGGAAGATTAAAGGTTGATTGGTTTGTCGAGGGCTGAATTTGTTGATATCGGGTCCAGATTGTAGTACCGGGTGTTGGTGTAGGCCCGTTGTGTCATTTGAGACTTGCATGCAAAATTTGAGGTCATTCTCTATTAATTTGGCATGGTTCAACATGAGTTTTAGAAGTTTAAAGTTTATTAGTTCATTAGGTTTGAATTGATGTGCGATTCATAATTCTGATGCTGTTTGGTGTGATTTGAGGCTTCGATTAGGTTTGTGTTATGTTTTGGGACTGGTTGGTGTGATTGGATGGGTTCTCGGGGTTCTCAGATTTGTTTTAGATGGGTTTGGGTTGTGTTGCGCTCTTATTTGATATATCAGCGTAGTTGTGATGGTTATAAAGGGTACCATATTGATCAAACTACTTTTTATTTGTGATTACATTGAACCATTATATCTGTACCGTAATTATGGAACATAGCAACAAGAATCATTGAATTTTGAGGTTGTATGATAGAGTTATGCATATTTTTGTGACGAAACAAATCATTGGTTTCTGGTGCAAACTTTGTTCTTTGCGAAGGCGAGAGTGGTACCATGAATATGAAGAAGAAATTTTGGGTTGACTGATCAACACAAAAATTTACGCTTCGTGAACGCGAAGACCAAAAATCACCTGGGCAATGTTTTAAATGGGTAGACTGAACATTTTATTATTTTGAGCTTATCTTGAGATCTAGAGCTCCGTTTGAGGTCATGTTTGCAGAATTGTTCATGTATCAACAAGGGGTAAATATAAAACCTTTATTTTGATGTTTTCCTATCATTATTTCCATTGTTTAGTATTTTTATTAGTGTTTGGATAATACAAATTGAGATTTTGAGCCCATAAGTTGAGAAATGATAAACTCTTGATTTGAAGTTCATTTCATGGACAAAATTGGATGCTTTTATGGATAAAGACTATATAAGTTATGCATAATATTTATTTTTGATAATTTTTGGAATCAGGGCACATGGTCTCGTGGGTTGACTTTTTTGACTTTTCGAGCGGAGTTGGGAATTATTATAAATTATTAAATTGCGAGTATTGGAGTATATTTTGATTGGTTTTCATGTTATTTGATTAGTTTTTATTGTTGTGTATCGGATTGAGCTGTTAGAGAGGCACTGGAGGTGGTTATCAGATTTCGAAGTGAGGTATGTCTCATGTATAACCTTGTGAGGGGAAACTACCCCTTAGGTACTGTATTTGTTATTTGCTACTTGTTATGGGAGTTACATACGTACGAGGTGAAGGGAGTCCGTACATAGCTGAAATCGTGCTTATGTTCGGGTAAACTTAGGACTTTATCACGCAATATTTGCATTAAATGAACTCTATTTGTTTGTTTAATTACCAAAAACTAGTAAATGTAATTTGATTGGAGATCATATTAGAATGAACCCTCATTATCTTTAGGTGTTTGGCAGGATATTTGGTCGCTGGTAACAATTATGCTTACTTTGTATTCACGTTCTTGTGTTGCAATCACGTGGTCGCTATTTGATTAGTTTCTTCTCTTCTTGCGGATCACGACGAACGCCTCAACAATATATTTGAGATGCATCTATGGTTCACAACTGTCGACCCTCAGCATTGTACACATTATCCTAAATGACTCGAGCAGAGGATTATTTAGTTCATAATTTAGAGGTTCGTCATATAATCCGAGCAGAGGAGAGACAATTAGATTATGGATGTTCAGGCTTTCGTTGGTGAAATAGTGAGATTGGATATTTTTGAACTTGGTGGAAATCTTGTTTGTGTTATGGTGTTGTCATTCTTTTTTGGATGGAATAAGGCTCACTAGTATGATTGTATTCATTTGTTTTCCATTGGGGCACGATGTTCTTAAACGGTATCTAAAAACCGATTATCAGGGGTGATAGTGCAATGCAACTTTAGGGATTGATGTTTCCAGTATCTATTGCTCGAGAAAAATGATCTTAAGGAGGTTTATAGTTGATGGTAATCTATTTGTTTGAGTGCTACAGAGATGGATAATGATTTTAAAAAACATCGTTGGGCGGGAAGGATGTGAAATGACATGGAGGATTATGTCTTGTGGTGGTTGAATTATTAGCAAATCAAGTACGAGTAGAAGTTATTGTGTTGTTGCTTAGGAAGATGGGTTAACCAGAATGGAAGTGGAAGCATATCATTTGGATTTTTGGTAGTAGGGTAGCCACATGCTTTGAGAAAGTTTAGAGTGATTGGGGTCATGGTTGAAAAATGACTAAGTCTGTGTATTCTGTTTGGGGCAGTGGTTTATGTACTAAGGAAGTTTGAATGTGAAGGGAAGAGTTTGCCTGGAAAGTAGAGAAATGTGAATGCTTGATCAACGTGTTTGGATGCAACATGACTTCAAGTTTTGAAATGCATTGTGGATCTTTGGTGAGTGTTAATGGAAATGAACAGACTCTTATAGATTGTGGGAAGTGTGGGCTTAGGAGGATTCCCAGATTTTGTGGAGGCTATAACTAGAGCAATGTCGTTGGAAGATGTTGATATAAAGTTACACAAGTGAGCTATATTTTGTAAGTAGGTTAGTAGTTGCATGATTTATGATGAAGTTCCTATGAAGGGTTATACTTTTTATCTAGAGGGAGTCATGTACTATGATATGGGCTTGGATCGCGTGAAGAAGATGTTGCGACTTCTTGGAGGTTGAGTGTGTGTTTGTGGCTGGTAATTCGGGGTATGCCACTTTTAGTGCAACTAAGTTTATGATAATTTGGCTAAGTAACAGTGTGAGATCATGGTAACTGAGAAGGAGGAGTCATTGTGGGTTCTAGATTTATATGATTGTATCTTAATGCCAAATGGGGGAGCCTACCGTCTATGATTGGGTCACATGGTTATGTGCCTTAGCATATTCGGGTTATCAATATGTTAATGGATTAGTTATGACTAAGAGAATAAAATATCAGAGGTAATTCAATCAATGGATTTGATAGATGTGCACGATGTGTAACCTTATTGATATACGAAGGTTGTGGAATGATTTAATTTTTATACTTCTAATGGATTTGATGTACAAGGAAAAGAGTTATCTGGCTACTTCATTGGAGCGGTCATGTGCTAATGGGGCACTAGTTATTTGATTAAATAACTGTGACTGGATTAGGGTGGGCGACTTTCAATAATGATCCTGGTGGATTCAAGATTTAAGGTATGGTGTTTAAGCATTTTATGGCTAAATGTGTGGGCTTGACAACCTTCGTGATCTGATTGTTTTGGAGGCATTTGATTCTGATGGTTTTGTTATGCGTAAATCAGTCCCAAAAGAGTCATATCATTTAGAACACGACTTGAGGTTTGCATTTTTTGCAGTTGTGGGAAGTTAGTTGTGCGTTGCCGTTCTCCGAGATGGATTAAGTGAATGGTTTCTAGCTGCCAAAGTGTTTATTCTACTGGTGGTTCAGGAGTTGTGATGGGATTCTTGTACTCTATCATATAGCATGATTGGTGAACTGAGATGTATGTAATTGGAACTTGTGGATCAAGGTTGGGATTTAGTTTTGACAGGAATGTCACGAGCTCGGAAGAGCTGGGGAGAGATCTAAGGTGTTCAGAGTAGGCTGGTTCTATTTTTGTGGCCCAAAAATGGTGTTCTATAGAAGAGGTGTTGTGTATTGGATCATAAATTCTTGAATTGCATTACAGAAATAGTATGGTTGATATTCATGGATGTGAAAATTTTGCTACTTGGTGCATAAGGTTGTGAGAGTATCTTCCAGGAGATAATCATATAAGTGTAATATGTCAGTTATTTAAGTGGCAGCAATTGAAATCAGGTATGGAGATTTTTGTACTGTCATTGATGGGAGAGTTTATGTCCGTGTTTGTTCCCTTGGTTGTAGACTGTGGACATTGTTATTAATTGGATGGTATATTTTATGTGTCATAGATATGGTCATTGTGGATCTTTGGAAGGCCATTTTGGGACAACTGGAATCGATTGTGAGGCCAATGGGTAGTCCTAATGTGAATGTATGTTCTATATCAGATCAAACATGCTTATTCGGTATAGCATTACTTATGGATGGGTATTCGGGTGTGGTGGATGTTATTACTTCCTTCGTCTATTTCAGGTGCTACTCTTTCATGCCGTGTGTATTGTGAGACAGCTTGATTATTCACATGTGTGTTGTGATCTTGTGTAGCTTGTGGTGTTATACGAGCGAGACGGCCCTCAAGATTCAGACTGTGTATTGCACCTTACTCATGCTTGGTGTTTGTTGATATCCAATTTTTTCCTAGGTATTTTAATACCCAAAATACTTCCAAAATAGCATATATATATATATGCATATATAAGCATACCCAAAAGTTTTGATATTTTAAATAATTTTAAACCAATTTACTGCCTATTTTAATACCATAATAATCCAAAATTATTCCCAAAATTATCATTCATGGTGAATAACTTATTTTATTCTCATATTTATACCAAAATATAATTAAGGTAATTTTTGCATATTTTTACAAATTTATTTGGCATTTTTAAAGCTAAATTGCATGTCATTGCAATTATAGCCCATTTTACGATTAATAATATTTTATAATTATAAAATTGCTTACCAATATTTTAAATTTAATATTTTTATATTATTTTTTAATTTAGTACCTTCAATTTACTTCAGAAATCTTTTTATTATTTTTATAAAAATAAAATGGGGAAAAGTGGTTATTTAGAATCTAGCCCTATTTCGTTTGAATTTTAGCTGAATTGACATCCCTAATTAGCCCTATTAAGCCCCCAATTTAAGACCAATTACCTAGCCCAATACCCATTTAACCGACCCAACTCGGATTCCCCACATAACCCATTTAATCTTGGCCATTGATATTTTGATCAACGGCCATCGTCCCCCCCTTTTAATTCAAATGACCGCCAACCCTAGCCTTATTTTAAAATTCCACCGCTTTTGGATTCCTTTTTTCTCTCAATCTTCTCTCAAATCACCTCAAACCCTAGCCGCCGCCTCAAACTAGAACCCTAGCCCTAATCCATGGCCTTCCAAGCTCATCGGAGACCTATATTAGCCTCTCATGGATTCTATGTGCTCGTTTCTGTGACCTATGACTAGATCTTGAAGGGTTTCGACCAGCATTTGCTTGATGACTGTTCTTTGGTCGCCTTTGACCTTTTCCAGGCCAGCCATGGCTATTCGAGTCCGACTTTTGTCTCTTCTACTTAGATTGATGGTTTTCAAAGCCATTCTCATCACCTAGGGTTCTCCTGAAACTCTAATCTCTAAGGTTCTTTCAATTTCTTTCAGATCTGCTCCAGATCTATGTTTGCTTTGAACTTCTAGGCATTTTTCTCGAAGTTTTGTTTAAAACCTTCTTTCAAACTCTTTATTTGATTAGGGTTTTCTTGTTAAGTTATTTCAAAGTTGTTCTTTGATTTTTGATATGTTTTGCTCGAGTTTTCATGATAAAAGTCCTGATTTCTTTCGGGGTTTCTGAGTCTATTTGTTAGTATTCGTTTGATTTACTTGTTTATACTAGATTATTGTTGAAAATCCTAATTTTTGGGGTTTATTTGAGCTTCTAAGGATCTTGTTGGTTTAATTTACTTATTTTTCATCTTTAAACTTGATTAGTTTTGAAAACCCTAATTTCTGTGGGGTCTATTCGAGTTTCTGAAACTTTTTGTGCAATTCATTTGTTTAAAATTGCTCGACTTGATTTGAAATTCCTTTGTTTCAGCATCTCTTTATGTAACTCCTTTGTTCTACTTTCTTACTATCTTTCAAACTTTACTATGCTTCTTAGAAGGGTTTTTCACTTGACCCTTTATATGCTCCTGGTACTCTGTCTTTCTCTTCTACTACGTCAATGAAACTCGACCTACATGACTATGATGCTGCAAGTGTTTTCTTTTGTGCTACTATTGTGTGTTGTTTTCTATTGCCAATAGTTTGGCCTCGCATGTCTAGTGTTTGTGCACTCTATTTATATACCGAGTTTCACTCTTTGATTGACTTTCAAACTTGTGATTGATTTCATACTTTTCCTTTGTGAAACTCTGATTTTTACTCGCCTGTTAAGGGTTAGTTGATTTCCTTCCTTGTCTTGCCTAACCGAGTCCTTTCCAAAAATAAGTATGTTCCTGTACTTAGCCTTAATCACCTACTCAATTATTTTACTACTTCTTTTATGGAAATAATCGGCCTGCATATAAATTGATTTCTTTCCTTATCTGTGAATCTGTCATTACCCGTTAAGCAAGTGATCCCTAATTAAAGGCAATCACTTGTGTAATTAATTTTGATTAGTGATTATTTCCATGTCTGTGGCTTATCACTTCACTTTTACTTGTTTTCAAATACTATATATACCCTGTACTTCTTTTCTTTCAAAACACGAACAGAAGTCATTACTTCTTACCCTCAAATACACTTAGAACTTTTTAAGGCTCGAGTTTTCTGAACTCATAAGCATAATTTTTTTGAATGTGGCTTAGCTTGAAGTATCCTGTTCTACAACTAGTATGTTACCTTTGTTTAATTTCTACCACTCGCTATGTTTATTCTTCAGTCCATTCTTTGTTTGGTTCACTGTTTCCATAATGTAACTTTTCTGCAAATTGGTTTGTTCCTTTGATCTGCTCCTATATTAATCCCTAACCTATTCCCTGCATATGTTTGAGCTATGGTTAAAAGAATATGACAACATTTGATATTGTTGTTCATGGACATGAACTTGACTCTCTGAGTCCTAAACTCTTTCAATTCCTATTCCCATTTCCTTTTCTATGTTGCTGAGTTTGTGACTTTGGATTGGCAGTGTCCTAATCACTGCCCAGACGATAGTCTGACCTTCAATAGGTCTATTCTCTTACTTGTTGGCTGAACAAGCTGGGTAGGGGTGTGCCAGTCTACCTTATGGCTGGGCATGACCACCAGCCTGCCTTGACACTCCCTTACCCCCTCTATTGCACTTGCACTTATTTTTAGAAACTAAGTTCTGCTCCCTCTTGTAAGCCTTGCCTTGGGACACATGAGCTCCCTTTGAACTTGGACACTTGAGGGCTGGCTCTTCCACACTGCACTGTAACTTATTCTGATTGATATCTTGGGTGTAAGCATTGCCTAGTGTTCCTGTAGCTCCTTGGAACTTTAAAATACTCTAGATAAGAGAAGGCTTTGGAAATCTTGATCCTGGAAGTGGCTCAATCTCATATTGTTAGACACTAAGTCTAAATTAGCTCCTTGGATGAATTGATAGTTTCTGATGTACTTTTAATTTCAATCTAATTTTTACTGGTCTGTAATAATTTGTATAAACTCATGGGATTTAGTAAACAAAGGGGGGGGGGGGGGGGGTTACTTTTATGTAAAAAGTATAGAAACAATGCCTATAAGGTTTTACTTCTGCTTTGTGCAACTTTACACGTAGAAACCATGCCTATAGGGGTTTGCATTTGCATAAGTAAAAACGTCATTAGGCTAACAGTTAGGTTTAATAATAAAAAATAGCATATAGTTATCATGTTTATAAGGTTTTTATTAATGTTAGAAAAGGTATTAAGAATCCGTAACGTATAGAAAGCATGCCTATAGGAATTTTGAACCAGAACTATCTCACCCGTTCAAAGCTGTATCTATTGTTGAAACACGTACTTATTTTGCCAAAAGAAGCAACTTTGTGCACCTTTTTTTTTACTCTTAGAACTTTTTCTCATAATCAAATCATTGCATTCTTTTCTGAAACTTACTTCTTTCTGACAACTCTGGAAAACATTTCTAGAGCAGCCTGCACCCTTTGAAACTCATTTCTTTATACTTATCTGATAAACCTTTTCTAGTCAGTCTGCAACTCATTTCTTTTTTTAAAATTGGTGATTCCTTTTCCTATCCAGTTTGCCTTCTGAAACTCGTTTCTTTGGCAAAACATTTTCTGTATTAAGTCTGTAATCTTTAATGAAACTTATTTTACCCCGCAACTCTTTTATAACCAATTCATTTTCAAAATCAGCAGCTCTATTCAACAGATAGATGAAAGTTGGCTAATCAATTAGATCAGTTTTAAACAACTTCCTTCGAGTGAGCCTAATGCGAACTTCCTATCTAAAAGTATGTGTTGAACCAGTCCGCTATCGCTTTACTCTAATTTAAGACCAAACTAGTACACGCAAGACATGTTAAATGCTATGGCTTTATTTAATTTAAGGAGGCTTACTTGAGCCCTATTTGCTTATTTGCTTTCCCCTTACTTGCGTTATGTGTTTTGGATGTCGTCTAGTGTTTTGTCCGTTGAAAACTCTCAAAAGACCCCAAACTCTCTTTCCCTTTAGGATTAGTAGTCCCAAATGCCTCCGTACTAGCATGCAATAAGTAACGAGACATTTCACACTTTAATACCTTAGCAGGGTGGGAAGGGTAGAATATCAATATGATAATTGGTACGCTAATATCACGTGCGACCCCTCTTTTGAGGAGTGTACGCCGGGTATTGCATTGATGTGATCCATATTATTTACAACCCTAGGACCTCTTTTCCTTTTTTTTTACTTGTTATTGTTTTTAAGTTTTCTTTCAAACTAACTTCCTATACTTTCTACTCCTTTTCATCTTTCAAACTCTTAAAATTGTTTGCAATAATATGTGAAAACCCCTCTACTTGAGAATTTTATTTGTTTCCTTGTTGGTTAAAGTCACAATTGTAGCATGGCGGGGAACCACACTAGTGGATCTTGAGGGGTGCCTAACGCCTTCCCCTAGAGATAATTTCTAGCCCTTACCCAAACTCTGGTTCTTCATCTCAAATCTTTCTTAAAAGTGTCCTAATGCACTATAATAATTAGGTGGCAACTCTCCAAACTCCAAAACCCAATTTTCACAAGGGAATAGAGTTGTCCTCCCATATGTCGTATACCCTATTTCGCCTTTAGAAAAAAGGGGGCGTTGACAACATGGCGACTCTGCTGGGGATTTTCTTTTAGGATTTTACCATTGCATGTTATTTGTGACTTTATTGCTTCTTTATTGCTTTTACTTAAACGTCTTTATCTCTTATTTTATAAAACTTACTTGTTTCTTTGTGTCTTTTCTTTAATGCTTTCTTTATTGCTTTATTTCAATACTATTGTAATTACGAGTAATTATTGTAATCATTATCGTATGAACGTGGAAGTACATGTCAATATGTTTCTTTCTTGTAAACTGCATCTACAACATCATATTCCACTCGTGCCAAATAAATACCATATCAACGCTAATAATGGGTGGTTGCGCCCTTCCAATATTATCACCCTTTAAATTCGGCAAAGGCATATTTGCAGTAAAACTAGTCGAGCAGCTGTGCAGTCGATGGTTCCGTGCCTTTCCCTCTTGAGTTGTCCGCTCATGGGTACCGATCTAACGCCCCAATAGAAACCTTACTCCATTTAGCTATACATGTATCATGGTCAGACCTAGCCGAGTCAGTTATGTGTCACGACCCAATTTCCTAACCCGGTCGTGATGGTGCCTGCGTGAAGGCAAGGCTAGCCAACCAACCCAAATTATTTCTTTATCAATTATTAAACATAAATGCATAAACCCAACATAACTCGACCGGGGTGTCACATGTCACGAGCATCTAAGGAATCTGAACAATACAATAAAACCAGTAATATACATATTGGATTTAGAATCAAAGGAAGAGATACGGTGCCACGAACACTGGCGGTCACCTTGCTCAGCTACAATAGAAATACCTTCAATCAGCTAATATCCCGCTACCGGGTGATCAATACCTGCATCTGCACACATGGTGCAGGGAGTAATGTGAGTACTCCGACCCACTGAGTAATAAAAATAAATAACGACTGAAAGCATGAAATCTCATAAAGGCACAATATAACGCTATCTCAAGAAGTAAAATCAATTATTCAATAAGGCCGTGGAGTATCAGATAATTCTCTTTTAAAAACAGTAAAGACAATTAATTTCAACAAGCAAGGAATAATTAGAAACTTGTCGCTCGGGCTCCATATCAAACTCACAGTATAGTATCAGCCCCACAGGCTCACTCCCAACTCACCAGCACATAACATCAGCCCCTCGGGCTCACTCCCAACTCACCAAACACAAACAACGGCCTCTTGGGCCCATTCCCAACTCACCTAGGTACCCTGCGCTCACTAGGGGTGTGTACAGACTCCGGAGGGGCTCCTACAGCCCAAGCGCAATATTAATAGGCCTGAAAGCCTTCACACATCACAATCAAGGCCTGAAAGCCTCCTCACATAACACTCGAGGCCTGAAAGCCTCCTCACATAACACTCGAGGCCTGAAAGCCCCCTCACATCACTCAACATAACCTCGCATATGGCCTCGCCCTCAATAAGTCCAGAAAATAATCATTAGCCCCTTGGGCATCAATAAATCAATAATGCTCAGCTCAATAATATTATAAATATCATCAAATCTTGAGTTGAGTATAAATGTGGCTGAGTTAACAAAATAATATAATTCAATTGGACTAAGTTCAAATAATATTTCAATTCGTGAGGAAAAATAGTGATGTAAATTCATAAAAGATTTCAAATGATTGGCACAACGCCCAAGTATGAAAATGAGCCCAAATCATGATGAAAAACAGTAAATCTTTATCAAATACGCAGTAAAATATCAACCAGGATGGACCACGTCACAATCCCCAATAGTAAATGACCCCGCGCTTGTTATACAACGCGTGTCTCATCTCAACATAGCAGTATGTTGTGCAATCCGGGGTTTCAAACCCTCACTGCATCATTTAAAATCATTACTCACCTTGAACCGGCGAAATCTCTAGCCCGCGACGCCCTTTCTCCTCAAATCAACCTCCATGCGCATTGAATCTATCCAAATTCAGAGCGAATACATCATAATATGCTAAGGGAGTATATCCCAATCGAAAAGACTCGAAAATTATCATAAATCACGAAATTTGCAAAATCCGAGCCCCAAGCCCACATCTCGAAATCCAGAAATTTTTACATCAATACGATTCTTATCTCGCCATGAGTTTATAACATAGAAAATTCACAAAAATTGGAGCTCATTTGACCCCTCAAATCATTATTTCTATCCAAGAGAGTTTTCTACCCTTTTCAACAAAAAATCTCAAATTAAACACCAAAACTTGCAGTAGATTCGAGTTATGCGACCAATATTGAGTTAAGAACACATACCCCATTGTTATCTAAGAAAATATGTCAAAAAATCGACCAAACCGAGCTCCAAATGGCTAAAAATAGAAAAATGGAAACACGAAGTCCCATTTTCATAAATTGAACATTCAACCCAAAATTTCCGAGGTTACTGTTCACCCCATGTTGCTGTTCACGGGGTACTGTTCAGGGTACTCTCCACGAATACTGTTACGTGGTACTGCTCATGCGTCCGGGCACTGTTCACACGTGTCGGGTACTGTTCACTCTACTAAAAAAATTCAGCAGCTGTCCAAAATAATTGCAAACAACTTTTATTTTCACTAAAATGGCTCTAACTCTGTCATACAAACTCCAAATTATACGATTCTTGTTCCTATGAGCCACAAATAATAATACGAACACAACCATTCAATCAAAGCTGAATTTGGAGCTTATTTACCCGGCGCGATATCCATTTGCTCGTTAAATAGTTACTCATGTTTCACATCAAAAACCCAATCACGACTTGATAAAATTAGACCAAAATTTCCATATCAGTCCTATAATTCATTATCAAAATTCCAAAAGTCTCGGAATCAAATTTGGATCTCTAAAACTAAAAATTAACCTTTATATCATTACATTTATGCTCAAAACGGCACAAATCTTTCAAAAGCTCTTTCAAAATTTATATGAGCCTCATGGGATCCCAAAAAAGTATACTAACAAGTCCCATAATATATTACGGACTTGCTCGAGGCCTCAAATCACATCAAACAATGCTAAAATTATGAATCAACCTCCAATCTAAGCTTTATGAACATTAGAACTTCCAACTTCTATTTCTGATGCCGAAACCTATCAAATCACGTCCGATTGACTTCATATTTTGCACACAAGTCTAAAATGACATAAGGAAGCTACAACAACTCCTGAATTTCCATTCCGACTTTCAAATCAAAATTTTATCTATCAACAGGAAATCACCAAAATACTAACTTCGCCAAAATGGGTTAACTTCTTCATCGGACCTCCAAATTTACTTCTAATTCCGCTCATAATCCTTAAATCATCCCTCGAAACTAACCGAATCATTAGAATTTAATTCCGAGCCCTCTAACTCACAAGTCAATGTCCGGCTGACTTTTCCAAACTAATCCTTCATTAAAGAGACTAATTGTCTTATTTCTCATCAAAATTGCTCCAAATAAATTCTAATGCACCCAATTCCGATAATGAATCATGAGGAAGTAGTAAATGGGACGAACGGGGCAGTAACTCACGAGACGACGGGTCGGGTCGTCACATTCTCCCCAACTAAACAAACGCTCGTCCTCGAGCGTACCCAGAGTTGTCCTAGAAGCCAACAAAAAGCTGAATAACCATACTAAGCATACACCCGGGGTGATCCCACGTCACCCTATGTCATATAGGTCCAATAACACATTTAAATAGGATTTACACCATCCATACTAACCCATAAATCATAGAACTACCTTTTTACTTCTGAAACCATTGATATGATCAAAACCTCACACCTATACCCTGAATAGCCTCGAACCAGCTGTAATAACCCATACCTGCGACCTCGGGTGGAATCATATGATCTACCGCATAATCCAAGCACTCGAAACAATAACTTCTATTCACAGTAGTTGCCCACAATAACCAATTACCGAAGAAAATCTCTTATCAGCTAAAGTGTTATTCCAACACTTTCATATACTGCCAACGATAAACGAGACACGCAGCAAATCATAACCATCTCTCAGACCAATCACTTATGGAGCCACTTTCCTTTGACTAATACCACAACAGATTTCCTAGCCGCACCTCGATATTATACTTCTAACAAACCAAAATAAAATATGTTTGTATTCATCAATGAATCTAACGATCACCTCGAATCCAACACACCACTCTGGTGATATGACACCTCAACATAGGCCTAAGCCTCAACTCGCATAGTACGCGTACCAATAAGAAACAGTCCGTACATACCCAAATCATGAAAATGACTCAACTGAGAGAGTTGTACCTCAAATTCACTAGTACTGCCACACACAAGGCTGAGACCATGTCTCACATAGAAATATGGGACACAAAGTTTTGACCTGCAAGGTCATGTTTCCATACAGATTTGCTGCAACATGCTAGCTTATCCAAATATTACTCCACATGAAACACCTCAAGTCACTATGCTAGAAACCGACAACCATGCTCAATTGATGGCTGTAGCCAGAGAAAATCATTACACCTACGGTGAAACAAATAACACATACCACGCAAACCTGATAGAACATAATCCAACTCACCTTGCCTCTCAACCTGTGGTATTTCCGGCATAGCCCATGGCATAACAGTTTAGAATTGCCAGACGCTAAGACAACCAGTCTAATTTCTGACATCACATACAAAATCTAACATACCAGCAAGTAACGATCCACTCGAGCCTCTAAATCCTGATAGCCATTAAACAGTACCTACGCACACGATCCACAACCATAATATAGCCTGAACATGAGAACTCCTAGTCTCCAACCCTATATAGCACACACATCATCATACCTGAACCCAATATTATTGAAGTGCCATCAACTTAATCACATTGGCCTTTTTCTGGAAGATGTATCCTGTATAATTCACTATGATTAGAAATAAAATTTCCTTAATCATCTGAAGATCATTCCCCCTAATCATCTAAAGCTCATTTCTCTAACACCCAACGCTGCCCGTACTGCCTAAGAATGTTGTGAATTTCCATCCAAAACTGAACCATAACCTTACACACGCAATTCTCAATCCTTCACAACATATCGTATATACCATATCATCCTAAGGTAATCTGAGGACTTCTCCTCCTTTCCGAACCATGAACATTTACGTACTCAACTAGTCAAGAACTTTCATTGATCCCATCTAGAATAAAAATCATTACACATCCCATGCTCTGCATGACATACATATGTCTTGTTCAAATTCATACAATACCGACATGATGGATAAGATTTGTATAAACTCATAACACTGCCGAATCAACAATTCATTGGGTCTACACTTCCGGCAAGAACTATCACCTCATTCTGAACCAAACAATGGTCTTAGCTCCTTAATTTGCTTCATATTCTATGATTGCATGGATCTAGAATTGAATGATCTCGTCTTACCCATTACGAACTGCTCAAATAATAAGCCACCTCAGACATAATCAATAACTCCATATGATGCCCCAATATTCCGATAGGCTACTAATTCGAATGTGATACAAACGAAAACAAACTCTGGAAGGAATTGCCAATCCCACGCACTAATACGAACGCTCCTTAGACAACAGGAAGCAAGGCATACAAAATAGCATATATAAAACTATACTCAACATCACATTGTTGCGGCATGGAACCCGATCCAGGTAACATACCCATGGAGGCATGCTACCCGATCCATACATAGATCTCATATAAAGAGATACATATCGAGCCAAATTTGCTCATTACAATAAAATACCGAGTATCAGTCATAACCATGCTAAGTGCATAACAATATCTCTGAGGGACATTTAGCGTTATAAGCTATAAAACTCAAGCACAACTGAGGTGCGATGAACAATCTGAATTTCAAGAGCCAAGATGCTCATATAACATCATCTCGACACGGATTCTCAACACGTAGCAATTTCTCAAGTCGTCTCGTAGCTCACACGGCGCAATGCATCACTACGCGAAATATCTGACAATGAAGCACCAACCTAACTACTTCTCCATGAGGACTGCGTTACTAAATGCACAGATCTGGCCTGATATAGAGCCATTATTCACATTAGATCTATCTATCGACTTCAAGCCGATTGTGATTACACTGAACTAGTCTGATAACCTTTCAAAGGTCAATAATAACTTCCATTTTCTTAATAAAACACAAGAACAACCATCACAACTGGAGTAATCCTCCCCAGTTCACAACCCAAATGCCAAGTGCCCTCCATGTATGAATCTTTAATTTAACGACACCATCACAAACTTCATACTTGGTTTACATCTTTAATCAATAAAGTGATCATATGCCACACTTATATAATCTTCACGCGGGACTCACTCCCACAACCTACCATAACAATATTTGGAGTGTACCTCCAAATCATCGGTCACACTAACGCCGAAGAGCAATCAAGAATCATTGACCAGGACACAAAACGCTTTTTACAAAACACTGATCTTAGGTGACGCTAAAGACTATACCAACTTACCGTAAACATCAAAACTCATCTCCTGCTCATCCTAGCTCATGACATCTTGTCGAAAAATTTTACTTCACTCGTGCCATGCTTGACCCAATTTTCAAAACTAGAACTGATTCACCAGCATGCATAAAACTCGAACCAATATAGCGTATAATCGTGCAATCGATCTATTTAATAGCAAACTCCCCAACTTGGCTCGAAGCCATAGATCAAAACACACATACTCTATTGTTGTCGTAATGCTATGGTGAGATTAAGATCACTCCTTCATAGGCTTGTAGAAACACGAATCATCGAAAATTTTAACTTTTCTACAATTTTTGCATTCACTCACACAACAGTTAAGCCCACTCTTTAGGCGACAAAATTTTGACTAAGTCCCAATTTTTTCAAAAATTTTGGCAGAGTTTCCTTTGTAATCTTGCCAATCCACCTGCCAGAGAATCACCAAAACCATCCTAATAACACATCCACAACTTGACTAAGAATCACCATGCATATCAATTACATAAATCTCAATACTACATGTATTATACTATCAAAATCGATACATATACATGTGTTGCACCTATTTGAATCATAACACATAGAAAATACTTTTCAACCCCCTATTATTGGGTATTCAACCAAGTAAGAACATTTTCTTTCCTTAATATTTTTGACCTTCAAGGTTGTCTCCTCGACTCAACGATTTCATTATAATACATTTACAAAAGCGATCTCAGCTCCCAGACTTATCTATCTAGTATGATAAATAGATTTTCCTTATAAGCCAATTACCCATTGGCTTTACCTTTAGTTACTATATTTTGTATACCTTCCACTGCCATACACATTACACCATCACTTAATCTTCCTGAGTCTAAACTCATACCGCCACATGTAATGCACTTTACTTTCCAACTAAGAGGCACAATAAATATTCTTCACACGCCCATAACTCGGGCAAATCAACAGATCACAATAAGAAACGAATCACTTAACAATTCATCTACTATCCAGCAGGCTTCTTCGCCACTACCAAGTCATATAATCACACATCGCAGTACTAAAATAATCATCACGTGGATATACAAACGCCATTCTGGCTAATAAGGACAATAGTGAACATATGAGTTCAAAACATTTGCTCACAAAATCAGCACCTCGGTGCTCAAGCCATCGGCAAAGATTCGGCCACTAGTCCTCCAGACTGGTCTAACTTCAAACTCATAAAGATTACACCTCGCCCCACGATAGGGGAATCAAACCTGTAATATACATAATGGAAAACTGAAAGCATGAAATCTCATAAAGGCAAAAAATAACACTATCTCAAGCAGTAAAATCAATAATACAATAAAGCCGTGAAGTATCAGATAATTCTCTTTTAAAAATAGTGAAGACAATTAATTTAAACAAGTAAGGAATAATCAGAAACTTGCCTCTCGGGCTCAATATCAAACTCACAGTACAGTATCATCCCCACGGGCTCACTCCCAACTCACCGACACAAAATATTAGCCCCTCGGGCCTACTGCCAACTCACCAAACACAAACAACAGCCTCTCGGGCCCACTCCCAACTCACCTGGGTGCCTTGTTCTCACTAGGGGTGTGTACAGACTCCGGAGGGGCTCCTACAGCCCAAGTGCAATATCAATAGGCCTAAAAGCCTTCACACATCACACTCGAGGCCTAAGAACCTCCTCACATAACACTCGAGGCCTAATAGCCTCCTCACATAACACTTGAGGTCTGAAAGCCTCCTCACATCACTCAACATAACCTCACATATGGCCCTCGGCCTCAATCAGTTCAGAAAATAATCATATGCCCCTTGGGCATCAGTAAAATAATAGTAGTCAGCTCAACAATATTATAAATATCATCAAATCTCGAGTTGAGTATAATTGTGGTTGAGTTCAAAAATAATATTATTCAATTGGACTAAGTTCAAATAATATTTCAATTCATGAGGAAAAGTAGCGATGTAAATTTATAAAAGATTTCAAATGATTGGCACAAAGCCCAAGTATGGCAATGAGCCCAAATCATGATGAAAAACAGTAAATCTTTATCAAATACGCGGTAAAATATCAATCGAAATGGACCATGTCCCAATCGCCAATAGTAAATGACCCCACGCTAGTCATACAACGCGTGTCTCATCTCAACATAGAAGTATGTTGTGCAATCCGGGGTTACAAACCCTCAGTGCATCATTTAAAATTATTACTCACCTCGAACCTGTGAAATCTCTAGCCCGCCATGCTGTTGCTCCTCAAATAGACCTCCACGTGCGTCGAATATATCCAAATTCAGAGCGAATACATCACAATATGCTAAGGGAATATAACCCAATTGAAAAGACTCGAAAATATCAAAAACCACAAAATTTGCAAAATTCGAGCCCCGGGACCACGTCTCGAAATCAAGAAATTTTTACATCAATACGATCCTTATCTCGCCACGAGTCTATACATACCAAATTCACAAAAATTGGATCTCATTTGACCACTCAAATTACCATTTCTATTCAAGAGGGTTCTCTATCATTTTCAACAAAAATTCTAAAATTAAACACCAAAACTTGCAATATATTCGAGTTATACAACCAAAATTGAGTTAAGAACACTTACCCCATTGTTCTCTAAGAAAATCTGTCAAAAAATCGCCCAAACCGAGCTCCAAATTGCTAAAAATGGAAAATGGGAAGGAAGTCCCATTTTCCTAAATTGAACATTCTGCCCAAAATTTCTGAGGTTACTGTTCACCCCGTGTTACTGTTCACACGTGTGACTGTTCACGGGGTACTGTTCAAGGTTACTATTTACGGGGTATTGTTCACGGATACTCTTACGGGGTACTATTTATGTGTTCGAGTACTGTTCACGGGTGCGGCTCATTGTTCACGCGTGCCGGGTACTGTTCATGCTGCTAAAGAAATTTAGCAGCTATCAAAAATAATTGCAGAAACTTTTATTTTCACTAAAATAGCTCTAACTTAGTCATACAAAATATGAATTAGACGATTCTTGCTCATATGAATCATAAATAATAATACAAATACAACCCTTTCAATCGAAACCGAATTTGGAGCTCATTTGCCCAGTGCGATATCCATTTCGCTCTTTAAACAATTACTCATGTTTCGCATAAGAAACACAATCACGACTTGATAAAATTAGACCAAAATTTCCAGATCATTCCTATAATTCATTATCAAAATTCTGAAAGTGTCGGAATCAAATTTGGATCTCTAGAACTAAAAATGAACCTTTAGATCATTACATTTATGCTCAAAACGGGAAAGCTTTCAAAAACTCTTCCAAAATTTATCGGAGCCTCATAGGATCCCAACAAAGTATACTAGCAAGTCCCATAATATATTACGAACTTGCTCAAGGCCTCACATCACATCAAACAATGCTAAAATCATGAATCAACCTCCAATCCAAGCTTTATGAAGTTTAGAACTTTTGACTTCTATTTTCGATGCCGAAACCTATAAAATCACGTCCGATTGACTTCAAATTGTGCACACAAGTCTAAAATGGCATAACAAAGCTATAGTAACTCTTGGAATTTTATTCCAACTCCCGGATCAAAATTTCAACTATTTACCAAAAATCGCCAAAATAGGCTAACTTCTTCATCAGACATCCAAAATTTCTTCCGATTGCACTCCTAAGCCTTATATCATCCCCCGAAACTAACCAAATCATCAAAATTCAATTCCAAGAACTGTAACTTACAAGTCAATGTCTGGTTGACTTTTCCAAACTTATCCTTCATTAAAAAGACTAATTGTCTTATTTCTTATCAAAATTTCTCCAAATAAATTCTAATGCACCCAATACCGTAATGAAGCATGAGGAAGTAGGAAATGGGACAAACGAGGCAATAACTCACAAGACGACAGGTCGGGTCGTCAGATTATGTTGTCCACATAATGACTCATTAAGATAGGCTAGTCTAAAGTCCATCGGATTTCCCTGAAACCCAAACGGACACCTCCATGTTTCGGCATTTATTTGGAGAACCAAATTCTTTCTATGCTAATTATTGGTTTAAATAGTCGAGTTCGGTGGGGGTAAGGGCCTAAGAATTTGTTTTGCAGAAATGAGGAACAAATTCCCCAGATTTGGCATGGTAACCAACATTCATCCAAGGCTGCTAAATTGGTGGAAAGACCTCCACTCCAGTGATCAGACGCTCGTCCACAAATACTTAGGGAATTTTCCTTGTCTTCTAGAGATCCAGCCTGATAACAAAATCATAGAGGCTGCAACACTGTTCTGGGATAGTGATGGGTCCGTGTTCTGCTTCGGAGACCTTGAAATGACTCCTTTGCTCAAGGAAATAGGAGGATTAGCTAGTTGGTATTCCTTGGGAGACTACGGTGTTGCTTATACCTGTTTGAATGACTCTTACATCCCATTCTACTCATTGTACAATAGGTACGACTATAGCAAGTCATACCGTAGCTACTCAGATGAATTCTCCCTTACTTCATTAGGGCATATCCACAGGAGAGTCTTCATTTTTATGTTGTTCTTTTTGGGAATGATAGTGTTCCCGATGAAGAAGGCTAGGATCCACACCAGACTGGCCATGGTAACCAAGATTTTGATGGAAGGAATTGGCGAGCAACCTTTCAATATAGTGCCTATGATCGTTGCTGAAATACAGCGAGCCTTGGACAAATATCAGCAAAAGGCCAATCATTTTGAGGGTTGCAACTTATTACTTCAGCTCTGGCTCAGGAGCACCTCCAGAAAGGTGAAATACCGACAAGAGATCCTACTCATAGATTGGGATGATCACATCGCCTTCCACCAGCCAAGGCGTATGAGTTATATGCCTAACATGTTCGTTCAGCCAGAGGACGCTGGAGGATGGGTAGAGTTGTTCGAAAATCTAAAAGAGGACTAGGTAGAGTGGATGTTTGAGTGGTTCCCTACAGAAGAATTCATTGTTCGAGCTCAAGATGCACCATTTCTCATACTCATTGGTCTGGGAGGAACTTATCCCTATGTTCCCCTCCGAGCTATGAGGCATGCTAGAAGAAAGCAAATCATAACAAGGTCGACAAAATGAGTCACTTCAGGGCTGACTTCTAGGATGACGATAACCCTCATAGGTACCAAGCTTAGCACCTGTGGCACTGCAAAATGATATTGGGAAAGGATTTTATTAAGCCAGACAAGTATCATGCCGGCTATGTGCCGCACTATTCAAGTTGGTTGGAAGATAATCACAATGGTATGGGTTAGCTTGGGTTCATTCGAGGTAACGGGGTCATCGACGAGAAAGCTGAAGTACATGTTATGTACAATCAATTGCGAAAGAGAATTTGGGAATGTGAAAGCGAGCACCAGAAAATACAAGAAGCCCATAAGAAGTTGATCAAAGAGTGGAAAGATATGGCTATTAGCGCCAACAAGTGACTAGGGTATTTGGAGCGGGGTCTAGTGGAGGTGGAAGGAAAGTTCATCAAGAGGATTGAAGACTATCAAAACGGTGAAGGAAATGCAGGGGCATTTGGCCCGAGCTTATTTGCTGCTAGGACTATGCGAGCTGGTGAAGCTATTCGAGGGAGACAAAGATGCCAAATCTGGGGAAGGTCCTTCTAAAACCAAGTAGTTAGGAGTCTTTTATTTTGCTTTAATGGTATAATAAGACCAATGGCCACTCGGGACATCGTCATTTAGTGTTGTTTTCGATTCGTCTTATTTTGTAGTAATAAAATGAGGCATTTAGCATTATAAGTTCTCCAATACTATTTGTCGCTAGGCCTACTTCGGGCACAATGAGGCACCCAAATTAGGACGCAATTTATATTCTCGCACAATGTGTTTAAATATTGCAGCATTTTCTTTTTCACAATCCGCACTAACTTATTACCTTTTTGTTTTTCTTTTATTTTTACTCCCTCCCAAAAGGTTAGTTCCTGCATTCTGGCATCATCATCATACACTAAGAGATCCAAGGGCCCGCCACCTCCTCCTCCTCAAAGTCCTATAAAAAAAGACGAAGTCTAAGATGGAAGACTTGAACAACTCGAGTAAACAGACAGAGGCTACGCAGGGTAGCCAGATCTCCAAGGAAAGTGCTGCCCAACTTGAGCAGAAATTACTGAAATTCCAAGAAGAACTGGATCAAGTTCAGAACTTGTCCAACTTGTCATTCTCCCTTGCCACTCTCTATATCAACTTTTCCAACACCCAAAACCCCGCACCTCCATAGAACACCCCACAACCACCAAAACAACCCACTCATACTCAACACTACAACACATGTCACACTCCCAACAACACTCCATTACTCATCCCTGAACCGTTAAACACCACAAATGATCCTACCCACAGCACTCCCATATACGTGGAGACCATACCTCACTACACTGAAACAATCTCAAATGCGCTAGTCTAATGACAAGGACTCCCTTATCAGAAACCTGGCCGCGAAACTCAAGAAGCTGACCAGCCGAGACCAGGGCATGGAAGGAAACAAAGGTATTGAGGGGCTGAACTATGAGGATCTTTGCATTCGGCCAGATGTTGAACTTCCACAGGGGTACAAACCTCCCAAGTTCGAAATTTTTGATGGCACAGGTGAACTCAGAGTCCACTTGAGGACATATTGCAACAAACTGGTTGGAGTTGGGAAAGATGAGAAGATCCGTATGAAGCTCTTTATGAGGAGTTTGAATGGGGATATTTTACCTTGGTACATCAGCCAAGATCCCATGAAGTAGACAAACTGGATAGGTATGGCATCAGATTTCATGGATAGGTTCGGATTCAATACAAAGATTGCACCAGATGTGTTCTAAATCCAGAATTTGAATAAGTAGCCTACAGAGACATTCGTGAGTATGCTACTTGTTGGAGATCAGAGGCTGCTAAGGTCAGGCCGGCCTTAAAAGAGGAATATATGAACATATTCTTCATTCGGGCCCAGGATCCACAATATTACGAGAGGTTGATGATGATCGAGGGTCAGAAATTCTCCGATATCATCAAGGTGGTGGTAATGAATTGAGGAAGGCATTAAGAAGGGTTTGGTTACTAATCTTGAAGCATTGCAGGCCTCCAACAATGCTTTACAGTCTGGTGGCACGCCCAAGAAGAAGGATGTAAGTGTAATGATGGTCGCACAGGGATCTAAATCATCACTGAAATACCATACTTAACCATAACTTCCACTTACATATCAGCCTATCCTGAATTACCAAGCAATCACACCCTCTTACCAAAATCCTCCACCCATTTACCAATCGTCTCCACCTCCCATATATCAACCCACTTCACCCAGATACTCTCAACCTGCACCTGTATACCAAGCTTATAATGCCAAACCCTCTAACTACCACTGACCTCCCACTCGCCAAAAGTTTCGTAGACCTAGGATAAATTTTGATAGCAGACCTCCCAAACAATACATAACCATCGCCATACCAATTGACCAGCTGTACGAGAGACTTAAAGTTGCTGGTTATGTTACCCCGATCCCTACTATTACTCCAGAAAATCTTTCCCAGTGGGTCAACCCTAATAAGACCTATGTGTACCACTCCGACATGAAGGGACATACCATAGACGAATGCTGTTTATTGAAGGACAAGATTCAATCCTTTATCGACAATAAGTTCATCATAGCAAATGAGCCTGCTCCTAATGTTCTCAACAACCCTCTACTTGACCACAAAGGTGGAGACATTCACATAATCGAGATCGAAGATGACTGGGACCCTAAAGGGTCCATAGGATTGATTGCTGAGGGTGATGAGCCAAAGAAACCAGTGATCACACATAGCTCAATTGTTATGCAGAATCAGCCCTCCAGAGGCGATGAAGTAAACATGTCTATACCTCTCGAATTTGAAGCACCTTCTTCTGCAAAGGCGTCCGTACCAACTGAGGTTGAGATTGGAGTTCCGAAAGCACCTGCACCTTTTGAATTTGCTGTGCTACCACCAAGGGTACGTATTCCTGTAGCAATTTCAGGCATAACACCTTTCCACTAAAATGCCATACCCTAGGATTACAGAGCTGAAGTTAGGAGGAAAGGGAAGACCAAGAAGGGAGAAGCAATTGATGCGCAGGGTATGACCAGAATAGGCAAGGTTTACACCCCAGAACACCTAGCTGATTCCAGTAAGCAAGCCTCTGGATGGCCTATTGAAACCGATCCCGATTATGTTTAGAGGAAAATACAAGCTAAGGAATACTCGGTCGTTGAGAAATTGAACAAAGCACCAGCACAAATCTCCATCCTAGCTCTTCATCAGAGCTCTGACGCACACAAAAATGCCTTGATGAAGATACTGAGTGAAGCTTATGTGCTCAGCAGCATAACTGGAGGAGAAATGGCGAATATGGTGGGGCAAGTACTGGAGAGCCACAAAATCACCTTCCACGAAGATAAGCTGCCACCGGAAGGGCTGAGCCACAACAAGGCACTGCACATCAACGTGCAATGCGAGGATTACTTCAGCACTAGAGTCCTGATCGACGGTGGATCCAACCTCAACACCTGTCCACTGATAACTCTTAAAACATTGGGAAAGAGCATGCATGAGAACAAAGATGGAGCAATCAATGTCAACGCCTTTTATGGGTACCAAAGGTCCACTATTGGAGAAATCAGCCTATGCTTGAAAATGGGACCAACCTGGTTTGATGTTGACTTTCAAGTGATAGATGTCCCAGCATTCTAACACTAGTTGTTAGGACGACCATGGATCCACGCCGCTGCGGCTGTAGCATCAACTCTGTATTAGGCGGTGAAGTTCGAATGGAATCACCAAGAGGTGATTATTCATGGAGATGGTAGCAACCCTATATATAGTCAGCAAACTATCCCAATGATTGGAGGCAAAAGGAGAATAGGTGAAGAAACCTACCATCACGTCGAGCGGGTCAACGCTGTGGACAAAGAAATTGAGGGACAACAAGATTGAGAGTATCCTGAATTGGTGTGGCTATGAGCATGGAAAGGACTTGGCAAGAACCTCCAGGGAATCACCAAACCTATCAAGATGTAGAAACATAGTACTACATTTAGATTGGTGTATGAATACACTTGGAAGGAGTTCGATGACTGGTTGCCACCATGGTGCGACCCCTACTACCCGATAGAGCATCTAATACCTTGCGTGGAGCAGACTTTCCAACCAGCAGATACTATATATGGGTTAGAGTAAGATAAAGCATTGGCAACCATGAAGAATCTGTTTCTGGAGGATGATGATATGGACTGTTGTGTTCTTTTCGAGGAGGAATGGGAGGAAGGCCCTTCTATAAGAGCTGTAAACTGAGGATAACACCTCACCAATTGGTCAATCAGAACCACCAGGGCTCGGAAAGCTTCGGGGTAGCAAGGCTAAATAAAAGCACTATGCATCATATTTTACTTTTTACTAGTTGATTTTCTTTCCGTATTGTCTTTAATTTGAAAAGAGCTTCGATTGTTCAAAATAATTATGAATTCAATCAAAGCATTTCAGTTTATTATATATCTCGCTCTCATTATTTTCTCTATCATTTACTTTATTTTACACAGCATTGCTATTACTTATCTTATTGATGAACCGACAATTATGACTTGCAACGAGACAACACAACACAAGGATATAGATTTAGAAGAGGATGATATACCAGAATAGGTCGTCAGAGAGGTTGAGAATTTTGAGAATAGGCCTTAATCTAACTTGGACAAAACTGAGGTCGCTAGTTTGGGGGATACCGAAAATGTCAAAGAGACATACATCAGTGTTCACCTGTCACCATCAGAAAAGAAGGAGTACACAGAGTTCTTAAAGGAATATGAGGACATATTCTCCTGGTCGTATGATGATATGACCGGTATCAGCACGTCCATTGTAGCTCACAAACTGCCAGCAGATCCAACATGTCCGCCAGTAAAGCAGATGCTCAGGAAATTCAAGCCCGACATGAGTTTGAAAATAAAAAAGAGGTTACCAAGCAGGTCAAAGCCAAGGTTCTCAAGGTAGTGGAATATCCAACATGGTTAGCCAGGATCGTGCCAGTACCAAAGAAGGATGGGAAGGTTAGAGTCTGTGTCGACTAATGGGATCTTAATTGGGCCAGGCCCAAAGACTACTTCCCCTTACTGAACATACACATTCTCATCGACAACTACGCTAAGCATGAGTTGCAGTATTTTGTTGATTGTTTCGCTGGGTACTATTAGGTGTGGATAGATGAGGAGGATGCAGAGAAAACGGCTTTCACCATGCCGTGGGGAATGTATTGTTACAAAATGATATCATTTGGTTTGAAGAATGCTGGGGCTACCTATGTGAGAGCCATGACTACTATCTTTCATGACATGATACATAAGGAGATCAAGGTATATGTAGAAGACGTCATCATCAAATCAAAGAAAGCCACATATCATATGGAAGACCTGATAAAGTTCTTCAACAGACTGAGGAGGTACAATCTGAAACTGAATCCCGCTAAGTGTGCATTCGGGGTTCCCACTGGAAAATTATTGAGCTTCATCGTGAGTCGTCGAGGAATAGAATTGGATTCATCAAAGGTCAAAGTCATCCAAGAATTGCCGCTGCTTAAGAACAAGAAGGACGTGATGAGTTCTCTGGGAAGACTCAAATATATTAGCCAGTTCATAGCTTAGTCCACGGTTATTTGTGAACCCATCTTTAATATGTTGAAAAAGGATGCTGCTACCTAGTGGACTGAATATTGTCAGAAAGCCTTTGATAAAATCAAGGAATACTTTTCAACACCATCAGTCTTAGTTCTGCCTGAACCAGGAAGATCTCTGTTGCTCTATCTTGCAGTATTGGATAGAGCATTTGGTTGTGTTCTAGGACAAAACGATGAAATGGGGAGAAAGGAGCAAGCCATATACTATCTCAGCAAGAAGTTAACCCCGTACGAGGCCCGGTATTCTCTATTAGAGGGCACATGTTGTGCTCTGACTTGGGTAGCTTAGAAATTGAGGCATTATTTCTATGCCTACACTACTTAACTCATATCAAGAATGGATCCGTTGAAGTATATCTTCCAGAAGCCCATGCCCATTGGCAAGCTCGCTAAGTGGCAAATCCTACTATGTGAATTCGACATTGTTTACGTGACTCAGAGGGCAATTAAAGGACAAACCTTCGCGGATCATCTCATCGAGAATCTCGTAGACAGAGAATATGATCCTTTAAAGACGTATTTTGCCGATGAAGAGGTATCTTTCATAGGAGAAGATATTGGAGTATCCAATGATGGTCAGAGAATGTTTTTCGACGGAGCTGCAAATTTTGAAAGAGTTGGCATAGGAGAAATCCTAGTATCGGAAATCGGCCACCATTACCTGGTATCAGCCAATCTCAGATTCCCACGCACCAACAATATGGCCAAATATGAAGCCTGCATCTTGGGGCTCAAGATGTCCATTGACATGAACATTCAAGAGTTGCTAGTGATTGGGGATTCAGACTTGCTCATACATCAGGTTCGAGAAGGGTGGGCAACGAAGAACTCTAAGCTACTTCCCTACCTGCATCACATACAGGGGTTGGGGAAAAGGTTCAGAAAGAAAGAATTTTAGCACGTCCCCAGGGTCTAAATGAGTTCGCAGATGCATTAGCTACTCTATCATCCATGATCCAGCAGGCAGATACGAATTTCATTTATCCCATCCTGGTAAAAATTTATTGTCAGCCAGCTTATTGGGCTCACGTTGAGGAAGAAGCAGATGGGAAACCATGGTTCCATGATATCAAGGAGTACTTGACACCATGAGAATACCCAGAACTTGAAAACACCACTCAGAAACACACATTTTAGAGGTTATCTAACAACTTCTTTCACACTGGAGGAATCTTGTACATGAGGACTCCCGATTTGGATTTACTAAGGTGTGTCGAAGCAAAAGAAACATCCAGGCTATTGGACGAAGTGCATGCAGGGATCTGCGGGCCGCACATGAATGGTTTTGTCTTAGCAAAGAAGATACTCCGAGCAGAGTATTTTTGGATGAATATGGAAAGGACTGCATCTAGTATGTCAGAAAGTCCCATCACTGTCAAATACATGTAGATATGATAAAGGTTCCTGCAAATGAGCTTACTGCAACAAGCTCACCATGGCTATTTGATGCTTGGGGAAAGGATATTATCGGACCTATCGAGCCTGTCGCATCAAATGGGCACATTTTCATCTAAGTGGTGATTGATTATTTTACCAAATGGGTCAAGGCAGCATCATACAAAGAAGTGACTCAGAAAGTTGTGGCCAATTTCGTCTGCGACAGAATTGTTTGTCGGTTCGAAATCCAAGAATCAATCATCACCGATAATAGTTCCAATCTCAACAGCGAATTGATGAAATCAATGTGTGAAACATTCTTAAATGCAATAACTATACATGCTACAGGCCTCAGATGAATGGAGCTGTAGAGTCCGCCAACAAGATTATCAAGAATATACTAAGGAAGATGATCGAAAGGCACAAACAATGGCATGATAAATTATCATTCGCCTTATTGGGATATCGCACCACAATCTGCATATCAATTGGGGAAACTCCTACATGCTGGTTTATGGTACAGAGGCAGTCATTCACGCAGAGGTAGAACTTCCTTCCTTGAGAATCATCCAAGAAGCAGAGTTGGATGACGCAGAATCGATGAAGAGTCGCTACGAGCAGTTAGCCCTTATAGATGGTAAAATGATGAATGCATTTTCCCACGGTCAGCTATATCAGAATAGAATGTCCAGAGCCTTCAACAAAAAAGGTAAGCCAAGGAAGTTTACACCAGGGCAGCTGGTGTTGAAGAAAATATTCCCATATCAAGATGAAGTCAAGGGGAAGTTCTTTCCTAATTGGTAGGGTCTGTACATGGTTCACCGGGTTCTAACCGGAGGAGCCCTTATTCTTGCAGAGATGGACAGAGAAGTATGTCCGAAGCCAATCAATTCAGATGCAGTGAAACGATATTATGTGTAGTCAATTACGATTTCTATAATTTAAACAATACTTGACCCAATTCGCATTTAAGAGGGGATATGTAGGAAACCCTATGGGTTTGGTCAAAATTTAATAAAATTCCATTTCCCCTGCTATTCAAAATTTCGAAGTTGGTTTTCAACCATTCATCGCTAGGAATGCCAGACTAGTAAACTGGGGCAGAATTTTGAGGAGGACCCTCAAAATTCCAAAGTTTACTTTTTAGCCATTCAGCATAGCCGTCAGAAGTGTCAACCTAGTAAAGTGGGGAAAATTTTGAGGAGGACCCTAAAAATTCCGGAGCGAGAGAGTTCGCAATGTCTTGAACCACGTCGCAGTCATTGGTTCATCTAAGAAAAACTATTTTCTATTATGTACTTACATTATATTTACTAAATCATGCATAAATATTGTCCTAATTGCTGTTGTTTAGCGACCCTACCCCAATGATATACAAAGTCAGGAGCTAGGGGAAAACGAACTAACCTTTCCCCTCCTTTAACAGAACCCACAATTTTTCTTTGGATGTAGGCACTTGATTTTCAATATCATTAGTATATTTATGTACACATACTTTCCCAAGAATGAAACTTCGCAAAATCATCACGTATTTGCAATTGATATCCGTGCACCACCTTCCCAACAGTCACGATATCGTAATCGACTATCAGCTAAAAGATCTTACTATTATTCGTTCTTTTACATACTTGCATTGCATAAGGCTACCCTTCTACCATATGAGACTAAACTTTGTCTCCTTCTGCATTGTTTGCATAAAGCTACTTATCTGACTTACGAGGTTAGGCTCTACCTCCATTTGCATCTTGCATAAGGCTAATCTTCTGCCTTCCGAGGTTAAGCTTTACCTCCATCTGCATTATTTGCATAAGGCTACTTATCTACTTTCTGAGGTTAAGCTCTACCTTTATCTGTATCTTGCATAAGGCTACTTTTTTGCTTTCCGTGGTTATGCTCTAACTCCATTTGCATTATTTGTATAAGGCTACTCATATGCCTTTCGAGACTAGGCTTTGTCTCCATCCACATTTCTGCATAAGGCTACTTATCTGCCTTTTGAGGTTAAGCTCAACCTCTATCTGCATTATTTGCATAAGGCTACTTTTCTGCCTTTCGAGAGTAAGCTCTGTCTCCATCCGCATTTCTGCATAAGGCTACTTATCTGCTTTCCGAGGTTAAGCTCTACCTCCATCTGCATCATTGGCATAAGGCTACTTATCTGCCTTCCGAGACTAAGCTCTGTCTCCATCTGCATTATTTGCATAAGGCTACTTATCTGCCTTCCGAGGTTAAGCTCTACCTCCATCTGCATAAGGCTACTCTATCTGTCTTCTGAGACTAAGCATTGTCTCCATCCTGCATGGCTGAAATATCGCCACTTTATTTTTCTCGTATGGCTGCAGTGTAGTCACCTGCATTTAAACTTTTGCTTTGGTTGAAAGATCTCCATCTTCCTCGGCTGAAAGATTGCAACCCTCTCATAGGCTGAAAAATTGCCAAATTATTCTAAGGCATCATAGTTTAGAGGCACCATTCGCATAGCCTGAGAACATCATTTCATAGCCTGCGAATCTTTTATGGTCCAGGACATCATAGTTTGAAGACGTCATCCTAACCGTCCAGAGACAACATTCATGGTCCAATGAGAATTTGCATCACGTTTAAATTTATTCCCAATATATGTTGCATCGCCTACTTGAACGTACACCGGCTAGAAAATGGCCGTCTCAGCAGGAGCGATCCTGCTCCGATTCTTGCAGCCTGTGAGATTTCAAATACCTCTTCCAATCTAAATATCGCGTTTGTCCTTTTCAAATATCTATTGGCACATGCCGTCAATGGTTCCAGATATCCTGAAGACTGCTTTCAGGACTCGGTATGGTAATTACGAGTTCCTTGTCATGTAATTTGGGCTGACCAACGCCCCAGCAGATTTTATGCATTTGATGCACAGTGTATTCAGGCCCTATCTCGACTAATTTTTCATTGTTTTCATAGATGATATTCTTGTATACTCCCGCAGCCGGGAAGATCATGAGAAGCACCCGAGGACAATGCTTCAGACCCTGATAGAAAAGAAATTATATGCAAAGATTTAAAAATGTGAGTTTTGGTTGAGTTCTGTGGCATTCCTAGGCCAGGTGGTATGTAGTGACGGCATTTGTGTGGATCTGAAGAAGGTGGAGGCCGTGCAAAGTTGGCCCAGGCCCTCCTCAGCTATTGAGATCCGCAGTTTCCTTGGCCTGGCAGGGTATTACCGTCGTTTTGTGGAGGGGTTCTCGTCGATTGCAACCCCTATGACTAGGTTGACCCAGAAGGTTGCTCCTTTTCAGTGGTCAGGCGAGTGTGAGGCGAGCATCCAAAAGCTCAAGAGGGCTTTGACTTCAACCTCTATTATGATTTTGCCTACTCGCTCGGGGTCTTATGCAGTATATTGTGATGCCTCACAAGTTGGACTTGGAGCAGTATTAATACAGGACGGTTGGGTGATTGCGTACGCGTCCAGACAGTTGATGGTGCATGAAAAGAACTATCCTGTCCACGACCTTGAGTTAGCTGCTATTTTTCATGCCTTAAAGATCCGGCGCCAATAATTATATGGTGTGCCTTGTGAGATTTATATGGATCATCGGAGTTTGCAACATTTTTTCAAGCAAAAGGATCTGAACTTTCGCTAGACGAGATGGTTGGAGCTACAGAAGGATTATGATATTACTATTCTTTATCATCTGGGCAAGGCCAATGTGGTAGTCGATGCCTTGAGTCACCGCCTGGAGAGTATGGGGAGTTTGGCATATTTACCTGCTTCAGAAAGGCTTGTGGCGATGGATGTCCAGGACTTACCCAGTCAGTTCTTGAGGTTTGACCTTTCGGAGCCCAGTCGGGTTCTAGCCTATGTGGTTTCTCGGTTTTCTTTGTTTGATCGTATCAGGGAGTGGCAGTATGATGATACTCATTTTCTTGTCCTCAGCGACACGGTTTAGCATGGCGATTCTAAGTATGTGAATGTTGGAGATGACGTAGTATTGAGGATACAGGGTTGTATTTGTGTGCCCGATGTTGATGATATATGGGATTTGATATTGACCGAGGCCCATAGCTCGCGGTATTCCATCCATCCCGGTGCCGCGAAGATGTATCAAGATCTAAGGCAACATTACTGTTGGAATCTGCTGAAAAAGGACATAGTAGAGTTATTAGCTAGATGCCTCAACTGTCAGCAAGTAAATGCCGAGCACCAGAGGCCGTGAGGATTACTGCATCAGAAGGAGATTCCGGAGTGGAAATGGGAGAATATCACTATGGATTTTGTGACTGGTCTCCCTCTGACGTCAAGGAAGTTTGATTCTATTTGAGTTGTTGTGGATCTACTGACCAAGTGCGCTCATTTCATTCCAGTGTGCACTTCTTACTTAGCGGAGCGGTTAGTAGGGATTTATATCAAGGAGATTGTCCGTCTGCATGGCATTCCAGTTTCTATCATCTCAGATAGGGGTTCAATGTTTACATCACGGTTCTGGAGAGCCGTCCAGCATGAGTTGGGTACCAGAGTGACCATGAGTACAACATTTCACCCTTAGACGGATGGACAGTCCGAGCGCACTATTCAGATTCTTAAGGATATGCTCCGTGCGTGCGCGATTGAATTTAGAGGGTCCTGAGATGAGTTCTTGCCATTGGATGAGTTTGCATGCAACAATAGTTATCAGTCCAATATTCAGATGGCGCCTTATGAGGCCTTATATGGTAGGAGATGAAGATCCCCGTGGGTTGGTTTGATTCAAGCGAGGCCAAGTTATTGAGCATTGATTTGGTTCAGGATGCGGTTCAGAAGGTTAAGGTGATTTAGGATAGACTCCATGCGGCCCAGTCCAGACAGAAGAGTTATGTGGACCGGAAGGTTTGTGATGTTTCATTTATGGTTGATGAGCGGGTTTTTGTTCGGGTCTCGCCTGTGAAAGGTGTCATGAGGTATGGAAAGAAAGGAAAGTTGAGCCCGTGGTTCACTGGTCCATTTGAGATTTTGAAGCAGGTTGGGAAGGTTGCTTATGAGCTTGCTTTACCTCCCAATTCGGCCGGGTTCATCCCGTATTTCATGTTTCAATGCTTCGGAGGTATCATGGTGACCCGTCTCACGTGTTGGAGTTCACTTCAGTCTAGTTGGACAATGACTTATCCTATATTGAGGAGCCGGTGGAAATATAGGATACACAAGTTCGAAAGCTCAGGTCAAAGGATGTAGCTTCAGTAAAAGTGCAGTGGCGGGGTCAGCCGGCCAAGGAGGAGACTTGAGACCGAGCGGGATATGCGCAACCGATACCCTCATCTTTTTGCTACTTTAGGTATGTTCTCTATGCTCGTTCGAGGACAGACGAATGTTTAAGTGTAGGAGGATGTGATGACTCGACTGGTCGTCTTTGGAATTTATACCCCGTTCCCCCATTAATTGCTTCCCCTAAGTTCATTTCTGCTATTTTGTTTGCCGTGATGTTCAGTAATATAACTCGGAGTGTTTTGGGACACTTAGTCCCTAATTGAGAGCTTATGTGTTGGAAAATGGTCTGTAGTCAGAACTGTGTCAAGACGACCTTGGAATGGAAATCCGATGGTTCTGTTAGTTCCGCTAGGTGATTTTGGGTTGAGAGCATGTTCGGAATGTATTTTGGATGCCCGTAGGTCGTTTAGGCTAGAAATGCCGAAAGTTAGAATTTTGAAGCTTCTGGTCCGATAGTGAATTTTTCATCCGAGGGTCGAAACGAATTTCTGTAAGCTGCTGTAGCACTGACATTCTTTCGGGACGTGCATGCAAAATTTCAGGTTTATTGAATGTGTTTTGGTTGGGTTTTGAGTCGAATGAGAGTTTAGTTAAGTTTTGGAAATTTTAGTTTCAAATCTTTGATTAAATGGTGTTTCATGATTTGTTTTAGGTGATTTAAGGATTGGTGCAAGTCTGAATGATGTTAAAGGATATGTTTGTGGGTTTGGTTGAGGTCCCAGGGGCCTCGGGTTTGTTTCGGATGCTTGACAGGCTGATTTTGGGATTTTTGGATGAGGTTTTACTGCTGCTTCTATTGTTTCTGTGTCTGCGGAAGGGGAGCCGCGTAAGCGGTTACCGCAGACACGGCTTGGAAATCGCGGAGGCGGTCTGAGGGAAGGTTTGGGACCTCAGAAGCGGAGGAGGAACCGCATAAGCGGCGATCGCGGACACGGCCAGTTGTCCGCAAAAGAGGAAATTGGGATTTTAATGAGATCGCTAAAGCGGTTAAGTTGACCGCAGGAGCGGAACCTGGTCCGCGAAAGCGGAGTCGCTGTGAGTTAAGGGATTTATCCGAAGGGTTTAATTTCATAAGTTGAAAAACCAATTGAGAGCTTAGACCAAGGCGAATTCGAGTGAGTTTTAAAGAAGATATTATTGGGTAACGTTTCTATGATCCTTTCTAGCTTTAATTCATCATTTAGTTGTTAAATTCATCTTTTAAATTCAAATTAAGGCCCAAAACTGGAGGAATTTGAGTTAAAGTTCTTAGACCTAACTTTGATGATTTGAAGGGGCATTTGACCTCCGATTTGGGAGATATTGATATGGTTAGACTCGTGAGAGTACGAGGTTTCTGAAAATGTAAAAATCATTTGATTCTGAGATGTTGGCTTGAGGAGCATTTTTGTCATTTCACCTATTTTCGCGCCTTGGCTTTAATTTTAATAGTGTAATCAGTTACTTGCGATGTTATTACGATATGTAATTGGTTTGAATAGATTTGGGCCACTCGTAGTCAGATACTCGTGGCAAGGGCATTGTTTCTTAGCGGTTTAGTACCAACTCGAGGTAAGTTTCTTGTCTAACCTTGTGTAGGGGACCTCTCCCCTTAAGATATCTTTGTCATTGTTTGAAAGCCTGGTGCGAGAAGTGACAGGCGTGTACTTGTGCTAGTTGTTAGAAATTCACCTCACTTAGCTTATTTAGACTGTGTTATCTTCCAAATTTAACTGTTAAAAATGAAAATTCGATTGTTTTGATTTAGGGAAAGAAAGTTTGTAACTTATTTTCTCTATTTGACTAAGTTGAAATATCTGTTTTTCCTTGGGAAGCATGCTAGGGACTTATTTTCTCTATTTGACTAAATTGCCATGTTTGTTTCTCTTGCGAAGCATGTTAGATTCTCGACTTTACTTGTTTTTCGCATTTGGCTTCCTTTCCGATAAATATTGAATTGTTGTGGTGTATTTTACTTTTGGGACTGCGGGTTCAATTTCCGGAGATCCTCTGTTACTGGTATGTTGGACTACAAGTTCAATTCCCGGAAGATCCTCTAATTTTGGCATGACGGACTACAGGTTCAATTCCTGGGAGATCCTCTGATATTGATATGACGGACTTCGGGTTCAATTCCCGGAGATCCTCTATTATTGGTATAAAGGACTCCGGGTTCAATTCTCGGAGATCCTCTGTTATTTGTATAAAGGACTGCGTGTTTAATTCCCGAAGATCCTCTGTTATTGGTATGAAGGACTGCAGGTTCGATTCCCGGAGATCCTCTGTTAGAGATGTGATGGACTACGGGTTCGATACCCGGGAGATCCTCCGATATTGGTATAATGAATTGCGGGTTCGATCCCCAGAGCTCCAAATAGAGATCCTGACTTTTGAGTGATTTGCCTTGTGTTCGTAGTCTGTACTTGTAGCCGTTCTGTTTTAATTACTGTCTTGCTAGATATTCGAGATTTACTTCATTATCTACTGCTTATTTATTTTACATTAGTTCTTATGTTCTTCCCAGTAGGGCCTCGACCTTCCTAGTCACTACTCCATTGAGGTTAGGCTTGGCACTTACTGAGTACCACTGTGGTGTACTCATGCTACTCTTCTGCACACTTTTGTTATGCAGATCCAGGTACATCTGGTCAGGCGTGCGTTTAGGGGTTTGGAGTTGCATTTGGAGGCTTGAGGTATGAATCTGCCGCGTCCGTAGAGCCGAAGAGCCTTCCTCTAGTCTACATTTAGTTGATAGTTTCTTTCATACACTCAATTGTTATAGACACTTCGGGATGTTAGAACATTGTGTTATGTTTACTCTTAGCTTGTGTTGCCTGTGGGTTTCCGGGTCTTGGAGGTTTTTACGTTATTTTGAGTCGACATGTATGTGCCAGGCGGCACTCTATACATTATCTTATGCTATTTATGTTTATTTATCGTTTCCGCAAAGATTGTTGAATTTTCGCAGTGTGCTAGGCTTACCTAGCCGCGAAGACTGGGTGCCGTCATGACAGGTTCACGATTGGTGAACTAGGGTCGTGACAAAGAATGACCTTCAGCTTGGCTTCTGACAATGCTCATATGGGTTGCGGTGGCACAGACAGTTGTACGAGCTTTTAAACTATGATTTTGGGAAACTCGGGGACATTGCTTGGCATGTTCGAGGACTAACATATGTTTAAATGAGGGAGAATGTAATGACCCGACCAGTCATTCTAAGGTCCAGCATGCCGTTAGTCAGTTTGAGGCCTTGAGTAACTTCACATCATGTATTATGACATCCACGTCTGGTTGGTTTCAATTTTTGAGAAGTTCACAGTTGATTTGGAAGAATAATTCTCAATTTGGAAGCATTAAGTTGAAAAAGTTGACCAAGGTTTGACTTTAGAGTAAACGACCTCGGATAAGAATTTTGATGGTTTTGCTAGGTGCAGATAATGATTTTGGACTTAGGCGTATGTCCGAATTATTAGATCCGTACGTTGATTAGATGTTCTTTGGCGAAAGTTGGAAGATTTAAAGTTTGGAAGATTGATTGGTTTGACCGAGAGTTAACTTTTTTGATATTGGATCCATATTCTTTCCAAAGTTGTTATATGTCCTTTGTATCATTTGGTACTTGCATGCAAAATTTAAGTTCATTCCCGGTTGATTTGGCATGGTTAGACATGAGTTTTAGAAGTTTAAAAATTCATTAGTTCATTAGGCTTGAATTTATGTGCGATTCATAATTTTGATGTTGTTTGGTGTAATTTGAGACATCAAGTAAGTTCGTGTTATGTTTTGGGACGGGTTGGTGTGATTGGACAGGGTCATGGGAGCCTTGAGTGTGTTTTGGATGGGTTTGGGTTGTGTTGCGTTATTATTTGATGTTTCAACGTCGTTTCTTTGGGAATGAAAGGTACCATAGTTAGAAAATGACCTTTGATTTGTGAATATATCGTACCATTAGATCCATATCGTAATTAAGTAACCATATCAACAAGAATCATCGAATTAGAGGTCGTAGACTTATGCATATTTCTGTGTCGAGAAAAATTGTTGGTTTCTGGTGTGAAATTTTGTATTTCCTGAACGGGAGAATGGTCTTGCGAACGCGAAGAAGAAATTCTAGGTTGACCGGTCAATGAAAAAAATTTCTCTTCACGGAGGTGAAGAACAAAAATCACAAGGGCAATGTTTTAAATGGACAAACAACATTTTAGTATTTTGAGCAAAGCTCGAGTTCTAGAGCTCCATTTGAGGTGATTTTCACGGCGTTGTCGTCTCAACAAGGGGAAAATACATATAAATTTTATTTTGAAGTTGTTTTGTGCTTATTTTTGTTTTTTATTATTTTTATCAGTATTTGGATTGTGGAAATTGGTATTTTGAACCCTAAAGTTGTGAAATGATAAACCCTTGATTTGATGGTCAATTCATGGACAAATTATATGCTTTTCAAGATATAGAATATATAAGTTACAGGTAATCTTTATTTTTGGAATCCAGACACATGGGTCCGAGGGTTGACTTTGTTGACTTTTCGAGCAGAGTTTGGGGATTATTTATAAATTATTAAATTACGAGTATTGGAGTATATATGTTGATTGGTTTGCATGTTGTTTGATTAGTTTCAGATCGTTTGGCATCGATTTGAGGTGTTAGAGAGGTGTTGGAGCCGGTTATTGGGTTTCAGAACGAGGTAAGTCTCTTGTATAACATTGTGAGGGGATAACTATGCCCTAGGTACTGTATTTGTTATATATACTGGTTACAGCTATGTACGTACAAAGTGATGAGAGTCTGTGCGTAGTTAAATCATACTTATGCCCTAGTAGACGTAGGTCTTTATCATGCGATATTTTTATTACGTGAACTCAAATTGTTAGTTTAATTACCAAACACTTGTAAATGTAATTTGATTAGAGATCATGTTAGAACGAACCTCATTACCTTGAGGGTTTTGGAGGGATATTTTATCGCTGGTAATAGTTATGGTCACTTTATATTTTTGATCTTGTGTTGCAAACATGTGGTTGTAGTTCATGAAGTTTATTCTCTTCTTGTGGATCGGGTCGAACGCTTTGGCAGTATATTTGAAATGCATTTATTGTTCGCGTCAATCGACCCTCGTTAGTGTAAATATTATTCTGGATCGGGTCGTAGGTCCTCGGCATAACTCGTGTGTAATATCTTTAGGAGTTAGAATAATCCCGAGATTTCCTTTTTAGTTGAGACCTGACATTTATAATTGATATTCCTTATCTCTTTGAGATACCAGTTGATATTTCTTAGATGTTGATATTGTATATGAGATTGAGAAATTTATATTGTCATAATATTGGAGGATTATTGTTAGTTGCAGTTCTTACATCATTATTACTGTTGTGTTTCATATTCATTTATAATTTAATGTATTTATTCATTGGGCCACTAATAAGTGTCGATATCGATCCCTCATCACAACTTCTCTGGAATTAAGCTAGATACTTACTGGGTATGTGTTGATTTACGTACTTCTGCATTTATTGTGCTAGTATACTTTTGATACTCATTTGGGTGAAAGGGCGCAACTATGATGGGACTTCACAGTGAGCTGTATCTCATGATACAATCCGCAGCACACAGAGTTTCCATCATATTTATTTATATTATCTTGTCTATTCTGTATTCCAGACATATGTTATATTTGTATTTCACTTCCTAGTAAATGCTCATGCACTTGTGAAATTGGGCTTTGGAATATTCTAGTAGATGTTTATGGTCTTGCTTAAATATTGTCACATTTTTATTTTATATCTTACTAATATTGTACGTATCCATGATTTTCAATGCATTAATTTTTTTATTTAATAAAATTCATTATTTCTAAAGTAATAAAATTAATAAGTAAGTTGATAGTTCACTGTTGGCTTACCTAACGAGGACGTTGGGCGCTATCACAACCTATAACGGGAATTAGATCATGAAAAACCCTTCGTGCATTTATCTAATCTTCACCAAGAATATGTATGACAATATGATGATACGCTATAATTGTGTATTTTAGTCGGTCATTACACTCTAATTTACTGCACTTTAGTTGAGTTTGCGCTTTAATCGTTAGTATTTTGAACTAACTGTGTGTTTTATGCCTTGTACGAGTAATTTCGAGCTACATAGATATTACAGAATAAATTCAAGTGAGTTTGAGATTTGAAGTCGTAGTAAAAGCCCAATGAATTAAGCCGGGATCGTACTCGGGGTTCAAAGGATAATTAAGTACGAACGAAGACTCGAGGAGGCATATTGCACGCTGTCCAGTAAAATAGACATAACATTTTTCTCAAAACTCCATTTGGGCTCCACAATATATGGTTGGAAATCTAATTCAAAGGTCTATAATGTTCATGTTTTACATTTTTCTAAATGTCAAACGGAACATGGTGAACAATACGGTAGAACGTTCACCACGGTCCGCGCCGGGTTTGAGGCACTGCCTTCCGCGGTCGTCACCGCGGTCCACGCCGTTGCCGCGTCAGTACAGACGTGAAATATTGTCCTTTTTTGCGTAGGAGAAGGTATAATTATTTGGGCCCGACCCTACTTGCTAAATATACATGTAAAAATGATATTTTTGAGGTTGAATATATGTTTGACGCATATTTGACTAAGGAGGCAGAGACACAAGAGGAGCAAGGCTTGAGGATTCTTCAACAAGTTTTTCTTTCCTCTTCTTATTTTTTTATTGTTGGTTATGACTTTTAATATTGTATTTTTACAAACTATTATGAATATCTAATTTGTTATCTAAGGTTTTGGTAAAACCCGTTGGGGATGACTTGGTTGTTATATTAATATAGTTTTGATTTGGTTGTTAATCTCTATTTGTTCAACTACATTTTGATTTTGGTTAATTGAAGGGATCTTCAATTATTTGTTCCTATTTATTATGTATCTTCTTGAGAGAGAGTGCATACTTAGGTAGTCGTTTGAATAACACAACTTCCAGAGTATAGGTGAGAGCCATAACCGAGGGTTTAGAGGTTGGATTAGAGATAACGATACTTTGAAAGCAATTTAAGTGAACTGTATTGTGAATCTAGCTAGCCTAGCTTGCGGGAGTGCGTCTAGTAAATTGTCATAATTGATTGAGAGAGATTTATAATAGCCGGAGAGTTCATGTTTGATAGAGGCAACTAAGTCACATCTATAAGAAATATGCAACCAAGGAAATCAATAACGAGGGAAACTATTACCTTAGACTTTTATTCCGGATGTTTGCAATTCAAGCATAGTTAGTTTTCAGTTGTTTATTTATTTTCAATCTTGTCTTCTTAGTAATATTAAACAGATACATCTAAGCCTTAGTTCTCCGTGGGATTTGACTCCGGACTTTTAGACCGGACTATATTTGCAGCGACTGCTTATCCTTTTTAGGACTAGAGTTAGGCGTGATCAAACTTTGGTGCCGTTGCCGGGGAACTAACGGTGTAGTTGTAGCTGTATATATTGCTAGGTATCAAGTTTGAACTTTTATTTTATTTTTTTCTTTTTTACATTTTTAATAAATATTGATTTGATAAACATGAAATCATGAGAATTTAGTTGTAGATAATTCTACTATTGATCTCCATACATATTGTGAAGGAAACCACATGTGGCAAAATTCTCAAAACGTTCCTGAGAGCGAGTTATGTTCACCAACTAAATTTTATTTGTGGAATGTGTGTGATGTGTGTGGTGGTATAAATAATCACTTTTATGGTTGAGCTTATATTTCGTATCTTCCCCAACACCTTACTATTATTATTCTACCTTTTCTTATGAGTTAACATGAACAAAGAACCTGTGAATGCATCCCTGAAGGAGATCAAGGATATGCTAAAGGGCCTTATTGAATAGAACAATAAGAAAAAATTTCACATAGAAAGGCAAGAGGCAATTATTCGCAAGTTGGAGGCTCAATTGAGTCAAGTGGTTGGAGCTGTTAATGCTCAACAAGCCAATATTGGGGATAGCAGCCAAGAAGAGCATGAATTGGAGGTGTTAATTGAGGAGGTCAGAGTAGAACATCAACAACCTAGCCAACTAAAATTTGAGAATGTCAATGTTGAGACTAGAGTCAGCCAAGGGCATTGAGGATACAAATTTTGTTGACTCTAGTATCATTGATGTTGAAAGTCCTGAAGTTCATGCGTTTGAGAGCATTGGCCCTCATTCCAAATATTTTTCAACATTTTCCTTGGATGACGATATCGAAATAGAGTTCTCTGAGACGATTGAGAAGTCAAGAAATAAGGAACAATGTGTCTACATTCTTAAATTTGTCTTTCCAGAAAGACATGACTACATACCTCATCTAAAAGCCAAGAAGTGTAGAATAGTACAATGGTTGCTTGGTCCAATTATATTTGTTCTACCACCCATGGATCATAACCGAATACTTGAAGCCAAATTGGGGGTTCAATTTGTAAGCTCAAGGTGGAGGCAAAAAGTGATTCGCGTCGTACCGCGATGTTAAAACAAACGCTTGTTAGGAGGCAACCCATCCTTATTGCTTTCTTTTATTTATTTATTTTTTACTTTTTTAATTGTATTATTTTTGTAGTGTCAGTTTTTTTCCTAGGATAATGGAAAGTAAAGGTATTGGAAGGATGCAACAACAAATCAAATGGTTGGAACTAAGTGTGAGGAACCCGCACGAAGGACCAAGCTTGGGAGAAGTCTGAGTACCCCATGAGTTGTTAGTGTTTCAGATTTTGGCCTACCCGGGAGTCTCTTTACCTTTTTATTAGTTACTGCGTGCATTGAGACAATGCACAAATTTAAGTGTGGGGTGAGAATATATTCTGGGTGACTTTCTATGCTATTTTGGTTGTGTTAGTTTAATTGAATATTTTTTTTAAAATAGAAAAGATTGGACTTTTCCCGACGATGGATCTAATAGAAAATTTTCTTGAGGGATTTAAGTCTAAATAAAAAGCACAAAAAGATTTTCTTTTGTTTGTAGTGTACAATTACCCCTTGATTTTTCTTTAAACGACGGTCCTTTTCCAAGGGGTTTATTTGAACCGGGTGTAATTAGTTTTTTTTGGAAGTAGGAGCCATTATGTTGTGTTTTTATGTGAAGAAATATCTATTGACTTTGTTATGCCTTGAGAATAGTGAGTACTTTGGTTTTGACGCTTAAACTCAGTTTTCGACTATTGTATAAGTACCTTAAATTGTGTGTTCTTAAAATTCCTTAACTTCTTTGACTAGAGTGTCCATGAATCCAATCTTGAGTGAGTTATGCTCTGTGTATGTGTAAGGAATTGTTATATTTTTTTTGCATTGAATTTGATGCCTAGAACTTGCCCTGTGTTTGCAAAGCGAAATAGTAGTTTTGTTCAGTCAAGGGAGTGATATAGGCCTTTCTTTGTTAAGCCAGATATGTATATTTTACCCACCTAATTGTCATGTGTCGTATTTAACCCCTTTGAGCCTGTAATGTTGTTTCTTTGGCAACCACATTACAAGACTTTCCCATTTTTTGGAATTAACCATATATTTGAACCATTGTAACGTCTCATCAGCACTTGAATTGTTTATGAACTTTGTAAAAGTTAAAGTGTAAGGTGGTTGATTTGGCTCTCCAGTGGAACTAATGAAATAAGGAGAAAGGCGCACTGATTTGAAAAAAACAAGAGCCACTTGAATTGAAAAAGAAAAGAAAAAAAATAGTTGTATTGTTGAAAAAAAATCCTTGATAAGTGGCGGCTCTTGACGTAAGTGTGATTAAAGAAAAATGGGGTAAATTACATTGATGTGAATGTGGAGTATTGGTTCTACATAAGTATGGGGCTTAAATGTTAAAGTATATGTACGAAAGTGCTTAGGGATGTGTAGTCACTCTTATATATAAATGTATCCTGCCCGTCCCACAGCCTATATTACAACCAAATAAAGTCCTAATTGATCCTAGATTGAATGAGATCGATTAGTAGAGTAGTACACTACGGGCAATCTTATGGTGCATCTTTTTTGTCATATGAATGTTATATCTGAGAGTAAGTGATTTCTTTCTATCTTGAGCTCCTAAGTGTTCTTAAATTTTGTTGTGTGGAACTACTCTTTTGTTATGTGAGGCACTTGATTCATGAAGGAAAGGTAATGTCAGTGACCTATATGTTAGAGTAAGTAGGTGAGTTGTAAATACTGCGTGGTACTTGTGAGTCTAATCTTGAGGTGAAGATGTTACACTTTTGTGCTTAGTATATTTTAAATACTCTTGGTGTGATGAATTAGGAGAATTGTTTAAAAAGGTCGTATCTATTAAAAAAAAGTGTAGTTTGATTGCTCGAGGACGAGCAATAGTTTAAGTGTGGGGTGTTGATGATAGGCTATAATTGCGTATTTTAGTCGGTTATTACACCCTAATTTATTGCACTTTAGTAGAGTTTGCGCTTTAATCGTTAGTATTTTGCATTAACGTTGTGTTTTATGCCTTGTATTAGTGATTCTGAGCTACATAGATTTATGTATTCAAGTGATTTGGAGCTTTGAGGTCTGAGTAAAAGCCCAAGGAATTAAGCCAGGATCGTATTCGGAGGTCAAATTTGATAATTAAGTACGAACAAAGACTCGAGGAGGCATATTGTGTACTGTCTAGTAAAATAGACATAACGTTTTGCTCAAAAATCCATTTGGGCTCCACAATATAAGGTTGGAAATCTAACTCAATGGGATACAACTTTCATGTTTTATGTTTTTCCAAATTCCAAACAGAACATGGTGAAACATGCGGTAGAAAGTTCACCATGGTCATAACCGCGGTCCGCGCCACTGTTTGAGGCAGTGATTTCCGCGGTCGTCATCGCGGTCCACGCCATGGACGCGGCAGTCCAGACGTGAAATATTATCCTTTTTTCACGTATGATACGATATAATTGTTTGGGCCCAACCCTACTTGGTATATATACATGGAACATCAGTATTTTTGAGGATTGGATTAGAGATAATGATACCTCGGATGCAATCTAAGTGAACTGTAATGTGAATCTAGCTAGCGTAGCTTGAGAGAGTGCATCTAGTAAATTATCTTAATTGCGCAAGAGAGATTAATGATAGCTATAGAGTTCATGATTGATAGATGCAACTAAGTCACATCTATAAGAAATATGCAACCAAGGAAATCAACAACGGGGTAAACCATCACCTTAGACCTTTATTCCAGATGTTTACAATTCAAGCATAGTTAGTTATTAGCTGTTTATTTATTTTAAATTTTTTCTTCTTAGTAATGTTAAACAGATACAACTAAGCCTTAGTTCTCTGTGGGATCTGACTCCGGACTTAAACCGGATTATATTTGCAGCGACCGCTTATCTAGAGTTGGGCGTGATCACAATACCAATCAGGTAGAAGAAATACATGCAAAAATAGCAACAATATAGAAGGTACACATATAACCATGACAATTAAGGCTGAAGTTTTAACGGTCTGAACAGTCGTTTTGAGCTTTTACATTTCATTCGGTGGGTTGAGACTTTGAGTAGCTTCATATTACTCCTTCTATTTCAATTGTGTGAACCTATTTTCTTTTTAATTCGTGCCAATAAGAATGACCTATTTTCCTATTTAGAAATAATTTACCTATATGCAAAGATTTATAGCCACATAAACAATATGCGCTTGATTTTATAACACAAGTTCAAAAGTTTTTTTTCTTTTCTTAAACTCTGAACCCAGTCAAATGGGTTCACATAAATTGAAATAGAGGGAGTTTCTATTATGACTTGCATGTGTGGTTGGTTTTGATTTTCGAGCAATTCAGAATATATTTTGAAAGAATGATTCTTGTTTTAGAAGCTTTAAGTTGGAAAAGTTGACCAAAGTTTGACTTTTGGATAAACAAACTCGGAATTAGAGTTTCAAAATTTTCAATAGATTTGTATAATGATTTTGGATTATGTCCACAAATTTTTGTTAAATTACGATGCATTCTGGATAAGTTTGGTTGTTTTCGATTTCGACGTCAATATGAGCATAAATATTACCATATTGAGCAAACAACCTTTGATTTGTGTTTTGACTAAATCATTATATTTGTATCATAATTTTTAAATCATAGCAACTAAAATCATCAAGTTTTGACATTGTATGAGGAATTTATAGTCATTTTACTAAGAATTAGGTTGTCAAATTTTTCAGATTAATTACGTAATTGCTACTAAATTTGTATCTAAACATTTGCACTATTTCAAATATTGTAACCAACATATCTCCTTCATTATATAGTTAAATAGAGTGATTAAAAATTCTACTTCTACTAGAGTTCCCGAGGAATCCATTGGAGGCATCAAAAGCAAGTTTCAGGATCATTTGGCATAAGAAACGAGGCAGAATAGCTGAGCATTTTTGGCTATTAATGTTGTTGGAGTTTTTATCCTCTTGAAAGATTAGGATTGGGAGGATTCAAGGATGTTCTTCAAGTTTCTTACACGGGGTAAGGTCTAAAACCATAACCTAAGTATTTCCAATTGATTCATTCCCTTGGTTTAAGCTTTACTCAACGATTTTAATTGAAAACCCATTTAATTCTTTAAATCTAGATTTAGGGTTATGTTCTAAATTTTAAAAATTAAAAATGAGTTATAGGCGTTTGTTTCTAGATTCCTTTTGAGATTTTTATCTCCTATATGGAAAAATCACGTGCCAATATCTCAATCGGTCTAACATAGTCACAGGCTCACTATAATAGTCGTGCGGCGTGGTCACATGCTCAATATCACAATCTTTTCTTGCATGGTCACAAGCTTAATACCACAACACGGCCGACACAGTCACATGCTTAATATCATAGTCGTAGTAGATAAAATAATAATACATGTGCAAGAGTAATAAATGTCAAATTTTATACTTCTGAATTAGTTATAAGTTGCACTCTATGTTGTATGCTTGTGCGAGTGTACTAATACAATGCTATACAACAAGTAATATCCATGACGTCAAGTAGCTCATTGAAAGCAACACAACATGTCACGTAAGGAGTATGACATACACCAAGAAATTCACACCATCATACTAATATCATCAGCATTATGCCCCCAGGTCCTCACATATCATCCCTAATATTGCCACCTTTATCTCTATGTATTGGTAACATCTCAATAGCCACCCTAATCACTTCGCGCAAACCATAACACAATAGATTCCCATATTGCTTCATATAATAGCCACATGTATTACTCCAAGCTTTGCGAACGTAGTCGCCTCCTCGCGACTGCAAAGAATTAAAATGCATGCTTTCACATAAATCTCTACGTGAAAGCGACTGCTTCACCGTGACCGCGATGAAGACATCAGATATCATAATCAGCAGTTCAAAAAACAAAGAAAATTTACTTCTAGCCCATTCGAGGCCTCTAGAACCCCGGATGAACACACCAACAAGTTTCATAACATAACATGGATCTGGTCGAAGCCTCAAATCACAACAAACAACATCTAACTCGGAATCACACCTCAATTCAAGCCTAATGAGCTAAGAAAATTTTAACTTCAACAACTCGTGCTGAAACATATTAAGTCAACCCAAAATGACCTCAAATTTTGCATGCAAGTCCTAAATAACGCAACTGAGCTATACCAACTCCTGGAATTGCAATCTCCCAGTCAAACCTCTCAACCTTCCAAACCCTTAATATTTCAACTTTCATAAAGAAATATCAAATCAACTTACGGACGTTCAAATCCAAATCTAGATATATGCATAAGTCCAAAATTACCAAACGAATCTAGTGAAATCATCAAAATACCATTTCAAAGTCTTCTGCATAAAAATCAAACTCCGTTGAACTCTTACCACTTATGCTTCTAAAACAAGAAGCATTCTTCCAAATCAATCTCGAATCACCCGAAGATCGAATTCGTCCATACACACAAGTCATAATATACAATACGAAGCTACTCAAGACATTAAGCCACCGAACATAATGCTAAAGCTCAAGACAACCAGTCAGGTCATTACAATACGGATTTCTTCCGGTTACCATAAGATTAACCGAACATTTACTCACACTCATTATTTTACAAATAAAAGATACCGATAGTTGCACTTTAGCAATTAACTATAGTGTACTGAGTTATTCTCCACCATAGCCTCACCACCCCAATATAATGCAACCCTAGTTTTTCACTCATCATACATTGTAGAATAATTCAAAAAGAACTTTCTATATATTGATAAGATGAATGGATGTATAAAGGATGTTGAAGAACAAAGGCAACTTTGTTCAAATTCACACAAGAATAATTACTTCAAAAATGAACATTCGTACTTAAGTAAGCAACTATGAATTTCATAGGCATGTGATCGTTGTACATATAGCACCTGTATTACATGCACTATACTGTTAATCATCATGGCAGTCAAAATATTCAGTATAGCGTATGCATTAAATTTGCTATACTCTAATGAGGTAACTGCCCGTTAAGATATAGCACATGTAAAATATGCGCTATATATAAAATGATACTCTTTTCCTTTTTTCACCTATTTTGATCTCTTAAGCCCAAATATTTATTGTTTAGGTTCCAGACACTTTGTCTACGTATAATAATTATATCTACATAGTTAATCAATGATTTTTCTTTTTATCGACCTGACCCGTCGTCTGGTGTATTTCTGCACTACTGTTTCCTTTTTATGTTGTTATATGTTTAAATATATGTATTTTGAGAGTTTGGAGTAACTCGAATGGAGTTTGGATAGGAATGAGACAATTAGTCTCTTTAAGAGAAAGTTAGTTTGTTTAAGAGAAAGTTAGTTTGAAAAAGTCAACCGAATGTTGACTTATGAGTTAGAGGGCTCGTAATGGATTTTCAATGATTTAACTAGTTTTGGATGGTGATTTGTGACTTAGGAGCAAAATCAGAACTAAATTTGGAGGTCCGGTGTAGAATTAGGCTTGAATTGACTAAGTTGGAAATTCAGTAAAGTCCAGTTGACAGGTGAGATTTTGATCCGGGGGTCGGAATGGAATTTTGTCAGTTGCAGTAGCTCTGTTAGGTTATTTTTGATATGTGAGAAAATGTTTAGATCATTTGAAGGTTTTTAGGTTGAGTTTGGAGCAAATGCAAGTTTCGAAAGTTTTAGTTTAACTTAGGCTTGACTCCGTGGAAATTGGGTGATTTTGATGTTTACGGTGGCGTTTTTATGATATGAACAAGTTTGAATGGAGTATTAACACACATATGTGCTTTTGGTTGAGGTTCCGAGGGCCTCGGGGTGAATTCGGATGGCCAACAGAGAGTTTCAACTTGAAAATGTGCAGCATAAAAATGCAGCAGCAGTGCAAGCCTATTTTGGCCTTCGCGATCGCGAAGTAAGGCTCGCGTTCGCGTAGAGTTAATGGCCTAAAGAATTGTGTTCGCGTGCAGCAGATCGTGTTCCCGTAGTGTTGGTAGGTGAAGCATCGCGTTCGCGTGGGAGGTAACGCGTTCGCATAGAAGGGCCTGGGGTCCCTGCCTAGTTTTCTTCATCGCGAACCGTGGCTTGGACCGCGTTGCATAGAAGGGAGGACTCAAATTATCGCAATCGAGATGGTGTTTCCGCGTTCACGAAGAGAAACATGAGGGTTAGCAGAATTATTTCATCCCGAATGTGTGGCGTGGACCGCGTTCGCGAAGGGTTAAATCTGGGTGACAGAAGGGTTTTATATGTTATTTCATCCTTGAACCAAACATATTTTCCACCATTGTTATGAAACCAAGAGTGTTTTTTGAGCGATTTGAAGTGGGTTTTCAGTGGGTATCGATTGGAGGAAAGTCTCTTGGCTTAAAAACATCATTCCTGGGAAGAATCAACCTCAAATTCCATGAAATTGTGTAGAAACTGTGAAGAACTAGGGCTTAGTTTTTAGAAACGAATTTTGGGGATTTGAAGGGTCAAACAGACTCTGTTTTTGGTGAAATTTACATGTACGGACTTGTGGAAAGACGAGGAATCCAAAGATGTAATTTTCAGAATTTTTCGAGAAGTGGGCCCTGGGCTCGGGTTTTACCAACTTCGTGATTTTTAATGTTTTTCAAATAATTTCAATTGGGTTACGTTTATTTAGCTTATAATAACCTATTCGCTGTGGTTTTGAATAGATTCGACGCTCGCATGAGAAGATTTGAAGGGAAAAGGCATTGCAGACCAGGCTACAACCGGTTAGAGGTAGTAGTTTGTATAGATGATAGCATGGGGGTTTGTAATCCCGATTTGTCATATCGTGACGCTATGTTAGGACGTGACTCGCACCCCATGGTAGGTGCGGGGTTGTTAATGTTTGGGGATTGTGATCTCGTGAGCTGAATAAATTATTGGCTTCTGATACGCACATTGTGTTGTTGATAATTGGACTTAATTCCATGTTTGGGGCCTTATGCCGATCTGTAGTACACGTCTAGGGTGAAAATCTGTATGATAACATGATTTCATAATCGTTGATCTCAGTCCTGTGATTAATTACTGAAATGAAATGCTAAGTCACTTTTCCTGAAATAAAATAATTAAATTTTCTTTACCTTGATAATCGGAAAATAGGAAATTAGATTGAATCTGTTTATGTGACTCATATACATATTGTGGACTGAGCATGGGTTGGGCTGCACGATCCGCAGCGGATATATATTGATATTGCGCTTGGGCTGAAGGAGCCCCTCCGGAGTCAGTATTCACCCCCAGTGAGCGTCATCGATGTTAAATGGATCGGGTTGCATGTTCCGCAGCGTATTCATGTGCATTGCATTTCATCTTTATCTGATACTTGACTGTTATATTTGATATTGTTATGTTGTTAGCCTGTAGCTAAGTTATAGGAGTGTTAGTTGTAGCTTTGCGTTGAGGTCTTTTGTTGATTTCTTACTTTCAGTCATTTTCTATACTAATCATTCACTAAGTCGGTAGTACTCCCCTACTCCCTGCACCTTGTGTGCAGATTCATGTACACCAGAGGCTTAGCTGATTCTCGTATTCTCCAGAGATATTTCACAGTCATTGAGGTAGCTGTATGACGTTCGCAGGACCTGGCTACTCTTCATTATTTCTCCATTTGATTATTGTTATATACTTTCCCAGATATTTTCTTTTTAGTATTCAGATTCTATTATTATTACTCAGTTTTGTTTAGAGGCTCTAGACTCGTGACCCCCAGATCATATGTGTGTGCTTTTGATTTTTGTTTTCTACTTATATCATATCATTGATATTTTTGAATTAATATTTTGTTAATTTCTCGGTTTGATACTTAAACATTTTCGTTGGAAGCGATTGTTGGTTAGGCTTACCTAGCTATAGGACTGGATGCCATCACGATCGGGTTTGGGTCGTGATAAGTTGGTATCAAAGCCTAGGTTACTAGGCCTAACGAGTCATGATCCGGTTTAGTAGAGTCTTGTTTATGGATGTGTCGTACACCACACTTATAAGTAGGAGGCTACCAATGTTTTAGAAAGCATCTCACTTTTCTCGGTATAAGTATTATCATCAGCTTCATGCTCTTACATTGTGTATTGTGATGCTTCAAGAGTTGGGATCGATTGTGTGTTGATGCAGGAAGGTAGAGTTATTGCATATGCTTCTCTACATCTAAAGCCTCATGAGAAGAACTATCCTGTTCATGACTTAGAGTTAGCCGCAATTGCGCATGCCTTGAAAATTTGGAAGCATTATCTTTATGGTGTATCTTGTGAGGCATATACAGACCATCGTAATCTTTGACATTTGTTTAAACAGAAAGATCTCAATTTGAGATAGCGGAGATGACTGGAGTTACTCAAAGACTATGATATCACCATTTTGTATCATCCCGGGAAGGCCAATGTGGTGTCCGATGCATTGAGCCGGAAGGCTATCAGCATGCGTAGTCTGGCGTATATTCGAGTTGGGGAGAGACCCCTTGCAGTTGATTTTCAGGCCTTCGCCAATCAGATGGTGAGGTTAGATATTTCCGAGCCCAGTCGGGTGTTGGCGAGTGTGATCTCCCGGTCTTCTTTGTATGACCGAATCAGAGAGAGGCAGTATGATGACCTGCATTTGCTTGTCCTGAACGACAGGGTCCAACATGATGATGCCAGAGATGTGACCATTGGAGATGATGGCTTATTTCGAATGCAGGGCCGGATTTACGTGCCCAATGTGGATGGTCTCTCGGATTTGATTTTAGAGGAGGCTCATATCTCACGTTATTCGATTCATCCGGGTGCCGCATGTAAAGGATTTAAGACAGCATTACCGGTGGAGGATAATGAAAAAGGACATTGTGAATTACGTGGCTCGGTGTCTCAACTGCCAGCAAGCCAAATACGAGCACCAGGGACTCGGTGGTGTACTCCAGCGGATGGATATTCCGGAGTGGAAATAGGAAGACATTACTATGAATTTTGTGAGTGATATTCCTCGTACCTCGAAGTAGTTTGATTCGGTTTGGGTTATTGTGGATATGCTGACTAAGTCCGCGCACTTCATTCCAGTGTACTACCTATTCAGCAGAGAAGTTAACAGAGATTTTCATTCGGGAGATTGTACGGTTGCATGGGGTCCTAGTTTCCATGGTATCAGATAGGGGTACCGTGTTTACTTCCCAGTTCTGGAGGACTTTTTATCAGGAGCTAGGTACACAGGTACAGTTGAGCACAACATTTCACCTACAGACGGATGGATAGTCTGAGCATACGATTCAGATATTAGAGGACATGTTACGTGCCTGTGCTATTGACTTTGGAGGTTCTTGGACTGAATTCTTGACACTTGTGGAGTTTGCGTATAATAACAGCTATCAATGCAGCATTCAGATAGCGCCATATGCGGCCTTACTCAGGATACAGTGTAGATCTCCGGTTGGTTGGTTTGAGCCCGATGAGGCTAGATTATTGGGGACAGAGTTAGTTCAAGATGCCTTAGAGAAGGTGAAAGTAATCCAGGAGAGACTTCGTATGGCTCAGTTGCGTTAGAAGAGTTATACGGACTGGAAGGTTCGAGATGTATCTTATGGTTTGGGGGAGAAGGTCTTGTTGAAGGTTTTGCCTATGAAAGGCATTATGAGATTTGGAAAGAAAGGGAAGCTGAGTCCAAGGTTCATTGGGCCTGTTGAAATACTTTAGGAGAATTGGGGAGGTGGCCTATTTGCTTGCCTTGCCACCTAGCTTATCGAGAGTTCACCCGATGTTTCATGTTTCTATGCTCCGGAAGTATGTTGGGGACCCGTCTCATGTGTTAGACTTCAGCATGGTCCAGTTAGAAGAAGATTTGACCTATGATGTGGAGCCAGTGGCCATTTTGGGTTGTCAGGTTCGAAAGTTGAGATCAAAGGATATAGCTTCGGTGAAGATGCAGTGGAGAGGTCGGCCCATGGAGGAAGCCACCAGGGAGACCGAGCAGGAGATGCGGAGTATATATCCTCACTTGTTTGATACTCCATGTATGTTTTTTGACCCGCTCGAGGACAAGCGTTTGTTTAAGTTAGGGAGGATGTAACGACCTGACCCGTCGTCCTGTGTATTTCTGCCCCGTTTTTCCCCTTTTATGCTGTTATATGTTTCAATATATGTATTTGGATAGTTTGGAGTAATTCGGATGGAGTTTGGATAGAAATGAGACAGTTTGTCTCTTTAAGAGAAAGTTAGTTTGGAAAAGTCAACCAAGCGTTCACTTATGAGTTAGAGGGCTCGGAATGAATTTCGATGATTCGACTAGTTTCAGATGGTGATTTTTGACTTAGGAGAGAAATGAGAACTGAATTTGGAGGTCTGGTGTAGAATTAGGCTTGAATTGGCTAAGTTAGAAATTCGGCGAAGTCCGGTTGATAGGTGTGATTTTGATCCGGGGGTCGGATAGGAATTCCGAAAGTTGAAGTAGCTCCGTTAAGTTATTTTTGATATGTGCGAAAATTTTAAGATCATTCGGAGGAGTTTAGGTCGGGTTTAGGAGCAAATGCAAGTTTCGGAAGTTTTAGTTTTACTTAGGCTTGAATCCGTGGAAATTGGGTGATTTGATGTTTATGGTGGCGTTTTTATGCTACGAACAAGTTTGAATGGAGAATTAAGACAAATCTGTGCTTTTGGTTGAGGTCCCGAGGGCCTTGGGGTGAATTCGGATGGCCAACGGAGAGTTTTAACTTGAAAATGTGCAGCAGAAAAATGCAGCAGCAGTGCAAGCCTATTTTGGCCTTCGCGATCACGAAGTAAGGCTCGTGTTCGTGCAGAGTTAATGGCCTAAAGCTATCACGTTCGTGTGCAGCAGATCGCGTTCGCGTGCAGAAGATCGCGTTCGCGTGTAGCAGATCGCGTTCGCGTAGTGTTGGTAGGTGAAGAATCGTGTTCGCGTGGGAGGTAATACGTTCGCGTAGAAGGGCCTGGGGTCCCTGCCTGGTTTTGTTCATCACGAACGCATGGCTTTGACCGTGTTCACGTAGAAGGGAGGACTCAAAGCATCACGATCGTGATGGTGCTACCGCGTCCACTAAGAGCTACTGGAAGGTTAGCAGAATTATTTCATCGCGAACGAGTGGCTTGTACCGCGTTCGCAAAGGGTTAAATCTGGGCGATATATGGGTTTTATATATTATTTTATCCGCAAACCAAACATATTTTCCACCATTGTTAAGCAACAAAGAGAGCTTTTTGAGTGATTTAATGTGAATTTTCAGCGGGTATCGATTGAAGGTAAGTCTCTTGGCTTAAAAACATCATTTTTAGGAAGAATCAACCTCAAATTCCATGAAATTGTGTGGAAATTGTGAAGAACTAAGGCTTAGTTTTTAGAAATGAATTTTAGGGATTTGAAGGGTCAAACGGACTCCGTTTTTGGTGAACTTTTATTTGTACGGACTCATGGAGAGACGAGGAATCCAAAGATGTAATTTGCATAATTTTTCAAGACGTGGGCCCCGGGCTCGGGGTTTTGACCAATTTCGTGATTTTTAACGTTTTTCGAATAATTTCAATTGGGTTGCATTTATTTAGCTTATTATAACCTATTCATTGTGGTTTTGAATATATTCGACGCTCGTAGGAGAATATTTGAAGGGAAAAGGCATTGCAGACGAGGCTACGACCGGTTAGAGGTGAGTAGTTTGTACAAATGATGGCCTGAGGGTTTGAAATCCCAGCTTATCACATCGTGACGCTATGTTAGGGCGTGACTCGCACCCCATGGTAGGTGCGAGGTGGTAAATGCTTTGGGATTTTGACATTGTCCATCTCGTGAGTTGATGCGCACATTGTGTTGTTGGTAATTGGGCCTAATGCCATGTTTGGGGCCTTGTGCCGATCTGTAGCAATCAGTCCAGTGATTAATCATCAAAATGAAATGCTAAGTCACTTTTCCTAAAATAAAATAATTAAATTATATTTAATTTAATAATAAAAAAAAAGGAAATTAGATTGATTCGGTTTATGTGACTCATATGCATATTGTTGACTGAGCATGGGTCGGGCTGCACAATCTGCAGCGGATATATATTGATATTGCGCTTGGGCTGAAGGAGCCCTTCCGAAGTCTGTACGCACCCCTAGTGAGCTCCGTCGACGTTAAATGGATCGGGTTGCACGTTCCGCATCATATTCATGTGCATTGCATTGCATTGCATCTTTATCTGATACATGACTGTTATATTTGATATTATTATGTTGTTACCCTGTAGCTAAGTTATAGGAGTGTTAGTTGTAGCTTTGCGTTGTGGTCTTTTGTGAATTTCTTACTTTCAGTCATTTTCTATACTTATTATTCAATGAGTCGGTAGTACTCACCCCTACTTCCTGCACCTTGTGTGTAGATTTAGATACACCGGAGGCTTAGCTGATTCTCGTAGTCTCCAGAGATATTTTAGAGTCGCTGAGGTAGCTGCATGACGTTCGCATGACCTGACTGCTCTTCATTATTTCTCCATTTTATTATTATTATATACTTTCCAAGATATTTTGGTTTTAGTATTCAGTATTACTCAGTTTTGTTTATAGGCTCTAGACTCGTGACCCCCAGACATATGGGTGTGCTTTTGAATTTTGTTTTCTACTTATATCATATTATCAATATTTTTGGATTATTATTTTGTTAATTTCTCGGTTTGAGACTTAAATGTTTTCGTTGGAAGCGATTGTTGATCAGACTTACATAGCTTTAGGGCTAGGTGCCATCACGATCGGGTTTGGGTCGTGATATCTTTCATATTCGAAAAATTATTAACATGATCTTCCAAATTAATATATACTAATCTATTTTTGGTTGTAGTCATTCAAAGTTTAATTTATTCATATTTATAGTTTTTCCGATGCCAGATCAGCTAATTGTAATGACCTGACCCGTCTTCTCATGAGTTACCGCTCTGTTTTCCCCATTTTATGCTTCTCTATGCTTCATTATCGGCATTTGATATGATCGAGTCGATTTGGATTGGTTTTGGTAGAAAATGAGACACTTAGTCTCTTTAAGGAAGGTTTGGTTTGGAAAAGTCAACGAGTGTTGACTTATGAGTTAAAGGGCTCGGATGTGATTTTTGATGATTTGGTTAGCTTTCGTGGATGATTTGTGACTTAGGAGTGTGATTGAAAATGATTTTAGAGGTCCGATGTAGAAATTAGTTTATTTTGGCGAAGTTAGTATTTTGGCGATTTTCGGTTGTCAAGTGAGATTTTCATCCGAGGATCGGAATGGAATTCTGATAGTTATAATAGTTTAGTTAAGTTATTTGGGATGTGTCTGCAACATTTCAGGTTATTCGGAGGTGATTTGGTTGGTATTTTTATCGAATGCGTGTTTCGAAAGTTTTAGAAGAACTTAAGCTTTAATCCGATGAGAATTTATAGTTTTAGCATTAGTTGAGGTGTATTGATAATTGCAACAAGTTTGAATAACGTTTTAGGATGTATTGGTATTCTTGGTTGAGGTACCAGGGCCTCGGGGTGAGTTCGTGTGGCTAACGAGAAGATTTTGGAATTGTAAAGGTTGATGTTGATGCTGCTTCTAGCATTTTTGCTTCTGTGAAATTTGGACCGCAGAAGAGGTATCACATATGCGGCGTGGTAGTCGCAGAAGCGGAAAAGAGCAAGGCTAGGCTGGACCACAAAAGTGGATAGGGAACCGCACCTGTGGAACCACAAATGTGGCTGGGTGACTACAGAAGCTGTTTGGGGTGTTAAGTGAGTTTGAAGAATTAGTCATTTTTCACTTCGGACCTAGAGGATTTTGGACGATTTGAAGAGGGAAATCAAGGGTCTTCATTAAGGTAAGGATTTCTGAACCTAAAACACGATTCTACGGTGTTATTTCATAAATTAAGACTAAATATTTAAGGAATTAATGGACAAACATAGTTTTTTAGGGCTTGAACTTAAGAGAGCAAACTAGGGATTTGAAAGGACAATTGAACTCCGATTTTTTGTGATTTTGATATGTATGAACTCGTGGCTAGATAAGGAACCTAATGATGTAAAATTTTTTAGTTTCAAAAAGTGGGTGCGGGGCTTGGGTTGTTCTAATTTCAGGACTTTCGATATTTTTCAATTGTTTTCGATTGGGTATTGTTCCCTTAGCCTATTGTGGCATATTCATTATGGTTTTGGTCAGGTTCGATGCACAAGGAGACCGATCCGAGTGGAAAGGGCGTAGTGAGCTAGAGTTTTGGCCGGCTTGATATGAGTAATGATTGTAAATGATGTCCTGAGGGTTTGAAATCATGTATTGCACAGCGTAGTTCTATTTTCAGGTGAGACACGTTCTTAATGACAAGTGCGGGGTCGTTTACTATTGGGGATTAGGAATTGGTCCATCCTGATTGATGTTTTACTGCGTATTCGACTAAGGCCTTGATTGTCTTCACCACGACTTGGGTTTATTGCCATATTTAGACTTAATGCCGAATGTTTGAATCCTTTGTGGACTTTTATCACTATTTCCTCACTATTTTTATATATTACTTGAACTCAGTTCCATTGAATTACAGTGTTTTACAAACTCAGCTGTGTTTACTCGAATTATGACTTAAATAATATTTAAAAATATTGTTTGAGCTGAGCACTTTTGTTTTACTAATGCCCGAGGGGCTTGTGTTGATTTTCTTGGTAGAGTGAAGCCGAGGGCCATATGTGAGGATATGCTGAGTGATATGAGGCTGAGGGCCTGAATTATTTGATATGCCACGAGATGGCTTGATATAGCGCTTGAGCCGTAAGGGTCCCTTCCGGAGTGTGCACCCACATAGTGAGGACAACTACCAATATGATCGAAGAGTGAGCCCGAGGGGCTGATATTATGCAGAGTGACCGATATTGAGCCTGAGGGGCTGATACTATTCTGAGAGATTAATACTGAGCTCGAGGGGCAGATTTCTATCTATATCTCATATGTTAAATTATCTATTTTACCGGTTTAAAAGAGAGTTATTTGTTACTGTTTTACTGCTTTAACTAATTTTACTGCATTAATATAGTGTTTTCTTGTTCCTTTATGAGGTTTCATACTTTCAGTCATTATTTATAATTATTTCTCACTAGTTCGGAGTACTCACATTACTCCGTGTACCATGTGTATAGATTCAGGCATAGCAGAGTCCGCACCTAAGCTCTTTCACGACCTGTCGGTGACTTGGAGTTACGAGGTAGTTGTTGCCATCCGAAGCCTCTTTTCTCCCTTATCTTCTATTACTTATGTTATCTTCAGACTATTGTATTAGACTCTATACTATGTAGACTTGTTGCAGATTATGTAGTAGGTCATGACTTGGGACACCCCGGTTTGGGCAGTGTCGGGATGATTTTCCTTGTTTTATTCGCTTCTTCCGCATTTATTGCTATATTAATCATGTTTTTGACTTATTTAAGTTAATTAACTATTAAAAAGGTGGTTGATTCTGTTCGGTTGGTCGTATCTTCACTAGAGGCGCTATCACAGTCGTGTTCAGGAATTGGGTGGTGACAAGTTAATATCAGAGCCTAGGTTACATGGGTCTCATGAGTCATGAGAAGGATTAGTAGAGTCTCACGGATCAACACAAAGACGTCTGTATTTATCCTCAAGAGGCTATAGAACCTTTAGGAAAAAGTCATATTCTTGAAATTCTTGTCGTGCGACTTTGTTGATCTAAGAACTAAACTTTTGTATTCTATTCTCTTGCAGATGGCAAGGACTCGCGCTACCGAACAAGGAAGATGACCAGTTTTACCACCCACTGAGGCCACCAGAGGTTTTGAACGCAGCCGTGGTAGAGGCAGAGCAGCGAGGACAACACTTGTTGATCCACCAGCTGCCCAACCCAGGATCAAACTCTAGATGTAGATACTCCATCAGCACTTGTTCAGACACCAATTGTGCCATCATGATTCTGGGTCTTCAAGAGTCCTTGGCATATATCTTATCAGTGTGAACTGGTCTGGCTTAGACAGTTTCAACCACTACCACAACAACTACTTCACAGGCTGGGGGACGCAATCAGACCCGCTACTAGCACACCTGAGACGGTAGTGTAGGAATTGCAAATGCCAGGAACACCTCCAACTCAACCGATTGCACCGGTTCAGGACTTAGTGGTTCCAGCAATACCAGATGATGAGTAGCATCATCTTGAGAGGTTTGGCAGGCTTCGTCCACCTTCGTTCAATAGTGTTGAGTGCGAGGATGCCTAAGGTTTTCTCGACAAGTATTAGTGTATGCTTCAGACAATAGGGATTCTTGAGTCTAGTGGTGTGGCATTTACCACCTTTCAGTTCACTGGGGCTGCCTTCACTTGGTAGGAGGCGTATGAGCGGCGTAGGCCGATACGTGCAAAGGCTTTTACTTGGCAGGAGTTTTCCACTCTCTTCTTGGAGAAATATGTACCGCAATCCCACATGGAGGAGATGAGTAGGCAGTTTGAGTGGCTTCGACAGGGAGATATGATTGTGTACCAGTAGGAGTGAGGTTTTCTGAGTTTGCTCACCATGCCTCCTGGATGGTTCCAACAGATCGCGATAGGATAAGGAGGTTTGTGGATGGTCTTAATTATCATCTCCATATTCTAGTGACTAAAGAGAGTTCTAGGTATTTCATTTGAGGATACACTTGATAACCTCGTGAGATTGAGACGGCTCACCGGGAGGACAGAGAGGAGAGAGAGGCCAAGAGGCCTCGAGGTTCTGGCAGTTTCAGTGGTGCTCCGTCTAGGGACTAGTTCAAGCATGGTAGAGGTTGTTCTTTTAGAACCCCTCTGCATTTGTATCTACCCCGACAGAGTGATTTCTTTCCTAAAGGCCCAACATATGGTTGGGAAGGGTTGTCTGTTATATTTAGCGTTTGTGAGGGATGTTGGAGCTGAGGCTCCTAGCATTAATTCTGTTCCAATTGTAAGGAATTTTCTCAATGTATTTCCTGTAGACCTGTCGGGCAAGCAATCGAACAGGAATATTAATTTTGGTATTGATCTGGTGCTGGAAACTCAGCCCATTTCCATTACGTTGTATCGTATGGCACCAGCGGAGTTAAAACAATTAAAGGAGCAGCTTCAAGAACTCCTAGATAAGGGGTTCATTCGGCCTAGTGTGTTGCTGTTGGGTGCACCAGTTCTATTTGTGAAGAAGAATGATGTGACAATGAGGATGTGAATTGATTACAGGTAATTAAACAAAGTAAAAGTGAAGAACTATCCCTTACCTCGTAATTATGATTTATTCAACCAGCTTCAGGGATCGAGGGTGTTCTCCAAGATTTATATCCATTCGGGCTATCACCAGTTGAAGATTAGGGATTCAAATATTCTTAAGACTGCTTTCAAGACTAGATATGGTCACTATGAGTTTCTTGTCATGTCTTTTGGGCTAACCAATGCCGCAGCAGTGTTCATGCATTTGATGAAAAGTGTATTTCGGACTTATCTAGATTCGTTCGTCATCATATTCATTGATGATATTCTGGTGTACTCGCATAGTCAGGAAGAGCGCGCAGAGTATTTGCAAGTTGTATCGCAGAGATTGATAGAGGAGAAGCTTTATGTGAAGTTCTCCAAGTGTGAGTTTTGGCTCCATTCAGTGGCTTTCTTGGGGCACGTGGTGCCCAGCGAGGGTATTAAAATTGATCCGTAGAAGATACAGGCAGTGTAGAGTTGGTCTAGACTGTCCTCAGCCACATAGATTCGTAGTTTCCTATGTTAGGCAGGTTATTATCGCTGGATTATAAAGTTTTTTTCATCTATTGACTTGACCTTGACCAAGTTGACTCAGAAAGGCGCTTCATTTGTATGGTCGGACGAGTGGGAGGAGAGCTTTCAGAAACTCAAGATAGCTTTGACCACAGTTCCACTATTGGTTCTGCCATAAGCTTCAGGTTCCTATACTGTCTATTGTGATTCTTCGAGAGTTGGGATTGATTGTATGTTGATCCAGAAAGGTAGAGTAGTAGATGGCTAGAGTTGCTTAAGAACTATGATATTACTATTTTGTACCATTTGGGACATGCCAATATGGTGGTCGATGCCTTAAGACGAAAGGCAGTGAGTATGGAATGTTTGGCATACATTCCAGTTGGGGAGAGGCCCTTTGCAGTTAATATTCCGTCTTTGGCCAATCGGTTTGTGAGATTAGATATTTCGAAGCCTAGCCGAGTGTTGGCTTGTGTGATTTCTCGGTCTTTCATATATGATCGCACCAAAGAGCGCCAGCATGATGATGGCAGAGATATGACAATAGCTGATGATGGTGTATTGAGGATGTGCGCCCGGATCTTCGTGCCAATGTGGATGGGCTTAGGGAGTTGATTTTGGAGGATGCCCATAGCTCGTGGTACTCTATTCATCCGGGTGACGTGAAAATTATCAGGATTTGAGGCAGCACTATTGATGGAAAATAATGAAGAAAGATATTGTGGGATTTGTGGCTCCGTGTCTCAACTGTCAGTAGGTGAAATAAGAACATCCGAGAACGGGTGGCTAACTTTACCAAATGGTTATTCCCGAGGAGAAGTGGGAGAGAGTCACTACGGATTTTATGAGTGGTCTTCCTCGGACTTTAAAGAAGTTCGATTCGATTTGGGTGATTGTGGATAGGCTGACCAAGTCTGTGTACTTCATTCTGGTGTATACTACCTATTTTTCGGAGCGGCTGGTAGGGATGTTTATCCAGGAATTTTTTTTGATTGCATGGGGTTCAAGTGTCTATTATCTCAGATAGAGGTACTTAGTTTACTTCCTAGTTTTGGAGGATTTTTCAGTGAGAGTCGGGTACTCAGGTGGAGTTGAGAACATCATTTCATTCTCAGACGGACGGACAATCCGAGCGTACTATTCAGATAATAGAGGACATTTTGTGTGCCTGTGTTATTGATTTCGGAGGTTCTTGGGATGAGTTTTCTCGCTTACAGAGTTTTCCTACAACAACAACTATCAGTCCAACATTGAGATGGCACAGTATGAGGCCTTTTTGGGAGACAGTGTTAGATTTCCAGTTGGTTGGTTCGAGCCCGACGAGGCTAAATTATTGGGGACGGAGTTGGTTCAGGATGCCTTAGAGAAGGTAAAGTTGATTCATGAGAGACTTCATGCACCTCAGTCGCATCAGAAAAGTTATACGGACCGGAAGGTTCGAGATATGTCTTATATGGTTGGTGAGAAGGTCTTCCTTAAGGTTTCTGCCACGAAGGGTGTTATGAGATTTAGAAAGAAATGGAAGTTGAGTCTGCGGTTCACTGGGCCTTTTGAGGTGCTTCAGAGGATTGGGGAGGTGGCTTATATGCTTGCCTTGCCACCCAGCTTGTCGAGTGTGCATCTGATGTTCCATGTTTCTATGCTCTGAAAGTATGTTGGGGACCTGTCTCATCTTTTGGATTTTAGCACATTTCAGTTGGATGATGATCAGACCTATCATGTGGAGCCAGTGGCTAGGGCCGTTAGGTTCGAAAATTGAGATCAAAGGATATGGCTTTGGTGAAGGTGCGGTGGAGAGGTCGGCCCATGAAGAAGGCTACCTAGGAGACCTGGCGGGAGAAGCAGAGTAAATATCCTCACCTGTTTAAGGCTTCAGGTAAGTTTCTTGACTCGCTCGAGGATTAGCATTTGTTTTTGTTGGGGAGGATGTGACTACCTAACCCGTCATCTCATGAGTTACCGCTCTGTTTCCCCTATTTTTATGCTTTTGTATGCTTCATTATCAGTATTTTATGAAATGAGACACGTAGTCTTTAAGGAAGGTTTAGCTTGGAAAATTAAACCGAATATTGACATATGAGTTAGATGGCTCGGATGTGATTTTTGGTGATTTGGTTAGCTTCAGGGGATGATTTGTGACTTAGGAGTGTGATTGGAAGTGATTTTGGAGGTCCGATGTAGAAATTAGTTTATTTTGGCGAAGTTAGTATTTTGGTGATTTCCGGTTAGTAGGTGAGATTTTGATCTGAGGGTCTGAATGGAATTCCGATACTTGTATTAACTTTTGCTTTGGGATGTGTGTGCGCAAAATTTCTGGTTATTCTGAGGTGATTTGGTTGGGTTTTTTGATCGAATGCATGTTTGTTTTAGAAGAATTTAGGGCTTGAATCCGATGAGAATTGATGGTTTTAGCGTTGTTTGAGGTGTATTGATAATTTAAACAAGTTTGAATAACATATTAGGATGTATTGGTATTCTTCATTGAGGTCCCAGGGGGCCTCGGGGTGAGTTCGGGTGGCTAACGGGAAGATTTTGGACTTGTAGATGTTGATGTTGTCGCTGCTTCTGGCATTTTTGCTTCTACGGTACAACTGGCATTTTTGCTTCTACGGAAACCGTAGAAGCGGTACCACATATGCAGCGTGAAAGTTGCAGAAGCAGAAAAGAGCAAGACTAGGCTGGACCACAGAAGCGGATATGGAACCGCACCTACAGAATCGCAGATGCGGCTGGGTGCCCGTAGAAGCGGAATGGGGCGTTAAGTGAGTTTCTGCAGAAGCAGATGAAGGAACCATGGAAGAGGTATCGCATAAGAGGAAATAGAACCGCAGAAGTGGAAAGGGCTGGGCAGAAGTATTTAAGTGCTTCTTCACGAATTTTGGAAGAGTTAGTCATTTTTCACTTCGGACCATGAGGATTTTGGACGATTTGAACAGGGAAATCAAAGGACTGCATTAAGGTAAGGATTTCTGAACCTAAAACACGATTCTATGGTGTTATTTCATGGAATATGACTTAAAATTTAAGGAATTAATGGATAAAAATGGTGGTTTAAGGCTTGAACTTCTGATAGCATAAATTAGGGATTTGAAAGAGCAATTGAACTCCGATTTTTTGTGATTTTGATATGTATGAACTCGTGGTGAGATAAGGAAGTTAATGATGTGAAACTTTTGAGTTAAGAGAAGTGGGCTCGTGGATCGGGTTTTGTTAATTTTGGAATTTTCGATATTTTTTTATTGTTTTCGATTGGGTATTGTTCCTTTAGCCTATTATGACATATTTTTTGTGGTTTCTGTCAGATTCGACACGCAAGGAGGCCAATTTGAGAGGCAAGGTCATAGCGAGCTAGAGATTTGGCCGACTCGAGGTGAGTAATGATTGTAAATAATATCCTGAGGGTTTGAAACCCCAGATTACACAATGTAGTGCTATTTTGAGGTGAGACACACACTTAATGATGAGCGCTGGGTCATTTACTATTGAGGATTGGGACTTGTCTTGTCCCGATTGATGCTTTACCGCGTATTCTACTAAGGCCTTGATTATCTTTCACCATGACTTGGGCTTATTTCCATATTTAGACTTAGTGCCGAATATTTGAATCCTTTGTGGACCTTTATTACTATTTCCTCACTATTTTGATATATTACTAAACTCAGTCCCATTGAATTACACTGTTTTATAAACTTAGCTACTTTTACTCGAATTGAGACTTAAATGATATTTATACATGTTGTTTGAGTTGAGCACTATTATTTTACTGATGCCCGAGGGGTTTGTGATGATTTTCTAGATTAAGTGAGGCCGAGGTCCATATATGAGGATATGCTGACTGATATGAGGTCGAGGGCCTGAATTATTGGATATTCCACGAGATGGCTTGTTATAGTGCTTGGGTCGTAAGGAACCCTTCCAGAGTCTGCACCCCCCCCCCCCCACCCCAAGTGAGTGGTGGTATCCATATGATCCGAGAGTGAGCCTGGAGGACTGACATTATGCTGAGTGACTGATACTGAGCCCGTCGTCTGATACTGTTCTGAGAGATTGATACTGAGCCCGAGGGGCAGATTTCTATCTATATCTCATCTGTTATATTATCTGTTTTTCCTGTTTTAAAGAGAATTATTTGATTCTTCACGGTTTTACTGCTTTAACTGATTTTATTGCTTTAATATAGTATTTTCTTGTGCCTTTATGAGATTTTATGCTTTTAGTCATTATTTATAATTATTACTCAATGGACCGGAGTACTCATATTACTCCATACACCATGTGTGCTGATTCAGGCATAGCAAATTCCGCACCTGAGTGCTGATTCTTTCTAGACCAGGCTGTGACTTGGAATTATGAGGAAGCTGTTGGCGTCCGAAGCCCTGTTTCTCCCTTATCTTCTATTACTTATGTTATCTTTACACTATTATATCAGACTCCATACTATGTACACTTTTGGCAGATTCTATAGTAGCATATGAAGTGTGACACCCCGGTTTGGGCTGTGTCGGGATGATTTCCTTTGTTTTATTTATTTTCTTCCGCATTTATGGCTATATTTAACATGTTTTAGACTTACTTACATTAATTAACTGTTGAAAGAGGTATTTCATTATGTTCGACTGGCCTTGTCTTCACAAGCGGCGCCATTATGGCTGGGTTCGGGAATTGGGTCGTGACAATAATGCTCTCAGGTTGATGCAATGTATTCCACCAGTTTAATGAAGACTTGATTAGCCCACATCTGTGTAGAGTACATTGTTCAACACCTGCGACACAAACTCATTTTGAACCTATTGGTCCTAATATCATAGGCGACCGAACGACCGCCTGGGATTTTGGTAAAGAGGTAGCGAGACTGACCGCAATTTCAGGAATAGGTTGACTTTCTTTCATTTTTGTTATGGAAAGTGAAAGTCGTTCAAATCCGGACTGATTGTCCTTGAAATGCAACAAAGTTGCCTTAGTTGGTTTTCGAAGGGAAGCCACTCAAGACTCTGAGGTTTGATACCATTTGTGTTCAAAATATGATAACTCGTAAAAAATGAGGAGAAAAGATAGTATTCCCCTTTACTTGTGATTTTCTAGTTTTCTATTTTTCTTTTCTTGTACTCTTGTGAATTTTACTTCTTCTTTTTTGTTTTGTTTTTCACCTGGTGTTTAGTAGTAACATTAGGATTCTAACTAATTCGAAATGGAGGAATCAAATCCATTCTACTATAATGGATGTCTTCTCGTAAATTTAGAATAATCATTTTTATCTCGTATTTTGATTCCCAATTGTGACCCCTCGTCTTTTCTACTCCATCTAGTAAATATTTTACGAGGCACTCTAATTTGCCACTCTTATTTAATTTGTATTCATTTTTCTCAAAAAGTTTAACTGGTACCCAAAGTACTGGTAACTTCCAGACAAATTTCCTCTTCTCTGCTTTTCCTCCTCCTCCTCCTCCTCCTCCTCCTCCTCCTTATTTTATAATAGTGTTTTTGAATTGATAGCAATGGAGTATTATTCTTTGAAGAAGTGAGTCTTGAATTTTAAATATAAAAAGTGAGTTTTAAATCAAATAGTATCATTAGAAAAGCTTTAACACATTATTAAATCTGTTATGAGATATTATTTTATAATGGATATCTACAACTCCTAAAGAAGTTACTTTAACTACTCTTCTCCATTAAGTTGATAACTCCCACTACTTCTCACCATTATAGTTGTAACTCCCGTACCTCCATTACCTCCCTATGATCTTTTTCCACGATCTCAATAGTTAATACCATGTTTATGATATCCATTTGTATATCTAAATGTCATCCTATAAATAGAGGGTTTGGACATCACATTGTATACACTTGAATACATGGAAGAAATAAGACTCTCTCCTATCTTATTTCCTATATTCTTGTTTATTTTATTGTTTTATATTATTACTTTGAGTTAAGTTTTGTAACACGTTATCAACATGAAATTGCTATTTCTTATTATATTTTCTATAAGAGATGAAGTCTTCTATGCGAGCTACAATTTTGAATCAATTTGGTTGAGCATGTGAAAATATGGGCATTTCATTGCCATATCAATGTTGTGTATGCTTCTATTTTGCAGGGAGTATCATTTTTCATTTGCCATGAATTTTACAATTAATTTACGTTAATATTTATGACTTGGAGAACCTGCTTTAGAGTGACAAACAAGTGCATATTACGATGCCTTGACATCATCTTCCATATGTACTGCTCCGATAGTTTGCAAGCCAAGATTATGAAACTATTAAGTATTGAAAAAGTTTCTAATTAATTTTATAACAATAATAAGAATTTGAATTTATGTTATGATCAAAATAAATTTTGTATAACTAAGATAGTTTTTTCCCTTTATATTTGATCATGTGTTATTCCTAATGCACCATGATGATAAGAGTTGGGTTTGAGTCCTAACTCTTTATAGCCTAACATGCTTTTATATGGCTAAGGCATCGGAGCTTGAGTTCCAATGCACTATATTGATGATATAATGATGGCTAAAGAAAAATAAAATATTTTTCATGAAAAGCATGAAGCTTTTCCCACTTGATATGCTCATTCTTGAAGTGAATGAGGTGGCGGTGCATAATAATTGTAAATGAAGGTAGCTGGTTGATGACTGGATGTAGGCATATCAAATACCAAAGTAATAATAGTCATCATCATGATAATTATAAAAGTGAGAACAAGAAGGATTCTCAAAATAGTCCTTCAAACTGTGAAGGGAATGTTTACCACCAAATTGGTATGAAACAAATAATAAAGCACGTCGCTGATTATGATCCATTCCTTGAAGAGGATGTGATGTATGATAAGCATTGAGAATTCAGACTCATTCCTGAAGGTGAATGCTGCAATATGTGATAAAAGTAATGAATAAAGACGTGCAATGCATAATTGGATACACACCACAAGTCACCTCTAAAGGGGGTTTGAGAGAAAGAGAGATATGAATATTACTATGCATTTACATGAATATATCATTGGTCGCGTACATGTGGTACGCCAAAAATACTTTATCATGTCTTATAAAAAGTTATTAACGACAAAAGTAAAAGCAAGAAATGATTTTACTTATGATGATTTTGACCATGACAATTATTGTGATAGAATTTTCTCAGTGAAGGAGACATTCACCATATGAATGGTGTGACAAAAGATGTTGTAGTTCAAAATTATTGAGAGCTTTGAAAGAGCCAATTTATTATTAGCCGAATAAATAAAACTATTCATGGCATTGGTGGTAGTAAGTCTCAAAAGGAATTTTTGAGTTTCAAATTTACTAGCCAAAGTGGTTAGCATATGGAGACTACAAATAATAGAAAGATTGATTATCTTCATATTACTATAAGCATACCGGGTAAATATGAAAGATTACCCGATTTTTCTTCTATTTGTACTACAAATATATAAGCATGGTGATGGAATCATATCTCATAGTAAATTAAATATTTCCCGAATCAAAGATTAGTTGGCATGACCGATTGGCCATCCCAGTTCACGTATGATGCAAAAATTAATTGAGAATTCACATTGGTGTATATTGAAGTAATAGAAGATTATTCAATAATTTTCATGTATTGCTTATTCTAATGATATTCCAGCTAAGGTTGGGATTGAATCCCTTAATTTTCTGGAACGAATAGAAGGTGATATATACATGGGCACGGTCACCTGCCATGTGGACTGTTTACTATTATGTGATTTAATAGATGCATCTATTGTATGGTCACATGTGCGTTTGTTATCAACTTGCACTTTGGTTTTTGCAAGTTTTTTTTCTCAAATTATTAAAGCATAGTTTCGGAATATATATTATGATAATTTATCTTGATAATGCTGGTTTAAATCAAAGTTAGTTTAGAATAAATTGTATGCCTCCAATTATAGCTAAATAATTAGTTATGAAAACAAAATTCCCCAATAGAAATTTGGTATGAGGTGTATTATTTAATATACAACAGCACTTGTACGCATCTAGCCAATAATTTATGATAAATTCTCCACATCACAATTGGTTCACGGTCAGGAACCAAATATTCCCATCTAGAAATATGGATGTGCTATATGATTTAATTGTGCAGCCACAATGCACAAATATGTATTTCCAAAAAAGGTTGAAACATTTGTTTGTGATCCCGATATTAGGGGGAGAAAATGGGAAGCTGTAAAAGTGACACGTGAAATGAATTATTATGAATATATCCAGATCCTCGTACAAGAAAATATTAACTTGAAGTTTAAGTGATAATTAATTTTTAAAATATTGCCAGGCACATTTGCTGACCCAAAGCTAAATGTCATATTTCAGTTGTTAATGCTCCAAATAAAATAAAGTCCATGATGGACATAGTCTATGGAACACATGAAGCATAATACACTAATCAGTTTTAAAGATAAAACTCCTTGAAGAAGGAGGGGATCAAATGATAAAGATGGAGGTAAGTGCTCTGTAAGAGAACCATGACATAACATTTTATATGCTTCATGGAAGAGGATCGGGTACCTGAAAATAATGAGATCTCAATAAGTTATGTTTTTATTGTGCGATGATGAACTGATGTAAAATAATCCTCGACGATTTTATTAATATAATGTAGCGCTCAATATTATTAATATTGACAATGATCTTGAGCTCAAATATATCATGGAATTTGGACAGATAAATGATTGTCCAAATGAAAAATATGCAATGAAATTGATTTCACATAAAAAATGTGAAGTTGGACGAATAGTCCACATACCTGAAAGTGAAATGAAAAATCAAGTCAATGGACATAAAGACGACTTGTGGCACAAACTTTTTGTAAATATCCTGGCATTAGGAGACACGTTCTCCTGTGCGGAATGGAGTCATTTTAGATTTTGGTCTGACGATACATTTGATATGCATCTAACGAAAATCTTTGAATGATTTAAATTGTTTTGAAGCATATTAAGGTTCCCCGAAAGTTTATTAAATAAATTTTTGGCAGATTCTTACGTAGATTAGAGCAATCATGGCATACACGAGTAATTTTTGTATTTGCAATTGGTGCACTAATATATCTGGATAGAACCATGAGTATAAAAATATGCTAGCAAGATATAGTTTTATTCCAATGTGGAGATATCATAATACAATTACTATATATTTAAAAAGGAATACTTGATGTAAATTTGTTTATTCTAACACATATTGCCAAGATTTTGTTGGTTATCCAAATGCATGCATTTTCCTGAAGCTCGTTCTTCAAACATTCTATTTGCATATGAGAGTAATGTCATATTATAATTTTACAAGGCAGTTAATTGTTGCTACTTATTCAAGTCGTGCCAAGATAAGCAATTGATAAACAAGGGCCTCAACATACAGCAGACGTGTGACTTGACTTTGAAGAGAAGATTCCAATAATACTGAAGATAATGTTGTTTGCTTATATCAATTGAAAGAAGGACTATTGAAGGAGACAATAAAACACATTCACCAAAATTCTTCAAAAAAAAATTTCAAGTGATAATTTGACAAACTTCTTCACAAGACATTACGAATCTCAATATTAGAGAAGTTGTTATACAAGATTGGAATTCGTCGTCTCCGAAGAATAAAGTGATGTTTTCATTAGGGAAAGACAAATACGCACTGCACTCTTTTTCCCTTAGCTAAGATTTTATCCCACTGGGTTTTTTCTGGCAAGGTTTTTAATGAGGCAGCAAATAATGCGTATTACAAGATATGTGTACTTTCTTCACTAAGATTTTTTCCCACAGGATTTTTTCTTACTAAGGTTTTAACAAGGCACATTATCTATAGACATCTAAGGGGGAGTGTTATGAATTATTATTTTGTAGTGGATGTCTACAACTCCTAAAGAAGACCATTAAGCATATAACTCCTACTACTTCTCACCATTATAGTTGTAACTCTCACACCTCCATAACCTCCCCATGATCTCAATAGTTAATACCATATTTATGATATCCCTTTGTATATCTCAATGTCATCTTATAAATACAGGGTTTGGACATCACATTGTATACACTTGAAAATATGGAACAAATAAGAATCTCTTCTCTCTTCTTTCTTACATTTTTATCTATTTTCTTGTTTTATATTATTACTTTGATCTTAGTTTTATAACAAAATCGCCATTGTTGCAAGAAGAGTTTATTAGATTTGTTGTTGTTTTAACAAATTAAAAATTAGAATTCGTTCTTCATGAAAGTCAAAACTTATGTTTCAAATTTGAACTCATTTACAATAAATTTGGATGTTAAATTGTATATTGAATTATTTTAATTTTTTCTTCTTTCTTGGCAAAAAAATATAAAATAAAAAATTCAGCTCAACATATACAATTCAGACGTACATGTCTCAAGCGCACACAACAAATTGATTGCAGTTTGTCGTCATGTGTGCCTTAAGTGTAAAAGTGAGTGCACTTAAGATAGACATGACTGAAGTGCAACCAATTTCTTGCATGCACTTAAGACGTGAGTCTGAAGTGCAGACAACAATGGGTGCAGTTTAGTCATATGTTGTTGTATGCAAAAATTGCTTCACTTCAGCCATATACAGTTGAAGTGCATCAATCTCATTCTATGCTCTATGCCATTTAAGGTTCAATATTAAATGGCATAACAAATAATTCAAAATATTTCGATTTTTTTAGAGCAGGTCCGAATCAAATAGCAATGATTCGAAGCACAACTTTAATCATAATTATCTGAAGTTCATCCATGCATGTGACTTTTCAACTTCAAATAAAATTTGTAATTTTAACTACGAATTTTAGTACTTCAGTTACGTATGTATAAGGTCATATCCAAAGCGGATAATTTTAAACTAAAGGTAAACTAAACTACGGTCCCAAAATCGGGTATTTGTGCACTTTCACACAGACAATAATTTTCTTTCGGAGCAATAGATAGTAAGTATGTCTTTATATATTAAATATGACTAATTTTTATTTCAATTTAATTGATATCGACATTCTAATTTTCTTAGTGCTATTTGTATATCTTATCCTTTTATAATTTTAAAATTAAAACAATTATCTTTTTAAGTTTTTGATGTGTAAAAGTAAATTTTCCACATGTAAAAAAAAAGATAGGATCATAAAATTTAGAACAAGTTTGTAAAAACGACAAACCCAATTGTTTCCAAGATTTTACCATCACTAATAGTGGCTAGTTAGGTATTGAATTGAACCTCTAGAAAAGAATTAAAGGAGCATCTCATAATAGGTAGAATGCTTATAATTCTGCAGAAAGTGAAGCTAAGGGGACAAACTTTATCCTCATTGTCGAAATCTTTAAAGAAAGTAATCAGAATAAAATCATTAAATAATAAGAATATAAATATTTTTTTAATAAAACATTCCCATGGTGAAGGCCCTCGATTTTTTCCACAATTAATCAAATGTCACTAGTTTAATCATTACTTAATTATATCGATAATATTTGTAATATGTAATTTTTCTTTTCTTTTAGAGTCACCAAGGTGGCTATGCAAACTATATGTTGCCCTTTATGCCAATTACATTTTATTTAATTAAATTGCTTAGGAAAAAAGTATTTCATGTCCTATCCACTAGGATAAAAGGAACACACAACATCATATTTTAGCTAAATCATTGGAATAAAATAAGAATACTCATCAATGTTTTTTCTTCGTTATCCTAGATAGTGTTCCACATACAGAAAGCATCAATTTTGTCACATTTGAAAGATATAATTGGAGAGAATTTCAAACAAGAATAATAAATAAAAAAGTATTTTCTAGATTATATTATGCTATAGCCTCACCGAAAGAAACGTCTGATGTTGTCTACCGGCGTATTTTAAGTGGAAGTAACATTTATTTAGATCATGTTGGTTAATGCAGGACATCGTCCGAATACTTTTAGCTTTAGGAAAGAATTGAAATCAAAAAACTATTTTAGGTCTTTATCAAAACGTGCTCAATCTTTTGTTCTCTTTCACCCAAATGGATGTTGATTTGGATTTATTTCCCAAATAATTAACATCAAATTGTTAGGGTTTTGAAAAAATATTTTGAAGCCGTCTTGTTTTGTACATATTGTAAGATAATTAGTAATATATTATCGGGACAGATTAGCACATTATTCAATGTGCTCTAATTGTTAAAAAAAAGTTAGTTACAAGCGACATCACTCACAGAAAGGCAGTTTCCTTAAATTATTAGGTAGATATGGACATTTGTTAAATCAATTCCAGTTTTTCCAAGACAGTGGGATATCATTCTAATTGGAGATTTTTATCTTTTTAAACACTCCTCTAAAATTGATCTCAAACGAACATTTATGAAAGATAAGAGTCCGTGTCCAATATGAAATTGGAGATGGATGAAGATGAACTCTAAAATACATCAGTCACTCTATAGTTGAAGGTAGAACAGAAACTCTAAAATACAACCTTAGCCCTATCCAACAATAACAATAATTCAATAAAATCACACAGATGAGGAGTTTATGATAGATAGTGTGTATGCAAACCCTGCCATGCCCTGATAGAATAGAGAAGTTGTTTTTAACAGAGGCTCGGCTCAACAAAATGAAAAAAGACGAAAAGAGACAATATATTAGTACCATCAACAGAAAACATAAAAATAATAACAGAATCTTAAAAATCAGAAAATAGATGAAACACAATAACAATAACCAGTAAGGCCAGGTGCTATTAAAAATGGAAGAATAGTGTGAACACAATATTAACCACTTGTAGTCTAAGATAAACCTTATCAAACTAGCCTCACACGCGATACAAAATAGAAAAAGGCTCAACTACCTCCTAACCTACAACCTTAATGCTCGACCTCCACACCTCCCTCTCAAGGGCCATGTCCTCGAAAATTTGAACTCACGCCATGTCTTGCATAATCACTTCTCTTCAATACTTCTTAAACCGCCATCTACCTCTTCTTGTACCCGCCAAAGTCAACCTCTCACACCTTCTTACTGAGGTATCAAGGCTTCTCCATCGCACATAACAAAACAATCTGAGCCTCGCTTCTCGCATGTTGTCATCTGTAGGAGCCACGCCCACCTTCTCCTGAATATTTTCATTCTTAATTCTATCCATACTACTGTACCCGCACATCCAGTTCAACATTCGCATTTCTGCTACTTTCATTTTCTTTTCTTAACCGGTCTACACTTTACCCCATACAATACTCTAACCTACATGTTTTATTAAACAAAATTGTAATGTAGTATGTCACGTCCTTAGTCGTTAACGAAGTATACATGCGGAACTTGACAACTCTCTCACGATCTTGCACAACTTGCTCACGTTCTTGCTATGCCAAGTCATCCTTACTACACTCAAGATCACTAAGAGAATGTTAGAAAGAATACAAGAGAATGTGCTTAGAAATGTTTTGTATTAGAGAGAACTTGAATTGTTTGTTTGGTGAGCTACAAATAAATGGTCCCCTTTATATACTAGTCTCCTAGGGGCTAGTGTGTGAATATTAATTTTTATACAATTCCTTCATATTTATAAGATAAGGACTTTCTCTAGAATTCTCTGCAAGCATAGAAGATTCAAAAAAAAATTTAGCAAACCCATAGGGATCTAGGATCTTCTAAAGGAAATGTCCATACTTCTCTAGAATCTTCTAACAAATGCTAGACTTTAACATATGTAAGCTTCCACATGGAATTAATATATGCTAAATGGTGCCTATATGGTAGAAGAAGGTGGCGGTCATCACACTCTTCCCCGCCTAATGTTGTGATGATTGCGGCTTAATGCTGCTGCATAAACTCTCGAATCTTATCTATGAATTGCCATAAGTATTCATATCATTTCCACGTGGCCTCGGCCGGTGAGTGCCTCTTCAAATGGACGAGGAACATAGCGGTGGATTTTTTCTCTTATTTTCTCCTGGACTAGTAATACATGATAGCCTCAATCTCCCAATGAGTGAGGTGGTGATAGTAATAGGCGCTCGACTTGATTGGTTGCTACTCCAATCATCTTTATCTTCATGATATGGCTTAAGCATGATGGTATGGAAGACAAGGTATATCTTGAGATATGATGGCATGTCAAACTTGTATGAGATCTTGCCTACCTTGTGATGATCTTAAGTGGCCCCTCATACTTGCGAATCAGATTCTGATGCATGCCCCGTAGTGCCTTGAACTGTCTTGGGTTAAACTTCACCATGACCATGTCCCCAACTCTATAGTCTTTGGGATGCTACTTATACTCCGCAAACTTCTTCATCTTCTTAGCTGCCTTATCCATGTAGGACATAGTAGTGTCAAGATGTTCCTCCCATCCTTGTGCCATATGATAAGCACCCAAGCTATTTCCCTCGAATGCAGCTGGTAAAGAATGTGAAGTTTGTGGTTGTTGGCCTGTGGCTAGCTGAAATGGTTTCTGCCCCATGGACTCACTCCGTTGTAAGCTATAAAAGAATTGGGTGATGTCTAGGAGCCTTGCCCAATCTTTCTGATATGCGCTCACACAATGCCTCAAGTAACATTCTATTAAGGCATTGAGCTATTCTGTTTGTCCATCCATCTGTGGGTGGAAACTAGTGGAAAAGTGCAGTTCCTTGCCAAGTATGTCAAATAACTCCCTCCAAAATATCCCTGTAAATCGGGGGTCTCGATCGCTGATAATTGGTAAGCCCCAGTACTTCACTACGTTCTTAAATAATAGCATGGCGGCTTCCTTGGCAGTGCAGCCTAGCAAGGCGGGCATGAAGGTGGCATACTTGGAAAATCTATCCATGACCACCATGATAGTACCATAACTATCGGACTTCAGTAGGCAAGTGATAAAGTCCATAGTCACAGTCTTCCATGGATGCTCTCCAATTGGCAGTGGTTCCAAAAGTCCTCCGGGTTGTTGTTACTCAACCATGTCCTATTGATAGACAAGACAAGTCTGCATATAACACCATATATCATCCTACATGCGTGGCCAATAGTAGACTGACTCAACCAAAGCCTTAGTGCTACGTTGCCTTGGACGACCAGCCCACATTATGTCATGAATCTCCCTTGTGATCAATCGTCTAATGTCTCCAAACTTAAGCACGTAGACCCCCCGACGTGGAGTAAGTAATAGGGCGCCTTTATCTAAAAACATCTTATGTTTCCCTTGTTGGCAATCATTTCCTTCTCTTGCATCGTGTTACGCCGCTCCGTCTTATTTCTTATGGCTCTTAAAAGCTTTGGAATGTTTATCTTGCATCAGAACATCCCCAATGGAAAAGTCTGAGCCATCTGTATGCACCTCAAATGTCTTGTCAAAGTTAGGTAACACCAAGAATAGCTCTTACATTACAGCTGTCTTAAGGGCTTCAAATGCCTTTTGACAATGCTCCGTCAAAACCATGGCTTGTTCTTCTTTAGTAACTCAGTCAATGGCGCAGCCTTTGATGAGTATCCGCTGATGAACCGATGATAGTAGTTAACAAGACCAATAAAGGATCTCAACTCAGTTACATTTATAGGTGTCTCCCGCTCCTATATAGCACGTATATTAGCCTCATCCATGCGTAGTTCGCCATTGCTAATGACATGGCCTAAGAAGTGCACTTTTGATTGTGCAAACTCGCATTTCTCCCTCTGGTTGTATAACTTGTTCTCCAACAATACTTAGAAAATCTTCCTTAACTGTTCAATGTGCTCCTCCAAGGTGTTGTTGTATATGACTATGTCATCTAGGTAGACTACCACAAACTGATCATGGTAGGGATGGAAAATCTTGTTCATAGGGGTGCAAAATATGGCAATTGAATTTGTTAAGCCGAAGAGCATCACCAACCAGTTAAAGCCTTTATACCTCATCATATATGTTGTCATCGGCTCATCCCCTCATGCAATGCGAACCTGGTAGAAAGCCCTTGCAAAGATCTACCTCGGTAAAGTACTTGGCTTGCCAAGTCTATTGAACAAGTCAGCAGTGAGCGGGATCGGGTACTTATTCTTAATTGTGACATTATTAAGTGCACGATTGTCACTACCCCGATTCTCCCTCTGTGAACCATTGTGACGGCACCTAGTATCTACGATTAGGTAAGCCTAAGATGCGGAAGATAAACCAATTTGCGGAAGAAAATAAATTAAAACAGAAATAGTGTAATAAAACAGCATTTAAAAGTGTCGCTCGATATACACTATTAACTCTCAAAAACTAGTACATTTTCCCAAAACCTGGAAACCCATGAATCACAAGCTATGAATATAATAGAGATGCTCTAACTCCGGAATGTCTACATCAACAGAAAAATAGAAGGGCTATCACTTCAATATAGAATGGAACGAGACTCCTGAATCTGCGGACGCGACAGATATACCTCGAAGTCTCTGGAGAATTCACCTCGCCTCAAGGGTGATAGGACTAAGTCAAAGTACCTGGATCTGCACTTGAAAAACATGCGCAGAAAGGGAATGAGTACACCAAAGCAATACTCAGTAAGTACAGAGCTTAACCTCGGTTGGGTAGTGACACGGAATGTCAGGGTCCTACTGAGATAAAATAAAAATATAAGGTATTACAGGATAAGATAAGCAATACAGTTTAAGTCAAACAATAACAATTTAATATAGGAAAATAAGGAACTCAATAATTGAAACAGAGGCAAAATAATCACAAGAAATTCCACTCTTCATAAGGATAATAACCGGGGATCTCTCAGTATCCCGAAGATCTCTTAGTACCCTCAATATATGCAGGGAATCTCTCGGTATCCTCAATATATGCTAGGGATCTCTTGGTATCCTAATTATTCATGCTAGGTATCTCTCGGTATCCCGCACCTCAACTCAAATCATAAATACGTGCAGGGGATCTCCAGGGATGCTGTCACGTAATCCTAAAGTAAAACAAGCAACAACAACACTAGAAATACTCAATTAAGCTCAATATCGTACATAGTAAATAGGTAATTCTAACCTAACATGCTTCACATAATGCAGCTAGGGCAGTTTAAGCAAGTAAGCAATTAAGTCAACTAAACATGCTTTTCTAAGCTAACAACATGCTTATATTGCAATTAGTATAAAACAGGAAAAGGGAACACGATTGAAATTACTTAAAGAAACCCAATTTTGAACAATTAGATCAAGTACGCACTCGTCACCTTATGTACAAAGCATTTTAATAATAAAATATACTCAATCCTAAGGGGAAGGTCCCTACATAAGGTTAGACAAGCCAGTTACCTCGAACCAGCTCAAATCAATCTGAAACCATGCTCTTGCCAAGAGACTCCACTCCAAATGGACAAAATTTATTCAATTAAATAGCATAATGTAAATAACACTTCATGCAACTGATTCTACAAAGAAATTCTAAGCTAATACATGAAATTAGGTAAAATGACCAAAATTCCCCTTGGGCACACATCTCGGAATAAGGTAAAATTTACATTTCCATAATCCTCACACTCTCACGAGTTCAGTCATATCAAAAGTACCAAAATTGGACCTCAAATGGTCCCCCAAATCATCACTCAAAGGTCTATAATTAATCAAGCCCTAACCCCCAAATTACCACTGATTTTCCTCAAATTTTCATGCTTATAATGATAAAAATCACTCCAATAACCAGTTTAGAGACCAAAGACCTTACCCTAATGAATTCTTCCGAGAATCTCACTTGAAAATGCTCCCCAAGGCTTCTTCCCGTTTTAAAAGAGGTGAAAATAGCTCAAATTCCCGAAGGCAAGAATGTATATGTTTCTGCCCAGTAAATCCGCTTGTATGGCTCTGGAACCGCATCTGCGGTCCCGCTTCTGCGAGGATATGGTCGCAACTGCAACATTTCACTTAAAAGAGGAATTTCGCTTCTGCGATAGACCTTACGCACCAATGGTCTCGCAGGTGCGTTATTCTTCTTGAACCTATGGCTCCTAGAGCTGGACACAAATTCTGTTTCAGTGATCCAATAGCCACTTCTACGGTGCCACACCTGTGGTCCCACCACATAGGTGCGGTGATGATAGGTTCAGCAGTGAATAGTCTTCTTAAGTCCAAATTCAACTTTCGTTAAGCACCCGAAACTCACTCGAGGCCCCCGGGACCTCAACCAAACATGCCAACCAATCATGCCAACCAATCATAATACATCATTCAAACTTGTTCCAACCTTCGGAACCGTTCAAAATAACATTAACACACAAATTTAACATCGGATTCAAGCCTAGGAACTTCAAAAACTCACAATTTATGCTTTCGATCATAATGTCTATCAACCCTCATCCGAATGACCTGAAATTTTGCATGCGCATCACATTCAATAGTACGAAGCTAATTCAACTTCCGAAAATACATTCTGACCCTTGGATCAAAAACTCACTATCAAACCGGAAACTTCAAAAAATCAACAATCGCATTTCAAGCGTAAATTAGCTGTGGACCTCCAAAATACCATCAGAACACGGTCCTAAAGCCAAAATCACCCAACGGAGCTAACAGAACCATCAGAATTCCATTCTGAGGCTTTCTTTACACTATTCTGACTATGGTAAAATTTTCAATACTTAAGTTATCATTTAGGGACTAGGTGTCCCAAAACTCTCTGAAACTCCAAATCGAACATCCCCACAAATCAAAATAGCAAAAATAAATATGGGAAAAGCAGTTAATAGGGGATCGGGGCGTTAATTCTTAAAATGATCAGCGGGGTCGTTACATCCTCACACACTTAAACATTCGTTCATCCTCGAACGAGCATAGAGATATACACAAAGTAGCGAAGAGATGAGGGTATTGTGTATCCTGCTCGGTCTCCCGGGTCGCCTACTCTACCAGCTGACAACACCACTAAACCTTTACTGATGCAATGTTCTTTGACCTCAACATTTGAACCTGCCTATCCAATATTTCCACTGGCTCGTCAACATAAGATAGATCCTTGTCCAACTGGACTGAACTGAAATCCAACAAGTGTGACGGATCACCATGATACCTCAAGAGCATCAAAACATGAAATACCGGATAAACTCCTGCCAAGTTGGGAGGTAAGGCAAGCTCATAAGAAACCTCCCCAACACGCCTCAATATCTCAAAAGGGCCAATAACCCTCGGATTCAACCTTCCCTTCTTCCCAAATCTCATAACGCCTTTCATAGGCGATACCCAAAGTATAACCCGCTCCCCAACCATATAAAAAACATCACGAACTTTCCGGTCCGCTTAAGTCTTCTATCTGTACTGGGTTGTACATAGTCTATCCTGAATCACCTTGACCTTCTCCAAAGCATCCTGAACCAAGTTTGTGCCCAATACTTTAGCCTCACCTCGCTTAAACCACCCACCGGGGATCTATACCGCCTACCATATAAGGCTTCATATGGTGCCATCTGAATGCTAGACTGATATATATTGTTCTAAGAAAACTCCGCCAATGGCAAGAACTGATCCCAAGACCCTCCAAACTTGATCACACACACACACAGAGAATATCTTCAAGAATCCGAATAGTGTGCTCGAACTTTCTGTCTGTCTGAGGGTGAAATGCTATACTCAACTCTAACCGAGTCCCCAACTCATACTGAACGGCCCTCCAGAACCATGATGTGAACTGAGTACCTCTATTTGAAATGATAGAATTTGTAATACCATGTAGACAAACAATTTCCTAAATATTAATCTCCGACATCCGCTCCGATGAATAGGTAGTACAAACAGGAATGAAGTGAGCGGACTTGGTCAGCCAATCCACAATCACCCAAAAGGCATCGAACTTCTTCAAGGTCCGTGGGAGCCCAACTACAAAGTCCATGGTGAGTCGCTCTCACTTCTACTCCGGAATATCTATCTATTAAAGCAACCCACCCAGTATCTGGTGCTTATACTTCACGCATTGACAGTTGAGGCATCGAGCTACAAACCCAACTATATCTTTCATTATCCACCTCCACCAATAGTGCTGTCTCAAATCCTGGTATATCTTTGTGGCACCCGTATGAATGGAATACCGCAAACTATGGGCCTCTTCTAGAATCAACTCCCGAAGTCTATCAATGTTGGGTACACAAATCCGACCCTACATCCTCAATACCCCGTCATCACCAATAGTCACATTGCTATTATCACTGTGCTAAAACTTGTTCTTGAGGACAAGAAAATGAGGGTCATCATATTAACGCTCCCTGATACGATCAAATAAGGAAGACCGAAAAACCACGCAAGCTAGATCTGACTGGGCTGCAAAAGATCCAATCTCACAAACTGGTTGTCTAAGGCCTAAACATCCATCGCCTTAGGCCCCTCTGATGTTGGTAAATAAGTCAAACTCCTCAAACTCTCTACTCCATGACTCAAGGTGTCGGCCACCATATTGCCCTTGCCCGAATGATACATAATAGTGATATCATAGTCTTTTAGCAACTCTAACCACCTCCTCTGGCACAAATGTAGATCTTTTTCCCTGAACAAGTGCTAGAAGCTCTGATGATCCGTATAAATCTCACAAGGCACACCGTATGAATAATGGCACTAGATCTTTAGGGCGTGAACAATGGTAGCTTACTTAAGGTCATAGACCAGATAACTCTTCTTGTAAACCTTTAATTGTCTGGACACGTAGGAAATCACCCTACTATCCTGCATCAAACAGTTCCAAATCCATTCCTTAAGACATCACAATAGACAATGTAAGACCCTCAACCTTTAGGCAATATCAAAACTAGGGCTGTAGCAGAAACTTTCTTGAGCTTCTGAAAGCTTGCCCCACACTATTCCGTCCACTGGAATGGAGCACCCTTCTAGGTCAACCTGGTCATAAAGGCTGCAATCAATGAAAATCCCTCAACAAAACGGTAGTAACCTGACAAGCCAAGAAACTGCGGATCTCTATAGTTGAGAATGGTCTGTGCCAACTCTGCACGACCTCTAGTTTCATTGGATCCACCTAAATACCCTTACTCGATACCACGTGGCCTAAGAATGCCACAGAATCTAACCAAAATTCACATTTTGAGAACTTAGTATATTACTTCTTCTCTCCCAGAATCTGAAGCACTGTTCTCAGGTTCTTTCTCATGATCTTCTCGACTCCAGGAATACACCAGAATATCATCAACAAAGACAATGGCGAACGAGTCAAGATACGGCTGGAACACACTGTGCATCAAATGCATAAAGGCTACTGGGGTATTGGTCAGCCCAAATGACATAACAAGAAACTCATTATGACCATACCGGGTCCTGAAAGCAGTCTTCGGAATATCTGGCTCCCGAATCTTCAACTGATGGTAACCTGAGCGCAAGTCAATCTAAGAAAACACATGTGCACCGTGAAACTAGTCCAATAGATCATCAATACGAGGCAAAGTATAACTGTTATTCAGTGTAACCTTTTTCAACTGGCAATAATCGATACACATAAGCATAGAACGATCATTTTTATTCACAAACAAGACATGAGCACCCTAAGGTGATACACTTGGAAGAATAAAACCCTTATCAAGCAATTCATGTAACTTATCCTTCAACTCTTTCAACTCATGAGGACAAATACGGTATAGAGGAATAGAAGTTGGTTGAGTGTCTGGCAATAGATCAATGCAAAAATCAATATCTCTAACAGGCAGCATGCCTGGAAGATTAGTTGGAAACACATCGGTAAAATACCGTACTACCGGGACTAAATAAACTGAAGGGATATCAACATTGACATCTCTCATATAAGCTAGATAGGCATGACACCCCTTCTCAACCATACGCTAAGCCTTAAGGAAAGAAATAACTCTACTGGGGGTGTGATCTAAAGTACCCTTCCACTCAACATGCGGTACACCTAGCATAGCCACATGACGGTTTTGGCATGACAATCAAGAATAGCATAATAGGGCGACAACTAGTCCATGCCTAGGATAATATCAAAATCTACCTTGCTCAGAAATAATAAATCAGCTTTGGTCTCAAAACTACTAAGAACAACCAAATACGACTGGTAAACGCGATCCACAACAAGAAAATCTCCCACATGAGTAGAATTATAAATAGGGGAACTCAAAGTATCCTGAAGTACACCTAAATGCAGAGCAAAATAAGAAGACACATAAGAGTAAGGGATCCTGGATCGAATATAACCGATGCATCTCTGTGACAAATTAGTATAATACATGTGATGATAGAATCGGAGGCAAAAGCCTCAGTACGGGCAGGAAGGGCATAGTATCGGGCTCGGCCTCCCCCTCTAGGGCAACCTCTATCTCCCCGACCTCCACCTATGGCTGGCTGAGTAGGTGGGGTAGTATTTGGAGCTGTAACCATAGCTTGAGAACTCTGTGGGGCGCGCTGGGGCTGAGAAGTCTATGGAGGCGCACTCCTCCCAAGTCTAAGGCAATACCTTACAACACGGCATGTGTCACCACACTCAAAACAAGCTCTGGGAGGATATGTAGGTTGTGACTGTCTTGGACCAAGTCTTCTGTACTGACCTCTCAAAGCACCCCGCGCAGGAGGTGCGCTAGAAATCGGAGGTGCATAATAAGGCTACAGAGGCCTAGGAGGAGCTGGAATACCATTGACTATTGGAAGATCTGAATGAACAGGTCGACTCATATAACCCCTACCATGACGACCTGTAGTTGGGGCATGAGCACTAGAGTAAGGGCCCGACTCTCCATACCTCTTGGCCTCACTCTCCTCTCTCTCCTAGCATGCATACGCTCAATCCTCCTAGCAATGGTCACCACCTACTGAGAAGAAATATCCATCTCCAGCTCATGAGCCATATTAGACCCGATTCTAGGAATAAGCCCCTAAATAAATCGGTGAACGCTCTCGCGAAATGTAGAAACCAAGGCTGGGGCATGTCTAGCCAAGCAAGTGTACTGGACAGCATACTCTGACACAGTCATAGCATCCTAACACGAATGCTCAAACTCTATGCGCCATGCGTTCTTGAGTCTCTGAGGAACAAACTCTCTCAGGAACATATCTAAAAACTGGGTCCAAGTCAGTGAAGAAGCCTCATCCGGACTATCTAACTCATTGGTGCGTAGCCACTTATAGGCACATATATAGGAGCACACAAAGAAACACTAGGCATGACCAGATACAATGCAAAATAAAATGACACATAGGAGTATGTAGACCATGGATCAATAGAACTGAAGCTATTTTCTACAAACTAGAACAGTAACTGATAAGCGCGTCAGAAGCGTCAGCCTCAGTACTGGCTGGGAGAGCATAACATCTGGGTTGGGCCCTGCCACTCTGAACTACATCTATAGGACAGCCTTCTGCTGGCTGGCCTCCACCTCTAGTAGCTTAAACTCTACCTCTAGTTGGCTGAGAGAGTGGTTGGACACTCGGTGCATGAACCATGGCCCAGGAACCCTGATGCTGAGAGCTACTCGGGTGCTCGAGGGCAAAATTTAGCAATATGCCTCATATCGCCATAGGTATAATAAGCCCTCAGCTGCTGAGACTGCAAACCTTTATGGCTTGAATAACCACTCTGAAAACTCTGGAGTAGAGGTGCAGTGATAGGAGTTGGTAGTGCACTATAGGGCAACTGATCTGAATACTGCATATGACAACCGCTGCCAGCTGGAGTACCGTGAGAAGCCTAAAGGTCTGAATGAAATGAACTGGAAGAATGGCCCCTACCAAAAGAATCGCTACGCCCATATGAGGAACCACTGAACCTGCCCGAATGACGAGGCCTCTTGTCATACCCCTGACCACCCCTCTGTGATAGAACCATCTCAACTCTCCTGGCCACATTGTTCGTATCGTGAAAAGAAATCTTGATCCCCATCTCCTTAGCCATCTGCAATTGAATTGGATGAACGAGCCCCTTAGTGCACCTCCTCTCTCTCTCTCCCTCTCTCTCTCAGTGGGAAGTATAAGAAGAGCATGATGGTCCAAGTCAATGAATCTGGTCATATACTGAGTGACAGTCATAGAACCATGCTAGAGATGCCCAAACTTCCTCTGATAGTTCTCCCTCTGAGATATAGGAAGAAACTTCTACAGAAATAGCTGAGAGAACTAATACCAAGTCAAATCTAGTGACCCAGCTGGTCTAGCCAAACGATAATCTCTCCACCAAGTCTTGGCAGATCCAGACAAATGAAAAGCAGCAAAGTCGACCCCATTGTTCTCTACTATCCCCATGTCCCGAAAAACCTCAAAAAAGTTGTCCAAATATTCCTAGGGATCCTCAGAAGAAGTACCACCAAAAGTAGTAGTGAAGAGCTTTATGAACCTGTCCAATATACATAAGGCATCAGCAGACATAGCTATCCCCTCTCTTGTTTGTGGCACAACACCAGGCTAAACTACTCAAACTAGTTGTGCTACTGAAGTCTGAAACTGGGGAGCCATCTGCTCCGGAGTACAAGTAGTAGGAGTCTAGGCTCCTCCTCCAGCCTGAGAGATGGCTGGTGCTACAAGAAGCAAGGCTTCCTGGGAGACACTCTCCATAAGACCCACCAGGCGGACCAGAGCATCCTAAAGTACCGGGGTGGTAATGAACCCCTCTAGGACCTGAGCTGGTCCTGCAGGAACTGCCTGGGCTGGAACCTCATCATCATTCTCAATCTCAGGCTCCGCCGCTGGTGCTGCTGCTTGAGCTCTAGGTTAAGCCCTACCTCTACCTCGGGCAATAGCATGGCCTCGACCTATGCCCCTTGCAGGAGCTGCTACTGGCGGCACGGGTTGCTAGTTAGCTGATGAAGTGGTACCTATCTCACCATCTGCGAAGAACAGAGTGGAAGTTCAATTAGCAACGAGAAATAAAGTCGTACCACAGGAAAGAATAGATGTGAAGTTTTTCCTAACTCTATAGCCTCTAGGAATAAATATAGATATCTATGTATCGATCCCTCAGACTTCACTAAGCTTGTCCGTGAATTGTGAGACCTAAGCAACCTAGTGCTCTGATGCCAACTTGTCACGACCCAAATTTTCCACCCTTGGGAGTCGTGATGGCACCTACTAGTGAAAGCTAGGCAAGCCAATCATTACAATTATTTAATCCTTTTCATTGTTAGTCCCTTAATAATTATGAATTAATGTTTTATAAACAGCGGAAATAATAAAGTAGAAGAATGAAATGTAATAATTTAAAATAATACCGATATAAATCGATACATAAAAGGGTGTCACAATTTCACAGACTATCTAGAAATACTACAAATAAGGGTCTGAAATACATAAAAAAATAGTATGGAAATATAGAAAGAGACTCCAAGTTCTGCGAACGCCTACAGGAATACCTCGGGTCGCCTGATGGACTAAAGGCAGCAACGCCAGTGCGGTCCAAAACTGCAGCACCGAGATATGCACACAGTGCAGAGTGTAGTTTCAGCATAACCGACCCCATATGCTGGTAAGTGCCTAGCCTAATCTCGGCGAAGTAGTGACGACACTAGGACAATACTACCAATTAAACCTGTGCAGTTAAATAATGTACAGTGGAAAAGTAAAGGCAGAAATTTACAGTTAAGGATAGGAGGGGGAAACATGCTATGGGCGACAACAGTAATAATAGAAAACCAATAGATAAATACAAATAACAGCATTATTCAATTATCAGCAAGAATCGGAAATCAAAGACAAGTGCACGGCATCACCGTTCGTGCTTTTACTCTCGTCCTCGCCATATGAATCAATATAATTGGCATGGTATCATCTTTCGTGCTTTACCTCACATAATCATGGCACGAAATTATCCTTCGTGCATTATTACTCATATCATGGCACGACAATGTACATCATGCGATATGACATCATCCTTCATGCTTTTACCTCACGGTATTGGAATGAAATCACCCTTCGTGCATTAACACTCTCAAAATCATGCACGACATCACCCTTCGTACTTTACACTCTTCCTCACCTAAGCAACAATCACAAAGCAATTTGGGCAAGGGAATCGTTAATATCATAATAGAATACTGGTAAGGGAACAATAGCATAACAACAATATCCCAGCAAGGGTAATAATATGATGAGTAATAATATCCGATAAGGGAGATAATATCAAAAGCTATAACATCCCCGCAAGGGACACAATACCATGAACCTCTTCTCTTTTCCACATTTACTTCACAGCTCGATTCTCAACTAGAGCCAACTCTCTTCAATGTTCAATTGCCAATAATACTTCCACATGGTTTGTTGAATAAAATATATCATCATATAAATCATGGACAATACGAAACGGAGTCACATTAATCATAGTATAAGACTCACGGACATGCTTGACACCAACCTATAGATACTCGTTACCATGCCTATACGTCATACTCAATAATTAACACGCAGCAAATAAGACTCAACTCCTAATCCCTCAAGCTAAGGTTAGACCAAACACTTACCTTAATACCATGAACACAAATCAAGCCTCAACTATCACTTTACCTCTTATTTCCACCACCAATTTGCTTGTATCTAGCCACAATTTACTTAACGGTATCAATAAATGCTAAATGAATTAATTTTCAATGTATAAAATAGGTTTTTCAATGATTTCTCCAAAAAGTCAAAAATCGACCCCTGGACCACATGATCAAAACCTGAGGTTGGAACCAAAACACAATTACCCATTCACCTGCGAACCCAATAAATAATTTATTTTGAAATCCGACCTTAAATTGAAGTTCATATCCCAAAATTTTGAAAATTCTAAGTTCTACCGAAAATACCCAATTTTCCCCCATGAAAACCCTTGATTTTTTATTAAAATTATGTGAAAAGATGTTATAGAGTAAAGAAAATGAATTAGAAATGACTTAGAATTGATTTGGAGAAGAATTTTTATTTGGAAAATCGCCAAGAGAGATTAGGGTTTGAGAGAGTTTGAAAGATGAAGAAAAATGCATTTAAGTCCAAATTAACTGGTCGTAGATGTCGCTATTGTGACCAAGGTTCGCATTTTCGATAAAAGTGTCGCATTTGCGACAAAGGCCTGCCCATGCTAGGTTCATATTTGCGACAAATGGGTCGCAATTACCAAGCCTGCCTGGTCTTGTAATTGCAAGATCAGAGGCCTGGGAAAAAATACAAGATATCAGCAATCTCTCCTAAGTCCAATTTTACCCTATGTCCTATCAAAAACTCACCCGAGCCCTCAAGGCTCAAAACCAAACATGCACACTAACTTTAAAACATCACACGGACTTGCTCATGCAATTAATCATCAAAATAATATCAACAACTGTGAATTGAACCTCAAATTCATGAAATTCTCAACAACATCAAAATTACTATTTTTTCAACTATCGGTCCATTTTATACCAAACCAGTTCTGATCTTTATCAAATTTTAGAGATTCAACTTAATTATTATCTTAAACTTGTATCGGGCTTCGAAAACAATATACGAGCCCGATAACATCAAGAAAATGCATCAGTTCACTTCTAAAAACCTTTATTTTTTTCGTAAAATAATTTCTTTTAGAAATTCATTTCTCGGGCTTGAGATCTCAGAATTCGATTCTGGGCATATTCCCAAGTCTCAAATTTTTCTACGGAATACACGAGATTGTCAAATTGCGGGTCTAGGTCTATTTACCAAGAATTTTAACCAAAGTCCACTTTATTGAATTTTAAAAGTCAATTTTCTTATTTCACTTAGTTTTCACATAAAAGCTTTCCGGAAAAGTGCCCAGACTGTGCACGCAAATCAAGGTAAACCAAAAGAGAGTTCATTAAGGCCTTGGAGTGCAGAATTTACTTTTAAGACAAGTGATTATTTCATCACAATCCCGACGTTCATCTTTATCACCACCTCTTTACCGAGCGAGACGTCCCCGGGTAAGACCTCCACTTCATCCCTGCTTGCTTCAGTGGCAGATGGTTCCTGGGATGTAAGTCCCTCATTTGGCACAATCTCGGGTGGCACCTCCTGGCTCTTGTTGGTGGCGTTATTTTTTTTAGGGTCGCTCTTGCTAGCAACATCCTGGTTGTCGTTGGCTTGGGTGTTGGCAGTGTTAATTTCGACATCGTTCATCATTCCCTTAGTTGAAACATTCGCTTTGATACCACATTGTCACATTCTTAGTCGTTAACTAACTACACATGCAACAGTTGAGAACTCGCTCATGATCTTGCAAAACTTGCTCATGTTCTTGCTATGCCAAGTTAGCCTTACTACACTCAAGATGTCCAAGAGAATGTTATAAAGAACACGAGATAATTTGTTTCTGGGAGCATTGTATTAGAGAGAACTTGAATTGTTTGTGTGGTGAGTTACAAATGTGTGACCCCCTTTATTTGTAAATATTAGTTGTTATACAAGTCCTTAATATTTACAAGATAAGGTCTTTCTTTAGAATCCTCTAAAAGCCTAGAAGATTTCAAGTACTTTCTTAGCAAATCTACAGGAATATAGGGTCTTCTAAAGTAAATATCCATATACTTCTCTAGAATTTCTCATAAATGTTAGCCTTCCTCCTATGTGGTATGACGACATGGCGGGTCATCACAAATATCAAACTAGTTCAAGATTCTAACTAAGCACACATATGAAAGAATATCGTGATCATCCAATAGGTGTATAAGAGGTTAAATTTGCATAAGGTTACTCAACTTGTAGTATATTTGCGGTAAAATCATTTTACTTATTTTTCTAACCACGAAGTCATAGAACATTTATTTCTTTTCCTAAATGTCATTTCTTCAAAGTCCTGGTGAATTTTGCTGAATATTTTATTATTTAAAACTAAAAAAATCATGACCCAAACGTAATCCAAATACCTGACATTGAAATTTTTTTTTTGTTGGAAAGATATTGCATTAGTCAAAATAGTAGCTACAGAGGGGGTGATGCTGCTGCATCTATGTTAAGGTCCATGGTAGTCATATTAGTACATGGAGTATAACCCCTATTGTTAAGATTGTTATCTAGTTTATCATACATAATCCAGATCCTATCTCTAGTAGATCCTTATTGCTGAATATCCAATTGTAGGTGTTGTTCGTGCCTTGTGCTTCCTTGGTTGTTGTTGTGGTCCATCCCTGCTTGATCTTGTTGCAAAAAGTGGTTCACAAAAGGCTTGTTGGCTCCATACTGCAACCATCTTTTGCTAGCTCATCTACCACTATGTTCCCCTCTCTGTAGATATGTGATATTGTATGATTAAGCAGTTGGTCTAGGAGGTTCCTGAAATCAACGATTGTATTAGTATAAAGTGGATGGTCATTCTACAAAATTTTGATTACCTTTATGGCATCGACGTTATTCCCAATGGTGTCAAAGCATATGTTTTGGCAAGTTGAATGCCCTGGTAAAGTGCGTACAGTTATGTCTGCATGATGTTTGCATGGTTGTAATTCCTTGCAAAGCCTATGACCCAATTTCTATGGCAATCACGTATGACACCTCCTACGCCTGCATGATGGGTTTAGGTGCTAACTTCTCAATCCGTGTTTAATTTGTAGGAGTGAGGTTTTGGTGGAAGCCATTTAACGTGGTGTATCATCTTGGGTTGGTGGTATCGAGCAGTGAAGTGTATAAATTCCAATGCATGGCTATTTATTTGTTTAAGAGTTATTTGTTTTTTTGCATGATTAAAATTAATATGATTACGATGTATACGGATACCCCATAAGGTATAATAAAAAAAGGTTTTCTATTTTATATTATGAGGCATTGTGCCAAGCTTAGTGTTCATGATTTCGGGAATCCACATGGAGGGGTGGGCAGATGGATGTATTTGGTTAATGAGCATAGTTAGTCCTAATTCACTCCAAATATGTGCGATGTGTTTACAGTATAGAAAGATATGGGCAACATTCTTCCTTTTTGTGTTACATACCTGACAGAGGTTATCTTGTGTAATTCCTAGATGATGTAGGTATGATTTGGTGGGTAATCGATTGTGCATGGTGATCCATATGAGGGTTTTCAGTTTTGGTTGAACTTTGAGTTGCCATATCCACTGGAAATGTGGGTTGGTGTCTTGTGGATTTAAGGAAGCTTTAAACAGGTAAGAGTACATTAATTTGACGGTAAAATTTCCACTTGCACTTAGTCCCCATAAATTTTATCTGTGTTAGTTGTATAGCTGGGCACATGAACCTGGTGGATCATGGCTGGTAAATCTTCATCGATATGAAAAAGTAAGTTTAGTTAAATTCTAATTATTATGATCTCTATAGGAATTGACACTCCGGTTAATGTGATTTTGGGGTAAGGGTCCAGTGAGGATTGAATGGAGTGTTGTGTATGGGGAAATCCATGGGTCGAACCAAAAATTGATGGTGGATTTTGTTAGATAATACGCTTAACGCTAGAGGGGGGGTGAATAGCGTTATAATAAAAATTAGCGTAAACTTTGCGGAATTAAAAAATTGCAGGAAGTAAATAAGTGCGATAAATAATAAAGTACGCACCGATGTATTCTGGTTCACCACAACACGTGGCTAGTCCAGTCCCCGAGAGACTATCTCGAGATTTTCCACTAACTTGTCAAGCTTACGGGTGCTCAACAAACCTTTACAGCTTAAGAACACAAGCCTTAACACCTTTGCTCGGAGATACAACACTCCAAGACTTCACTGTTAAGCTTACGGGTGCCTAACCAACCTTTACAACTTAAGGACACAAGTCTTAACACCTTTGCTTGGAGATACAACACTCCAAGACTTCAACCAAGGAAACACAAGTTCCTTACAACAAGAGAATCACAATTCTCTTACAAGTGTACAAAACACTAAACATTCAAACAAAGCACTCCTTAATGAGTAGATATGAGTAAAAGAAGTAAGCTCAAGATCACAACAACTATGGACAAGACTTTGGCTCTCAAAAGTTTTACGAAATGAATATAAAATGATAAACAATAGTATGCAAGCTTATAGCAATAGAATGATCAGTTGTTGTGTGTTGTTGTGTTTAAAACACTGAAATGAAGCTGTATTTATAGTTGAAAAACTTGGACCGTTGTCTAATTGTCAATTAAGAGTTGCTGATTTTACTGAGTGACAATCGATTGTCAAGAAGCCACAATCGATTGTTTGCCAATCGTTCCAGAAATCAATCCCAGATTTTACGCTTAACAATCGATTGTCCAAGATCAACAATCGATTATTGGCAACGTTCAAAAAATCATTTCCAGATTTTACGTAAAACAATCGATTATACCAAATCAATAATCGATTATTCAGCAATGTTCAAAAAATCCTTTCCAGATTTTAATTTTAACAATCGATTGTACAAAATCAACAATCGATTATTCAGCAACGTTCAAAAAATCTTTTCCATATTTTAATATCAACAATCGATTGTACAAAATCAACAATCAATTACCTGACGGTATTTGAAAACTTTATGACAACGGTCAGCTTCACAATCGATTGTGCAATGTTAACAATCGATTATTTATCAGACTTTGAAAATCATTTTAGACACTGCCTCGTGACAATCGATTGTTATATACTCACAATCGATTATTTAATAACTTTGAAAAAGTCTGGAAGTCACTGCCTCAACACAATCGATTGTCATAAGTTCACAATCGATTATTTTGTGACTTTGAAAAATCTGAAGGACAGTCTCTTCACAATCGATTGTCATTAGCTTCACAATCGATTATTCTGAGTTTTGAAAAACTTTGATGGACACTGCCTCATCACAATCGATTGTCATAAGGTTCACAATCGATTGTCATGCAGGTTTGAAAAACCTGAGTGCTCACTGCCTTAACACAATCGATTGTCATTAGTTCACAATCGATTGTCATGCAGTCTTGGCTCAACATAATCGATTATCATAAGTACATAATCGATTATCTTAGTCCAGTTTTCAGAGGCATGTATAAAAATCATTTTGACTAATGAAAATATGCATGATTTAAAATCATTTAGCATTAAATTAAATATGCATGATTTTGGAAAAAATAGTTTTACGAGAGAAGCCATATCATGAGTCAAGTTGTAGAATCAAGAACACAATTAAGAACGACTCATTTAAACTATAAAACTTTGTCTTGTGCTTGAATCTCGTTGTCCACCAATTGTGCGCTTGTACTTGAACTTCGTCATATATCAATTTGCGCTTCGTTTGTCATTCATCAAAACCTACACATAAGAACACACGTTTTAGTATAAAGCCTTGAGAACGTGTTTCCAACAGATTTGGCTCCTAGTTACCATTGAAGCATGTATTGGTAGCTGTGACAACCTAGTAGAATATTCTTCCAGGTGTGGGAAGAGGAAGACTTGCTGCGGCTATGTTTGTATTTGTGTATGAGGGTCGATGTCCATAAGGAGGTAGGGTTTTGAAATAGGCGCCATGCCAAGCTAGCTAGAAGAGCATCATATTTTAATTTGAGATTTTGAATGTCCAATCCTCCTTGATCTTTAGGCAGCAGTATAGATTGCCAATTAAATAGGTGAAGTTTTTTTTTGTTGGGTAGTTCCCATAGGAAGTTACGTATATATTGTTCCATATTCTAGATAGTTGATTGTGGAATGGCAATGAATTGCATGACAAGAGTAGGAATAATCGAAAGGGTAGATTTGAATAAGGTCAATCTCCCAGGGAGAGATAGAAATTGAGTTTTCCATCTGGCTAGCTTGTTTTGAAAGTATCTAGGATGTATTGAAAATTTGATTTTTGTGGCTTTGCCTGATATGGGAAAGCCTATTTCCCATAGTGTTTGCCTTCACACATTTTTAGTCTGGCAAGGATAGAGTGCCTTTATTGAGTGCTACAGTTGGCTGAGAAGAAAACTTTTGATTTTTGTAGATTGAGTGTCTGACCCGATATTTGAGTAAAAGTGTTGATTGTGTTTATGACTGTTGAGCAACTCTTGGTGTGTGTAGTAAAGGTGAAAATGATGTCATTCACAAAGAAGAGATGAGATAGTGGTGGACCATCTTTTGAAGATTTTATGGGGTGCCAATTTAAATATTCCACAAATTGGAGTAAGATAGTCGTTCTAGGCAGACGATGAACAAATATGGAGACAAGGGGTTCCCTTGCCGGATTCCCCTTGTGGACTGAAAGAAATGTGTGGGAGTGCCATTGATTAATATGAATATAGTTAAAGTAGTAACACAAGACATGATTAGGGATATGATGTTAGATGGTAGGTTGAAGTATTGTAACATTGTATAGATGTAGGACCATTCAATTTTATCGAAAGCTTTATTCAAATCTAATTTAATGAGCATATGTCCTATTCCCCCCCCCCCCCCCTTTTTTTCTTCTTAAGTAATTGAGTAATTCTTGGACAATAATGGCAGATACCCTTTTCCCTTATTGGAAAATTGACTGCGTAGGTCCAATTAGTTTGTGTAACGAAGGTTTTAGCCTATTAACTATGATTTTTGTAATTATTTTATAAGAGGTGTTACATAAGCTAATAGGCCTATATTGAGCTATAGTTGTGGGGTTCTTGACCTTAGGGATGAGGCATAGATATGTAGTGTTTAAAGTGGGGAGGGGTACCTTGCATTCTTTGATGTTTTTTTACAATAACCAATTAGTGACCCGTTGACATTTGTCTAGTAGTGTTGGGAAAAATATGGAAGGAGACCATCGTGCAGCGCCCCCATCTTTGCACTTGTAGCATTCACCCGAGCTTGTGTATTCATGAGCTGACACCTTGCAAGAGAAGTTGAAGAGTATGTTTGCTCTAATACCAAATGTGACGGACCGCGGCGCTTCGCGCCCGAGGCATCCCATAACCGCCCCGGACACGCCCGTCCGACCTAGCGCGCAGACTGGTTTCGCCCTGCCATGGGCTCATCAGGGAAGCGGCAATAGCTCCCGACCAGCTGTGCCCCCCGTATGCTTCGGCTCCCTTCATAGTCATGTCCAAGACAAGCGACATGCTCCCCAAACTTAATCGGGTCGGCATGCCTAACTCGGCCAAGCCAATACGCAACTAGGGCAAAGCGCCTTTATGGCTAGAGACGCCTCCCCTCTCCAAGGCAGTTTGATGCCAGCCCGCACGCTTTACTTTGTCCCTACTCTGAGGCCGTGAATACTCTCCCCCACCCGATGATGCGGCGACCCGACGCATTACTTTCGCTGCAACTCCTTTCGTCTTCCACACGGAACTTGCACCCTCATTCATGCTTGCACCACACCTCCTCGTGCTGCCAACTTTTGGACTCAGGCACGTAATCATGGAGACGGCATCACACTTCGTCGGGTGCGTCCACTTCGTGGTTTCATCTAGAGTTCACAACAATTTCATTGCTCAAGCCCGCTTTACTTTGGCGGAGAAGTAGTATGTTTGCCCAAGGACCGTCATGCTCCACTCTGTCACTCAGCGCCCCTATCTTTGCACTTGTAGCATTCACCCGAGCTTGTGCATTCATGAGCTGACACCTTGCAAGAGAAGTTGAAGAGCATGTTTGCCCTGATACCAAATGTGACGGACCGCGGCACTTCGCGCCCGAGGCGTCCCATAACCGCCCCGGACACACCTGTCCGACCTAGCGCGCAGACTTGTTTCGCCCTGCCATGGGCTCATCAGGGAAACGGCAATAGCTCCAGACCAGTTGTGCCCCCCGTATGCTTCGGCTCCCTTCATAGTCATGTCCAAGACAAGCGACATGCTCCCCAAACTTAATCAGGTCGGCATGCCTAACTCAGCCAAGCCAATACGCAACTAGGGTAGAGCGCCTTTATGGCTAAAGACGCCTCCCCTCTCCAAGGCAGTTTGATGCCAGCCCGCACGCTTTACTTTGTCCCTACTCTGAGGCCGTGAAGGGTTGAAAGGAAAATAATGCATGCTCTATTTCCAAGTTGTGTAGTGGTTTGGCTAGTGCACACAGGTCACTCTGGGTTAAGGTGGAATATATGGAGGAATAGTCCGGATTGTATTTAGTAGAGAAGTGTTGTGTGGTGAATAGTTCATTATTGTAGTCGATGATGGTAGTTTGGATGTCAATGGGATTAAATATCCAATTATCAACACTATCATGTAGGGAATTAATGCGATTACGCCTACGTCTATTTAGTGTGGTCCTATGATAGAATTGGGTGTTAGCGTCACCATCGTTTAACCATTGAATTCTAGATTTTAGTTTCCAAAAATCCTCTTCTTGTCTGAGTAATTGGCTAAAGTTCTATCTAGCTAAAGTTCTATCTAGTCGTTCAAGTATAGTGTCACCATTCCTTTGTTTGTTTGTTCAAATATATCGACTACCTTTAAAACCAAGATCTAATAGGTTGCAATAACTAAGACAATTAGTGAATGTATCCACTCTCGAGATATTGATAGTATTACCACCATATTGTTCACTTTGTTTAGTTACCTCATTTAAATCCCCCATATTAACCAAGGGCCTCTATAGATATCATATACACATTTTAAGTTGTCCCATAATAACCTTCGAGTTTGAACAGTATTAGCAACATAAAATAGAAGAGTAACCATTGGGTAGGGTTAGGAAGTAGATGGACCATGCAATGTATTTCTTTGGAAGTGATGGTAAGCTCATCCACATGAACCAAATCGTCATTCCACAGTAGAGCCATGCCTCTTGACATACCTTGAGCTTCCACTTGTGCCATGTTATTGAATCTAAAGTCATTTATTAGCACTGTATGGTCAGGCATGCGTGTCTCCATGAGGTCAACTAGTGCGGGCTTATAGTTATCCAAGAGTGACCTAAATTGGCATCTAATTTCCATGTCGTTTGAGGCTCTACAATTCCAAACTATTAAATTCATTATAGAGTTGGGATTGGTTGGAACATCTAGGTCAGCTACATTAGTCATTGCTCCCAATGGCATATGGGGTTTCTGTGGTGTTGTAGTGTCCCTTTGCAGGGTTGGTACAATAACCATGAGTATTTGACCTCCTATGGGTCGGGGTTTACCCAGAAGTTGACGCTGTATGTGATGAGGCCTGGTGGGCATTTGAGAATGATCTTTTTGTGAACTGTTCTTTGAGGCTGTAGAGGTAGAACCCCTTGAGCCATATGAATTCCGTTCAAGTTTCTCATAATTCCTCCATGATTTGAGCTAGTTCCTGCCTTTTTTGCTCTTCTAGTTCATTGGGCGATGGAGGTGGTATCATGGGAGGGCTGAATAGAGGGGATAGAGGTGCTTTAACACTTGTGGGTGAGAGGTTCAACTCTAGAGGAGGAAAGGTGCTCATATGTTGGAACCAAGGGGCATATAGTGTTCCCGTGTGGTGTTGTGTATAGAAGGGTAGTGTCCCCATTACCTGATGTAAGCTGTGAAGTGGATGACTGAGTGTGTTTTCCCATGATGATGGAGGTAGGTTCATTGCCCTCGATGGGTCCAACGGGGATGGTGTGAGACTGGACCATTGAGTCTGAGTAGCTGTTTGCATGCCTAGTCTCATCCCCTCTGTGACGATCTCTGCTAGGTGAGTTGGGTTCTGAACAAGCAAAATGATTCTTGGTTGTTTAGCTCCGTGGTAAAGATGAGGGAGTAAACTTGGAGACCCATCTCCAACCAGTATTACAGTGGATATTTCAGCGGTGGGGTTTGGGAGGTCTAGATTAATGGAGTTGTGGGATTGGGGTAGGGTGGACCATTCATGTGAGGTATGGGAAATGGAATTTTTGGCTGTTGAGTTGATGATTATGATGAAGTGTTGTGCACCAGGGGCGGAGCATAGCTGTTTAAGCTGGTAGTTGTGTATTTATGGTTGTCCGTATGGGATTTATATTGTACGTCTACGATTGGAGATGTATGGATAGTAGTGGTATTGGTCGAAGTTGTAGAGTGTATATTAGAAGTAGGGTTTAGGTTTGATGATTGGAGATCACATGGTTTAGATTATTGAGTGGGCTGATGAGGTGTATAAGGAGATGTTGTAGTGTCATAAGGTAGTGCTGGAGTTGGTTCATTAGAGGCGATGCTCAGACAGACATATTTGAGGCGGTCGGAGAGATTTTGCATAGATTGTTTGGAGATTGGGCTTGTTTTCATGAATAATGTGTCATGCATGTGGGGTATGAGTGGATTAGGCCAGGTGTAGGTTTGGTCGTGGCAAGGGGTGGTGTGGTAGTAAGGTTGGTGTTGAGTTTTTTATAAAAAACTGTAGGAGTAGTATGAAAGGTGTCATGATTAAGTTGAGGTATATCCTTATTAGGAGTGATACTATTGTTAATTATTGAGTCCTTAATATAAGGATTTGGTAATGTGGCCGATGTAGGAATGCTTTTTGGGTTGGACTTTATTAGGTCATTGGTAATGGGCTGCATGTTAGGTTTTTGGATTGTGAGTGGTGTCAGTGGCCCATGTCCAAGCTGTGCAGTTGGTTCATCAGGGTCTAAGTGTGTGAGTTTAATGAAATAATTAGTGGTTAGTAGTGAATTTGTGTCTAGTGACATACCTGATCTTACCTTGGGGAGTGCCATTGCCTCCTTCGTGAGAGTGTTTGGTGGTACCTTCTGTGGGGAAGACGATGAGCCTGGAAGGTGGTTGTGATGAGTCTTGTTTTTTTTTTTTTTTGTTAGATTTTTTTAGGAAAACTCATAGTTTTCCACTTTGAGGTTGGTGGTGGGAATGTCTTTTGTGGAGAGATTGATTGTGATGTAGAGACATGATTTATGGGTAGAGAGTTTAAGGGTGCGGTAGAGGAGTATTGACAGCTCCAACTGGCATGTCCAAACCTGCCACATCGTGTGCAGAGGAGGTTGAGCCCCTCATATAGAAGCACTTGTTTGTATGTGCCAATATGTATATGTGTTCTTAGGGGTTTTTCCACGGGCGCCTCTATGCAGATGCGATCATAGCGTCATCTGGTAGTCGAGGTAATACACGTATCAACTTTTGGGAGCTTGCCTAGTTTGGTCCCTATTTTTTGGAGTATTTCGTAATTGTAGAATTCAGTAGGGAGTTCAGGTAAGCGTACCGAAATGACAGCATAGGTTAACTGGGCATTTGAGGCAATGAACTTCGGTTCCCAGCGGCGGACAGAGAGGAAATAATTCAAAATAAAGGCCCTTCATGAAGGGCTTTATGTGTATTCTCTTTATACCGAAACTTAATGAGGAAGAATTTACACCTCATATCTATGAGGTGTATTTCCTTTGTGGGTTTCCAAGTGGTGGTTAGTTTTATTTTTAGGATATGGTGTCCCACTGCTCGACCAAAACCCTTGATGATAATAGAGTTTTGCGAAGGTGTATATATTCTTGCTTTGTCCTCTGGATTGAGGGGAATGAAGTCGTCAAAATCGTATTCATTAGTTTTTTCATCTGTTAGGTCAATCTTAGCCGTTATAGGAGTTGTGGGTGTGATATATGTAGGTGATGTGGTGTTGGAGGTAAGTGTTTCAAGGAAAGATTTTGGGTGTGGAGAAGTGAGAGGTTGGTCAATTTGCATCTGGTTGGTTGTTGTGGATTTTTGTTCCTTGTTGGCAGTTGTGTCAATGTACATAGGATTGCCATGGAACGTAGTGGAGGATGTAGGTGATGTGGGATCCATGTGGATATCTGGTGGCTTGGGCGGAATGGGTGACGACGGAGCTGCGGAGAGGGACGAGGGTGGAGAGTTAACTATTTTGTGATATTTATGTGACTTATCACCAGATATATAAATATCATCGTAGCCTTATTTTCTTGTGGTTTGGTGTCTTTATGAGGTGAGACGAAATCGAGATTAGTTTCACCCAAAAAAAACCACAAGAATGATGAAGAGAATACAACTTTCAGTTTAGAACTAGTTTTATAAAAGTGTTAGCTAAAGAATATTATTCACTCATATATTAAGAATGTCAAAAAAGGAAAGCATGTTTTGCTAAAGTGACATGCTTTCAAATATATTGGTTTAGAAGATTGTTGGTTTGAGAATAATTGAAAAAGAACTCCTAACTTTATACATCACCAGCCTCCATGGCCTTTATTTATCCATTTTACGGTTGAAATTATATTTAGGTATATAATTTTATTTTGATTCAATAATCTATTGAGCGGACAACATTGCCAAAACATGGACGGATGAATTGAAGTACGTACGATGTAATATAGCGTTATAGTGTTCCGTTTTTTCTGTCTTTTCTTTACTATATGCTTCCAGGGAATCTTGTAAGCAGTATGGAAGGATGAATCTTTAAAGTGTTCTAATCTTAAAGGTTTTGTAGATGATTGTTTCTCCCACATAGTGGATTTTCAAGCATTCACTTTCCAAGGTGTCCGTTTTATTTTTCTAATATAAGACTTTTTAAGTGTCCTTTTTAAAATTTTAAAGTTGAACAAAAATTCTTTAATTATAATTAGTTTGCACACGCACGCGCATACACGCACACTCATATACTATCTGTTAGTGTTGGATGCTACACTTTCTATGCACCATAGTTTTCCATATTATATATGTCAGGAATACTTATTGGGTTTTTTTTTTAATTTGTGGTGTTAATGGAAGATGAATGTAAATGAAAAGATTCCTTCTACAAAGAAACTTTGTCCCCCGAAAACAAAAGAGGAAAGTTATTATGCTTATATTAAAAAGCATTTTTATTAGTTCTTAAAGAATTGAGCAGAAGGCAAGTTCCTTATTGTCGTCCTCGCTCGGCTTTAGAGTTTTTCTACCAAAATTATTTTATACTTTTTCTGTTATTTTTTGTCCGATTTTTATATTAAAATTCGCTAGCATAATGGTACTTGTATTATAATTTTTTTTCTTATTTTTCGTTATTTTTTGTGAGATTTTTAAATTAAAATTAATGGCCCTAACCGTAACGAACCGATTGTTTTAAGCTCTAAATTTTCGTTCTGTGGTTTGAGAGCTTGAATAGCCTAATTTGATAGTTTATGACTAGTATTTGTGGTTCATTTTGATTTCCTGAAAGTTTAGATGTGTTTTTATAAAGAAAAACTTGATTTTGAACTTTAAAGTTGTTAGAGTTGATCACGGTCAACATTCTTGGCAAATGACCTCGATTCGGTATTTTGACGATTCTGATAGATTTGAGCTGTAATCGTAAGTGTTTTGCGCTAATAATGTATTTTATGCCTTGTAGGAGTGATTCCGAGCTATACATATGATATGGAATGAATTCAAGTAATTTGGAGCTTTGAAATTTGAATGAAAGCTCAAATAATTAAGCGGGGATCTCGTTTGGGGGTCAATGGATGATAGTTAGAGTTAACAAAGAATCTAGTGGGCAGATTGCGCATTGTCTGGTAAAATAGACATAACTTTTTTACCAGAGCTCCGTTTGAGCTCCACAATATATGGTTGGAAATTAACTCAAAGAGCTACAACTTTTATGTTTTGCATCTTTTCAAATTCTCAACGGAACAGGGTGAAGGCTTATGTGCAAAGTCATGCGCGAAGTCGCGCGTGTTAAGGAGCTGGAGGCAGAATGATGAGCGAATCGACGCGCGAAGGATGCGCAAGCTCGCGCATGGGAAGTCTGGAAAAGTTTCCTTTTACCATTGGAGAATGTATAATTATTTGGGTCCAACCCTACTTGGTATATATACATAAGAACACGTTTTTTAGAGTAATTTTTGACCAAGGAAGAGCATAGAGCTACCGTGGAGGTCGGGTTTCATCTTTTTCTTCCATCAAACTTAGTCTTTTTATTATGTTATATGGTGTATTTTATGTTATTTTTTGTATGAGTTTATTGATAGTATTAACTTATTGTCTCTTGTTGATGTCTTGAGCTGAGGGTCTCCTGGAAACAGCCTCTCTGCCCCCTCCCCCCCTCCCCCGGGGTAGGGGTAAGGTCTGCGTACATATTACCTTCCCCAGACCCCAGTTGTGGGAATTTACTGGGTTGTTGTTGTTGTTGTAAACTTAGTCTTTTTATATTTCTTTGTATGATTTGTTGTTTTGCTACCATGTCTATGTGGAGCTAAAGTTCACGTTTTAGGGTTGTGGTTCTTTCATACTATTGTTAAATCAGATATTGATTGATTTCTTAGTTTATCATATTGGTTTATTTATTAAATCTTGCACTTATTTATTTGATTGCTTGATCACCAATTGAATACTATCTACGAGTCTAGAGTTGAACTCAAAAATGGAAATTCTAGATTGCATATAAGAATGAATAGAGCAAGTTCTTGAACCCGGACCTCGGGGAACAGATTCGCGGTTAGGATAGACATATACCAAATTGCCTTGCTTGGTTGATTTTCAGGAATTATAAATGCGTTCTTGTTGATTCTAACTCCATCGACATATAGGCATTAGGTTAGCTTGAATAGGCGAGTAAGAACTCGGCAGATTCTTATGAGCAATATTAACCCCGCCAACCAATAAACTGCATAAATTAGTTACTCAATTCAATTGGAGAATACAATAGGAATGTTAGATAGCCCATAACCCTAGATCGTTTTTATTACATTGATAACATAAAAATTTGCTCTTCCTCTATTCAAAGTTCATTATTTGATTTTATTTAATTTAATTAGTGTAGAATAAAATACTTCTAGGTTTAATTCTTGTTTAGATAATTAGGATATTCTAAATTAGTTAATAGTTAATCACAAGTCCTCATGGGATCGACATCTGACTTTTAGTCACTTTATTACTTGACGATCGTGTATACTTGCATGTGCGTTTGGCCGCAACAAGTTTTTGGCGCCGTTACCGGGGACTTAGAAATGACTGTTTTTCTAGATTAGACTTTTAATTTTATTCTTTTTGTATATATTTTATTTTTACAAATATTTGATATTTATCTCTTAGTGTATTCTTAGTTCTCTCATCATGATATCTGGGGATGAAATATATGAAGGTAAGGCCATAGATGAAGATGCTTGGTTGAACAAAAGACTTTTATGGCTCGCATTTTTGGTCTTGTCGAGGCCTAACTTCTTGGAGATCTGAATTTAAATATGGGAGTAAGGGTTGGTATTGGGATGCATATTCTCGATTAGGAAAATATGCGGAACGACATTGTCTCCTAACAATATTGGTGAATGATTGGTCTAAGGAGAGAGATGAACTTGCACATAAAATTAATAATATTGGCTTGGTTGTACATAGCTTTGATACAGATTTGAGTACAAAGGTTGATGTGTATAACGCCAAACAATTTAATAATGAGTTCGGTGAAGCTGAAAAAAATCTTCTAGACCAAATTAAGGAGTTGAAACGAGAATAGCAACCGCTAGACCCTGTTTTTTAGGAGGCCAATATTGAGAAGAGTGCTCTAGAGTTACATGAGGGAGTAGGTAATATTACTTTGGGAGACTTGAGTGTTTGTAAATATGAGGATGCAAATAGTAGTAAAATTCATGAGTTATAGCGCATTAGACCTCATTCCAATCATTTTTCCACATTGTGTTTAGATAGTAAGATAGTAATCGAGTCACCTGAGCCAATGAAGGGGTCAAAGAGTGAGGATGAAAGCGTCTATTTTCTTGAATTTGTTGTGCCAAAAAGCATAAATTACACTCCTCGTCTAAAGGTCGAGAGGTGCAGAGTGAAAAATTATTACTTGGCCTTGTTATCATTATAGCCCCACCATTGGAGCATAATCGTAGACTGGATGCCATATTAGGGGTACAATTCATAAGTTCTAGGTGGAGGAAAAAGTGATTCACGTCCTGCCGCGACATAAATTAGGCACTTGTTGGGAGGCAACCCAGCTTTAATGCTTTTTTTTATTTTTGATATTTTATTGTATTATTTTTGTAGTATTATTTTATTTTGTAAGATTTTGAGCATATGGAATCAAAGCCAATAGACATGTGCAAAAGCGAGCAGGTGGTTGGAACTAAGTGTGGGGTACCCACACAAAGGATCGTACCTGGGAGAAGTATGAGTATCCGTTGAGCTATTAATACTTCGGCCTTTGGCATACCAGGGAGTCTCTTTTACTCTCTTATTAGTTATAGTGTGCATTGAGGACATTGCGCAATTGTAAGTGTGGGCTGAGGAGATTGTCCGAGTGACTTTCTATGCTATTTTAGTTGTATTAGTTAATTGAATAATTTATCTTTGGAAAAACGAAAAACAAAATTGGACATTTCCCTACGGTGGATCTCCTAGATAGTTTTCTTGAGGGAAGTAAGTCTAAAGAAAATATCAAAAAGATTTGGTTTTGTTTTAGGTAGTGTAGTAACTCCCCCTTGATTTTTCTTTGGGCCACGGTTCTTTTTCAAGGGTTTTATTTAAGGGTGAAAATGGGTCGGGCCTAAATCGGGACCGGACCGGGACCGCGGTCCTGGTGGGCCTGTCCTGGCGGTCCCGGTCCTACCGGTCCATTAAGCCCGTGACGGGCCGGTCCAATAGCTTCGAACTGCCAGGCTCGCGACCACCAGGTCGGGCCGGTCCTGGCGGGCCTAGGAGGGCCCAACGGCTATTTTTTTTTAAAAGAAATTTCTTTTTAAAATCAGTAACGGCTCTTTTCAAAAATAGCCGTTTGGAACTTTGTAAAATAGCCATTTGGCCCCAAACTTTAATTTAACCCCAAACTTTATATAATTACACTTTTTCCCATTTCTCAACTATAAATACCCCCTTATTCTTTCATTTTTATTCACCAATTCATCAATATCTCTCAATCTCTCTTTCAATCTTTCTACTACAATTTCTTAATTTATTGTTGAAAATTCGTGAAAAATTGTGAAGTTGTTGAATTGAAGTTTTCAAGTGTTCAACGATTTTCAATTTTCAAGAAGTCGTTCGGCAATCCGTTAAACTCGTTTAAACTCTTACGTTTTAATAATATATTTTTGTGTTGCTTAGTTTGCATAATTCTAATTAGTATGGCATTTTCTTTGAAAACAATGTTCGGTAAAGGAAAAGCTAAAATCGGTGAAAGTAGTGGCTATAATACTACCCTTCCCCCGGCTCCCCGACCTACAAAAGATAAGCAAGTTGAAAGTAGTCGCCAACCTAGACGTCCTACTCCGCCTCCCGTAACGCTTGATAGTGATCACCCATGTTTTCAACTTACCGATAGTAAATTTCTACATGATGTTGCAGCATGTGATAGATTAGATGATGAAATTATGAATGCTCTTTATCCTAATGAACCTATCTTAGAGGAAAATGAGGATGATAATGATGATGATGAAACCCAAGCACCAGATTTAGATGATACGCCTACTAGTCCTGTTCATAACTCAAGTAATGCACCGGCACACCCACCTGTAGAAACTCCAACTTTTAGTAGAAGCAAGACACCTAATTTGTCTAGCTCACAATCGTCTAAACAGTTGCGGGCTTAACAACTCTTAAATCTTGGACGGAGTTCAGGGGTTCTCAAGGTGATAATTATGATGAAATTTCACATCTAAATGAGCTTCAAGTTTACTTGCCTCAGGGACTTGAAAAGGAGAATCCAGACGGCTCCTTCGATCTTTTGGAATGGTGGAAGTCAAGGGAAAAATATTTTCCGGTTCTTGCAAGGATGGCTCGGGATGTTTTATCAATTCAAGCTTCAACTGTTGCATCGGAGAGCGCTTTCAGTCAAGCAAGACTACAAATCGGTGATCATAGAGCGGCGATGAGGGAGAGCTTGGAAAAATCGGTGCTTTTTAGAGATTGGATCCGCGCGGAAAGAAGAAACTTTGGAATTGCAGAATCACAACCGGCAATAGATGAAGCGTATGTAGAAATGATAGAGGAACTTTCGGAGGATTCGGCTTCCCCCGGAAGTGGTGATGAACAAGCTTCGTTTCCACCACCACCAACATAACCTCCTCCCAACCTTGACGGATTTATGAGATTATTTAGAGATACAATGTAGAATTGTAGATTATGATGTAACTTGTACATTGACACATCTTCTTTTAGTTTTTTTTTTCTTTTAATGGTGGTATTAGTACCTTGTTGTGCTCATTCCATTGGGCGAAGGAAGACTAAGAAAGATATGCCATTTTGGTCAATAAAAATTATAAGACATATCCTTGAATATCTTTTTTCTCAATATTTCTTTGTCTTTACTTCGAGAATATATATACATTATACATAAGAGATATAATATATATATATATATATATATATATATATATATATATATATATATATATATATATATATATATATATACTAATTAGTACAAAAACACAATATATAAATTATATACAATATATACTAATTACTACAACACAACATATAAATAATAAAAATAAAAATATACATAATATACAATATAAACTAATTACTTCAACACACTATATACATAATATACAATATATACTAATTACTACAACATAATATATATATATATATATATATATATATATATATATATATATATATATATATATATATATATATATATATATATATATATATATATATATATATATATATATATATATATATATATATATATATATAATATATCAATATATGCATAATATACAATATATATACTAATTACTACAACACACTATACATAATATACAATATATACTAATTACTACAACACAATATATAATGAAATATATATATATGTACTATACTAATAACTTAGTACACCATATAAAATATATTCTACACTATACTAATAACTACTATATAAGATATTTCCTTAAAAAAACACGTCAGGCCCGCCCGGCTCAGTACCACTGTGGGCTTAGGCCCGTCAGGGGCCGATCTCAACCACCAGGACCGCCAGGCCGGGGACTGCCAGGCCCGGCGCACGAAGCCCAGGACCGCGAAGCCTGGCCCGTTTATGCCCGGGCCCGGGCCAGAATACACTCTTAGTTTTATTTGAATAGGGTGTAGTTAGTTTTTTTTTTTTGGGGGGGGGGGGGGGGGGGGGGAGTAAGAGACATGGTGTTGTGCTTTGAATTGAAGCAATATCTCTTGACTTGGCTATGCCTTGAGAATAGTGAGTACTTTGGTTGTGATGCTTAGGCTCAATTTTTTACTCTTGTAGAAGTACCTTAAATTGTATTATCTTAACTTTGATTAACTCATTTGACTAGAGTGTCTATGCATCCAATTCTGAGTGAGTTATGTGCTATGTGTGTGTAAGGTTTACATTATTCAGTGCATTGTATTTGATGTCTAGAACTTACCATGTGTATTTGCAAAGCGAAATAGTAGTTTTGTTCAGTCTTCGAAATGATATAGGCGTCTCTTTTTTAGCCAGATATGTATATGTTCCCCGCCAGATTATTATGTATCGTAGTTAACCTCTTTGAGTCTATAATCCTTTTTCTTTGGCAAACACATTACAAGCCTCATCCATTTGTTTGGATTAACCATCTATTTGAACCTTTTCACATCTCATGAGCACTTGATTTGTTATAAACCTTGTAAAAGTTAAGGGCAGGGTGGTTGGTTTGGCTTTTGAGTGGAACTGATTGAATAAGAAGAAAGGTGCATTGTTTTGAAAAAGTAAGAGCCACTTGAATTAAAAAAGGAAAAAAATATTTTTATTATTGTTAAAAAATACTCTTGATGTAAGTGTACTTAAATAATAATGGGGTAATTATATTGATGTGAAGGTGGAGTTTTGGTTCGACATAAGTATGTGGTTTAAATGTTAAAATGTATGTTTAAAGTGCTTAGTGAGGTGTGGTCACTCTTATATCTAAATGTATCATATCCATTCTGTAGCCTATATTATAACCAAATAAAGTACTAATTGATCCTATATTGAATGAGCTCGATTAGTGGAGAAGTACACTATGGGCAAGCTTATGGTGCATCTTTTGTGGCGTATGAATATTATTTCTGAGAGTGAGTGAATTCTTTCAATCTCGAGCTCTTAAGTGTCTTAAATTTTACTGTTTGGAACTACTCTCTTCTGTTGTGTGAGGCCACTTGATTCATGAAGGAAAGATAATGTCAGTAACCTCTATGTTAGATCAAGTGGGTGAGTTGCGAATAATTCATGGTACTTGTGAGTCAAATCTTGAGTGAAGATGTTACACTTATATGCTTAGTCTATTTTAAATATTCTAGGTGTGATGAGTTAGAAGAATTGTATAAAAAGGCCGTGTCTATAAAAAGTGTAGTTGGATTGCTCGAGGACGAGCGACGTTAAGTGTGGGGTGTTGATTATAAGCTATAGTTACGTATTTAGTCACTTATTACACTCTAATTTACAGCACTTTAATTGAGTTTGAGCTTTAATCGCTAGTTTTTTGCATTAATGATGTCTTTTATGCCTTGTCGGAGTGATTCTGAGCTATATAGATGTTATAGAAGGAATTCAAGTGATTTGGAGTTTTGAAATCTGAGTAAAAATCGCGTTTGGGGGTCAACGGATGATAGTTAAAGCGAACAAAGAATCCAGTGGGTAGATTGTGCACTGTCTAGTAAAATATACATAACATTTTGCTCAAAACTCCATTTAGGCTCCACAATATATTGTTGGAAATCTAACAAAAAGGGATACAACTTTCATGTTTTGTGGTTTTCCAAATTCACAACAGAACAGGATAAAATCTCATGTGCAAAGCCATGTGCAAAGTCGCACGCGTTAAGGAGCTGGAGGCAAAATGATGCGCGAAGGATGCGCGAGCTCGTGCGTGGCCAGTCCGGAAAAGTGTCCATTTTCACATTGGAGAAGGTATAATTGTTTGGGACTAACCCTACTTGGTATATATACATAGGATAATGTTAGAGTAATTTTTTACCAAGGAAGAGCACAGAGCCGCCATGGAGGCTGGGTTTCATCTTTTCTTCCATCAAACTTAGTCTTTTTATGTTTCTTTGTATGATTTATTGTTTTGCTACCATGTCTATGTGGAGCTAAACTTCACGTTTTAGGGTTGTGGTTCTTTAATAACTATTGTTATTCGAATATTGATTTTGATTTCTTAGTTTATCATATTGGTTTATTTATTCAATCTTGCATTTAATTATTTGATTGCTTGATCACTAATTGAATACTATCTACGAATATAGAGTTGAAATCGAAAGTGGAAATTCTAGATTGTATACAGGATTGAGTAGAGCAAGTTCTTGAACCCGGACCTCGAGGAACGTATTTTCAGTTAGGATAGATATATACCTAACTACCTTACTTGGTTGATTTAGAGGAATTATATATGTATTCTTGTGGATTCTAACTCCATAGACATATAGGCGTTAGGTTAGCTTGAATAGGAGAGTAAGAACTCGATAGATTCTTATGAGCAATATTAACCCTGCCAACCAATAAACTGGATAAATTAGTTAGTTAATTCAATTGAAGAATACAATAGGAATGTTAGATATCCCATAACCCTAGATCGTTTTCATTACATTGATAACATAAAAATCTGCTCTTCCTTTATTAAAAGTTCATTATTTGTTTTTATTTAATTTAATTAGTTTAGAATAAAATACTTCTAGGTTTAATTCTTATTTAGATAATTAGGATAGTCTAATTTAGTTGATAGTTAATCACAAGTCCTCGTGGGATCGACAACCGTTCTTTAGTCACTTTATTACTTGACGATCACATATACTTGCGTGTGCATTTGGCCGCAACACGTATGATAATTTTTTACTTGTATGTATGATTCATTTGGCTTCCAGGTGACCCGAAGCCATTTCAAGCGTTATTGTGCAATGTTAAAAGTTAAAGTTATGAACATGTGAAATCTTTCAGTTTTGATGCTTGATTCTTGATTCTTAATGTTGTTTTGATGTTTTGAGCTTACGAGTGAGTTTGCATGAGGATATTATACTTGTATGGATATTTGGATTTGGAATCGAATGGCTCGGGTATATTTCAAATTATTTCTGGACCAATTTTGCTAAGTTTGGAATTGTTGGTGCTACATTCATCGCATTTAATGGCAACTCGCAAATTCTAGGCTTGCATTTGAACGTGCTAGCTCACATTTGCGATAAGATGAGGGAAGCTTCGCGGTTGCAAATCTTATTTCGTATTTGCAATGACCGAAGGAGGAAGGTCGACTTCTTCGTATTTGCGAAGCTTATGTCGCATTTTTGACTATCAAATTGAGTTCCACTTGTTGCAATTGCAACTTTTGAGCATAGGAGGCGTAGTCGCATTTGCGATAATGGTTCACATTTTTTACCTGCACAGTTGCAAACCGGGTTTCACAATTCCGACATCTGGATTAAAAATAAGAAATTTCTAGATTAGCTCATTTTATTCTTTTTTTTTCTAGACTCCGCCTAGAGGTGATTTTGGGGAGCAATTTTTTTCCAACTTCAAGGGATAGTAATTTTAACTTATTTGTTTTTATTAGTTTCCATATATTTTCATCCATAAATCTGAATTTTTCATAAAGTAGAATTATGGTTTTTGGTTAAAACGTTATAATTTTATATTTTAAAATTTTATATTTTTAACTTAGGCTTCAAAGCCAAGAATCAAAGGGTGCAAATCAACCCAAAACTTTCTCTGAATGAAATTAACAATCCCCGTAAGTCATTAAATCACAAATACACATTGTGAAACATCAAAAGGAAAAACAGGGCGTGAATACACAAAATGACTGGTCGAATCGTTATATAAATTATTATATAAATGCCAGCTAGTATAATGTTGTATACGACCGAAACTAGGCTCATCTATTGCATGACAGTCGGCACTGAAACGTGATAGGTTGAGGATTGTCCCCGAGTTCCATCGAACAAGGGTACGAAGTTTAGAAATACATCTCAAGCTCATCAAGCCCTCAACTCTAAAACTGACCCTGACTATGAATATGCTCGAAGAAATTTTATCGTACTAAATAACACAAGGCCGAAATATCCGCAACCGGTCGGATATCACGGCTAAAATCTAAGCACATATCAAGGAGTGGCCTATTAATTAGGAAATCATGAGACTCCTTACCTTTATAGAATTGTATCTAAAGTAGGATTCCCCTACTATGTAAAGGGGATCTAATTATTTGTAAGACAAATTGTAACACGCAACCCAAATAAGCAATATATAATTATTACTAGTTTTAATTATCTTATCATTATGTTCCGATGCCGATTAAGGAACTTTTGAGTCGAGGGTGACCAACCTTCAAGGCTAAGATTATTCAACTTGTGTGGTTTGAATTTACTTTTTGTTCATTGGTTTCAATTTTCATCTGATTTTCTAAATTTTATCAAGTTAGATCATGTATCCTTAAAACTACATATAAATATAATTGTTATCTGATTTTGAGGATAAACAGTTTGTTATCTGCCGTGAGGATAAGACTAATAGTGGTTATTTGGTACGAATTTCCATAACATATACTATTTTTCACTTATTCTTTGAAGCGTCTCTAATTTTAGGCTTAATATCAAAATGTTAAACTCATAATGAGCACCTCTACCTACAGACAGTGAGTCTGGTCACCACGGTGAAAACAATAATATAGCACCCGGTAACGAGGTATCGCCCATTGATCCCGTCAGAATTCAAATTGCGGATCTGTTGAACACTAATTCGTATATGGCTATCGACATAAGCCTCCCTACTCACCCGAGAATAGCATCTGTGGTGGATCCCGGTCAACATCAGAGAATACTCTGAACAATGAAGGAAACGGGGCCAATCACGGATGATCTTCGAAATGTTGTACGCTCAATAGGCGGCAATAGCTTAGTTTCAAAACCAAATCCACATACCAACCAAGATAGAGCCGGAACCATCTCGACAGATCACTCACATTGATGAATTGGTCGCAAAAAGGTATGGGAACGAGTTGGGTAACAACCCCAGATCATAAAAATGCTCGAGGAGCTTACACAACGAATAGAATCAGGGGAGAAGAAAATCGAAGCAAATGACAAATGGGTGGAAACCTACAATTTTATGGTCGACCAGATCCCAGGAGCGCCACTGATATTGAAAGGCTTGGATTTCAAAAAGTTTGTACAGGAGCCTTTTCCCGCGAGTGATTCTCCAATGTTGATCCCTAAAAAATTCTGCACGATCGAGATTCCTAAGTACAATGGAGCGAATGACCCAAACGAGCATGTCACTTCATACACATGCACCATCAAAGGAAACGACTTGGAGGATGATAAAAATCGAGCCTGTCTTGTTGAAGAAATTCGGAAAAACCCTGTCAAAGAGAGCTATGATATGGTATCATTACTTGCCCCATTGACTCATTTGCTATGCTTGTAGACTCTTCTGTGAAAGCACACGCCTAGGCTAGTAAGGTCGAAACCAGAAAATTAGACCTCTTTAAAGTAGCAAAAGGATAATGAAATGCCCAAAGAGTTTGTATCTTGATTTCAAATGGAAAGGATGGACCTGCCACCAGCAGTTGATGATTGGGTCGTTCAAGCTTTTACCCAAGGACTCAATGCTCGAAGTTCGATGGCTTCACAATAGCTGAAGTAAAATCTAATAGAACATCCGGCTGTCACTTGGGCTGATATAACAACCGAAGATCTGAGTCGAAGATGACCAACTGGGGGATACTTCTAGGTTCGTTTATCTTGTTAGACCAATCGATGGAGTCAAAAGAGATAACGATCATGAACGAAGGCAAAAGGGGACCGGTATTAGCCGCACAGTGAGGATCAAAGAAACAGTGGCTCCGGATGGGGTTCTATATGAACTGAAAGGAGAAATGATCGAGGCTAGACCAGTCGGTAACTCATGAGCAAGAATGATTTTGAAAATTCCATCGGACCTAAAGAAGCACCAAGATTATCAGAATATAACTTTAACGTTGATTTTTTTGCCATCGTATCGAGTATCGGATTCATGTCTATTTTCTCTATATATGCAATTGTTGATTATTTAGTAATGTTGGGTACATATCTTCCTTATATGCTAAGTTGTTAAACTGGTATGGAATTTTGCATATATGCTTTATATGAAATACGTGGGGTTCCCCATGGTTTAGTAAAAGAGAGGGGACCCTACTTCCCTCCATATTTCATCAAGTGATTATTCTAGAGACATAAACAGTCATGGATAATGAAATTATGAGATCCTTCCGTATGATCTAGGCATTTTTATATTTTCCTATTTGGACTTTTATAAAGTTTCTTTCTTCGCTGCAGCTGATAGAAATCATTGTTGTAGACGATGCATATGTAGAAAGTCTATTTGGTTCTTGTTGATGAGTTGTATGTCATCAAATGTGTATCTTCATTTTTGCTAAATTGTTAGTTGGTTTATGATACTTGTGCATATCTTCTCTATATGCACTGAAGGCATTCGTTGCACCTCAAGCTTAGATTTTGATATTGGTGATGTGTACATTTATATGTTATTGAGATCTACAGGTTAAGTAAAGTGAGTATTCTTGACTTATAACCCCATCCCTACTTCATTTAGGTTAGTCAAGATACCTACTGAGTACATGTTGCGGCAAACACACACACAAATACATATGGTCATCAATTAATAAAGTGACTAAAAGTCAGATGTCAACCCACGAGGACTTATTATCACCTATTAACTAAATTAGACTATCCTAATTATCTAAACAAGAATTAACATAGAAGTGTTTAAATCTAAACTAATTATAATAAATAAAACAAAAATAGTGAACTCTGAACTAGGAAAAAGTAGATTTTTATGATATAAATGTAATGAAAATGATCTAGGGTCATGGGCTACGTAACAATCATATTTTATTCTGCATGTGAATTTACTAATTAAATTATCAAATTAATTGGTTGGCGAGGTTAATATTGCTCATAAGAATCTATCGATCCCCTACTCGCTTATTCAAGCTAACCCAACGCCTATATGTCAATAGATTTAGAATCAACAACAACGTATTTATAATTCCCATATAATAACCAAGCAAGGCAATTAGCATATGTCTATCCTAACCGGGAATCTCGCTGATGCCCAGGTTCAAGAACTTGCTTTATGCAATCCTATGTGCATTCTGGAATTTCCACTTTGGAGTTCAATTCTAGATTCATATATAGTATCAATTGGTGATCAAGCAATCAAATAACTAAGCGCGAGATTGAATAAATAAATCAATACGATAAATCAAGAAATCAAAATCAATATTCGAATAACAATATTCATGAAGAACCAAGGCCCTAGAACGTGAAGTTTAGCTCTATATAGACATGGTAATCATACAACAAATCATACAAAGAAATATAAAACCTACTAAGTATGATAGAAGAAAAGATAAAACCCGGCTCCGCGGCAATTCAATGCTCTCCCTTGGTCAAAATTTCCCCTCAAAAATGTGCTCCCCTCCAAAATATGTTTAGAACATCTTCTATACAATTTAGGGCAGTGTAGGGCCAAAATAAGCTTGTCTCGGGCGGAAAAAAAATTCCGTAACGCAGAGCGCTACAAGCAGTACATTTTGTCGTTTTCATGTTCAAACTCCTTCTTCACTTCAAATTTTATTTCCCCTTTTTATTGTCTTACACTGGGGGGATTTCCCCCGTTCGTCTCCTCTCTTTTTTATTCTTTTGATTTCCTTTCTTTTTCTTGCATGCATTATTTAACTTTGTTCCAAATTTCTTTACTTAATTGGTACTTAAAAGACGACTAAAAGTAATAGACCGTAAGTCAATAATGATTAAATAAATGTATTTTTTAGCCAAACATCACCACCCCACACTTATGCTCTTACTCGCCCTCGAGTCAACCAACAATTCAAACTATTCTTGAGCACTTTATATTTAATACATTTGAAGCATTCAACATACACTTCCCTTTTTCTTATGCCATTATTCAAAATACATATTCACAACAAAGACGGCATGCTCATAAAAATCTTATCCTCAAAAACTGACTCAATGTCACAATGCACTCATGGGTTGAATACCCAAAATCATAGAGAAGTCTAATAATGTTATTTATCCCTCATGAAATCATGTGTCATTACAATAAGAACAAGAGAGTAAGTTGAATCCACATATTCAAATCAAATGCTAAAATATATTTTAAAGACTCACATGTATCAAAGAAATCCCTCCTTCTCACAAAGAAGTCACATGCATGCAATTTGTACCATAGGCTTGCCCATAATGTAAATCTTACTAATGTAGGCTCACTTGATGTAAAATCAATTAGGATTTTATTTTATGGATGTAATGTACGCTAAGGGATGGATAGGATATATTTATGAATAGCACTTCACTCTCCTAAAAATTTAACATATCAAATATTAAACTTTAAGTGCAAATTCTTCAATCCGCTTCAATTTCACAAACAAGATCACTCTCAAAAAATATGCCTTCTTTCTTTAACCCCTACTTTAATTCAATTATTCATCTACATTCTTCTCTTATCTCTTTTTATGTTTCGTTTTTTTGTTTACTATTGTTTTTCCATTTTCAATTTCTGCTAGTGGTGTATTATTTTACAAGATAAGTGCACCTTTCTTTCTTTTATTGGTTCCACTCGAAATCCACCCGAAATTCTCTCCTTACTTCTTCTCACACTCATTTTATAATTAAAGTGCCTTAAGAGGTAAAATCATCAAAATAATATAAACTAAGAACAAAAGGGATATTGGCTTGTAATGTGGGTGCCAAATAAAAGTCTGTAAGCTCAAAAGGGTTAAGTATGTATATATTTTATTTACGATAGATATCAAAACTCAGAAAGGTCAAATAAATCCTAAATTAATTTTCAAATCGAGCATCGTCTCAAATTTTGCTTGAACTCACATACCGGGAAAGTTCTAAACATAAGAACGATACAAGGACTACACAAAAAGCTCACTTCACATATGGTACATGACTCACTAGGCATGGTCTCATTCCAACTCTCAAACTAATGCAAGTACCCACGGAGACACGAGTTATTAAGCATTAAGCACAAAGTGAACAATAATCAAGTAAATGAGACATAGGCACCAATAACATGATATCCAACAAGTGCCCCGGTTTATCTGATTTATTGGTTAACGAAATTAATATTTCTCATAAGAATATGTCGATCTCCTATTCGCCTATTCAAGCTAACCCAACGCCTATATGTTTACAGAGTAAGAATCAACAACAACTCATTTATAATTGTCGTATAATAACCAAACAAGGTAATTAGCATATGTCTATCCTAACAACGAATCTATTCCCTGATGTCCAGGTTAAAAAAACTTGCTCTATGCAATCCTATGTGCAATCTAGAATTCTCACTTTCAAGTTCAATTCTAGATCAAGCAATCAAATAATTAAATGCAAGATTGAATAAATAAACCAATACCATAAATCAAGAAATCAAAATCAATAGTCGAATAACAATATTCATGAAGAACCACGACTCTAGAACGTAAAGTTAGCCCCAAATAGACATGATATCCACACGACAAATCTTACAAAGAAACAAAAAAACTACTAAGTATGGTAGAAGAAAAAACGAAACCTGGCATCCACGACAGATTTGTGCGCTCCTTGGTCAAAAGTTCATCTCAAACACGTCATTCTCTCCAAAGTAGGTTCGGAACCACTTTTATACAAATTGGGACCGTGCAGGGCCAAAATAACCTTGTCTCGGACGAAATAGAGAATGAACAATCTCGCAACACAGGGTTCGGGCCAGCTGGTTGCGCGGGCCTTAGAGCTAGACGCAGTACGTTTTTCTATTTTCATATTTAAATTGAATTTTCCCTTTTTATTGTCGTACACTTGGGGGGACAAACCTCAAAGGGTGTCCCCCCATTTCCTCCTCTCTTTTTTATTCTTTTGATTTTCTTTCTTTTTCTTCCCCATTTTATTTAGTTTTATTTCAAATCTCTTCATCTTCACACCGCTTTATTTCTATAGAGTTAAAATAAAATATTAAGTATAAAATAATATAATTAATACTCAAAATACGATTAAAAGTATGAGAACATGAGGAAATAATGGTTAAATATATGATTTTTTTTAGCCGAACACCAGTACATTGGGTTAATTGTACTCTACTACACTTCTGCACCTTGCATGTAGATCTTGGAGTTGAGCTGTTGCGGATGACAAAGGCTAGCATTGAAGATGTACCTGTGTTCCAAATATAAGCTACCACTTGGTCTTGGTATTTTACGATTTGTAATTCTGTTTATGTTAACTTCAAAGAGATATTGTATTTATTCTTCATACCATCTTTGTAAATCTATATCTCAGTGGCTCTTGACTTGTACTACCAATTCTTGGGTAATTATATGGATTTTCACCTTAATAATTACTGTTATTGATGATTTTTCATTTGAGTTGTGTTATTCATTGATTGTCTTACCTAGAATGTTGGGGGTTAGGTGCCATCACGACTAGGTAGGATTTTGGATGGTGACATATTGTCCGCCGGTATGGGGGTAAAATGAAATTTTGCGCTCCAAATGCATGCCCAACTCTTGCTGAAAAGCTATCCAAAAGGGCAATATGAACTGCATACCTCGATCCAATAGATAGAAACATACACACCATGCAAGAGGGAAATATCTCTAGTATAGATCTAGGCCAACTTCTCTGAAGTGTAAGAAGTCATGATCGGAATGAAATGCGCGTCAGTCTATTCACAATGAGCCAAAAAATATCAAACTTCCTTAAAGTCTATGGCAATCCTACCACACAGTCCATAATAATGTGCTTCAACTTCCACTCTAGTATGTCTATCATCTGAAGCGAACCGCCGGATCTCTAATGCTAATACTTAACTTGTTGATAATTCAAGCAACATGAAACATGCCTACAAATGTCCTTCTTCACTGTACACCACCAATAATGTTACTTAAAATTATTATACATCTTTGTAGCACCTAGATGAATAGTATACCTCAAACTGTGAGGCTCATAATGAATCAAGTCCTTCATGCCATCCATATTGGGAAAACGGAACCAGAAGTTGCAATGCACTATCATTACAAATGAGAACATACTCAACATCATCTCATAACACCGTATCATTAAGGACAAGAAAATGTAGATCATCATACTGACGAGTCTTAATAAACAAGGACGACTACAAAAAAACACAAACAAGCACTCGGCTTGACTCAGAAACATCCTATCTCACAAATCTATTGGCAAAACCATGAACATACATAGCCAATGGTCTCTCCTTTGTTGGAATAAATTCCAAACTTCCCATACTCTCTACCTTTCTACTCAAAGCATCCGCCGCCACATTCCCCTTCCCCGGATGATACAAGATAGTGATATCATAGTCCTTCAACAACTTCAATCACTTTTGCTACCTCAAATTTATTTCCTTTTGCTTGAACAAATTCCATAGACTTTTATGATTGGTGTAAACCTCACATGACACAAAAAACAAGTAATGCCTCCAAATCTTAAGTGCAGGCACAATACCTGATAACTTCAAATCATGGGTAATTCTTCTCATGGGGCTTTAACTTCCATGATGCATAAGCGATCAGCCTACCATCTTGCATCAAGACCGCAACAAGCCCAATGCGAGAATCATTATAATTTACTGTGTATAACCCTTGTATACGGCCAAAATTGGGGAGCTCGACTTTTGGGCTACCATGTCGCTCCACGCCTAACCTCGAAGAAGCCCGGAGCAGAGTGTGAGGTGCGACCCCGAGGTGTGTCCCTCGAGGGAGCACATCGAGGGCTCACCATGGTCGACCTCTGAATAGTACAATCGATGATTGTCATGGAAAGGCAGGAAAACTGCAGAAGACACGTGGCTAGAACTAGCTAGGTCTGCAATAATAGTACAAATCCGTATTGAGCCGTTGCATAGCTGTACTAGTAGCTTTTCTTCACCATTAATGAAACATGTACTGAGTTGGAATTCCCCCTCATATATATAAGGAACCCATGTCATCTTGTATGGGGATTCAGATTGTTACACAACATAATGAATACAATATAACATTCTCTACTCTCTTCAGTAACACTATTGTACTTTGCGTTTATTGCTTATTCTTTCATTTTTCATTCATTGTTCATTATTATTTTTCATTTATCTCTCATTATTAACCATAAAAGTCCATCTTTCAGGCCCTGATTACCATCGATTGTTCACCTCTATTAGTACGTCAAGACCTTGAGGCCCCGTTCTAGCCAGCTCGAGACCCTGTCCTGTGGCCCTATTGGTTTGCATTTCTTATTTTCATTATTCACACTTCGCATCTTTTGCCTAACAACAATTATTAAGATAAATCATGTATTTTTAGAACCACAAATATAAATATAATTGTAGTTACCATTTTCAAGGTAAACGGTTTGGCGCCCACCGTGGAGCTAAGAATAATAGTGACTGTTTTTGTGCTAGTTCTCTGATAATGCACGTTACTCTTCACTCTTTTTCTTGCCAAAGATTCTTAGATTTCAGGGATCATGTCTAGCACACAAAATGCACCTCTTCATGACAGTGAAGAGCTTGGAGAAATTAGCAGCATAGGGTTGGGTGTAGCACCTATAAACCTTGAGGGAGTACCAAACACAGAGCTAGTTGATAACAGCTCCCACAACGTACTGAATACGGAAACGGGCGCAGATCCCATGAGGAATGGATGCATAGAAGACCAGGCCTGAGGCCAAGAAGCACGAGGAGTGAAAGAAGGAGGAGTCATCCTCCAAGTCATTTTTGAAATGTTGCAAGCACAACAAATGGCTATTGCTCAGATGCAAAGTCAACAGAAAACCCCAAGCACAGTGGCACCATAGACGACTCCTCCAGTCGACCAGGTGCCGGAGATATCGAGAAACAACAGACCCCGCTATTATGAAGATGCCCAAGGCTCTCACCAAAAGAATTGAAACATGAGAAAAGAAGATAGAATATAACGATAAAAGAGTAGAGACCTATAACTCGAGGGTGGATCAATACCTGGGTCACCCCCGATTCGGAAGGGTACAGATTCAAAGAAACACATGTAGAGGCCATTCCCATCAAGTGCGGCTCCGAAGCCCATTCCAAAAAAATTTAGAATGTCCGATATCCTGAAGTGTAACGGGACCACGGACCCCAATGAGCACGTTACCGCTTATACTTGTGTCGTAAAAGGGAATGACCTGAAGGACGATAGAATTGAGCCATTATAGTTGAAGAAATTTGGAGAGACATTGTTAGGGCGCACTCCAATGCCATCAAGGTCGCCACAAGGAAGTCTGATGCATTCAAAATAAAATAGACGAAGAATGAGATGCTAAGGGAATTCGCATCTCGTTTTCAGATGGAGTGAATGGAATTATCACCAGCCTCCAATGACTGGGCAGTACAAGGCTTCAGTGTGTGCTTAAATGAATGAAGTTCGGTATCTTCAAGGAAGTTAAAACAAATTTTGATCGAATATCCCACCATAACTTTGGCAGATGTGCACAAAAGATACCAATCAAAGATCATGGTCGAAGATGACCAACTAGAATTCCCCTTGGGCTCAGTGTATCCCAGCAGACTCCTTTCAAAGGAGCAAAGTTTTATAGAAAGGGAGCCAAGATCAAACAAAGAAAGATATCGATCATACGTAGAATATGGAAGAAACGCACCGAGGTATAGCATGTCTCGAAGTGATCGAATGGTAGATCAAGGTAAAAATTCTCGGGGACTAATGGGTAAGGCCGGGTTCGATAGGCTCACTGGACTGGTGGAGGCACCCCGACTATCTAAGTACAACTTTAACATCGATGTCTCAGGCATCGTATCAGCCATAAGGCAAATCGAAGATGCAAAGTGGCCAAAACCCATGCTATCGGACCCTTCACAGAGGAACCCTAACTTGATATGCAAGAATCGTGGCACTCACGGTCAGAGGATTGAGGATTGTAGGAATCTTCATGAATTTCTCATTGAACAGGCTAAGAGCCATTTCTGAGAAAGAGATGCAAACAAGAAAATGAATCAAAAAACCACAACACGTCATCTACATGATTGTTAGAGGGGTCGACGCTGCATAAGAACCTGTTTTCAAACGAACAAAGATATGTATCACCATGGACAGGCAAACTCAGAGTTATATAACAGAGGACGCCCACATGTTCAGCAAAGAGGGAAAAGAGACCTTGTCTCAGCCTCACAATGACACACGGGTAATTTCTTTTCTTTTGAATAAAATTCATATGAAACGTGTACTCATGGATCCAGGTAGCCCGGCCAGGATAATCAGGCCAAGGGTAGTGGGGCTGCTCGACCGGATCGTACCCGCCTCTCGAGACCTCAATGGATTCAACATGGCAAATGAAACAGTAAAAGGGGAAATCATCCTCCCAGTCAATGTAGAAGGAACAATCCAAGACACCAAGTTTCATGTCATCGAAAGCGATACAAGGTACAATGCCTTGCTTGGAATGCCGTGGATACACAGTATGAGGGAAATACCCTCAACCCTTCCTCAAATGATAAAGTTTCCAACCAAGGATAGAGTAAAAGCAGTGTATAGGGAACAGCACGCAGCAAGAGAGATGTTTGCGGTGCACGATGTGGCATCAGCATCTATGTCCTCTACGTCAAAGAGTTCAAAAGACAAGCATATGAACAAATCCTATGTTCTCGATTCCATCTAAATGAATAAATAAAAGATCGTGTCGCGTCCTCGGAGCAAGCAATAAAAAATGGATCAAAGATCTAATGATATCAATGCTAAGGTACAACCTTCTCCCTTTTCATTTATGTTTTAAACTAACTTATTGTAGGTGTCCGACTGAGAGGAATCGAAGCACCTTCCAGCTCGAAGACCTTGGGTTTTAAAGCTTGCGTTGCACTCTTTTTCCCTCATACCAGATTTTATCCTGAACGGGTTGTACCGGGAAGGTTTTTAACGAGGAAACACCCATATGCTACATAAGGAGAGCGCATCCTGTATTCAAGGCCTCTCATCGATCAACCTGATATACTTGGGGCATCACCCTGGGAGGTCGCCTCTTCAAAGAACTCAAATTATGTCAAGGAGGACCCCGATAGAAGAATGATGAATTGGACCAAATAGTCGAATGAACCATGTCCAGGTAGAATAATTGGGCATCCGAAGGGAGAAAACATGTACGAATATATCAAATAATTGAGGAAGCCTCTTTGCTTATCAAAGCACTCGAAGAAATTCAATGTTTTAATGAAAATGACTCAAAGGCCAAATATCCTCGAACACTCGGGGACTGCCATCAGCAGTCGGCTCATCGAGCCATTGAAAACCTTAATTCTTAATACCTTGATCCTGCTACTTTGAGCTCGTAAGCCCTCAGTGAGGCAACCCAAAATCTTTAAGACCTCAGCAGGGCATGCCAAAACATATAAGACGTTAAAAAGGCATAACCTTGATATTAAGACCAAGCAATATATCAAACTCGTAAGAACCCTAAAAAGGCATACCGTTGATATAGACAGTGAGGTTATCTCACCCGAAGACTGTCAACTACGGTCGTATCAAAAGGCTCCAGACAAATTAATACGGCTCGGAGACGTCCAATTTCCTCCACAAAACTAAAGGCCTCCAAATACTTCGAAAAGAAATGGTTAATCAGGCCACCCCTGCCATAAGCAAAAGAGTTTTGATCACCTCGGCTCCAAATAAGGACAAGGCTTCGAGACAATCAGCCTTCGGCAAAAGGCTTTGAAAAATCAACCTTGAAGAGAACCTCCTGAGGTACTCTATTATCATCGCATATCGATTTGTAATCGAGGTTCTTAATTGAGCCGTTAAAGAATTTGAAAAAACACAAAACATGTTAAGTCATAATCAAAACTTCAACCGAAATACGGAAAACAATAGCCATATTAGAGGCCGCCTCGACCCTATCTTAAAAGCGCCTAAGGGCCAATGCATAAGAGCCTAAGGGTCAGCCTAAGGGTTAATGCATAAGAGCCTAAGGACCAATGCCTAAGAGCGTAAGGGCCAGCCTACGTAAGAGCCTTAGGGCTATCCTAAAATAGCCTAAGGGACTATATGTTGAAAACCTAAGGATCGATGAACCCGAGTCAAGATTTGACTCAAGGATCGAACATCAAACTGGTTGTTAACAAGAGTCGAACTTTATTCCAAAAAGGAAAAGGGAAAACAAGAACTGACGAGAAGTAAAATCCATATATATATATATATATATATATATACATATATATATATTTTTTTTTTTACAAGGTTTCACAAAGTCATATTTACTAGGCTCAGGCCTGGAGCCCTTACGTAAAAAGGAAACAAATGAAAACCTAATCTACACTGAGGTTATTGGACCAGACAGAGCCCCCTCGGAAGTTGTGCCTTCAACATCCTGGCCATCGACCCCCAGGTCATCAACGGCCTCTCCTCCATTGGGGACTTCATCCTCGTCATCATCATCCTTAGAGTAGCTGGTCAACCACTGGTTGAACCATTCTCGGGAGAAACCAGGGTTGCCGATTCTTCCTCCAGGGCCTTCGCCCTCTCAATCTTAGTAGGCAAATTGATGCCACATGCGTCAACATCTTTGAGAGCATGCCTCCTAGATCTTAGTCGGTCATGTTCCAGGGCTCGGGACAGTTTAAGCTCGGCCTCTTCAGATACCTTGCTGGCTCAAATATTTGTAGCAGCGACATCTTTTCTGTATAAGGACGTGAGCTCAACAAAGTCGGACTTAGATGTAGATAGCTCAGCGACTATTTTAGCATGGAGGTCTTTGTACTTTCAGCTTTCTTCCCTCACACTCAACCGAGGCCAGCTTCTCTCGAAGGGCTTTTCTATCGGAAGAACCTCATCAATGCGCTGCTTCAACCCAAAGATTTTGGTATCTCTGGCTCTAAGCTCCTCTTGCATTAAGTCATCTTTTTGCTTAAGCTGAAAAGGCCAAATTAAGATATCAAACACTTAATTGACTGAAGCACAAAAATAAGCCCACAAGGGTCGTACAAAGTGCTCATCGAGATCATCCTGCTCTCAAGATATCCTCTTCGAATGATCTTGAAGTTCACCTCGCTCCCCCTTTTTTGGGCATGAAGGGCCTTAAGTTCTCCCAATTACAATGAGCCAACTCCACTTCTGAATTGGAAAAGGCTTGGTTAGAAAGCTTTAAGGTTTGAAAACACATTGGAAGAAAGTCGTAAATACAAGAATCGAAACTTAAAATACGGCAGTCAAGTTAAGATTACCTGTTGTCGAAGCTTCTCGACTTCTTCAAAGATCAACGAGGTGACGATATCAGGCCCTTCCTCAACCCCAGCAAAAAATCCTTCAAACGTACTTCTCTCTTGAGGATGTCCCCTCGAAGGGAATTTTCAAATATTGGGCATCCCATACCTGCATAGGTGAGAATGACAGGTCCGGTAGAGGCTCATCTACATTGGTCACCTCGACTAATTCAACAGGGGCCCTCTTCCCCTGCGAGTGGCTTCTTCATTGGTACCTTCAGGCTCGGCAGCCAGATGCCTCTAGGTATCAAATGTGCATAGATCATTGGTCGGCTCGAGGACTTCACCCAAAATCCCCTCATCTCGGGACAGGACCACCTCAGCGGCCTCCAACTCAGTCACCTTCAGCTCAGTAGATTTTGCAACAACATTTCTTCTCCCCTTGAGAACCAATGGGCATTCATCACTCTCTTCACCCTCGGCACAAAGACTCTCAGCCAACTCCCAAATTGAGGCCACTGAATCGGCCTCTGTCTTTGGAGTTTTAGCCTTTTTTGGCTTTGGGGACCCGGCCGATGATTATTTATTTCCCTTTATCTCCTTGGCAGGATTTGGGGTATTTGCTTCTCTGATTAAGGGTTCCCTCATCAAAAAGGCCTCTCCAAGGCCTACATAGGAACAAACAATGAGAATACAAAAGAGTGATGTCTTCCCTAAAAGAATTGAAGTATGGACAAAGGTAAAACCTCACCATCGTTTTTGTCCTCCCAACGGGTCTTGACCAGATCACGCCACACGCGCTTAGAAAATAGGAAGATCGAACAAAGTTGTCGTACCCAGTCTGGACGATCATTGACAGCTCTAGGGTACCACTCGATAGCTATATCATCGAAGAAGCTTAATTAAAAGTCAAAAAGTTATCCGATCAAAGAACATGTTTACTTAAAATTCATATTCAATTTCTCGAGGAATGGCATTCTCTCGGTGGGAACTAGGTCTGAGTTCCTGAATCGAACAAAGCGGCTCATCCACCCTTGAACCTTGTCTTCACCGATGGTAGCAAAAAAGGCCTCCGTGGATCGATGTTTCAGCTTAATCAAGCCACCTGATAAAGCCGTGGGCTATACATTCTAATTAGATAATCGAGGGTAAAAAGCATCTCCTCAACCATGTTTGAGAAATGCCTAAGAAATTAAACGATGCGCCATAATAATGGGTAAATTTGTTCGGGTGTCACCTGGTATTGGTTGCAGAAATCAAGGATCACTGGATCTATCGACAGTAAAGAGGTTGTTACTGGGCCTAAGGTAATAGGATAGGTGTATACATTGAGGAAACCGGACTTGTCCTTGGTTATGTCATTATCCTCGTGAAGGAATCTCTACTTGCACCACTTTCCCTCAATGACAATCGGTCTTCACCTTCTCGATTTCAGTTATTAAACTGATATATCAGGACATGGGTTCACATCATCTCGGAACAGAGGAAGGGTTTTCAACCTGGAAATCAGAAGATGCATCGCAAGGCCTGGGAGTACACTATTCGATACTAGGAGGAACTATCGATTTACGTTTAGTCGTTCAAGAGCATGATGAAGCTTTTTCCTTTTGACGAACAGTTTTAGAGGTTTTCGCCATTTCTAATGCGGAAGATCCGAGAAAATGGAAAATGTCGTTTGGAAAGAAATGGGAGAGTCCAAATGAAATCTTGGGAGCACTAAGAGAGTAATATCTACAAAATGGTGGAAGTTTATCTGTTCATAAAGGTCATTTGAGCGTGCTAAGAAAGCCAAAGAACCGACCATCGACTGCCTAAGATTAATGCTTTTGGGATTCGTGCAAAAAAGCAATCCTTCAGTCTCATCAATTGATTATGTCATGATGTCGACAACAGGACTAGAGCATTGAGAACCAGATTGTTTGAAATTATTTATGAATAATCTGCGAGTCGAGATCAAGCAAGCATCCTCTCGATTGTTTTGAGGCCTGAGGGCTACCTGAGTTAGAGCCAGTTCACACTACGGGACTATATATAAAGCCTTAGGGCTATCTTTATTTTTCAAGTTCAAATAGATTTTACCCTAAGTTCGAGCCAGTTCTCACTCAGGGACTATTCATAAAGCCCAGCACTATCTCTACTTCGAGTTTGAGCCAGTTCTCACTCGGGGACTATTCATAAAGCCTCATGGCTATCTCCCTTTTACTTTCGAGCACGTTATCACTCGGGAACTATTCATAAAGCCTCAGGGCCATCTTTACTTTGAGTTCAAGCCAATCCTCACTTGAGGACTATTTATAAAGCCTCAAGGCTATTTCTACTCCGAGTTCGATCCAGTTCACACTCGGGAACTATATATAAAGCCTTAATGCTATCTTTATTTTTCAAGTTCAAATAGATTTTACACTAAGTTAGAGCCAGTTCTCACTCGGGGACTATTCATAAAGCCCCAGCGCTATATCTACTTCGAGTTAGAGCCAGTTCTAACTCGGGGACTATCCATAAAGCCTCAGGGCTATCTCCCTTTTGAGTTCGAGCCAGTTCTCACTCTGAGACTATTCATATAGCCTCAGGACTATCTCTACTTCGAGTTCGAGCCAGTTCTCACTCTAGGACTATTCGTAAAGCCTCAGGGCTATCTCCCTTTCTAGTTCGAGCTAGTTCTCACTTGGGGACTATTCATAAAGCCTTAGGGCTATCTCTACTTCGAGTTCGAGCCAATCCTCACTCGAGGACTATTCATAAAGCCTCAAGGCTATATCTACTTCGAGTTCAAGCAAACGCTCACTCGACTATTTAGCACAAGGGCAACCCGAGTTCGAGCCAGTCCCCACTCGGGGACTATCAATAAGGCGTTAGGGCTATCTTTACCTCAAGTTCAAATGCTCTTTCCATTATTTTAGCCCAAGGTCCACTCAAGTTCAAGTGTATCCTTGCTTTGGGACTATCTATAATGCCTTAGGGCTATCTTCATTTTAAGTTCAAGCAAACCTCACTCATGGACTAGCAACGAGGCATAAAAAGGCCAAGCTTTATTTCACATAAAATCGAGTTCATTTTAAGTTCAAGAAAACTCTCACTCAAGTACTAGCAACGAGGCATAAAAAGGCTAAGCTTTATTTCAAAGAAAATGAGACCATGCTCTCACTCAGTTCGAACGCAGAAGTCCCAGTGACCTAAGTTTGTATCATATCAATCCAGACTTAGTCTGAGGGATGACAAAGAGTTTCAAAAAATATCTTATTAACCAATCGAGATCCAAAGGGATTACTATATTCGAGTCTAGTATTCATACCAATCGAAGGAAAAATGGAAGTTCGGTACAAGTGGAAGGAAAATTGAAGAAAATTTTATATTAATAAAAGACAATTACATAAGCCCACAAGGGGTCCTTACACATAAACAAAGAAGCAAAAAACAACAACTAAAAAGCCTAATCTACTTTTGAGGGTATATCTTGGGGAGCGACATCTGCGGGAACCATTTCCTCGGGGACCCCATTCCAATCATTAGAATGATATCTTAGAGAATCTCCTCCGAAGCAGCAGTAGATGAAATATAGGCTATAGCCTATTAAAGAGCAAAAGCTATGAACAAGGAAAGAAAATTGGGGTTTGGTCAAAAAATTTGCGAGCATGGGTTGCATCAGCACTACTATTGTGAAGCCACTTTTGAGACATTGCACCGCCGTGGGATGCAAAAGTTAGTAGATAATGCTACCTCACTCCATGTGAAGCAAAAAGAATGAGGCGCCACACCACGTTTAAGTTAAGAGAGATGAGCAACAGTTTACGGTAAACATATTTTTTGATACCGGAAGAATTTGAGGCCCTTCCCTCATTGGCACCTCCTAATAGACCAATAAATAATGAAAGCATAAGTAGAACAAGAAATAGGGCATATTTTCATCTAACAAGTACAAAAAATTAAACGCATAGTGAAACTGGAATTCAAGCATGCTTTTTCAGGAAAAAAGAGATAAATCACAATGTCAAATACCTCAATTCTTTTCACAATCATGATATGAGATAATCCATGCTTAAATAAACGCTACTGCATGAACCTTAGATGCGAATGCATGCTTATAATCCACTCTCAATACCTCGTAGAAAAAATGCATGTGCTTCACACTGGTCAAGTGTCCAAACTAAGCATTAAAGGTCAACCCTGACCCACATGGTCAAAACCCAAGTTAAAGAGTAGATCCTGACTACCCATAAGCCCTCAAGTTCATATTGTTAATTTCCTTAGAACAATTAAAATCTATAATTGTGTAACAACACCCTATCCCTTGACTCAAATTTTCGCTAAAGGATATTCTTGTCGTGCATTTTCAGTCTTTCTTTGTACAACCCCGCGCTCACAAAGGCATGGTAATGGAACTCATCAAGCTCATGTAACATGATAACTCTACTTGTGCCCGCGTCTTCAATATCAAGATTCAACTGCCTCAATCCTCATAAAGCTCTATGTTCTAGAAGAACAAGCAAGTGGCACGCCTTCCCAAACATCAATTTATGTGACGACGTACCAATTGGAGTTCTAAAAGTATTGCAATAAGTCTAGAGTGCATCTTCTCACTTCCCTGCACGATCCATTTTTGTTGCATTCACGGTCTTTGTCCACACACTCTTGATCTCTCTATTTGACACCTCCACTTTCCCACTTGTTTGTGGGGATATGGAGTTGCTACCATATGGCGAACGCCATACATTTCCAACAACTTCGCAGAAGTACAACTTCAGAAGTGAGTGCCTTCATTACTAATTATTTCTCTTAGATTGTAAAATCAGATAAAAATATTACTTCTAAAAAAACCTATGACTCCCTTTGTATCATTAGTGGGGAGTGCAATAGCTTCCACTTATTTCAAAATGTATTCAACACCTACACGTATGTACTTTTTGTCATACAAACTAACTAAAGGCACCATGAATTCTATTTACCACGCTCCAAATACTTCCACATCCTGAATTGGGTTCATAAGCATCTCATGACGATCAAAAATGTTCTGGGTCCATCTCAGGGATACATCTTTGAATCAAATTATCAACACAAATCTTGAACAAATAAGTCTCAACACAAAAATACATGTGACAATCACGAAAGAACTTTTTCTTTTGCATAAAGAATATGTCATAGAGAACAATCCCGCTCTTCGGGTAGTTTGCAATGTCTGCATACCATGGCACTTTTCAAGGATTGTTGCTAAAAGATGTTCATATGGGAGTCTCCAAGATCTCTCCTACCTAAACTTTCTTTTTGGCTTCTTCAATCCTGGACAAGTGATCAACCACTTGGTTCTTTGTTTCCTTTTGTTCACAGATTTCCAAGTTGAATACTTGTAGTAATAGCCCCTTTGACTTGTTCTTACAATCATGTACATGAGAGAGGCATGATCAGTATAAAAAAATTACCTTTGACCCTATCATATATGACCTGATCTTGTCGAACGCAAACACCATTTCTAGCATCTCCTTCTTGGATAATGTGTAGGTGAATTATAATGTGATTTGAGACCTCGAGTAGGTCCATGCTATATTTTGGGATTTGTTGGTGCGATTGGACAGGGTCCCAGTGGGCGCAGGGTTGTTTCAGAGTAGTTTCGGACCGTTACGCTCATGTTTCGATTTGCTGGTTTTTCTGGTGTTACATTGCCCATCACGGTCACGAAGTGTATTTTGGGGTTGCTGGTGATTTGCCCTTCGCATTCATGATATGTTTATCGTGTTTGATGAACCTTGAAGGTTTTTAGTGTCACGCCCCAAAATTCGAGGAGCGTGACCGGCGCTCAACCGAGTAAGCCCGACTGAGCAAGCCTATAAGGTTTCATCCTACCCAATCCAACTAATAATTAAATAAGAGATGGACTCCATTAATCATACTTAGTAAGTATTTTATTAATAATTCCATTTCATTTCCATTAGCAGCCTAAATCATAAATATCAAAATATTACAAGTTTTGTATATCGTTGCCAACATCAATATTTCAGCCTTAATTTCAATACCCGACACTGCCCACAACATGTCTACGGAGCCTCTAAACATGACTGAAGAGTAATGTAACACGAAAATGCCGGTTACACGGCTCCAGCCATACCTTAAGTACAACATACAAGATAATTAGATGAAACAGATCCCCGAAGTGAAGTAGGGCTCATCAAGTCAGCTAAAAGGATGATGCAACACTAGCTGCGACCAACATTGCCTGCTATAGGAATACCTACATCCATTTAAAGATGTAGCACCCCCGGCAAAAGGGACGTTAGTGCCATCGAATAGTACTAGTATGTATAATTAAACACCATCAAAATAGAAAGAACTATCATACAATGACAATGAAATCATAAACACTTTCTCGTTGGAAAGAACTATCAGACAAGAGTAAATAAATCATAAAGGTCAATCAAAAGCTTTAACGATCACCACATCATCAACTAAACGAATCATATAATCTTTCACATGTTTTCCATGACTTAGTTTGGGGCACTTGATATTGTTCATCATCATTCATAATACCACCGCTTTATTGAGCAGAGTCCGGTCACGACCCAATCGGCTAGGTTGCTTAATTTGAGACATGTACCTCAATCACAATCTCATTCTCAATTTTCGAATTTCAATATCAACACAACACCACCATGTGTGCGGCATGGTGTCCGATCATGGCCTGATCGGCTAGGCTGCCTTACCTAGGCGTTGTTCCTTTCTCATTAATCATCCCATTTCAATCTTTACTTCAGATATATCAACTCCTAGGCACTTGGGGCCACAATTATCACATCATACTTGGCACTAGGCCACATTTTATAACTCAATCTCTTCTTTCCGACATTTCACATCATTTATAAATATTTCACATAAATATCAATTTCAACAACAAGTCATTCAATTTAAGATGTCAATACATATTATAAATTCATGTTATAAGCAAATAGAGGAATTCTCGTGATTCAGCACAATAATCACAATCTATACTTGATTTGGAATCTACGATAGCATATACTTCACATTCTTCTATCTCAATTTATTGTCTAAGCATTTAAATACATAATTCACATTCCTTGCACCTTTTCAAGTTATCAAGAATAGCACATTGATCGCATTGGAATGCATCTTTCACAAATATAGGGTCACATCACCAATTCATGTAAAGTATCAATCAAAGAAAGAATCTAAAGTTCAGTCTTACCACATTTACACAAGACTCGATAGAGCTCAATTTCTAAAAGATGGGGTTTTAGCCATACATACCTCGTTTAAGCTTTCCTTAAGTTATTACGACATTTCAGAGATTCTAGCAATCCTAATCTACTTGAGACATAACAAAAGTAACACAAATTAGGAAGGTATTCATGGTTTTTCAGCTCATTTGAGCATTTTATCAAACACTAGTTGAGCATCTTGATTTTAAGTCTCTTTTACAAGATTTCCTTCATCCCCCAACCCAATCTTTACATATTTATGATAAACAATCTTCCCACAAATCTAATATGTACATGCATGAATACATAATACTATTATACCCAGGAATCATACCTCAATAACTTATCTCACAATCTCTACAACACCAACACAACCTAGGTTAGGCAACTATAGCTTCTAATCACCATCTCATGAGTAATAATACTTAATTCATACTCAACATTCCATAATAACTCCATATATGTAAGTCTAAGGTATAGGATTATCTCTTGTAGACCAAATCTTGAAAGACAACTTTGGATTTTCTTGAGATTTTTAAGAAATCCTATGAAATCCAACCAAAATAATATTGTAACTAGCGATTGAGAAGTGAAATCACCACAAAAACACACTTAAAAACTCATCTTAGGTGTGCAATTGGATTCCTTGGTCGAGTTGGGGGTGTAGAGGAAGCCCTAGGCTTAAGAAATAACTCAAATTCTCTCATTTATGGTCTTTAGGTGCATTTAAAAGCCTTCCACTAGCGTGACCGTGCACCTGGGCGTGCTAAAGTAGCGCGACGAAGGCAGAAAACATCGAAACATGCGCGTCCACTAGCACAGTCGCGCACCTGGGCACGCTAGTGACATAGGCCCAGTAAAATGGTCATAACTTTCTGTCTGCACCTCCAAATGATGAATAGTTTGATGCGTTGAAAACTAAACTCAAAGGGCTTTAATTTGATAGGTTATGAATCACATAATTCCTTATATAACTGGAGATGTGATTGTTCTAATTGAGGTCTTGTGCGCACTCATTTACAGATTTCGTCTAATCTGAAATTTTCTAACTTGGCATAGACTTAGGCCTCTCCTTAGAGACCAATTCACCTATAAAATGAACTATATGCATATTAAAATATCCAATTGATAACCATTACATCATGAATCCTCATTTGCACACAAAATTAAATGATTAGCCTACCTTGGCATGTCGAAATCTCAAATTACTTGGAATTTTTTTTTCAGGGCCTTACATTCTCCCCCATTTAGGATCATTCGTCTTCAAATAAGGATCAAATCTCACTCATTAATCATGATTATATAACCTCTGCCTTTTCACATTATGAAATATATCAACACTCCCGAATTTGGCTAACTCCTTAAATTTTCAAAAATTTCGCCGGAGTTTCCTTTGTAACTAGGCCTATCCACCTGTCAGAGAATTGCCCAAGGCCATCCTAAAAACTCATCCACAGCTCGACAGAGAACCATACTGTATATATCAATGACAAGAACCTCAGCATTAAAAAAACTACTTTATCACGATGATACCTGCGCATGGACTGCATATTTTTAAATCATATCACCTAGAAAGTACCTTTCAAATTAAAACCAACCCCTATGCAATCAAGATAAAATATTTTATTACCACAACACTTTCAGCCTTCAATGGCCGCTTATATCTACAGACTTCGCTAGAACACATTCATGGGAGCAATTTCGACCCCTAAACTTACTTAACAAGGATAACAAGTAGATATTTCGCATAAGTTAACCATTCACTAACTTCACCTTCAATATATTTCATCATAATGATACACAATGATCTCCACCTATATTCTTAAGCATAGACATATGAATCCACAATATATATGGCGAACAACTATGGGGACACTTCATACTCCTAATGCGGCCTAATGTAGAATAAACTTATGTAATCTTTATTATCAACTCACATAACATCTTCAAGGGCGAACACTCACACTAACCCTTGATGACATTCAACAATTACTCTAAGATGCGCTATCATAAACTGACCATAAAAATACCTATCAAATATATATGTGATCACACTGCGAAGCTTCCTATTTGACTTGTCTGATCTTACAATACCCAATGGACCTAATACAATGAGGAACAATAGTGTTCAAGATTAGGCTGGGGCTAATCAGGAATCCATTAATGCGCTGAGTAGAGTATTTTTTTTTTTTTGAGGTTATATGCTAAGGGACATGAAAGTTACAACTAATAATGCTGACATGGTTAATTACTGTGTGGACTTTAATTATTACACAAATGAGGCATAGGGGTAAGTAATACATTGGAAGTAGGAATCACTAAGGAGGAATATTCTAGTACATGACCTAGTCGTTTCCTAGGAGAAGGGAAAATCAATTCATGCTCTGGTACCTTGAATGCGATATAAGACTCAAAATACATAAAGTGTAATTACACTCTGATACAAAAAATCTATGTCGTAAGCCCATGAGGATAAAATGAAGTTGAACACTTATGAGATTATCATATTTCAAACAGCTTAACCCATCCTGATAGTTGATCATATATGATAGAACTAAAGATACGACAACTTGTCTTCCAAATCAATATGCTCATGATACGTGCAAAAACCTGAGAGCATCTAATCTCACCACCCTTTCATGAGTAAAACCACATAGCTAGGACACCTAAAGGTTGGGATGAAATCATGTACTTGTTAGAGGCATTCTAATGGTAAACATGATGCTTCGGGGAGAAATACAAATGACACTCTTATTCACCCAAGGATGTGTAATAACAAGGGTAGCAAAACTATACAGTCAATTATTCTAGAAGCCGAGTGAGAAGAAAGTCGTGTAACCCATCCAATCCAACTCATTTAAGACTTTGGAAAAGGTATGCACTTTGATTTTAAAGTATGGCAATCCAATCTCGAACTTTAAGGAAAATCATTAATTGTTTTTGAAATCCAAGAGACAAGCCCTCGTAGTCATAGAAAGTTGTCAACATTGGCAATAAAGTACTTAAAACATTACGAGCTTGTATGAAACTAGGCCTCAAAGTGCCCACATGGATAAGTTCGAATGAATGAGATGTCTTAATGCATCTATTGAGGAGAAGTAATCTGGGTTATCTAGTATAATGGATAAGCATAGCAGGTAAATAGTTGTTAGAAGAACAACTATAAAGAATACTAACAATAATTATTTGTTCCAACTTAAGGAATATGTCTCCTTCCTTAATGCTACAAGACATCCTCTTTGATTCCATGAAACATAAATGAATTTTACAATGAGAGTTATCAGATGAAATAGATAGTACTGCGGAAAAACTAATGAGCACCATTTGGAACCGGCAAGCTTAAACTAAGTCAAAGATATTACAAGTCCATAAGAAGGGGGATTTACCTACTTTTAGTGTCCTTTTGAAATGGGTACTTGTAGAGTGTAAAAACATGAGGTGAATTTAACTGAATCCTATAGTTGAATGACTATTCAAGATATTGAGATAATATCGCATTGAAGATTATGGGTAAACAACACACGATGCAAGAAAAATGAAAAGAAAGTGAAAGAGCCTTATGGAAGTCCTTTTACATTGTATCCACTAGGAATGGTGGTAATATAAAGTGATTACGAGAAGCTACATTTTATAAAAAAGATCTCTATATGAAATCACGTGATGTATAGCTCCGGAAAATCTAAAATCCAATTATGTTTAGAAAATCTACTTCATAATGAAGCACTACAACACACTTCCACACAACCAACTATTGCAAACCACTTTGGGAGATGCTATAAGACATAACGGAGAGAAAGGCTTTGACATATGAATGTGTTTCTAGGTGTATTTCTCCTTTGACAACCTAAACCTAAAGGCGAGAGTTAGGCTGATAAGCAGATTATTGGACTAGCACAAGCTAGATAATCCATTATCGAAAAGAGATCATTCAATTTTTGTAATTGCAGAATGCTATCAACCCTTAATGAACTTGAAGTGATACGAGATCTTAATGAGATACTATAGAATAATAATGGAGGGTTTGTATATGTTCATAATGAGTTCTTCATGGATTTCAACTTGAGAACTACCCAGATGCTAATGAAAAATAGAAGAATATGAGAAATAGGTGTTGTGCTATAATAACCCTCAAAGGTGTGCTTGGTCTTGATGGAGAGCCTAGTAAGGGTCCTTACGAGACAGAAAGTGTTACAATGACTCATACAAGGATATGTTCTCTCATGGTTATCAAACAAGTGTGGAAAAACTAACACAGTGAATTCACTAACTAAATAAGACAACGAACACATGTTATGGAGGTGTAAGGAGAAAGTAAACATTTGTTATGAGATGGATATGCTTATGCTATATTAACTCCCAACTGCAATATAAGACCATGTTATGAGCAACCACAATATTAGGAAAAAGTGAGCTACTTACTGTGGCACGTCCCAAGTGGACACAAAAGTTATGGCAACACATGATATTCCTATGAAGTGGATATTAGGAGCTCAAATTTCATAGGGATTTTATGCACACGGTGACCATTTCGATTAACATGCACTCATGTGAGGTGTTAAGGTATGGTGTTATGTTACTAGGTAGTGAGAAACTTTCATGATGATATTTGCAAGAGATTAGATTGACTGTTCAAACCATATAAGCCATATACACAATTGAGTAAAAGAGTGACTCGAGAAGGATCGCAATGTGGGACGCTTTGCATGGAACATGACACCACATAGGTAAACTTTACGACGGTGCGGGTATAGGCACGAACGAGTAGATTTTGTCCATTTAAGTAAAAGATTCTGTAAGAAATTCATCAGATATAGTCCCTTGGTGAGGATTTAGTAAAAGCAAGTGGGAAGTATCAATCTTAGAGTTATAACTCAATTCAAGGGCATAATTATAGAGCTTAATTCCACAAGAATGTAAATAAGAGAATTCATAATAGAGTGGATTCACGAATAATGCATCTCGTTCAAAGAGTCGATACATGCAATGTTTTATTATTCAACACCTTGTTAAGACCATGTTTATGAGAACTCTTCAATATGGATGTTCATATACAATAAGTAGAAATTTTCATTTGACTCCCTTAATAACGTTAGGTTGATAGGGCAATAGCTTAATCAATACCCATCGACTCCACATCCCTAACGTACGTAGGTAACATACAGATATACTACATGATCTGATGGTGAAGAGACATTAATAGGGACAAGGACACTCCCCTATTAGCGACATGTTTTACCAATCCATCCACATCTCAATATATTCTCCTAACAAGTCCTTGGGCAATCCACTCGGACTCAATGGTGGGATCAATCCCTCCTTACATACTTCTAATTCGCAGATTATGGTATCAAGATTACCAATCTTGAGAATAAGACATAGAGAGGAATTCACCACTATAACTTGAGCTCTATCGCACGATTGGAGTATCAAAGAATGGTGAAATTCCTAAATGTCTGAATAGCCTCCAACTTATCAATGTGGTAGACAACACACCGATAAGAACGACTTTACAGACACGGCTCTGAGACATCCTAGGACGCTTTAAAACCTTAGGCACTGGTACCAAATTTTCACACCCCAAAATCTAAGGAGGCGATCGGCGCTCAACCGAGTAAGCCTGATTGAGCTAGCCTGTTAGGTTTCACCCCACCGAATCCAACTCATAATTAAATAAGAGACGGACTCCATTAATCATACTTGGTATATATTTTATTAAAAATCCCATTTCACTTCCATTAGCAGCCTAAATCATAAATATCAAAATATTACAAGTTTTGTAAATCATTTCCAAACATCAATATTTTAGCCTTAATTTCAATACCCGACACTACCCACAACCCGTCTATGGAGCCTCTAAATATGACTGAAGAGTAATGTAATATGAAAATGCCGGTAACAAGGCTCCGTCTATACCTCAAATACAACATACAAGATAAATAGATGAAACAGATCCCCGAAATGAAGTGGGGCTCACCAAGTCAGTTGAAAGGATGATGCGGCACTAGCTGCAACCAACACTGCCAGCTGTAGGAACACATACACCGTTTAGAGACGCAGCACCCCCGACAAAAAGGACGTTAGTTCCATCGAATAGCACTCGTATGTATAACTAAACATCATCTAGTTAGAAAATACTATCATACAAGAATAAAGAAATCATAAACACCTTCTCATTAGAAAGAACTATCAAACAAGAGTAAAGAAATCATAAAAGTCCATCAAAATCTTTAACAATCACCACATCGTCAACTAAACGAACCACATAATCTTTCACATGTTTTCTATAACTTAGTTTGAGTCACTTTATATTGTTCATCATCATTCATAATACCACCGCTTTGAGCGAAGTCCGATCGCGACCCGATCGGCTAGGTTGTCTCATTTGAGACATGTACCTCAATCACAATCTCATTCTCAATTTTTGGATTTCAATATCAACACAATACCCCCCATGTGTGCGGCATGGTGTCCAATCATGGCCCGATAGGCTGCCTTACTTAGGTGTTGTTCCTTTCTCCTTAATCATCCCATTTCAATCTTTATTTCACATATATCAACTCATAGGAACTTGGGGCCACAATTATCACATTATACTTGCACTAGGCCACATTTTATAACTCAATCTCTTTTTCCCACATTTCACATTATTTCCAAATATTTCACATCAATATCAATTTGAACAACAAGACATTCAATTTAAGATGTCAATACACATGATATCTTCAAGTTATAAGCATATAGAGGAATTCTTAATATTCGGCACAATAATCACAATCTAAACTTGACTTGAAATGTAGGCAATTTAGCATATACTTCACATTCTTCAATCTTAATTTATAGTCTAAGAAATTAAATATATAATTCACATTCCTTTCACCTTTTCAAGTTATCAAGAATAGCACATTGATCACATTGGAATGCATCTTTCACAAATATAGGGTCACAGCACCCATTCATGTAAAGTATCAACCAAAGCAAGGATCCAAAGTTCATTCTTACCACATTTACACAAGCATCGATAGAGCTCAATTTCTTTAAAATGGGATTTTAACCATACACACCTCGTTTAAGATTTCCTTAAGTTACTACGATGTTTTAGAAATTGTAGCAATCCCAATCTACTTGAGACATAACAAAATTAACACAAATTAGGAAGGTATTCATGGTTTCAGCTCATTTGAGCATTTTATCAAACACTAGTTGAGCATCTTGATTTTAAGTCTCTTTTACAAGATTTCCTTCATTCCCCAACCCAATCTTTACATATATATGATCCACAATCTTCCAACAAATCTAATTTCTACATATATGAATACATAATACTATTATACCCAAGAATCGTACCCCAATAACCCATCTCACAGTCTCTACAATACCAACACAACCTAGGTTAGGCACATATAGATTCTAATCACCATCCCATGAGTTATAATACTTAATTCATACTCAGATTTCAATAATAACTCTATATATGTAAGTCTAAGGTGTAGGATTACCGCTTGTAGACCAAATCTTGAAAGATAACTTTGGGGTGTTCTTGAGATTTTGAAGAAATCATATGAAATCCAACAAAAATTATGTGGTAACTAGTGATTGAGATGTGAAATCACCATAAAACACACTGAAAAACTCACCTTAGGTGTGCAATTGGTTGCCTTGGTCGAGTTGGGGTGTCGAGGAAGCCCTAAGCTTAAGAAATGACTCAAATTCTCTTGTTTATAGTGATTATTTGTATTTAAAAGCCTTCCACTTGTGCGACCGCACACCTGGGCGCACTAAAGTTGTGCGACGAAGGCAGAAAACTTTGAAACATGCGCGTCCACTAGTGCAGTCGCGCACCTGGGCCCCCTAGTGACACAGGCCCAGTAAAATGGTCCTAACCTTCTGTATACACCTCCAAATGATGAACGGTTTGATGAGTTGGAAACTAGACTCAAGGGGCTTTAAATTAATAGGGTTTTTAATCAAATAACTCCTTATATAACTGGATATATGATCGTTCAAAGTTAGGTCTTGTACGCACTCATTTACAGATTTTGTCTAATCTGAAATTATTCAACTTGGCTTAAACTTAGGCCTCTCCTTAGATCCCAATTCACATATAATATGAAATGATTATTAACATATCCAATTGATACCCATTATATCATGAATCCTCATTTGCACAATAAATAAAATAATTAGCCTACCTTGGCACGACGAAATTTCAAATTACTTGGAAATGTTTTTTTGGGGCCTTACACTTAGTCATCGTGTTTGGTCCCTGGTGGTCGCATTCGCATAGAGTGAAGATTTTATGGGGTTGCTAAGTTGTTGGCCTTCACGTTAGCGTGTTGGTGACCATGTTAGCGTAGGCCGATTGGGGTTCACATCGTGTTTGCTTGTGTCAGAACGCATGCGCGAAGAAGGATTTTGGGCAGTGTTTGATTGGTCTTCGTGATTTGCAAAGTAGTCCCCATGATTGTGAAGGGGATCATTGGGTAGTCATATTTGATATTTCATATCGAGGGTTTCTATTGTATCACATATTGAGACTGGGATCTCGGATTTGTGCGATTTTAGAGTGGATTTTCACAATTAAGATTAGGATAAGTATTCTTGACTCAGATTTGGTTATTATTCATGATTACATCCTTTTTTGCCATTTGATTGATGGATCTAGGTGAGGGAAATTAGGAATTTTAGTAAAAACGTTTCTAAGCATAATTTGAGGATTTGAACCCCGATTCGGAGTTGGATTTGGATGAAATTTACATGGTTGGACTCATATTCAAATGGGTGTTTGGAATTTATTACTTTTTTTAGGTTCCAAGAAGTGTGTTTGTTTTGACATTTTGATTTTTTTTTCAAGAATGAAGCTTTATCATTTAGAGTTGTTTCCAATGGCTTTTATTGATGTTAGAATAATTCGAGCCGTTCGGAGGTTGATTCATGCGGGAAGGGATTTTTGAGCATTTATTTGGCTTGTTTGAGGTAAGTACCTTGATGAACCTTGTGTGGGATAATACTCCTTAGGAATTGAAATTAATTTTTTTAATTGTGTTATAAGAAAAGCAATGTGTAGACGGGTGTTATGTGTAGTTTGTGACCGGAATAGACCTTAGGTTGTTAATATGCCTTATTTTAGGGATGAATTGTATATGGAATATTTCGCATCACTTTGTTGCTATGTGAACGGTATCATTACACTTGTTTTAGTCGTGTTAAGTATTTATTGATTAAATACCCATCTGTATTTTACCATTTTCATGTACTTGTGCATCTTGTTGATAAATTATGAGCTTATATCGTGATAAACCTTTGGTGTTATTATTTTTGTGATATTTTGGCACATGTGGTTGTGTGGTTTGATTGTTGATGTGTGGAGTATAAGGGTGGCATTTCACTATTATTGATTATGTGGAGCGATACGGGTGGCTATTATGATATTCTCTGAGCAGAGTGATACGGGTAGCTATTATGACATTGTTTGGGTGGAGTGATACAGATGGATACCGTGATATTGTCTCGGTGGAGTGGTATGGGTAACTATTGTGACATCGGTCTGGGTAGCGTGATACGGGTGGTTATTGTGATATTGTCTAGACGGAGTGATATGGGTGTCAAATGTGTTTTTGCCAGTACATAGTGATACGGGTGGCAATTGTTGTGATGAAAATATGGGAAAGAGGTGTCATTTATGTGATTTTCTTTGTGATGATTTGTTGCTGGAACTGAACCTCTACTAGTATTGAGTTGTTATTACTTATTCTGATGAGGTTATTTTTATTGTTCCATGTTGTACTTTTGTTGCAGTCTTGATTAGGGTTGTGCATTTGGATCGGATATACGAAATTCAAACCAATCCGCTCAATTTTAGATTTGAATATTCTGATCGTATTCGAATTTGATTTATTAAAATTTTTAAATTTTCGGATTGGATGCGAATTTGTATAGTTTGAATCCGATCCTATCCGAAATTTGAATTTATTAGGGAAAGTAAAAATACTAGTTCTAGTTTAGTGTTAGGTATAATCTTATTTCATTTTTCTCATTCTCTTCTCTTATTCTCTGTGAGTCCAGAGACGGCTACTCATTTGCAGAGACAGTTGCTCGTCACTTCCTCTATCTCATCTCTATGTTCTAGCAATCGGACGAGTGACGAGTGACGACTGTAAGACACTAAGACTCACTCCTTCTCTCTCTCTCTCTCTCTCTCTCTCTCTCTCTCTCTCTCTCTCTCTCTCTCTCTCTCTCTCTCTCTCTATCTCTCGTTTTCTATTTCTTTCTCTTTTTCTCATCCTATCTTAGAGCTTAAATGAAGTGTTTGTTCTCTTTTATTTCTTGGATGAATTGATGAAATAAATTGGGGGTTTCACTCTTGACTTTCTAAAACAAAAATAAACCATACTATATTTGAATCAAATTTTACTTTTAATCTTTTTTTTTGTTTCATAGATGGAAGATGAGGTAGAGATGGTGAATGAAGTTCAAGCTCTTGTAAAGTGTGGTGAAAGTGGTGCTTCAAATGATTCCACATCCAACGCCAAATCTGAATCTAGTTCAAAAAAAAAAGAAAAATCATGAAAGAAAGATCAGTAGCTTGGAGACACTTCAGTAAGTTCACTGATGAGGAGGGCGTTAAAAAAGCGAAATACAAGTATTGTCAAGAACAATATGTAGCTAACACCAGAAATATTTGTACAAGCAATTTGCTATCACATCTTCTCAAGTGTCTGAACAATCCTCACAAGCCGGAGACAAAACCAAACAAAATTAGCTTTTCAACTGAAAGGTCAAACAGGTGATGTCTCACTTATCCCTTGAAAATTTGATCAAGAGGAATGTAGGAGGGCTTTAGCTCATATGATAATTATAGATGCACAACCCTTCATTTCTGTTGAAAAATATGGATTTAGATACTTTGTGAAAGCTCTTCAACCTTTATTTCATATTCCATCACGTACTACTGTGACTAGGGATTGTCTTGAGATTTACCATTATGAGAGACTTGCTTTGAAGTTAATTTTTAAAGAATCAAAATAGAGAATTTGTATTACGACTAATACATGGACATCAATTCAAATAATTAACTATATGTGTTGCAACACATTACATTGCCAAGAATTTGAATTTGCATAAAAAGATATTGAATTTTTGTCCAATTACTAGTCACAAATGTCAAGATTTAGCTAGTGGTGTTGCTAAGTGTTTGGTTGAATGGGGAGTGGATAAGGTATTTAATGTGACAGTTCATAATGCAAGTTCTAAAAATGTCATAGTTAAAGAAGTATCCAAACAATTTACTAGATGGAACACTAACTTGATGGAAGGCAATGTTCATGTTAGATGTATGGCTCACATCGTCAATCTAGTTGTTCAAGATGGGTTGAGAGAAGAGATTATGTCTGTGGAAAGAATAAGACAAGTTGTTAGTTACATTAGACAATCTCCCGCAAGATGGAAGAAGTTTAAACAATGTTGTGATCTAAATAGATAACTTCTAAAAAACCATTGTGCTTGGATGTTCCTACTAGGTGAAACTCCACGTATTTGATGTTGGAGGTTTCTACAGTTTATAAGGAAGCCATTAAAAAATATTGTGCTATTGATTATGGTTTGATGTCATATATTTCTAACAATATTAGTGAGGATGGACAACATGCATGTCCATTTTTAAGTATTGATTGGGATAGTGTAAGGCGTATTGTGAAGTTTCTTGAAATATTTTATGAACTCACCTTGAAGATATCAGGTATACTTTATATTACGTCTAATGTGCACTTTCTTGAAAATATGTGTTGTTGGTTCTTCTTTAAAAGAGTTGATGCTAAGTGAAGATTCTACCTTGAAAGAAATGACAAAGAATATGAAAGAGAAGTTTGATAAGTATTAGGGGTATCCACAAAAGATGAACAAAATAATTTTTATTTCATATGTGTTCAATCCACGCCATAAGTTTCAATCTCTTTTGTTTGCTCTTGTTGCTATGTTTGGAGAAATAATAGGTGTGAAAATACAAATTGAGGTAAAGACATGCATGAAATCTTTGTTCAATGTGTATGCAAAGAAGAATGGTGGTTCTGGTTCTTCTCCCTCATCCTGTTCATGTCCATCTTCTCTATCTTCTCCAGGTTCATGTCTATCTTCAACAACTTCATTTACTTCTTCATCATCGCTTTCAAAATTCATGGTAGATTTAAAGAAGCATAAGAAGGGTGAAGGAATTGATTCTAAAACAGAGTTAGATAAATATTTGGGTAAAGGTGTTGAGGAATAATTTGAAAATTTTAACATTCTAGGGTGGTGGAAGTTGACTTTACCGAGATTTTCCACTCTTGCTGAGATGGTATGTGATGTGCTAGTCATTCCGATTTCTAGTGTTACCTCACAATCAGCCTTTAGTACCGGTGGACACATACTTGATTCATTTAGGAGTTCATTGACTCCTAGATTGGTTCAAACTCTTGTGTGTGTCCAAGATTGGCTTTGGAACAAATCAACAACTCCGCTTAAAATTGAAAAAGATTTAAATAATATTTAACAACTTGAAGCGGGTAAGACTATCTTATTTCTTCTATTACTTTACTTGTGTTTAATGTATACTTGTGTTATGTTTATTTGAATTATTTTTAAACTAATTTATTCTATTACTATATTATTCTACAGACTTTATTAATACTGTAAGAGAGCCTTACATCGTCGACATATAGAAGGTAGGAGTTCACCCAGATTTCCCAATGTGCCTTTATCATTTTTTTATTGTGATAAGTGGTGACTTCTTTTTCTTCTGCTTTTATCAATGTTTTGTTGTACAGTTGTGGTGTCTTTGAAGTTTGAAGACTTCATTACTATGTTCTGCCCACTTTTGTGAGCAAAATTCTCTATCGTTTTGTTCTTCCCACATAGAACATCATAAGTTCTGTAGTGTTCTGTGAGCGAAGTTCTGTAGCAAACTTTGTTCTGACTAGTTCTACTATGAAAACTTCATTACTATATAGTATGTTCTTCCCAATTCTGCTTATGTGCTATTAACACTTAACATGATACACATTTATTGATCCTCTAATTTTTGACAAGTGCAGTGTTGCAGAACTTGAAAGCGTTCCAGGATTGAGTGCGATGGCCATAGAAGTTGGAACTTGAAACTCTTTTGTGTAATCTATTTAGGAATTCTGGTTGAGGATTTTGGTTCATTAGATATCTATTTAGGATTTTAGTTAATTTTTTTTTTTATGAAGATTGTGTTTTGTTTATGCAATGGATTGTACCACAAGAATTAGGATTTGCAACTTTCCTTTTCTTCTGTGGATTAGGGCTGAAGTTCATGGAGATGAACTATGTTGAACTGTTTGAATTATTAATGACCTTCTCTTGAACTGCTAGCTATTAATTGGAGTCTAGTATCAAATAAATCCTTTATAGTGTGCTTCATCATGAAGCCTTCATGTCTTACCATAAGTTGGATTAGAATGTCTTAGTAAGTTGCCTAACCTCCAAATTTGTTTGCCAAACTAGGAATGGAAAATGCAAAAAAGAATAAAAGAAAAAGTCCTTAATAATATGTACAATCCGATCTGAAAATCTGATCACCAAACCGATCATAACTTTAAAATCTGATCCAATACGATATAATTCGGATCGGATTCGATTTGCATTTTGTTGACTCCAAAATCCAAATTTTCAATCTAAAATATGCTAAATTCAATCTGATATGATCCATGCATAGCCATATTCTTGATTCCATAGGTTACTTTGACTACTGAGTATCGTATGACTTGACCTCATCACTACTTTACCAAGGTTAGTCTTTATAATATGGGTACCGACTATGGTGCACTCATAATGCACTTCTGCATATTTTTGTGTAGATCCTAGTGTTGTAGGTGGCGGACCCAGGCAGTGAGGGCTTCTTCAATCGTTAAGATTCAAGGTAGAGTTCATCACATTCCCTTGGAGTCATTTCCTTTCATTTATATTGTCAATTCTCTATGCGAATAGTGTTGTATTTTGAAATATTTCTATGTATTTAGTTAGAATTCGTGACTCTGTACTACCTAGTTCTGGGAATATAATGTGACTTTTTCCATGTTGGCTTGTATCACCTCTATTTACACATTTATATTAAACTATTCTTCATTTTATGATATCTTTATTGATTAAAAGAAAATGATAAGTGATCAACTTACCTAGTTTTAGAGACTAGGTATCATCACGACATCTATGGTGGGATTTGGGTCGTGACATTCGTGTAGGTTTCTGGAAAGTTAAGATGTGAAATTTTAAATAGAATGAGATTTCTAGGACTTAAAATGTGACTAAAGTTGACCAAAGCCAAATTTCATAGTAAACGATCTCGGATCGGTGTTTTGACGATTCTAGTAGGTTCGTATGATATTTTGGACTTTTACAGATGTTTGGTTGGTGCCCGGGTGACTCTAGGCCATTTTTGTGCATTGTGTGAAATTAGAAAATTGAGTTTATACTTTGAAAATCTTGAATTTTGATGATCAATTTTAGACATTTGATAGTACTTTAATAATTTGAGCTTGCAAGCGAGATTGAATGATACTATTACACTTGTGTGAATCTCCATATTAGAGTTCGAGGGCTCGGGTGAGTTTTGGATGTTTTTCGGACTGATCATATTGTTGGTGTGCATGGTCATCAGGTGTCGCATTTGCACTGACCTGTTCACAGATACGAGCTTCACTTTTGCGAAGTCAGGCTCACATTTGTGAAGGGGGATGAGGAGTTGGGATCTTCGCTTTTGCAAAGAGCCTGTTGAATTTGTGAACATGGAGGGGATCACATTTGTGGAATATCAGTCGTATTTGCGGAAAGGACTTGTAACTTGGCAGCTCTGCAAATTCAAAGTTCAGTTAGGAAGGGGACCTTCGTAAATACAAAGGTTTTCTCGCATTTACGATAACCTCGTGGCTCAGACACTGATCGTTTTTGCTAATAGTGGTTCTCTTTTGAGAACGTCGCAATTGCAAAAAAGAATCCACAATTGCAATATCGGTAGTTCAGTAAAATATGAGAATTTCGGGACATAGCGCATGTTACACCATATTTGAACCCTAGACTCCATAGAGGCGACTTCTAGAGAGCAATTTCTTCCCAACTTCATAGGTTAGTAATATTAACTTGTTTTTGTTAAATTTTCAATACTTTTTCTTGAATTTCATCATAAAATCTAAGAATTTCAAAGTAGAAATTGAGGTTTTGGGTTGAAATTAGGGATGCTATAAATCTAAAATTTAGACCTCAATTTGAGGCCGGATTTTAAAACAAATCACATTTCCGAGCTCAGAGGTGAATGGGGAGTTAGAATTTGATCTTAATTTTAGATTTCGACTCAACGTTTTCAATTATGATTGAACCTTCTTTCATTCGAGAGTAGTTTCTAAAGCTTATTTTGAACATCGGAGTCTCCAACATCTGTTCAAGAAGAAGAAGCTTAATTTAAGGCAGTAGAGATGGTTAGAATTATTGAAAGACTAGGATATCACCATATTATATCATTCAGGGAAGGCCATTGTTGTGCCGTTTCTTTGAGTAGGGAGGCGGAGAGCATGGCAGTTTGGCATTTTTACTGGCAGTTGAGAGGCTATTAACCATGGATGTTCAGGATTTGGCAACAAAATTCATGAGGTTGGATGTTTCGGATCCTAGCAGGGTTCTTTTTTGTGTTGTGGCACATTCATTGTTGTTGGAGCGTATCAAGGCTCGCCACTTTGATGATCCTCACTTGTTGGTGTTGAAAGACATAGTGTAGTTGGGTGGTGCTAACAAGGTTGTAATTTGCGATGATGGTGTTATGCAAATTCAGGGCTTGATTTATCTTTCAAATGTTGATGGGTTGAGAGAGTTGATTTTTGAGGAGGCTCACAGATCTTGATATTCCATTCACCCAAGTATCCCGAAGATGTATCATGAGTTGAAGCCATATTATTGGTCACAGGCGATGAAGAAAGACATTGTCGGACACGTCTCTCGGTGTTAGAATTTTCAAAAGGTTAATTATGAATATCAGAAAAAGGATGGGTTTACTCAAAAGTTGGTGATACCGAAGTGAAAATGGGAGCACATCACAATAGACTTTGTGGTAGGCTTACTAGAGACCTTGAGTATGATGCCATTTGTGTTATTGGGGACCGGTTGACTAAGTTCGCACAATTTATTCCAATGATGACAAGTTATTCTTCAGAGCTGTTAGCTCAAATTTACATCCAGGGGATTATCCACCTGCACGATGTGCCCACTTCTATTACTTTAAACCGGGGCATGCATTCACACTTTTGGAGAGTCTCGCAGCATGAGTTGGGCAACTGGGTCGAGCTGAGTATCATATTTCATCCTCAAACCGACAAACAGTCAGATCGAACCATTCATATTTTTGAGGATATGTTACGGGCATGGTCTATGAATTTTGAGGGTCAATGAGACCAATCTTTACCTCTAGCGGAGTACGCCTAAAATAACAGTTATCAGTCGAGCATCCAGATGGCTATGTATGAGGGCTTATATGCTAGGTGATGTTGTTCTCTGATTTATTGGTTTGAGCCAGTGAGGCTAGATTATCGGGCATAGATTTGGTTCGTGATGATTTGGAGGAGATAAAAGTGATTCAGGAGTGGCTTTGTATAACTAAGTCTAGGCAAAAGAGTTATGTAGACCGGAAGGTTCGAGATGTGTCTTACATGAAAGGTTAAGAAGTTTTTCTCCGAGGGTCACCTACGAAGGGCGTGATACGATTAAGGAAGAATGTCAAGTTAAGTCCAAGGTTTCCATTTGAGAACTTGGAAAGAGTTGGCGGGGTTGTTAATAGGCTTTCCTTGCATCCTATCCTAGCAGCGGTATATCCGGTATTTCACATCTCCATGCTTCAGAAGTACAACGAGGATAGGTCACATGTTTTAGACTTCATCATGGTTCACCTTGATGAGAACTTGACATATGAGGAAGAGTCGACGGCTATTCTAGACAGAAGCTTATATCTAAGAATATTCTTTCTATTAAAGTGTGTTGTAGATATCAACCGATTCAGGAGGCTACTTGGGATTTCGAGTCTAATATAAGGAGTATCTACCTGAACCTTTTTCTCAATCAAGCTACATTTCTATGTCTATTGGAGGACGAATGTTTCTTTTTAGAGATGGAGAATGCAACGACCCGATAGGTCATTTTGAGCACTATCTCCCTATTCTATGTTTCGACATATTACATTGACTTGTGTGTATAGTTCAAGTCGATTTTCAAAAAGTCAGATATATGAAATAATTAAAGAAAATGTGATTTTTAGACTATAAATGTGGCTAGAGCTTACCATGGTAAATGTTCGTGGTAAACGACCTTGGATCACTATTTCGACGATTCTGGTAGGTTTCTATGATGATTTTGCACTTTGTACGCATGTTTGGTTGGGGTCCCGGATGACCTTAAAAGGGTTTAGACTTTAAAAACCATGAGATTTGATGATCAATTCTTGATATTTGGTGTTATTTTGATTATTTGAGCTTGCGAGTTGAGTTTTTTTTTATGTTATTACACTTATATGGATGTCCATATTGGAGATCAAGGGGCTTGAGTGAGTTTCAGATATGTTGCAGACTAATTTTTGGCTTAACAAGACTGCTGGTGTGCATGGTCTGCAGGTCTCACATTTGCGAACAGGTCATCGCAAATAACCTAGTCACAAATGTGAGCTTCATTTTTGCAAAGTCAGGCTCACAATCGGGAAGGGGGAGTGGGAGCTGGGATCTTCACTTTTGCAAAGAGTTTGTCTAATTTGTGAACATGGAGGGGATTGCATCTACGGCCTATTAGTCACATTTGCAGCATATAAGTCGCATTTGGGACACAGACTAGTAGCTGGGCAGTTTCACAAATGTGAAGCTTAGTCCATATTTGCGAGGAAGGAGACATTCACAAATGCAAAAGTTTTGTCATGTTTACAATAACTAAGTGGCTCAGCTAGGTAAAATGTGGGGATTTTGAGACTTTGCTCATTTTTATACTATTTTTGAACCCTAGACTCCACAGAGGCAATTTTTGGAGAGTAATTTCTTCCCACCTTCATAGGTTTGTAATCTTAACTTATTTTTATTCAATTTCCATTATATTTTCATAAATTTCATCATCAAATCTAAGAATTTCAAAGCAGAAATTGGGAGTTTTGGTTAAAATTTAAGAATTATATAAAATTCAGATTTAGACCTCAAATAGAGGTCGATTTTCGAAACAAATCACATATTCGGGCTCGGGGGTGAATAGGTAATCGGGATTTGGTCATAATCTAGAATTCTGACCATGTGGGCCTACGTTAACTTTTGTTGGCTTTTTCAAATATGTTAAAGATTGAACCTTTTTTTTCATTTTATGGTAGTCTCTGAATCTTGTTTTGACTCGATTGAATAATATTTAACTCGATTTGATTAGTTTGGAGGCTTGTTCTAAAAGAAAAGTCGTATTGGATTGTTTATTGTGTTCCAAAAAAAGTAAGTCTCTTGGTTATACTTAATTTGGGGAAATAAGGTAGAATTGAGTCTCTTTTTTTGGCAATCCGCTAAGCAAGCGCCTAGGGCTAGGTTTTTATTATTAAAAACAAACAAAATAAAAGGAAATTACAAGATCCGAAAGTCTTACGAAATGAGGAAATAAAATTTGACAGTTACATTTTTTTCTATTACCAAAGTTAAGTGTTATACTTAAACTAGGTATCCCAAAATGCAAACTATAATTGAAAATGTGATACCAATCCACGTAATTGGCATTAGCTCCATTACTTGTCGTCCTTCCCACCCAGGTAGACATTTTATAATTCGCCAACACCCTAGATTGGCCAGGCATGCGTGAATGGATAGAACTCATTACTTCTTAATGAGCAATACCAAGACAACACAAATCCTCGAATTATGTCGATAATTCAATAGCATGCACGCCAAACCTGAAGATTCGGGAGAAACAGCATGCGTGCTTGCTCTATTTCGAGCAAGTTTTAGATGGAGTGTACAGATTCCCACACTTCAATGGAGTAACATGCATGTGTCTCAAAATTCCCCAGGAATGGATTCATTCAATAAACAACCCATTTATTTCTAATATCTCGAAATGCCAAAGATCATACATGCGGACTTGCCAACATCATGGAGTAACATGCGTGTGTCTTGAAATTCCCCAGGAACGGATTCATTCAATAAACAAACTATTTATTCCTAATACATCGAAATGCCGAAGATCATGCACGTGGACTCGTCCAACATCATGCGAGACATGCTTCATCAGGAGCTGTATTGTTTGCTCCTAATACAATTGACGCTCCACGTTGGTTGCAAAGTTGTTGTTGAACACTGTGCTCCAGCTGTGATGTAGCCCACTTCATTCGTTCCCTATGCGTCTTCCAAGCAGTATTGTATGAGAATATATTATTGTCGGGCAGAAGGTCATTGTCCTAAGGAATGTGCATTTTAAAAAATTGGAACCTTGTACTGAAAGTCGAAATTTTGAGTTCCAAGAGGAACGGTACCAGTACAGATTCCCATGGAAACTATTTTTAACGCTGACCGAAAGAGCATACGTGCATTGAAGAACGTTGGCGTCCCAATGTAATTGTTGAGCTGCAGCATTTGTTGTATTTGTTTAAAGTATTTTGATCCGTCAATATAGAAAAGTATCTTTGAATTGCATTAACTGATGTGCACACAGCAAAGTAGCAGCATTCTGTATAGAGGTGTGCGAATATATTCCAGATTGAACAGCAGCGTGCTTCTTGCTTGGGATTCCATCCAAACACACGCATGCACTGCCAAGAGTTGTGTTGTCTCGACTTCTGCTCCTCCATCTTATGCATGTGTTTAACATTATTGTTATTTTGTTGCATCAGCAAAAGCTCGCACAACATGTTACACAGAAGTTGTACATTTGCACTTGAACTCCCAAATGTCCCTGTGTCGATTAATCTGATTGTGATGTCTGAACATAATATTCCAAATCTTAACCTTGTTGTGTCTTCTATTCTTTTGTATACCCTTGATAAAGTACCAATGTTTCCGGTTTGTTGACGCTTCCATGGTTTGTACCACTGTCAAGTTGCAAGTTACTTCCAGTGGAATGAATGCATTGCATTAATACCACCACTGGAAATTTCAAGAAAACAAAAAACAGCAGTACAAATCTTTTACCTGCAAAAAAGAGAGAACAGTTAGTGAAAGAGCTTAGCTCCATGTTGCCCTTAGTACCTTCCCTTTCCTTGCCTAATTTATTCTAAGATTTGAACGCTGTAGTTTATCATCATTTACAATCCTCCTGCTCAAGACATCAAGTTCCCGAAAATGAAAACACTCGATGTTAGCACAGTCGAGAGCATGGTTGTTAAAGTGGTCTGCTAGATTGTTTCCCTCTCTGAAGAAGTGAGATACCTTGAAGTTACACCCTGTTTTGAGTATGTTTATTTCCTCCACCGCATCCACAATATTCCAGGGTGGCTTCCATTGTCCATCTATGATCTTTTGAAGCATCATTGATCTGTCTGAAGCCAAACATTATTGAGGTTCATTGCTTTGCACATTCTCATTGCCTCTACTATTGTTGTTGCCTCGGCTTCATTGTTAGAACCCTCCTTAATTTCTCTTTCTTCTTCATATATCAAATCACCTATCTCATCTCTTAAACAAAAACAAATTAAACTCCTCTCTGGGTTCCCTCTACATGCTCCATCTGTATTCACTTTGATCCAACCTCTTGGAGAAAATTCCCATAGCACTTTCTCGTACTTCAGTCGAGGTGTGCATTGCTACATTATTGTCAGTAAGTCGAGCCACTTGTGAGGCACTTGTAGTCCTGGTTTTTCTTGGTATACTAGAGCTTGCAGCGTTGATGAAACCTAGTAAATAACTCTCGTTACTGATACTGATTCTCCATATTTCAAACTGTTTCTTCTCTTCCATAACTCCCATACAATGCATGCAGGTAAATCTTGCAATACTGGCTTCAATCTATGTACAACGGTTGCCATCCAGCACTTTGTAATTGTTTGTTGTAAAGATATCCCTTCTAATGCAATTCCTGCTCTCCTCAGGAAGTAACTCCAAACACTCCTTGTTGCATTGGATGTGAAGAACAAATGAACTAAAGATTATTCCTTAGGATCTGTACAGCACCAATATTTAGATGCCATAGAGTATCCTATTCTACGCAAGAAATCATCAAGTGGCAATTTGGCTTTCCACACCTTCCACAGGAAGAAAGATATCTTGAATGGTAGGCCTTTGACCCATATCATTTTGTAAGCTAGACTTGGTATTTCTCTTCTTCGCAAGCAATCCCATGCCGATTTCACCGAAAAATGTCCCCTTTCTTCAAGCATCCAAAATGGTATATCTAACTCTGCACATTCTTTTGGTGGTCTAATATTCTTCACAATGTGGTTTGCCCAATCTTCATGTAGAGTTTGAAATAATTTTTCCAAGTTCCACATACCATTTTCAACCATATCATTGACATTATGAATGTCTTCATCAACAACAAATTTGCAGGTAGTTGGAAATATAAGGCTCCCATATCAGTCCAATTGTCGAACCAGAATGAGCCGATCCCTTCTCAATTTCCAGTATATTTGATGCTCAATCAAGTCCCTGCATTCAAGCATTTTTCTCCAAACGTGGGATCCACCCTTCCATGGTATAATTACAAGACTTAATTTCTTGCAATACTTTTGACACATAAATGCACTCCATAAGCTGTGTTTTGTCCTGAAATTCCACCACAATTTACAGAAAAGTGCCTTGGAAACATCATGAAGGGATCTGAAACCTATACCACCTTCCTCATAAGGCATACAGAGGTTATTCCATGATGACCAATGTCTTGAGCTTCCTCCCACATTGTTGCTCCAGAAAAATTTGGCAAAAATGCTATGTAATTTTTCGATCACATAGCTTGGTGGATTTACTGCTGACAACATATGAATTGGGATACTCTACAGGACATTTGCGATCAATACAGCCCTGCCTCCTAGAGATAGGAGTTTTCCTTCCACGACTGCAGTTTGTCCATAACCTTTGTAATTAATCCCTGGTAATAATCACTCCTTCTCTGGCATAAAAAATAGGACATCCAAGATAGGTCATAGGGAAACATTGTTTTCCTATACCAGTAATCCTTACCACCTTGTTAATCACCTTATTATTCGTTAAAAGATGCAGATATATGGCTGATTTGGCTTTGTTCACCAGTTGACCAGATGCTGATTCATAAGCTTGCAGAACCTCCATCACTAGTCTCAATGAAGTTGCATCTGATTAGTAGAAAATGATTGTATCATCTGCATATGCAAGATGGTTTATTTTTGGGCTCCATTTTGGAAGTCCAAATCCATAAAAATACAGGTTAATATGCAGTGAGTTCAATCCTAGAGACAGTGCTTCTGCTGCTAGAATAAATAGGGTTGGTGACAGAGGATCTCCCTGCTTAACTCCCATAGATGATTTGATAAAACCATTTGGCTGACCATTTATAAGAATAGAGTACCAATTATTCCCAATAAAATCAAATATCAAGCCAATAAAATCTTCAGGAAATCCCATCTTCCTTAGCATTTTAGTCAGGAATAGCCATGATAACCTATCATAAGCTTTTTTCATGTCTAGCTTAATCACAACGTTTGGACCTGCTTTTGTTCTTAACCTGATATCCTTAATGATTTCTTGAGTTAGCAGAACATTCTCAACGATGTTTCTTCCTTTCACAAAACCTCCTTGTTCCTCTGAGATTATGCTCGGTAACAATTCAACCAACCTTTAATGAATGACCCGTGAGAAAATCTTGTTAACAAAGTTGCTAAGACTGATTGGTCTCATGTCTGCAAAGGTATTCACTTCTTTTTTCTTTGGTAATAAAACCAGGTTTGTGTGCGTCACACTCTTTGGCAGCTGGTGACCGCAAAAGAAAGACTTGACCATGCCGACTACATCTTCTTCAATGATTTCCCATCATGATTGGTAAAAGGCTCCAGTGAAACCACCCGGTCTGTCTGCTGAGTCCCCATTCAGCCCCATGACTACTCTCTTCACTTCCTCATTAGAAGGCAAAGCCATCAATCTCTCATGTTGATCATTATCTACCACTAAAGGTACTTGATTTAAAATATCAAAAACATTCGGAATAGTATTCTCATTAAATAGATCCTTGTAGAATTTTACTGCTTCTTCTGCTATTAAATGATCTTCTTCAATCCAATTACCAAGGCTATTCTGGATCCTTGATAATTTCAGTCTCTTCCTTCTCCCATTGACTTGAGCATGGAAGCATTTAGTTTTTCTGTCGCCATCTTTGAACCATAACATGCCTGCTTTTTGTCTCCAAAATTGTTCTTCTAATGCAAGATATTTAAGCATTTCATCTTGGACCATGCGTAATCTCTGTCTGTTTATCTGTGTAGGATTAACTTCAAATTGACTTTCATGAACCAGGACCACCTCCTCAAGACTTGCAATCTTCTGAAATATGTCCCCATATGTAGCTCTGCTCCATGTAGATAGTGCATGTTTAAGCTTCTTTAACTTGTAGTTAAAAATGCAGAAAGGGTTAGCACTAAAATCAGCATTCCAATTTTCCTTCACTACATCTTTGAATGTTTCATGTTTTGTCCAGAAGTTAAGAAATCTGAACGACTTCTTAATTGGGGGAATTTTTATATCACATTTCAGCAGCATCGCGCAATGGTCAGAACCAATTTTGGACAGGTGAGTTACCTCCAATCCAGGAAAGGTCTGTTGCAATTCGTCATTGCCTAAACATCTATCCCATATTTTGAATATACAATCCTCCTCTGATCTTCCATTCCACCAAGTAAATATGCTTCCTTTAAATCCCAAATCTGTCAAAGTGTAGGTGTTTATGCAGTGTCTAAAGTCATCTACTTCAAGGAAAGAAACTGGCATGCCTCCATACTTCTCCACCTCGTCCCATATCACATTAAAGTTGCCTCCAACCAGCCATGGTGTTGTCATATCTGATGCCATTTCATACAAAGAATCCCATATATCAATTCTTTCAATGCGATCACATTTGGCTTAGACAAGCGTAAGGATGAGCTCAGCATGAGTTTCAGTGTGTATCAATCTTAAAGTCAGATGTTGAGTCATGTTATACAGGATAGTAACTGCAAAAATATCATCAATAAAAGCCTAAATCTTGTTTGACACATTCACAACAGCCTGTGCCAAACCAATTCTTGCTCTATACCTCTCCATTTTGTGAGAGTGCTGCACAGCCTCGATGATTTCAATGAATTGAAAGTTATGTTTTCGATGCATTGTAATCAGCCTTTGAAATGCTTGCATTGTGTTTACTGACTTCACATTCCATATAATGGCATCCATTAATTGTTTTTGGGTTTGGATAGCGTACTCCTTGTTTGTACTCCAATGACATGTACAGTTGAAATATCTTTTGACTCTTTCTTTTTTCCTTTTGTTGGAGATTTTACAGGTTCAATACGCATTGGTGATAAGTCCCCATGCTTGGCAAAATTAAGGAAATTTTGTGCAGTGGATTCCTCATCCATGTCTATACCTCTAAGTTCTGTGTGGGCAGGTAGGTTATGTGTTTCTAATGGTTCTTTTGCTGTGACAACGTCATATGGTAGGTTGGTAAGGTCAGCATTATTTTCCTAATTGGAAACTTCAACATCTTTTTCTTCATGATCATAGGTGAATGATTGTGTATTGTTCGATAGATTAACACTTCCTGCTACAACCTTCGCTGTGCTTAATGTTACAGTACTTCTTGTATAGACCTGTGATGTGTTCTCTTGGATTTTGTCTAGGATTTTCTCCTGATTCGTATCTGCATTTTCTACTTCTTTCAATACATTACTCACAGCCTTATGCGATGTCCCTCCTAGATCTATGATGTTGATGTTTCCCTCTGTTGTCTTTTCTGGTACTGTATTTGCGCATTCATTTATGCTTTGAATAGCTATTGCATTGACATTACCAATAACACTTTGGTCCTCATTTTCCCCTTCATTTCCTCCATTTTCATCATCACTATGCATTATATCTGGAATCTGACCATCTTCTAAGACTTCCTCTGTTTGGTTGAGCCATAATTTCCTTGATGCCCCTTTTTCTTTTTCATTGGCCCTGAATTTATCAAAATATGCATCTTCGAAAAATTCATTTTCATTTTTGTTTGCTAATTGTTGGTCATCTAAGGTGTCCTGTAAATGAGTGTCTTGACATAAGGTAATGGCCTGAACTGCATTATTTTTGAAAGTTGCCTGAACCCATTGGGCAGTTGAGTTGCGAAGATGTTTTGCTCTTTCCCCAACTCTTGTTGTACACCATCTGCTGGACTCCCTTTGTGTTCAAGATTTCTTTTTGCTGTGGGATATACTGTAGGTCTGCATGGTTCAGTTTCTTTTGTTGTGTGTTGTCTGGTTGTCTCCTGGAAGAGGTAGGAGAAGTTATCTTTTGTATAATTTGTGTAGTTGAAGAATAAAATTCCTGCTCCCGTAAAACATTTTCCACATCTGTTGTGCAATATTTTGCTGAATATCATTGTTTCTTGTGGTTTTTTTTACTGGAGATTCCTCTACATCTGCCTCATAATTTTCTTTTTTCTAGCACTGCAAATTGGTTAGTAGTTTGGATTTGTTTTTTGACATTGATATTGTTAGCAAGAATTATTTCTTTACCTTGTGGAGCAGAATCTTCCGTTTGTTTTCCTCTGTAAATTACCTTGTTGTCGCGTACTTCCTTCCATTGAGGGCCTACATTACCGACCACCTTGCCATTGGTAAGAGTCATTATGGGAGCATCTTGTTTTGCAGGTTTGTTATTGCGTTGTTGCACAGCAGCAACACTTTCTTGGTGATGAACATTTTTCTTTTCCCTTAACTCCGGATTAGTTCTCCAACATTCAAAGTTGTCATGTCCTTTGAACTTGCATTCTTTGCAGTATTTTGGTAGGTAATCGTATTTAATCGACACCCACTCAGTCCTCACTTCCCCCGTTGGCTCATTAACAATATCCATACGCACGTTTTTAGGTAAATCAGTTAATAAATCAACTAACACCTTAACACGTACACAACTTGGCCTTGTCTTGTTAATAGTAGCCAAATCAATATGTACTGGCTTTCCCACAACATAAGCCAGTGAAAACAGACATTCTTTTGCGAAATAAGTTGGTAACAAATTTGGAAAAGAAATCCAAGCCACAACTTTAGGTGTTTCCTCATCAACTTTGAATTTAGTATCATATATCAAAGTTTCTCAATTGGTATTCATTCCCAGCCCTATCTTTTACATAACAAATGTTCTTTGATGAGAACGCCACAAAATCTTGCCATAATGTCAATCTTATCAATACATGTTTGTCAGAAGGCGTCCAATAGTACAGTCGCCTTTGATTCTATATTGAATCGGGACAATTCGACGTAATTCATTAAGCTCAGGCAAACCATATGAAAATTTGCACACGACTGCATAATGGAGATTTTCAATCATACTCATTCGATCTACCTCGGCTTCAATGAATTGTACCATAGGTTGTCCTTGTAATAAAATTGGTTTGCGCATAGGAATAGGCTCGACATTACATTGTCCTTGAACCGAAGTGTTGATTGTGGTAGGTTTTAGGATATTTGAATAATCTAATGGCTTGGTTATTGTTATGGAGTTGTTAGGGATTGTCGATGTCGCTTGAGATGGCTGACCAGCCATTGGAGATGACTGGTCGTCGGCCATGGAGGCCATGAACGTCGTCAAAATAATGTCAAACATGCGTGAATCTGTTTGCTGATGAAGAAACTACCAGTTCCTCAAAAAAAATTGCAGATATTGGACTGCAGCTATACAAGTTTTTAAGAACTGTTTCCAGCAGTAATGAAATACGATGAACGAGTTCTTCAGTAGATGAAGATCTTGATAGTTTCACATTTGAAAACGAAGCTTTTTGAAGAACAGAAGTCGATCTTTTTGGGTCCAAGCTATTTAATGAGTAACATAAAATTTGTATGCTAAAGAGGTGCTTAGTATTCCAGATTATGCTGAAGAAGATAGTGCTACAGTAATCCGAAATTTTTGAAATTAACATCTGGATCACAAGGTTATAGGAAATGATGTAAAACCAGATGGGAATTGTTTATGAGTGGAAAGGCATTCTTTTGGGATTAAAATTGAACTGAAAGCACACTAGATGAAGGATTTGATTCCATTGAAAGTAGGATTCTCCAACTTTCTCTCTCTAGTATAGAGTAAAGGCAGAACTTTCCACGCGTAAGAAGTTTTTCTGAATTGAATTGAGTCTATTTGTTATGTGATTTATGTGTTGGGGGTAGCGTATATACAAGTTGACAACTCTATATGCATTGGTCATGGTATAAGCATGCGGGTAGAATTAGCCTTAATTGTGCCATGATATTTTATGTATTATGTCTTCCATGCTTTATATGGATCTTTTAATTCTTTAATTACTCATATTAATGTATTTTCTTATTATGGGATTATTGTGATATTGGGTGTTGAGATCGTTGAATTATTGATTTGTAATTGGTACTAATTATTGAAAGATTCTCATATGACGAGTTGTGTTCTATAACGACCCAAAGGGTCATAACCTGATTTCTCTCTCCTTCCGTACTTGCGAGGCCTTGAAAACCTTATTTTCACTTTCCTTGATATGTGTGCGTAGTCCGGGGACGTAGCCAAAAAGCTTATATTTTAAATTCTATGAAAGTTTCTAAAATTTGGCTTTAAAATGATTAAAGTTGACTTTGGTCAACATTTTGGATAAACTTACCCGGACCCGTGATCTGACGGTCCCTGAAGGTCCGTAGAAAAATATGGGACTTTTATTTGACTTTGGGCGTATGCCTGGAATTGAAAGCCGAGGTCCCAAGCCCGAGAAATGAATTTTTAAAGGAACTTTTTTTCTAAAATTAATATGGAAATTTGAAATAAAAATGGATTAGAACGTGATGCTATCGGACCTGTATTTTGGTTTCGACGCCTGGTACAGGTCATATATGTATTTTAAGACGTTTCGTAATTAGGTTGAAATCGGACATCATTTGACGTGTTTCGAACCTAAATATCTAAAAATGAAAGTTTAAGAAGTTTGATGAAAGAGTGATGATTTTGAGGTTTGATTCCTCGTTTATGATGTTATTTTGGCGATTTGATCACACGGTTAAGTTTGTAGGATGTTGTTGAGTTAGTGTGTGTGTATGGTTAGGAGCCCCGAGCGCTCGGGAGTGTTTTGGAGGTGTGTCGGAGTGATTTTTGAACTTAGAAAGTTGTAGAAAAACTGGCATGTGTGCACAGGGATTTCCTTCTTCGCGATCGCACCCTTCCTCTTGCGTTCCCATCGTACTAGGTCTTCCTCCTTCGCGTTCGCATATTGAACCTCGCGATCGCGTAAGCCGATAATTAGGAGCCTGGTAACTCCTCTTCGCGTTCGCATTCCACCGTCACGAACGCATAGCATTGTTGATCCCTTCATCGCGTTCGTGTGGCCCTCAATGCGTTCGCATAGAACAAACCTAGGACCCCCAGTACATTCCTTCTACATGTTCGCGCTTGACTCCATGCGTTCGTGATGCTTAAGCAGTTTACCCGTTGCGAATGCGGCCCCCCTTCCCGCGAACGCGATGGGCGTTTTTGCCTACTGATTTTAAATACTCGAAACAGAACCAGTGATGGGAAATTTCACAATAAACACACGAGTTCTCGAAGTGTGAGTTCTGGTTGAGTTAGTTATATGCTAAGTTCTCGAAGTGTGAGTTCTGGTTGAGTTCGGTTGCATTTCTGGGTCACGTTGTATTAGTAGAGGGTATTCAAATGGACCCAAAGAAGATTGAGGCAATCAATAACTGGCCTCGAGCAGCATCGGCTACAGAGATTTAGAGTTTCTTGGGGTGAGCAGGCTACTATCGTCGGTTCGTGGATGGGTTTTCATCTATTGCAGACCCGATGACCATATTGACCCAGAAGGGTGCCCAGTTCAGATGGTCCGATGAGTGTTAGGCGAGCTTTCACAATCTTAAGATAGCCCTGATTACGGCACTGGTATTGGTTTTTCCCACAGGTTCAGGGCCTTATACAGTCTATTGTGATGCTTCATGTATTAGGCTTGCTGCAGTATTGATGCAAGATGGCAGAGTCATTACCAATGCTTTGAGGTAGTTGAAGATCTATGAGAAGAATTATTCGGTTCATTATCTAGAGTTGGCAGCCATTGTTCATGCTTTGAAGATTTGGAGGCATCATCTATACGGTGTGACGTTTGAGGTGTACACTGATCACAAGAGTCTTCAGTACTTGTTCAAGCAAAAGGAGTTGAATTTGAGGCAGATGAGGTGGTTGGAATTGTTGAAAGACTATGATGTTACTATCTTGTATCACCCGGGAAAGGCCAATATGGTGGTCGATGCATTGAGTAGGAAGTCAGCAAGGATGGGTAGTCTTGCATATATTTCGGTCAGCCAGAGACTGCATGCTTTGGATGTTCAGGCCTTGGCCAACCGATTTGTAAGGTTGGATATTTCGGAGGCTAGCCGAGTCTTAGCTTGGACGGTCGCTCGTTCTTCATGATTGGAGCGTATCTGCGATTGGCAGTTAGATGATCCCCATGTGTGTGTCCTGAGACTCACGGTGCAGCGTGGAAGTGCCAAGAAGGTGACCTTATATGATGATGGTATTTTGAGATTGTAAGAGCGAGTTAGTGTGGCCAATGTTAATGGGATTTGAGAGTTGATCTTAACGGAGGCCCATAGTTCTTGGTATTCTATTCACTTGGGCGTCACGAAGATGTATCAAGATCTGAGGCAGCACTATTGGTGCGGTATAAAGAAATATATTATTGCATATGTGGCTCGATGTTTGAATTTTCAGCAGGTAAAGTATGAGCATCATAGGCCTGGTGGACAATTTTAGAGAGTTGAGCTTCCCGAGTAGAAATGGGAGACGATTACCATGGATTTTATTACTGGACTTTTGATGACTCGGAAGAATTTGATACTATTTGGGTTATTGTTGATGAGACCAAGTCAGCGCATTTTGTTCCTGTTGTACCCACTTATTCATCAGAGAGGTAAGCTGAGATCTACATCAGGGAGATGTTCGCCTTCATGGGGTGCTAGTATCTATCATTTCAGACCGGGGTACGTAGTTTACCTTGCACTTCCGAAAAGCGATGCAGTGAGAGTTGGGAACCCAAGTTGAGTTGAGTACAACATTTCATCCCCAGACGGATGGTCAGTCCAAGTGGACTATTCAAAAATTGGAGGATATGCTCCGAGCCTGTGTCATTGATTTTGGAGGCTTGTAGAACCAGTTTTTGCCTTTAGCCGAGTTCACCTACAACAATAGCTACCAGTCCAGCATTCAGATGGCTCCATATGAGGCATTTTATGGTAGGCGATGTCGGTCTCCAATTGGATGGTTTGAGCCATGAGAGGCTTGGTTATTCCGTATAGATCTAGTTCAGGAGGCCTTGGATAAGGTCAAGATCATTTAGGATAGGCTTCGTACAGCTCAGTCTAGGCATAAGGGTTATGCAGACCACAAGGTTAAAGATGTGGATTTCATGGTTGGTGAGCTGGTATTACTCCGAGTGTCGCCTATAAAGGGTGTGATGAGATTTGGTAAGAAGGGCAAGCTTAGCCATAGGTTCATTGGACCATTTGAGACTCTCGATCGTGTGGGAGAAATGGCTTATAGACTTGCCATGCCGCCTTTTTTGTCAGCCGTCCATCCATTTTTTCATGTATCCATGCTTCGAAGGTATCACGGCGATCTAGCCCACGTGTCAGATTTCAGCACTGTCTAGTTGGACAAGGATCTGTATTATGAGGAGGAGCCAATAGCTATTCTAGGCCGGCAGGTTTGACAGATGAGGTCGAAGAGGTTTCCTTCAGTGCATGTTCAGTGGAAAGGTCACCCTGCTGAGGCAGCGACCTGGGAGTCCGAGTCTGATATGCAGATTCATTATCCACATCTATTTCCCGACTCAGGTACTTCTTTCTTTTGTTCGTTCAAGGACGAATGATTGTTTTAGAGGTGGAGAATGTGATGAACCTTTGGGTCAGTACCGTGCTTCCGACGCCTTGAAAACCTCATTTTTACTTGCCTCGATTTACATTCATAGTCCGGGCACGTAGCCGGAAATCGTACATGTTAAATTCAGTGAAAGTTGCTAAAATTTGGTTTTAAAATGATTAAAGTTGACTTTTGTCAACATATTGAGTAAACGGACCCGAATCCGTGATTTGACAGTCCTAGAGGGTCTGTAGAAAAATATGGGACTCAGGCGTATGTCTGGAATTGAAATTCGAGGTCTCGAGCCCGAGAAATGTTTTTTTAAAGGAAATTATTTTTCTGAAATTAATATGGAAATTTGAAATGAAAATGAATTAGAACGTGATGGTATCAGGCCCGTATACAGGTTTTATATGTGGTTTAAGACATTTCTGTGTAATTAGGTTGGAAACGGATGTCGTTTGACGTGTTTCGAACCGAAATATCTAAAAATGAAAGTTTAAGAAGGTTGATGAAAAAGTGATGATTTGAGGTTTGATTCCTCGTTTATGAAGTTATTTTGGCGATTTGATAGCACGGTTAAGGTCGTAGGATGTTGTTGAGATAGTATGCGTGTTGGGTTAGGAACCCCGAGGGCTCGAGAGTGTTTTGTAGGTGTGTCAGAGTGGTTTTTGAACTTAGAAAGTTGCAAAAAATCTGGTATTTGTGCACAGGGATTTCCTTCTTCGCGATCGCAACCTTCCTCTCGCGTTCGCATAGTACTGAGTCTTCCTTCTCCGCGCGTGCGTCTTGAACCTCGCGATTGCGTAAGCCAAAATCAGGAGCCCAGTAACTTCCTTTCGCGTTTGCATTCCACCGTCCGCGAATGCATAGCATTATTGATCCCTTCATCGCTTTCGTGTGGTCCTCAATATGTTTGCAAAGAACAAACCTCGAACCCCCAGTACATTCCTTCTACACGTTCACGCTTGACTCCATGCATTCGCGATGCTTACCCAGTTTACCCTCCGCGAAGGCGAAGGGAATTTTTGCCCAGTGATTTTAAATACTCAAAATAGAAACAGTGATGGAATTTTCACAATATACACACGAGTTCTTCTTCACCACAGCTCCTAGGCAAATTTTAGAGCACTTCTTCACCAAGGCTTCTTGTGTTAGTATTGTTAATTTGTTAACTTCGTTTCCCTCATCAAATATCAAATTTCTAAGCTCAAATCATGTAATCTAGGGTTCAAATTGGGGAAAATTTGCAGAGTTAGGGCTATTAAATTTTCTTTGTTTTAGACCTCGTTTTGGGGTCGAATTTGAAAACAAATTCTATATTCGAGCTCGTGGGGGAATGGATGATATGAAATTGGTTCGAACCTCGTGTTTTGACCAAGCGAGCTCGGGGTCGATCTTTGGAATTTTTTGAAGAAAGGTTGGGAATCTATATTTAGGCATTGGGTTTGGTTTGTTTAGCTATTATTGATATTATAAAGTCATTATTTCATAGATTTGATTGGGTTGGAGCCGAATTCGAGAGGGAAAGCAGTCGTTGTGGATTGATTTAGCCGTGGAAGTTGAGGTAAGTGTTTGATCCAACTTTGGCTTGAAGGAATTGGAATAGAGTATTGTTTGCTAAGTGTTAATTGTCGAGTACGGTGTATAGGCATGGTGACGAGTATCTATACAATGGTGTCTAGATGACCGTGAGTCCCTATTTGTGCTTATTGTGAGTTTTTTGTGACACGTCCTTGTTGAATTGATGATTTCCATATAATGTGAAGAGTATGAGAAAGAATTATGAGTTGTAAACTCTTTGAAGCATTGGCTCGAATTTTAAAGTACTTATTGAGTAAGTAATGTAAGAAAGAGAAACAGATGTGATTATTCCCTTGTCCGGCTGTATTCGTATGTTGATTATCTCTCTTGACGGGATGTAAAAGATATTGTTGTTGTTCCCTTGCCAGGATTTGACTATTTACTTGTGTTTCCCTTGCCGGGACTTCTATTATTGTTTGTCTATCACCTCGCCCCATTGGTCGTGATTGTTGCTTGGGTGAGGAAGAGTGATAAAGCACGAAGGTTGATGATGTGCACGATTTGTGTTGAGAATATTTTAATGCACGAAGGAACATTTGTGCCCTAATTTGATTACTAATGCACGAAGGGTTATTCTATGCCATGATTTGAGTGTTTATGTGAGGAAAAGCATGAAGGTTGATGTTGTGCACTTTATTTGATTGTTTTGGTGAGAATGAGAGTAAAAGAACGAAGGATGGTGCCGTGCAAATTGTTGAAATTCTGCTCTAGTTGATATTGCAATTGTACAGTTTAACCTTCTATTTGTTGATCTTATACCCTCCCTCTTGACTGGTTCATTTTTGTATTCATTTCTATTGCATATATATATATACATATATATATACATATATATATACATATATATATATACATATATATATATAAATATATATATATATATATATAAATATATATATATATATATATATATATATATATGTATATATATATATATGTATATATATATGTATATATATATGTATATATATCTTATATCCAGACTGTTGCACCCCGTATAGCATGTTCCCCTCCCTCTTGACTGGTTCATTTTTGTATTCATTTCTATTGCATATATATATATATACATATATATATATATATATATATATATATATATATATATATATATATAAATATATGTATATATATATATATATATGTATATATATATATATATGTATATATATATATATATACATATACATATATATATATATATTGAACTGCACAGGTTTGTTTGGTAGTCCTGTCTAGCCTTGTCACTACTTCTCAGGCACTTACCAGCACATGCGTTTGGTTGTGTTGATGCTACACTCTATGCATCTTTTTCCACAGATCATAGAGCCGGAGCAGCTTTTGAACAGTAGTAGGAGCTTTGGGAGCCGACTTCAGTCCAGCGATTTTGAGGTAGCCTTGCTGACGTCCGTATGGACCGGAGTCTCTTCTATCTTTGTTTTTCATTTCCTTTTACCGGAACAAACAGTATTGTGTTTTATTCATACTTTGTATTTAGTATTTCAAATATGTTCGTGAGTTAGTGACTCCAATCTTGAGTAGATTTTGTGGTTGAATTTCCGCATTTGCTTTCAGTTTATTTATATTTAAGACTTTCGCTTTTATATTAAATGTCACATTGTTTTAATATTATCGATGTTTTCTGAAAGAGATAATAATTATTTGCTTGCCTAGCTCCTAATAGTAGGTGCCATTACGACTCCCAAGGGTGGAAAATACGGGTCGTGACATGTTGGTATCAGATCACTAGGTTACATAGGTCTCACAACTCATGGACAAACTTGGTAGAGTCTGGGGGATTGGTATGGAGACGTCTATATTTATCCCCCAGAGGCTACAGAGTTAGGAATTCACTTTTGTTCTTTCTTGTCGTGTGATTCTGTTTCTCAAATACTGATTGTCTTTCAATGCAGCTCCTACGAGCACTAGAGGACGAGGCCGATGCCGTGCCAGAGCGAGTTCGTGCCAGAGCAAGGGCAAAGCTCAACCCCAAGCATCAGCCCCATAGGTAGAGCCTCGTGTTGATTATGACGAGGAGGTTCCATTCCCAGCAGCTCCAATGGGCGCAGATCACGTCCCAGAGGGGTTCATAGCCACCCAGTTCTTCAGGATGCTTTGATCAGATTGGTAGGCCTTATGGAAAGCGTCACTTGAGTGGGTTTGCTTCTAGTAGCACCAGCCACTTCTCAGGCTGGAGGTGGCATTTTTTACTCCTGCTACACGTACTTTAAAGCACGTAGCTCCCCAGGCTCAGATTCCAGTGGTTCATCCAGTTGTAGCAGTTCAGCCGGGTATTGTGACTCATACTGGCGATGGAGCGGCTCTGTCCGTAGATGCTTTGTGGAGGCTGGATAGGTTCACCAAGCTCTTCACCACCATATACAGCGGTGCTTCTTTAGAGTACCCCCGGGATTTTTTATATACATGCCAAGAGGTTCTTCGGACTATGGGTATTGGAGACCAATGGGGTCGACTTCGCCACCTTTTGTCTATCTGGATCACCCAAGACTTGGTGGAGGGGCTATTGTTTAGCCAGACCAGTAGGGTCGCCATATCCGACTTGGGACCAGCTTGCAGAGTTATTTTTGGAGAAGTTTCTCCCAGTTACTCGGCAAGAGGCACTTGACAAACAGTTTGAGCGCCTCTAGTAGGGAACTATGACAGTCACTTAGTATGAGACCCGGTTGTTGATCTAGCATGCCATGCTATTGTTATACTCCCCACCGAGAGAAATAGGATGCGAAGGTTTATTGATGGATTGATTCAGCCGATCCGTCTCTAGATGGCTATGGGAGTCGGGAGCGAGATTTTATTTCAAGAGGCGGTCAATTCGTCCGTAGAGTTGAGATGGTTCTTGCACGGGGAGGTGGTCTTGGGTCAGATAAGAGGCCCCGTCATGCAGGTAGGTTCAGTGGTACCTAGTCTGGAGGTAGGGATTCTTATGGTAGATGCCATCTTGTAATGCCCTTTCAGTCAGTACTTCGGGTCTCTCATGGTACTTTAGGTGGTAGTGATTCTCAGCCACATTATTCTGATCACCATCCTTTCAGTGCACCACCAACTCCTATCAATGCACCGCCACTTTAGAGTTTTCGGGGAGGACATTCAGCTTGACAGGGTCAGTAGTCTCAGCAGTCGAGGGCTTGTTATGATTGTGGTGACCCGAGTTATATAGTTAGATTTAGCCCTCGAGCTTCGGGTAGTTCCTAGCAGTAGGTTCCTCGCCCCATGATTTAGGCACCATGTGATCCACAAGCCGACTAGCCAGCTAGAGGCGGGGGTAGAGGCCATAGAGGTGGAGGGGGATCGTAGAGGTGGACCTCGGACCGCCAGAGGTAGAGGCCAGCCAGCAGCCAACCATTCCAGAGATATGGTTTAGGGAGGTGGGGCCCAGCCCCGATGTTATACTCTTCCAGCCAGGACAGAGGCTGAGTCTTCAAATGGAGTTATTACAGGCACTATTCTGGTCTGTGAGATGTTTCAATGCTATTTGACCCTAGGTCTACGTATTCGTATGTGTCGTCCTATTTTGCACCATACTTTGTCATGCCTAGTGATGCTTTGGGTATCCCTGTTTATGAATCTACACCGGTGGGTGATTCTATAGTGGTCGACCGAGTTCATCGTTCCTATATGGTAGTGTTTGAGGGTCTTGAGACCCGTGTTGATTTATTGTTCTTAGACATGGTGGATTTCGATGTTATATTAGGTATGGATTGGTTGTCCCCGTATCATGCTATTTTTTTATTGCCATGCCAAGACCGTGACCTTGGTATTACCAAATTTGCCCCGTTTAGAGTGGAGAGGGATGCCAAGGCATACCACACGTAGTGTTATTTCACATGTGAAGGCTCGACGCATGGTCGAGAAGGGGTGTTTAGCTTATCTGGTGTACGTTCGCGATTTCAGCGCAGAGGTCCCTTCTATTGATTATGTTCCTATTGTTTATGAGTTCCCCGAGGTTTTCTCTTCATACCTGACGGGCATGCCGTCCAACAGGGATATTAATTTTTGTATTGATCTAGCTCCGGGCACTCAACCCATTTCCATTCCGGCAAATTTCATGGCCCCGCCAGAGTTGAACGAGCTAAAGGAACAGTTGTAGGATTTGCTTTAGAAGGGTTTCATTAGACCCACCATTTCGCCTTGGGCTGCGCCGGTATTATTTGTGAAGAAAAAGGATGGTTTGATGAGTATGTGCATTGATTACCAGCAATTGAACAAAGTGATGATAAAGAACAAGTATCTGTTGCCGAGAATTGACAATTTGTTCAACTAGAGGGTGCCAAGGTGTTTTCAAATATAGACTTGAGATCTCGCTACCCTCAGTTGAGGATTAGGGCATCTGATGTCCCTAAGACAGCATTCCGCACTCGGTACGGGCATTCTAAGTTCCTGGTCATGTAATTTGGGTTGACTAATGCCCCAGCAGCGTTTATGGAATTGATGAACCGAGTATTCAAGCCTTATTTAGACTTGTTCGTGATAGTCTTTATTGATGATATTCTGATATACTCCCGCATTCAGGAGGATCACGAGCAGCATCTCAGAGTGGTTCTTCAGACTCTAAAGGATAGTCAGTTAAATGCTAAGTCCTCAAAGTGTGAGTTCTGGTTGAGTTCGGCTGCATTTCTGGGTCACGTTGTATCACCAGAGGGTATTCAGGTGGACTCAAAAAAGATTGAGGCAGTCAAGAACTGGCCTCGACCAGCATCAGCTGTAGGGATTCGAAGTTTTTTGGGGTTAGCAGGCTACTACCGTCGATTCGTGAAGGGGTTTTAATCTATTCCAACCCTGATGACCAGATTGACACAGAAGGGTGCCCAGTTCAGATGGTTGGATGAGTGTGAGGCAAGCTTTCATAAGCTCAATACAGCCCTGACTACGGCACCGGTAATGGTTTTGCCCATAGGTCCAAGGCTTTATATTTACTATTTTGATGCTTCCCATATTGGGCTTGGTGCAGTATTGATGCAGGATGACAAAGTCATTGCCTATGCTTCAAGGCAGTTGAAGATCCACGAGAAGAATTTTCCGGTTCATGATCTAGAGTTGGCATCCATTGTTCATGCTTTGAAGATTTATAGGCATTATCTATATGGTGTGATGTGTGAAGTGTACACTGATCACAAGAGGCTTCAGTGCTTGTTTAAGAGAAAGGAGTTGAATTTGAGGCAGAGAAGGTGGTTAGAGTTATTGAAAGACTATGATGTTACTATCTTGTATCACCCGGAAAAGGCCAATGTGGTGGTTGATGCATTGAGTAGGAAGTCAGCCAGCATCGGTAGTCTTGCTTATATTCCGGTCAGCTAGATACAGCTCGCTTTGTATGTTCAACCCTTGGCCAACCGATTAGTGAGGTTGGATATTTTGGAGCCTAGCCGAGTATTAGCTTGCATGGTCATTTGTTCTTCATTATTAGGGCGTATCCGTGATTATCAGTTTGATGATCCTCATGCATTTGTCCTGAAAGACACGGTGTAGTGTGGAGGTGCCAAGAAGGTAACCTTAGATGATGATGGTGTTTTGAGATTGCAGGGGGCGAGTTTGTGTGCCCAATGTTGATGGGATTTGAGAGTTGATCTTAGCGGATGCCCATAGTCCTTAGTATTCTATTCACCGAGCACCACGAAGATGTATCGGGATTGAGGTAGCACTATTGGTGGCGGAGGATGAAGAAAAACAGTGTTGCATATGTGGCTCGATATTTGAATTGTCAGCAAGTTAACTATGAGCATCAGAGGTTGGTGGACTATTTCAGAGGATTGAGCTACCCAAGGGGGAGTGGGAGAGGATTACCATGGATTTTGTTACTGGACTTCCGATGACTCGGAAGAAGTTTGATGCTATTTAGGTCATTGTTGATAATTGATAGGTCAATGCATTTTGTTCTTATTGAAACCACTTATTCATCAAAGAGGTTAGATAAGATGTACATCAGGGAGATTGTTTGCCTTCATAGGGTGCCGATATCCATCATTTCAGACCGGGGTACGCAGTTTTCCTCACGCTTATGGAAAGCGGTGCAGCGAGATTTTGGCACTCAGGTTAAGTTCAGCATTTCATCCCCAGAAGGACAGTCAGTTCGAGAGGACTATTTAGATATTGGAGGATATGCTCTGAGCCTAAGTCGTTGATTTTGGAGGCTCGTGGGTCCAGTTTTTTACATTAGAGGAGTTCTCCTACAATAATAGCTACCAATCCAACATTCAGATAGGTTCATATGACGCATTGTATGGTAGGAGATGTCGGTCTCCAGTTGGATGGCTTGAACCGGGAGAGGCTCGATTATTAGGTACAGATCTAGTTTAGGAGGCCTTTGATAAGGTCAAGATCATTTAGGATAGGCTTCGTACAGTTCAATCTAGGCAGAAGAGTTATGCAGACCGCAAGGATAAAGATGTGGCTTTCATGGTTGGTGAGCGGGTATTGCTCCGAGTGTCGCCTATGAAGGGCGTGTTGAGATTTTGGAATAAGGGCAAGCTTAGCCCTAGGTTCATTGGTCCATTTGAGATTCTCGATTGTGTGGGGGAGGTGGCTTATAGACTTGTCTACTCGCCTAGTTTATCAGCCGTGCATCCAGTTTATCATGTGTCCACGCTTCAGAGGTATCACGGTGATCCAGCCCACATGTTAGATTTTAGCACTGTCCTGTTGGACAAGGATCTATCTTATGAGGAGGAGCCGGTAGCTTTTGTAGACCGGCAAGTTCGACAGTTGAGGTCAAAGAGTTTTGCTTTCAAGGCGTGTTCAGTAGAGAGGTCATCCTCTTGAGACATCGACCTAGGAGCCTGAGTCTGATATGCAGAGTCGTTATCCTCATCTATTTCCTGACTCAGGTACTTCTTTCTTTTGTCCGTTCAAGGATGAACAGTTGTTTTAGAGGTGGAGAATGTGACGACCCAAAGGGTTATCACCTGATTTCTCTCTCCTTCCGTGCTCTAGCCTTGAAAATGTCATTTTTATTGCCTACTTTGTGTGCACGGTCCGGGCGTGTAGTCGAAAAGCATATATGTTAAATTCTGTGAAAGTTGCTAAAATTTGGCTTGAAAATGATAAAAGTTGAATTTGGTCAATATTTTGGGTAAACGGACCCTGACCTGTAATTTGACTGTCCTAGAGGGTCCGTAGAAAAATATGCGACTCGGGCATATGCCCGGAATCAATATTCGAGGTCCCGAGCCCGAGAAATGGATATTTAAAGGAACTTATTTTTTTGAAATTTATATTGAAATTTGAAATGAAAATGGATTAGAACGTGACGGTATCGGACCCGTATTTTGGTTCCGGCGCCCGATACATGTCTTATATGTAGTTTAAGACGTTTCTATGTAATTAGGCTGAAATCGTACATCATTTGACATGTTTTGAACCTAAATATCTTAAAATGAAAGTTTATGAAGTTTGATGAAAAAGTGATGATTTTGAGGTTTGATTCCTCGTTTATGATGTTATTTTGGCAATTTGATCGAACGGTTAAGTTTGTAGGATGATTTTGAGTTTGGTGTGTGTGTTGGGTTAGGATCCCCGAGGGCTCGGGAGTGTTTTAGAGGTGTGTTGGAGTGGTTTTTGAACTTAGAAAGTTGCAGAAAATCTGGTATTTGTGCACGGGGATTTCCTTCTTCGCAATCGCACCCTTCCTCTCGCATTCGCGTAGTACCGAGTTTTCCTACTTCGTGTTCGTATCTTGAACCTCCCGATCGTGTAATCCAAAAATCAGGAACCTAGTAACTTCCTCTTCACGTTCATATTCCACAATCCGTGAACGCATAGCATTGCTGATCCCTTCATCGCGTTCGCGTGGCCCTCAACGTGTCCGGATAGAACAAACCTCGGACCCCCAGTACATTCCTTCTACACGTACGCGCTTGACTCCTCACGTTCCCGATGATAACCCAGGTTACCCTTCGCGAACGCGTCCCCCTTCCCGCGAACGCGAAGGGCATGTTTTCCCACTGATTTTAAATACTCAAAACAGAACTACTGACGGAAATTTTCACAGTAAACACACGAGTTCTTCTTCCCCACAGCTCCCAGGCAAATTTTAGAACACATCTTTACCAAGGCTTCTTAGGTAAGTATTGTTTAACTTGTTTCCTTCGTTTTCCTTCATCAAATATCAAATTCCTAAACTCAAATCATGTAATCTAGGGTTGAAATTGGGGGAAATGGGTAGAATTAGGGCTTTTCAATTTTCTTTGATTAGACCTCGTTTCGGGGTCGAATTTGAAAACAAATTGTATATTCTGGCTCATAGGAGAATGGGTGATATGAAATTGGTTCGAACCTCAGGTTTTGACCAAGGGGGTCCGGGGTCGATTTTTGAAATATTTGGAAGAGAGGTTGGGATTCTATATATAGGCATTGGGTTTGGTTTGTTTAGCTATTAAGATATTATAAAGTCATTATTTCATAGATTTGATTGGGTTGGACCCGAATTCGAGAGGGAAAGCGGTCGTTGTGGATTGATTTAGCCGTAGAAGTTGAGGTAAGTGTTTGATCTAACTTTTGGCTTGAGGGAATAGGAGTAGAGCATTATTTGCTAAGTGCTAATTGTCAAGTACGGTGTATAGGCATGGTGACGAGTATATATATACACTGGTTTCTAGCATGACTGTGAGTCCTTATTTGTGCTTATTCTGAGTTTGTTGTGACTCTTCCTTATTTAATTGATAATTTCTATATAATGTGAAGATTATGAGAAAGAATTATGAATTGTAAACTCTTAGGAGAGTTGGCTTGAATGATAAAGTAATTATTGAGTAAGAAATGTAAGAAAGAGAAAGAATTATTCCCTTGTCGGGCTGTATTCGTATATTGATTATCTCCCTTGCCGGGACGTAGAAGTTATTTTTGTTCTTCCCTTGCCAGCATTTGACTATTTACTTGTGTTTCCCTTGCCGGGACTTCTTTACTGTTTGTCTATCCCCTCGCCCCATTGGTCGTGAATGTTGCTTGGGTGAGGAAGCGTGATAAGGCACGAAGGTTGATGCCGTGGACGATTTGTGTTGAGAATATATAAATGCATGAAGGAACATGCCCTGATTTGATTACTAATGCACGAGGGTCATTTCATGCCATGATATGAGTTTTTATGTGAGGAAAAGCACGAAGGTTGATGTCGTGCACTTTATTTGATTATTTTGGTGAGAACGAGAGTAAAAGCACAAAGGATAGTGCCGTGCAAATTGTTGAAATTTTGCTCTCGTTGATATTGCAGCTGTACAATTTCACCTTCTATTTATTGAACATAAATCCGGACTGTTGCACCCCCAATAGCATGCTCCCCTCCCTCTTGACTGGTTCATTTCTGTATATATATATATATATATATATATATATATATATATATATATATATATATATATATATATATACTGAATTGCACATGTTTGTTTGGTAGTCTTGTCTAGCCTCGTCACTACTTCGCCAGGGTTAGGCCAGGCACTTACCAGCACATGGGGTCGGTTGTACTAATGCTACACACTATGAATTTGTTTGCATAGATCACGGAGCCGGAGCAGCTTGTGGACAGCAGCAGGAGCTTTGAGAGCTGAATTTTGTCAAGAGATTTCTAGGTAGCCTTGCTGACGTCCGCATGGCCCGGAGTCTCTTCTATCTTTGTTTTTCGTTTGTTGTCCTTGTACTGAAACAAACAGTATTGTGTTTTATTCAGACTTGGTATTTAGTATTCTTTAGACGATCGTGAGTTAGTGACTCCAGTCTTGGGTAGAGTTTGTAATTGAATTTCCTCACTTGCTTTCAGTTTATTTATATTTAAGACGTCTGCTTTTATATTAAATGTCATAATGTTTTAATATTGTCGATGCTTACTGAAAGAGATAATAATTAATTAGCTTTTCTAGCTCATAATAATAGGCGCCATCACGACTCCCGAGGGTGAGAAATCCTGGTCATGAGATGTTCAAATATTGTTGTTGCATTTAAACTTGCTTCCCACTTTTTGGAAATGAGTTGTATGTGATTTCTTCAAGAGGAAGAGTGAAATGCACGAATGGTGTTTTTGTGCATATGAGTGAGAGTGAAATGCGCAAAGGGTGTAATCGTTCTTGTGAGGAAGAGTGATTGTGCACGAAGGGTGTTTCTATGCCTTATTTGCATATTGTGTTATTGCTCGAGTGAACGTGAGGATATGCACATAGGGTTTTTCCATTCTTGTTATTATTTTATAATATGAGAATGAGAGTAAAAACATCAAGGGTGATGTCGTGTAATTATTTTACATTATAATGTGAGGATGTGAGTCAAAGCATGAATGGTGATGTCGTGCAACTTTGTTGATTTCATTGCTCTTTACTTTGATATTTGGAATGTGGACTTTGCTTTGGGGTTTCGTTATTTACTTTTTGAAAGAAGCTTACTCAATGATACTTTATGTTATGTTTCCGTTTTATGCTCCATTTACTCGTGTACTTGTTATCCTTTTTCCCTTGTCATTATCCCATTGCTATATTTGACATTTTATATGTGTTTTATTACTTATTGTTATATAATTGCACATGTTCATTGTAGATGTCTTGTATGAGCCTTGTCACTATCTCATCGGCGTTAGACTCGACACTTACTGAGTATATTGAATCGTTTGTACTCAAACTAATACTTCTGCACTTCTAGTAAATATCCGGATATCGATACAAACAGAGTCCCGATAAGTTCTTAGAAGATATTGGGCAAGTGATTCGAGGTAGTGATTCAATCTGTTCGCAAACCTTGAGGCATCTTCTTACTTCTATTGTATTTTTTCATTTTTCGAACAGTATTGTATTTCCTTCAAAACATTGTATGTAGTAAACTCTAGAAGCTCACGTACTTGTGGATCAACATCTTGGGATGGTTTTCGTTAGATGTTTATAGACTTATTATGTTTATCTCCAAATTGTTTTTATGCTATGTTATAATCATGTTGTTAGTCCTTTACTGCAGTTCTTTCACATTTTTCTGTTGTAAGTTGGCTTGCCTAGCAAGTAGTATTAGACGCTATCACGGCCATGATTGCTTGAAATTTTGGATCGTGATAGGTGACTCTAGTAGGGGATACTATATATGTAAATAGAATTTATAAAGACTATGTGATATTGTTCAAGGCAAGAACGCCATATTGATTTCAATGTGATTATGTGTATGGATATTGCCATCATGTTATGCTTCATGTTGATTGCCATGCTACGCTTATACATTTTGATTTTCCTGGAGAACCTTGTTTAGTATGTAAAGGCATAATTCCTCTGACCCAGTGGAAGATAATATCTCATGTAAGAGCATGTTGAATGATTAATAACGGATGTATGGCTGTTATTGATACCGTTCATGATACCAAGCGCTTAATGTCATTATTGATAGTTTTCCAGTGGTTCGAGAATTTGCTGATGTTTTTTAGAAGATTTACCTAAGCTACCTCCAAGCAGAGAGAGATGGACTTCAGTATTGATTTAATGCCAAGAACTCAACCTATCTTTATCCCTTCATACTATATGGCTCCAACTGAGTTGAGAGACTTCAATATTCAACTTCAAGAGCTACTTGATAAGTGGTCCATCATGCCTAGTGTATCTTCTTGGGTTGCACATGTTGCTCCTGGCAAGGGTGGAAAAAACTTGTTTCTCCCAAAAGCATACGCAAATATACGTGGTCCTGCAAGTGATATAGGATTATAAGTCCAAATATCATATCCATAGGGACTTGTGATTAACTATTTACTAAATTAAACTAAGACAATAAGTCTATTCAAGCGACTTTCTAAAGTATATTTAACTAAAACTAATCTAGAGTAGTAAACTAAGTGATTAAAGGAAATAAGTCTACAATCTTAGAGATGTATTCAGTGAGAGAAAAATATTCCGGAGCTATGGGTTAGCTAGAAATCCCGTTGAGTTTTTCACTTACATTGTCTAGTTAATTTATCTTGTTTATTGATTGACAAGGTTAATATTACTCGTAGTATTTTTCCCGAGTTACTACTCGTCTATTCATGCTAACATAAGGCCTATATCCCAATTGAATTAGGATTAACAAGAACTCACTAGTAATTCATGTATAATACTCAAGAATGGTTATTAGGTTTATCCCTACCTTAACCGCAAAATTGTTCCCGATACTTAGGTTCAAGATCTTTCTCAACTCATTCCTATATGGAATCTTGAATTCCCTCTCTCGAATTCAATCCCGGATTTGTAGATAGCATTCAATTAGTGATCAAGAAATCAAATAATTAAGCTTAAGATAAAATAATAAACTAAAATGATAAATCAATAAAAAAATTCAAACTTCAAACTATAACGTTCATGTAGCTGTAACGACCCGATCGGTTGTTTTAAGAATTTATTCCCTAATACCGCATTAATTGCTTCCCCCATATTTGTTTCTGCTATTTTGATTTTCTAGGATGTTTGGTTTTGAGTTTCGAATGTTTTGGGACACTTAGTCCCTAAAAGAGAGCTTAAGCTTTATAATTTGGACCGTAATCGGAGGAGTGTGAAGACAACCTCATAATGAAATTTCGTCAGTTCCGTTAGCTCCATTGGGTGATTTTGGTCTTAGGGGCGTGTTCGGATTGTGTTTTGGAGGTCCATAGTTTAGTTAGGCTTGAAATGTCGAAACCCAAATTTTTAAAGTTTCTGGTTCGATAGTGAGATTTTGTTATCGGTGTCGGAATGGATTTCCAAAAATTGAAGTAGGTTTGTAGTTGTCATTTGTGACGTGTGTGCAAAACTTCAGGTCATTCGGAGTTTAATTGATAGGTTTGGGCTTCGTTTGTGGAATTTGAAAGTTCCTAAGCTCTTAAGCTTGATCCGAAGTTTATTTGGCGTTTTGGTGTTGTTTTGAGTGATTCTAAGGCTCAACTAAGTTTTAACAATGTTATGCGAGGTGTTGTATGTTTGGGTTGAGGTCCCCGAGGGCCTCGGGTGTATTTCGGGTGAGTTTTGAGCAAGTCCAGGCAATACCAGAACTCTATTGGTTCTTGTGCTTAAATTTACAGCTGGGGTGGAAGATTTACCGCTGGGGGCGGTGATTTTACCACTGGGGCAGAAAATGGTCTGCTGTCCCTAGTCATGAAGAATCTGCAGGTCGTTGGTCCAATTTTGGAAGCCTATATCTTTTGATATACAAAGAATTTTGAGATGATTCACAATCGAAAGTTGCAGCCCTTCATGTCTAGTTCCCATGAAGGTAAAGAAATCATAATTTGGAAATTAGTAGAGAATGTTATGGCCAAAATACTAAAGCATGTCACTACAGTCAACATTTTTTTATTCATCGATGGATTTACCGCGATCAGCAGTGATTTTTTCGTGTTCAGCAGTGACGGAATCCGGAAGGCGCATTATAAATACGATATTTGGGGTTTTATTTCGTATTTTGACCTAGAGAGCTTGGCATTTGGTGATTTTTTCAAGGGATTTTCAAGAAAACCATCGGGATTTGGGCCATTTGGAGTTGGACACTCATGGAAAGAATGTGGTATAGATTTGATTGAGTTGGTTCGAGGTAAGTGGAATGTCTAACCTTGTGGGGGGGACATTCCCCCTAGGATTTGGTATTATTCTTATATGAATGTTGTGTACGTGAGATGACGAGTGTGTACACGTGCTAATTGTTGGAAACCCATTTTTCATTAAGTAAATTAACTGTGTTTCTTTTTTCTTGAAATTTTTTTGTATTTTAAGTATGATGAGTAGTTTAGGGAAGCATGCCTACGTGTATTAATTGTCCTATCTGCTTAAATTGTTTATGTGAACTCTGTGAAACATGTTAGAATAGAAATCTGAGTTTCTTGGTACAGACTTGAATGAAATTGTGGATTCTTTCCTCGATATTTTTGTGTTTTATATTGGGACTAAGGATGAGTATTCCGGGAGATCCTCTGCACATATATTAATTTTTATGTAGTGCAGGATATCAAGAGATCCCCAGCATATATATTGAGGATACCAAGAGGTCCTCGAGATACCAAGAGATCCCCAGTATATATATTGAGGATATCAAGAGATCCTCAGGATACCAAGAGATCTCTAGCACAAATATTGAGGATACTAAGAGATCTCCGAGTATTTACGTTTGAGACTACGTGATGGGATCCCGGGAGATCCCATGACGATGTTTATGTGTACTGAGTGTATATTTGTCTTCTATTTCTTCTCATTTTCTAATATTGTTTTGATTATATTGTTTCACTTTGCATTGTATTACTTTGCCTGATATTTTATAACCAGTAGGGCACTGATTGAGGTTAGGCTTGGCACTTATTGGGTACCGCTATGGTGTACTAATGCCCTTTCCTGCACATGTTTTCCGTCTGCAGATCTAAGTACATCAACTCAGCCATATTGTAAACGAGGCGAGGCGATATCTAGAGACTTTGAGGTACATTTGTCGCATCCGCAGACCGAGGAGTCCATATCTACTCTCTCATTTAGTTATAGCCCTTCTGTATATCTTCCTTGTTTATAGAAATTTCTAGAGTTAGAGACTTTTATGTACTCTTAGCTTGTGATTAATGGGGTTCCGGATTTTGGGAGTGTTAGGTTGAGATTCTTATATTGTTATATATCGGGACTGTTTCATTTTATTATCTCAGTTTTAATTGTTTTCCTGCCGCAATTGCTTCTTTTCCGCATTTGTTAGGCTTACCTAGTCGTAGGGAATAGGTTACATCATGACTGTTGACGGAGGGGGAACTTGGGTCGTGACAGTAGCACTCCACAACTCTAAAACTAATAAACTACGAATTAAAGAAAGGGAAGAGAAGAAAACTAGTTAGAAGCCTTCTCCAAGTCTGGTTTTTGTTCTCCGCTCCAAAGTGACATGTTCTTCTCTCAAATATATGTTACATCCCCTCCAAATTAGGTCTAGGACCCTTTTTATACGAGTTGAGATTGTGTAGGACCAAAATAAGATTGTTGCGCAAAAAATAAGAAAAGCAACACATCGTCCAGGCCAGCGCCTTAGCGCCTGAAACAGTGAGCTTTGCGATTTGAATCCTACATATGCCAGGTACGATTTTTGCCTTCTTTCACTATTTGCTTTAAATTGAATTTCTCTTTCTTTCTTTTCTTCAAACTTTGGGAGAGGGGGGACACCAAAGGGTGTACCCACTTTTTTTTCTTCATTTATTTTTCTCTCTTTTTTCTTCCTCGTTTTATATAATTTTACTCCAAATCTCTTCATCTTCACAATGCATTATTCCTATACAGTTAAAATATAATATTAAGCAAAAAGTAATATAATTAATACTCAAAAGATAATTAAAAGTATTAGAATGTGAGGCAACAATGGTTAAATATATGCATTTATTACCGAACATTACCACCCTCACACTTAAATGTTTACTCATCCTCGAGTAAGCATTAAAATCACTCTCAATAAAGCAAGCCTAGAAATACCATCACTACCGTTGATACTAACAACTATGCCATATAGCAACTCAAAATATCAGATATACATTTCATGATCAACGTGCAAGATGTACATGTCACAAACAAACAACAAACGTCTAATCTCCTAACCTCGGAGAGGGACTCTAACTCACCACATTTAAGATCACTCACCAACTCTGTAAACTAAAGCTAATAACATTACCCATTTTTCATGAAATAAGTGCATTCACAAGAATAAATAGTTCATATACTAAAAGAAAATAATGAATATAATTTAACGACTTAGCATCAAAGACAACTCTAGAACTTACAAACGAATTCACATCTATACACAAAGAACCATAGGCTTGCCAATTATGTACACTTTTACTAATTAATTATGCTCGAATAGAATCAAATAGGATTTTAACAGGTTGTAATATTGGCTAGGGGACGAGTAGGATAACTATATAATTATGACTTAGACTTCCCTAAGCACTTTGCATTTTAAACTTTATCACCCATTATTTTCATCTCTTGATTTATTTTTCAATCCTCTCTTCATCCATTGTTTCATAAATATTTCCCTCATATTAAGAACGTCTTAATTGTTTTTTCAATGCAACTTTTTTCATTCTTTTTTTTTCACGTCACATTCTTTTCAAGAGGGCCTTTTCATCAATTTTTAGATATCGCTGCCCCTCTTTTTTTTTACTTAATCATCCTTTTTTTAAAATTTATCAATTATTATCACAGTCTAAGCAACAATTCTCAAGGAAGCAGGGTGCAAAAACTACAGATTCAACCCAAGAATCAAGGCAAAAATACGGCTTCTAAACAAAAAGCTACAAACTCAAAGGGCTAAATAGTGGTAAAATATTTGAAAAACCTAAATTCACAAGACATATCAAAGAAAGCCTGTTATCATCTTCTAAACAAAGCAACACTTTATTTTGCTACAATAAGATGCAGGCCAAGTTCTAGACTAAGATGTAAAACATGAAATACATGTATGAAATCCTCACCCCGACATGGCACAAGTATCAATAAAGATGGATCAATTCTACTCTAATACATACATGATTATAGCGAACAACAAAATAAGAATAAGCTATATACAGAGTCACAACCCTGAGCATAAGTATCAGAAAGTCTGTTATTTTATTAATTACTCAAGTATTCATAGGAAAGTACTACTCAAGATCAGTCCTAAATATGCAAATGTCAAACAAGTCACAAAGGTTTTTCTTCTCCCTCTTTCATTACTCCTAAAAAAATCTAATCATAAAAATAAAAAAGTTTACCTAGACGCCTCAACCCCATTTTAAGTCATTATTTTTCCGTCTATTCAGACCTTAGAATCCTAAAACACTCTCTCAAGGTTCTCCCATTATCCAAGACCCAAACAAAGGGCAAATGACACAAATCAAGTAGGAATCCCGTGGCGCTAGTAAGTTTCTTATTCGTTTTGTTGTTGCTGATTTTTGTGTTGTTCCAGCTCGTGTGGGTGGTTGTTTAAGTGGTTTATGTTCTGTAAATACTCCTTCAAGTTTTTAATACAAACCTTGTGTGGTTTCAAGTCTTGTAAAGTGATTCTAGTACCGAAAAACCATAACTGATTGCTAGTTTCGCCTTCTTGTTCTTGTGGCAGCATTGGAGGGATATTTTGAGTCAATTACGGTCAAATTGGAGTTATTATTTCTGCTTAAAGGTAAGGAACCTATTACCCTACATGTATTTAAGATTATCCAAGTTACGGCTAAGTCATTGAAGCTAGAACTTGTGAGATATCTATCAAAAGACTTGTTAGTAATGTTGTTGGTTGGTAGATTATAGGCTTAGTATGATTATTTTTTATGCTGTTTGGTGATTGTTTTAACTTGTGGAAAGTCATATAAATAGGTATGTGTTGTTCGTTTCATCATAAAATAGGTTGTGGTCGATATGTAATAGTTACGACGCTTAAGGGATAACAATAGTATCATTTCTCTTATTGTAAACTAAGGAGTTGTGACATTTGCATAGCTTGAGGTTGGACAGTATATACAAGGTATGTGAGGCCTCTTTCTTTCTTTTGCACGATTCTGATTGTACATAATGTAATGAACGAGCTTCCAAAGATACTCTACTCTTAGAAGATAGTAGTACTTACGGTGTTTCCCTTCTTATGGAAATATTGATCTTGATGTTGCTTCTCTTATTCTTATGTTATCAATGTTGTTGGTACTTCCTAATTTTTATAAGATTCATGGTGAAGAGTTAGTCCTAATAACGTATACGAAGGATACCGACCTTACGTCACTCTGAAAGGTTCAGAATGTGATTCTAATAAGTCCACATGTATTATTATATGTATCTATTTTATTCTACCGAGCCGCACTATAATCGGCCGGGTACAGCACCTGTTGTGCAACCACTGATCAGTTGGATTTTACCGAGCACCGCGTGGAGGGATACGATTCTACCGAGCTTTATGATGGCCGGGGTGATACGATATTATGATGATCATGCCTACAAAGGCGTATGTGTTAAAAGTGTGTGTGTGTGTGTGTGTGTGTATATATACATTTCAAGTCAGTAGCCCTCAGAGGTGCCCAAATATATAGGTTGTATATTTTCTATCCCTGTTTATATTATTGTTCTCATTTATGCTTTCCTGCCTTACATACTCAGTACTTTATGCGTACTGGCGACCTTTTTATTTGTGGACGATGCATGTCGGGTTGCAAGTCCTGATTGACATATAGACACAGCTCCCCACCACAGTAGGTTGCCCAGTTCAACGGTTATTGGCGAGATCTCTCTCCGGACGTGTCGTAGTCTTGGAATGCATTTTTGTTGTAGACATTATGGGTTTGTCGGGGTCCATGTTCCAGCAATATTGTAGCACTCATATTCCTTTAGAGGCTCATAGACAGATGTCGACTCATGTATAGTTTGGATTGCCTTGTCGATTGATTTTTATTGTATAGTCTCTCATGGAAGCTTGTCAGCTTGAACCTTATAATAGCTTCATGACAGCCTTGTCGGCCAATATTTGTCACAGCCCCAGTTCGCCTCCGTGAACTATCGTGACGGCACCTAATCTCTACGACTAGGTAAGCCTAACAATGCGAAAAATGAACAATTTGCGGAAAGAAGTAATTAAAAACCGAAATAACGAAGTGAAACAATAATTAAGATGTCGCTTGGCATATACAATACAAACTCTCGAAACTAACAATATTTTCAAAAACCCGAAATCTCATGAAACCAAAAGCTTTTGAATGTCTACAAGTATCTAACTCCATAATTTCTAACAAAAGAAAATGCACAAGGGCTAATACTTAAAAGAGAGAAGTAGAAAGGGACTCCTTGGTCTACAGACGCGACAGATATACCTCGAAGTCTCTGAAGCCTCGCCTCAAGGATGATGGGACTCAGTCGAAGTACCTAGATCTGCACATGAAAAATATGGTCAGAAAGGTATGAGTACACCACAACGGTACTCAGTAAATGCTAAGTCTAACCTTGGTCGGGCAGTGACGATGAAGGTCAGGACCTATTGAGGTTAAATAGAATACAAGATATAACAGTATAGAATGAGACAATATAACTAAGTGCAATAGTAAGAAGTAACACGGGATAGAAAGAACAACAACAGCTATAACAGAGACAATGAAATCACGGAAAGGAATACAGCTCAACATAGAGATGACAACCGGAGATCTCCCATGATCGCGTCCTGTAGACCCAAATATAAATATCCAGTGGATATCTCGGGATACCGTCCCATATATATATATATATATATATATATATATATATCCAATATCTCTCTACAAGAATCCCGATCCGTAGTCCCAAATATAAATGACTAGTACTGGCGGAATCTACTGGGTGTAGTCCCGTAGTTCCAGTATAAAAGTGCAGGGGGATCTTCCGGAATACAAATCTGTAGTCCCAAAGTAAACATACAGGGGCACCTTTCGGGATACCGTCTCGTAGTCCCAAAGTAAATACACAACAGCAACACAAAGGATGCTCAATTCAATGCAAATTTAATACTAAGGTAAAACGGAAAATTCTAACCTATCATGATGTACATAATCCAAATAAGGCAGTTTAAGCAAATAAGCCAATTAAGTCACTTAGACAAGCTTTCCTAAGCTAACAACGGGTCTAAATTACAAGTTGTATAAGTAGGAGAAGAAACACAATTATAAGTATTTAGTGAAAAATGGATTTTCAACAATTAGAAAAAGTACGCACTTGTCACCTCACGTATAAGGCATTTCAAATATCAAGAATACCAAATCCTAAGGGGAAGTCCCCTATACAAGGTTAGGCAAAGCACTTACCTCGAACCGGCTCAAAATCAACCTGAAACCACATTCTTGCCATGAGTACTCGACTCCAAATGGTTCAAATCTATTCAATTCAATTGCATAATGTAAATAACACTTCAAGTAACAGATTCTATAAATAAATTATAAGCTAATACGCGAAATAACGTAAAATGACCAAAACACCCCTCGGGCCCACATCTCAGAATCGGGTAAATTTATATTTTCAGAATCCTCATACTCTCACGAGTTCATGCATACCAAAATTATAAAAATCCACTGTCAAATTCCCAATCAAAACTCAAAATCTAGTTCTAAGAACTTTCTTCAAAGTTTTTCTCAATTTTCATCTCCAATACGAAATTAAATGACAAAACTAAGATTAGATTATAGGAATATAACTAGAAAGGAATTAGGAATCAATTACCCACTGATTTCTTCTTTAAATTCCTCCCAAAATCGCCCTCTCCCTAGCTCGCAATCAATTTTCTAACTTTTGAAACTAAACCATCGAAATTCTTATTTTCTGCCCAGTAAATCCGCATCTGCGAGCAAAAAGAGAAATGAGACTTTTATTTTGATCGAATTTTCTATTTTATATATTTTACTTTTACTTTTACAAAAATTTTACAAAAAATGGGAATTTTTTCTTGTTGCTTGAATATTAACTATTCAATTACAATGAAATATTACAACTATAACAGGCTTTTTAGTTTTCAAATTCAAATTCGTTGGAACAAAAAAGGCCCGGATGGGTACTGAACAGACCAGGCCATGAGAATAAGAGGGTCCTTTCGAACAAAATCAAGACAAAGAAAAGAGGTCTTCTTTATTTTTCTTGATATTTTTGGCTCTTCTGAGCCCTTCCTTTAATTTAGATAAAGAAATAAAGGAAATTGATGATAAAAGTTGCACATATCTATATAATATAGAAAGAATAAAAGAGAGAAAGAAAGATTCTTTCCTTTATCTTATGTGCTATCTCATGTAGTAATTATCTTTTTAAATTGGGAGAGATGGCTCAAAATACCGCTTTTGCGGTTGAGGAACCGCTTCTGCGGTTCTCACTTAAAACTCCATTTCTGCACCTGCGACCCAGATTCCGCATCTGCAGTCCCGCAGGTGTGGTAACCCGTCCGCTTATGTGGTCCCTGCTCTACTTCTTCTTGTCATGTTCTGTGGCTTGATTCTGCATCTGCGGGAGTCGCACTTGCGGCCTGTCAACCGCAGATGTGGTTATGAGAGCAGTCATAAACTTCAACTGCAACTCAATTTTTCAAATATTTCCATCAACCATCGAAATCATCTTCAGCCCCCCCCCCCCCCACACACACACACACACACCTGAACTAAAAGCATGAGCAAGTCATCTATCACTATCCAAACTTATCTAATCCTTAGAAAACCTCAAACAACATTGAAACATCGAATTAACCATGGATTCAAGCCTAAGAACTCCAAAAACTCTCAATGTACGCTTTCGAGCAAAAAGTCTATCAAACATCGTCCGAATGACCTGAAATTTTGCACAAACGTCACATTTAACACTACATAGCTACTCCAACTTCCGAAATTCCATTCCAACCTTTAGAGCAAAATCTCACTATTGAACTGGAAACTTCAAAAATTCAACTTTCGGCACTTTAAGCCTAAGTAAGAGAGGGACCTCCAAAACACAATCTGGTCACGCTCCTAAACCCGAAATCACCCAACGAAGCTCACGGAACTAAGGGAATTCCATTTCGAGTTTGTTTTCACACTACCCCGACTACGGTCCAAATTCTAAAGATTAAGCTCTCCTTTAAGGACTAAGCGCCCCAAAACATTCCGAAACTCAAAACTGAACATCACGGCAAATCAAAATAGCAGAAACAAACATGGGGAAGTTAATAGGGGATTAGGGCGTTAACTCTTAAAACGACCGGTCGGGTCGTTACAATATTATATATGTCGATGCCATTATGTATCATTGTTGGTTGTTTAGGATTCATGTCTACCATTTATATTGATCTCGTCGGCCCCTTACAGATAATAAGAAAGGTTAGATAAAATGTGTGTTGGTGCTCGGCAGGTATGGCCCGAGTGCCAGTCATGGGCCCCCAGTTTGGATCGGGTCGATGGCGTATAGACTTACTTTGCCTTTGAGGTTGTACGTTGTTCATCATGTGTTCCATGTGTCTATGCTTAGACGATATTTTCGTGACAATAGCCATAAGATTCAGCTCGAAGTGTTGGAGCTCGATAAAAACTCAACTTATGAAGAAGGTCTGACAGCTATTTTTGATAAGCAAATGCAACAATTGAGGTTGAAGAAGGTTGCTTCATTTAAAGTAATTTGGTGCAACCATCCAACAGAGGAAGCTACATATGAGTCGAGGCAGACATACAAAATATATACCTATAATTATGTATGCTTCTATACATCATTGTGTATTGTGTATGCTTCTTGATATAATTGGAGGACTGTGTATGCTTCAGTGGGATATTGTGTATGCTCCATCACATATTTGAGGCATTATGGTGCCATCGTGGACTCAATCTTGATTGTTTCCTTCGCTATTATTTATGACAAGTCCGTAGGATACTGTGTTGAGATTTGTGTACTCTTGCTGAGTAATTCTTATTATATATATATATATATATATATGACAAGTCCGTAGTATACTGTGTTGAGATTTGTGTACTCTTGTTGAGTAATTCTTATTAACTCTATATATATATATATATATATATATATATATATATATATATATATATATATATATATATATATATATATATATATATATATATTGTGTATTGTGTTGTTGTATAACTAGTATGCTTATTACATTATGTTTGTTGTGTGTTAGTATATTTTTTTAACACTTCTGTCAGGGGTATTCAAAGAAATAGGTCGAGGATCTTACTGGTTATATTTACATATACTTCACTCTTTAGTTGCATGTCCATGAAAATACAATTGCTAGGGACGAGACTATACTCAACAAGAGTACACAAATCTCAACACAGTATACTACGGACTTGTCATATATATATATATATATATATATATATATATATATATATATATATATATATATATATATATTGTGTATTGTGTTGTTGTATAACTAGTATGCTTATTACGTTATGTTTGTTGTGTGTTAGTGTATTTTTTTAACACTTGTGTCAGGGGTATTCAAAGAAATAGGTCGAGGATATTACTGGTTATATTTACATATACTTCACTCTTTAGTTGCATGTCCATGAAAATACAATTGCTAGGGACGAGACTAGTAGCTGGCGAGCTTGTTCAACCTGATTCTATTGCTGAGGTAAGCCACTCCATTGATCGCGGAGGCCATCATTCCAACTTTATTAAGAGCATGTTTGGAAAGCCATTTAGGAACTGGATTTGAGTGTAAATGGGTGTAATTACACAGTTTGGCATATTTATTTGGTCAAACAATTACTTGGTCAGCATAGAATTGGGTGTAATTGGATGGATATAATTATACTCTCCAATTCTCAAAGGCGAGGTAAAAATTGGTGGTAATTACACAATGTAGTTACAAGATTGCTTTTTAGTTTCTTGCCTTTCTGTTTTTATTTATTTTATTTTCTTTATAACTTTTTATTTCTATTATTTTACTTTTTAAATTTTATTTCTACTTTTATTTATTTTTTGAAATTTAAAAATATATTTTTCTTTGTATATTATTTATCGTTTATTTCTCTACCTTTACTTCTTGTGATTCCGTATAATTGCTTATATTTTATTTTTTATTTATTTTATTATTTTATTTTTTAAAACTACACCGCCTAATATTAGAAATAATAAGTCATTAACAAACTTGGCATATAGATGCAATTAACGTGAAATTTCATTGTTGAATGTGGTTATAAATTTGTTATGTTTTCTAATCTTAAGTTGTAATGGAACTTACCATGATTTCAATTTACTTGTTTTAGTAGTATTGGCTCATATTGCTTCTTGTTCATTTTTTAGTTAGAATTGATAGATTAGTTTTGTCAAACATGAATAATGTTATGACATTATATTTATAAATATTAATTTATTTTATCAAACATGAATTCCATGATGTTCTTACAAAACGTAGTTTTTAATTTTTGTAAGTATCTAAACTAAATATTATTAATTGGAAAATATATATATAAATTAATTTTACAACATTAATTATAAATATATAAATTAAAAATTAATGTATATTCATATAAATATATATCTTAAATACCAAATATAATATCATTTCTACTTATAAAATTCAAAAGCATATATTTATTATATTAACTTTTGAATTTTGGTAATTACTTCATTTAAAATTTAATTTAATTGTGCAACCAAACAATAAACTTGTAATTACGCTATAAAAAAAACAAGTCGTCGTAATTACACGACTATATAATTACTAGGCTGTATAATTACTATCTTGGTAATTACACCAATTCCAATTACCTTGTAGCTTTCCAAACAGACCCTAAATCTTTGCTAGTTATTTTCTTTATTTAAGGATTCACATGCTTGTCAGTTAATTAAATGCTCCATAATCTTAGTGTGAAATTTGGGCTAGAAATATCTTGTCTTGGGTGCTCATTGAATTTTTCTATCGATCATTTAAGGATTTGATTGGATAAATATTTCCTATTAAATAATTATTGATGAGTTTGAACTTGTACGTGTTACCTTTTAGTGCATGGGTGGTGTTAATGGGTGCCAATCCCATCTATAGTATAGTTTGGGACGTGATAAAATTAATCATGAACTCCTCCGAGAAGGCTTAATCACCACCTAACCTTTTTCTCGAAGGTTTTGCTTAGTAGGTGAGAGCAAAAGTGGAAGCTACTACCCTCTAAATGGCCAAGAATAATGAGAAGGGGCACCGTTTCAAATGTCTAAAACAATTTCGTGAAGTGAAGCTGCCCACTAAAACTGCAGTTCTCATTTACCCTTTATAGCGGCAATCCAGGCTTTAGATTAGGTGGTGATCTGAGCTTTAGATTAATCCTTCTTAAGCATCTTCCGAGTTCACTTCTTTTATATCATCCACGTCCACGTCATCTATGGGTATATCTTCACTCTCGTAATCAAAGGAACCTGAAAATGCAGCAAAACTAGGTAAAGATCAAACATCAAACTAGAAATAGGACTCAAATGTTATGAATCTAGCATACAAGATACATCTATGCTAAAAACACGTCAGCTATACTTGGTTAAATTGCAGAGTACCCGTGTTGGGAGTATAAAATGACTTTACAGAAGAAAATGTGAGTGCATATAAGGTAATATCCACAGTTTTCCCGCAGCAGAACACGAAATTGAAGGTCTCTACAGCTGCAGATAATGCACATTTTGAATCAGCCAAGAAAGGCAATTCAAAAAGAAACATGACTAAACTAAATATTTGTAGAAGTTCTAATAAGGAACGCAGGTAAAAGCTATCACTCTTCAAAGGACTACGGATAAGTTTTTTGCTTGTCAATTCTTAATGTACACCCAACGTACCTAAACTAACCAGAGCTTAAACTTTAGAAATCCTTAGCCACGGTCAAACACATTATATATTCAATTGTACTCTAAGATGGCCCTATATTTTATGCCAGAGAATTGTTTTTCAGGAGGAAAAGTGTAAAGGCTCTATTTATATGTCAGAGAATCGTTTTCCATGGAGGAAAACGTAAATAACCATTAATTCAAGTGTTAGAACTTGTGGTTTCTTCTCTTCCCTGTTTCATAATAAACAAATAGTAAAACTTCAACCATTATCAGGTGAATACAACTACAACAACAACTACCCAGTATATTCCCACAAAGTGGGGTCTGGGGAGGTGAATACAGATAATGGATCATAAATCACAAGACAGTAATTTTTCCGGCCAAATAGAGGAAGAACATTTACATCCTGAAACAAATGAGGCTGTACCTGCAGCAGGCTCCCTTGATTCTGGCATTTTATTAAGAAGATACTCGAGTTCTAGAAACTGTAATAGAGCTTCTGTCTGAGGATTTTTATAGAAACCTGTGAAGGAAACAGAAAGGAGAGAAAATCAACATCCACCGCTATAAACAATCTTACAACGTACTACTAGGTAGAGAAGAAGAACTAAAACTGCAGAAGTTACAATAGTATCCGATAGTTCGAGACTCCTACTGTCCATGCCAAAGAAACATTAAAAAATGAGAAAATCCTTGGTTTCTCTCTGGGACAGTTGCGAAACCGAAATGATTCACAGGAAGTTAACACCAGCATTTGCAGCAAAGCTTGGACATATATAACACGACTAAAACACTGGTATTACGAAAGCTGCAACAGGTGTACATAAAGAAACGCTCCTTTGCATTTACCAGAGATAACCACAGACTAAATCATTTTATGGTTAAAAGAAGTCAGATAAATAGGAGTCGAGAAAGATATTGATCGTAGATATAAAAGGGGGTGAAGTGGCTTTAAGATAAAACAACTCAACAACAACAACAACATTTTACCCAGTATATTCCCACAAGTGATGTTTGGGAAAGGTAGTGTGTACGTAGACCTTACCCCTACCTTATGTAGGTAGAGAGGTTGTTCCCGAAAGACTTTCAACTCAGGTAAGCATAGTATCAATAAAGAAATGCAATAATGAAAATGAACAAGTCATGAAAAGGAAACATAAACCATAGCAGGATATTAACAAACCAAAATAAAAGCAATATCAAGTTATAATAATCCAAGGATAAACCACGACTCGAGTAATATTAAAGCTACCGCTATGTAAAGTTAATCAACAAGACTGCCTACATAATGATCCGATATACTACCTACTAACCTTCTACTCTAATCTTCGACCTCCACAACCTCTATTAAAGATCATTTCTTCAGTAAGCTGAAGATGCGTCATATCATGCCTAATAACTTATCCCAATACTTCTTAGGTCTTCCTCTACCCCTCTTTAGACCCATCATGTGTAACCTCTCACACCTCCTTAGTGGGCCATCTAGGCATCTCATCATCACATACTCGTACCAACTCAGCCTCATTTCCCGCAACTTATCCTCCACAAGGGCTCACCTTGTCCTGAATGTCTTCATTCCTTATTGTTAGATATGTAAATAGTAGAACCCTAATCCAAAGTGTATTAGGAGTAGGTTAGGTTATGTGTATTATATATAGGGCTCATTGTATCATGTTTAATATCAAGAGTTATATTTTTCTCCCGTGCTTTCTCACATGGTATCAGAGCTACAGTGAGAATATTATAGCTGTGCGCCATTCCAGCTACTTCCGGGAAGAAAGACCTCGTCGCCGTGCAATTTTCCGGCGACTTAAGAGGCTGTCCGTAACTAAACTACCTTTTTTGTTGGTGTTGTGCAAAATCCGAGACCACCACAAGGTTCGGAAGAGAATTCCGACCAACCCCAGAAAAAATCACCGGAAAAGAACCATTCACGCGCCCCCACGCGCCGGCAACACCCTCGGCGCGTGAACCCACGCGTCGACGCGCGGCAGCTACAGTACTTTCCGGCCAGAATTTCTTCAGGACAGTTTGCTCAACCTTTTATTCCAAACCTATCCATATTTTTATTTTTCAATTCCGACAACTTTGAATTTTTCCGGCAACTACAGTACTTTTCCGGCAGCGCCAGTTGTCAGTTCTCTTTTTCAGTTTCAGCGAGTTTTCAGTTGATAATCCAAAGATGTCTTTGGGACTAGATGCTTTCGGGTCTAGAAACCAGGGTTCTGGCAGTTCCGGTATTATGATTACCTCAGAACCTTTAATGGGAGGTTCAAACTACCTAGCTTGGGCTTCGTCTGTCGAGTTGTGGTGTAAAGGCCAAGGTGTTCAGGATCATCTAACCAAGGAGTCTAGTGACGGAGATGAAAAAGCCAAAGCACATTGGGAGAAGATTGATGCTCAATTATGCAATATTTTGTGGCGATCTATTGATTCCAAGTTGATGCCCTTGTTTCGTCCATTCCAAACATATTATTTGGTTTGGGAAAAGGCTCGTACTTTATACACTAATGACATATTTCGTTTCTATGATGTGATATCGCGGATGACAAATTTAAAGAAATAGGAATTAGATATGTCTACTTACTTGAGTCAAGTGCAGGCAGTTATGGAGGAATTTGAGACGTTGATGCCAGTTTCTGCTAGCATTGCAAAGCAGCAAGAGCAACGACAAAAGTTGTTTCTAGTTCTTACTCTTGCTGGGCTTCCTAATGATCTTGACTTAGTACACGATCAGATTTTGGCTAGTCCGACTGTCCCCACAGTTGATGAATTATTCTCTCGCTTACTTCGCCTTGCTGCAGCACCAAGTCACCTAGTGAGCTCATCACAGACACTTGATTCATCTATCCTCGTCTCCCAATCCGTGGACAATCGGGCTTCTCACACTATGGAGTATAGACGAGGAGAAGGTCGTTTTGGAAGATCTAGACCCAAGTGTTCTTATTGTTATAAACTTGGTCACACTCGTGATGTATGCCATTCTATACATGGTCGACCAACAAAAAATGCTTATGTTGCTCAGACCGAGCCTACAGGTAACCAGGGATTTTCTGTATCTGAAAGGGAGTATAATGAGTTCCTTAAATATCGAGCAAGTAAGCAGACATCTCCACAAGTAGCCACTGTTGCTCAGCCTGATACTTCTGTTGCTGGTAATTCTTTTGCTTGTGTTTCCCAGTCTAGTCCTCTTGAACAATGGGTTGTGGACTCAGCTGCTTCTGATCATATCTCTGGTAATAAATCCCTTTTGTCAAATATTGTGTATTCACAGTTTCTTCCCAACGTTACTTTAGCTAATGGGTCTCAACCTAAAGCAAAAGGAGTTGGACAAGCAAATCCTCTACCCTCTGTCACTCTAGATTCCGTTCTTTATGTCCCTGGCTGTCCTTTTAATCTTGCATATATGAGTCGTTTGACTCGTGCCCTCCATTGCAGAATATATTTTATTGATGACTCTTTTACTACGCAGGACCGCAGTACGGGACAGACGATTGGAACAGGACTTGAATCAGACAGACTCTACTACCTTAACTCACTAACATCCTCTAAGGCCTGTCTAGTTGCAGATCCTCGAGACCTACTTCACAGTCGTTTAGGACATCCTAGCTTGTCCAAGCTTCAGAAGATGGTGCCTCGTTTGTCCAGTTTATCCACATTAGAGTGTGAGTCATGTCAGCTCGGGAAACATACCCGCGCCTCCTTTCCTCGTAGTATTGAGAGTCGTGCAGAGTCTGTTTTTCCTTTAGTTCATTCGGATATATGGGGTCCTAGTAGAGTATGTTCAACCTTGGGATTTCGTTATTTTGTTAGTTTCATTGATGATCATTCAAGATGTACTTGGATTTTCTTAATGAAAGATCGTTATGAGTTATTTCTTCCCGGATGTCGTTGGAATAACGCACAACGATAATTATCTCACCAAAGCTCTGATACCAAGGGATATACTCAGATATTTGGGCTTGATTACAGTGATACCTTCTCTCCTGTGGCTAAGATAGCATCAGTCCGACTTTTTCTCTCTATGGCTGTTGTTCGCCATTGGCCCCTGTATCAGCTGGACATTAAAAATGCATTTTTACATGGTGACCTTGAGGATGAAGTTTATATGGAGCAACCACCTGGGTTTGTTGCTCAGGGGGAGTCTCGTGGCCTTGTATGTCGCTTGCGCCGGTCACTTTATGGTCTAAAGCAGTCTCCTCGAGCCTGGTTTGGTAAGTTTAGCACTGTTATCCAGGACTTTGGCATGACTCGGAGTGAAGCTGATCACTCTGTATTCTATCGGCATTCTGATTCACGACTCTGTATTTATCTAGTGGTCTATGTTGACGACATTGTTATTACCGGCAATGACCCGGATGGTATTACTAAATTGAAACAACATCTCTTTCAACACTTTCAGACTAAGGATCTGGCACACTAAAGTATTTTCTGGGTATTGAGGTCGCACAGTCTAGCTTAGGTATTGTGATCTCACAACGGAAGTATGCCTTAGATATTCTTGAGGAGACAGGAATGACAGGTTGTAAACCTGTTGACACTCCAATGGATCCAAATTCTAAACTTCTTCCAGGACAGGGGGAGCCTCTTAACGATCCTGCAAGATATAGGCGGTTAGTTGGTAAATTAAATTATCTTACAGTGACAAGACCTGACATTTCCTTTCCTGTGAGTGTTGTGAGCCAGTTTATGGGTTCGCCATGTGATAGTCATTGGGATGCAGTTGTTCGCATTCTTCGGTATATAAAATCAACTCCAGGTAAAGGTTTATTGTTTGAGGATCGAGGCAATGAGCAGATTGTTGGATACTCCGATGCTGATTGGGCAGGATCACCTTCTGACAGACGTTCTACTTCTGGATATTGTGTCTTAGTAGGAGGAAATTTGGTATCTTGGAAAAGCAAGAAACAGAATGTGGTTGCTCGGTCTAGTGCAGAAGCAGAATATTGAGCAATGGCTATGGCGACATGTGAGCTAGTTTGGGTTAAACAGTTGCTCAAAGAGCTGAAATTTGGTGACGTTAGTCAGATGGGACTTGTGTGTGATAATCAAGCTGCTCTTCATATTGCGTCAAATCCAGTGTTCCATGAGAGAAATAAGCACATTGAGATTGACTGTCACTTTGTCAGAGAAAAGATACTCTCGGGAGATATTGCTACAAAGTTTGTAAAGTCAAATGATCAGCTTGCAGACATTTTCACCAAGTCCCTCACTGGTCCTCGTATTAACTACATATGTAACAAGCTCGGTACATATGATTTATATGCACCAGCTTGAGGGGGAGTGTTACATATGAAAATAGTAGAACCCTAATCCAAAGTGTATTAGGAGTAGGTTAGGTTATGTGTATTATATATAGGGCTCATTGTATCATGTTTAATATCAAGAGTTATATTCTTCTCCCGTGCTTTCTCACACTTATCATGTCTCACCTCAACATCCTTAGTTCCGCTACTTTCAACTTCTGGTGGAAGTTCTTAACTGACTAATACTTAATATAACATAATTGGTCTAATGTATAACTACTTTTAAGTTCTGGTGACACATTCTTATCACACAAGACACCGGAGGCAAGCCTCTACTTCATCCATTCTGCTCCAATACGGTGTGTGACATCCTCATCGATATACCGTTACCTTGGATTACTAACCCAAAATACTTGAAACTACCTTGCTTGGGGATGACTTAAGTATCAAGTCTCACTTCCACTACATCCTCGGGAGTTAAGCTATTGAACTTGCACTCCATGTACTTTGTCTTAGTCCTGCTCAACTTGAACCCTTTAGATTCCAAGGTTATCTCCAAACCTCCAGCCTGACGTTAACTCAATCTCGCATCTAGAAACTCAGCACTATATCATCTGCGAATAACATGCACCATGGCACCTCTTTAATGTGCCGCGTAAATACATCACCACGATGAATAGGACCGGGCTAAGTGTTTATCCCTAGTGTAACCTCATCATGACAAGGAAGTATCCCGAGTCTTATCCTATTGCCCTAACCGGGTCTTAGCTCCATTATAGATATCCTTAATCACTCTAATGTACGCTAAAGGGATACCTCTCGCCTCCAAACACCTCAATAAAACTTCTTTGGGAACTTTATCGAATGCTGTCTCAAGTTCAATGAACACCATATGGAAGTCCCTCTTCCTCTCCCTATAATATTCCACAAACCTCCTTATAAGATAAATGGCTTTTGTGGTTGATCACCCCGGCATTAATCCGAACTGGTTCTCGGATATAGACATTCGCCTCCTTACCTTCATCTCCACCACCATCTCCCAAAGTTTCATAGTGTGATTTAACAGCTTGATACTCATGTAATTGTTGCAATTTTGGATATCCCCCTTGTTTGTATAAGGCAGGATCATCGTACTCCATTCTCAGGCATTTTGGATGTCCTAAAAATAAGATTAAATAGGCCTTTGAGCCACTCCAAACCTGCCCAACCGCACTCTTTCATAACTCTACCGGAATCTTGTCGGACTCGGTCGCTCTTCCCTTGTTCATCCTACGCATAGCCCACTCCGCCTCATCGGCCTTTATCCGTTTATAATACCCAAAATCTAGGCGACTCTTGGAGTGCTCTAGATCAGCTAGCATAATGTTCCAATCCTCATCCTCGTTCAAGAGTCTGTGAAAGTACATTTGCTATCTTCATCTAATAAGCACCTCTTCTACCAATACTTTTTCTTCCTCGTCTTTGATGCCTTCATGTGGTTTAGGTTGTGGACCTTTCTCTCTCATCTTGGCTAGCTTATATAGCTTCTTGTCCTCGCCTTTGCCCTCATGTTCTTCATACAAACGTCCAAACATTGTTGTCTTCACCGACGTGACCGCTAACTTCGGTTCCCTCTTAACCGTCTTGTACCACTCCATATTGTCCTCTTCTCTTCTTTGCTCTCTAACAACTTCAAATACGCCGCCTTCTTAAGAATAAAACAACTCGATGTTGTAAATAGTGATAGACTAACAACTAGAGCAACACCTTTTAAACATTCTCTTCAGACCACCATCTGAATGAATGCTTCATTTCAAATATAGTTGTTCAAGTTTACCGTTTTAAGAGAAAACCAATGATTTAGCATGCATCAGGAGCACAGATTGCTCAATGACAAGTGAGATCACAAATTACTTTTTGGTTTATTTAGATGTTTGGAAGTATTACAGTATTCACATCTTTTAATTGTATATCATAAGTGGAAGAGTTTATGCTTTAGGAAAGATAGACATTAGTTTGGCCTGGTAAAAATGGAAAGCATGGCATTCAATTTGAAATAGCATTACGGTTAACTGTATTCAGAGACTTAAAAATGAAGATACCAGTTAGCTTCTAGACAGATTTCAACCTCACTTGTTGAATAGTTCCAAATAAACTCATTTTTTTTATTCTAGATGACGATGACAAACTCAATCGACTGCACCAAGCATCTTATAACACAAAAGAAACTAAGCACATAGATAATGTCCTGGTATACAGATCATCACCGTGGAAGACACCATTAGCAACAGGGTGAGAAGGATTGTAGCACGGTGCAGTCTGAACAAATTCAAATGGTTTGGATCCCCTTGTCTGCAGCTTATTTCTTACAAACTGGTGGCATTGTTCTGTGTCAAGATGTACATCACTACAATATAAAATGAGGTGAGTTGTGTACAAGCTGGTTTCCTGAAATGCAATAAAAACAGAACTAAGAAATGTACATACCTATAGTTCGCACGCCTGGTTGTCAAGGGCAAGACAGCATTATACTTTCTTGTGATTGCCAACCATTCTTCATCAAATTGAAGTTCATGAGGTCCTGGTCCAGACTCAATTTCAATAACCTATGAAGCGCAGCCACCCAAATCAAAACATTAACTTTATGTGCGAACTGTAGGAAAGGTCCGTAAACAGGGTGCAGAGAAATACCTGCAAAAACTTTCTACCAGGGAGGCACTTGTCAAGGGCAAGAAACTTTGTGGAAGGACCATCCTTCTCATGCTGAACTAAAGCAGCAAATTTGCAGTGCAGATGTGCAGAAAACCAGTAAGAAGGCCTCAACTTTGCCAGTAATTCTGCAGCAGGTCTGCTTCCCAGAGTTCCTTCCTGAATCTGAAAGACTACATATCTTAAATTATCAGAGCATTAAGGGATCGAAAAAATAAAATATATATAATTCTGGCTTCAGAAGACGAATATGACACAAGCACAAAGAAGTCAAAGGAATATACACACATAAATGTGCTACTTATGGCTTCAACACAATTTCTATCAACATAATGGATATCAAGATATGTTCTTGGCGTAGAGAACTAACAGGAAGTCCAAGGATAACAAAATATTAGACCAAAGAGTCGTCCAGTTAAATGTGAAAGGGAAGACGACAAGTGAGACAATCAGGTTGCTCCAGCGATAAAACACTCCGCTCCAACCAACCAAGAGGTTGGCAGTTCGAGTCACCAAGGGAGCAAAGTGCGTTCTTGGTAGCATCCATTCTTGACTTACAGGGAGGAGGTTTGGGAGGTCGGTTTACTATATCCGGGGAACCAAAAAATGGACAATAGTAGTGCTCTAGGACGTGCTGAAACCCCTAGAAAGGAATGCCATGGAAAAACCACTAACTTAAGCTGGAGGCAGAAAAGCACACTACACAAGACTTTAGTAGGGAGCTGAAATATTTGCAGATGACAAAATGCACTGAACGACTACATATCTTGTACACCTGCAAGATTTTTCTATTTCTTTTTCATTAGCAAAATTGGAACTTGATCAGTCCTCACCGGAATGTCTCCGGCAAATGGCATCCCAAGAATTACTCCAGATGTGCAATTACAGCCATTGAGCAATTTGTTGTTAGAATATGTAATAGTCAAGCCCTAATCCAATGTGTATCGGGAATAGCCTAATCCAATGTTTATTAGGAGTATGATAGGTCATGTGTATATATATAGGGCTCATTATCATGTTTAATATCAAGAGTTATATTCTTCTCCCATTCTTTCTCACATGGTATCAGAGCTTTCGTGAGATAATTATCGTTGTACGTCATTCCAACGAGATCCGGGAAGAAATAACTCAGTTACCGTGCAATTTTCCGGTGACCTAAGTGACTAATTATGTCAAAGTCACTAATTATCAGTGTTGTGCAAAAACCAACACCACCACAAGGTTCCCAAGAGAGATCCGACCAAACCCCAGCAAACCCCACCGGAAAACTGCACTTCACGCGCCCTCACGCGCCAGATTTATCCAGGCAGATCCGACTCACGTGCCCCACGCGCCGGCGCGTGAGCACTGTTCCAGTGAGATTCTGACGAAGATCCTTCAGGGCAGTTAGATCGCCCTCAAATTCCGAGCCTACCCATATTTTTACTTTTCAATTCCGACCACTTTGAAGTTTTTCCGGCATCTACAGTGATTTTTCCGGCATCTACAGTGATTTTCCGGCAAAAACAGTATTTCCTTCGATCTGTTTCAGCAAGTTTTCAACGATGTCTTTGGGACTCGATGCTTTCGGGTCTAGAAACCCGGGTTCGATGTTAAACTACATATGTAACAAGCTCGGTACATATGATTTATGTGCACCAGCTTGAGGGGGAGTGTTAGAAGATGTAATAGTCAAACCCTAATCCAATGTGTATTAGGAGTAGCCTAATCCAATGTTTATTAGGAGTATGATAGGTCATGTGTATATATATAGGGCTCATTATCATGTTTAATATCAAGAGTTATATTCTTCTCCCGTGCTTTCTCACAGAAACAATTGCAGTATCTCTGGCTTGAATAGTTATTGCAATGAAATAAAACTCTAGGGGAAGACCATTAAGAATATGAAGCACAAGATCATCAAGTGAAACAGGAGATATAGAGCTTGCAAGTTGATCTGCTATTTGTCGAACATGTTGAATGTAGGCAGTAATCGTCATGTTTTCCTTTAATACTTTCGCAAGACTATCTCAAAAACTCATTAGATGTGCACAATTTGGGGTTGCATACAAATTCTTAGCCATCATGACAAAGAGCGAAAATTAAAGCAGTGCGAAGAAGAATATCTTGACACTTCCAATAAATCGAATCTGGCTGAGAAGGTGTGTCTATGTATTTTTTAAAATCATAGCCAGCAAGAGCAGACTCCCATTAGGTATGCCAGGAAAAATAGTTGGTGGACGTCAACTTAATTGGGGTAAGAGAACCTGGTCAGAAGAACCTTGAGTTGCATAAATTATCGAAACAGGGGAAGGTGATTTATCTGACTGAATGTTTATTTAGGTATTATCAGATCCTCTTGAGAGAAAGATTCCAATGTGAATCTGAGTTGGAAAAAAAATTATGCCGCATGGTTTTCCTGCTCCGGTGGAAGTTTATAAGAATGCGGGTAAGGCAGGCTTGGAATGGCTCACTGGGTTGTTTAATGTCATTTTAGAACGAAGAAGTTGCCCCAAGAATGGAGGTGGAATACGATGATTCTGTTGAATAAGAATAACGGTGATATCTAAAATTGCAACAACTATAGAGGTATCAAGTTATTAAGCCATACTATGAAATTTTGGGAGAGGGTGGTAGAAGTGAGAGGGTAAGGAAGAGTGTGTCTATTTTCGAGAACCAGTTTGGATTCATGTCGGGTCATTCGACTACGGAAATCATTCACCTTATAAGGAGATTAGTGGAGCAGTATAGGGAGAGGAAGAAGGATTTGCATATAGCGTTCATTGAGCTAGAGAAAGTATACGACAAAGTCCCAAAGGAAGGTTCTATGAAGATGTTTTGAGGCTAGAGGTGTGCATGTAGCTTACACTAGTGTGATTAAGGACATGTATTTTGCAGCTAAGACCCAAGTAAGAATAGTAGGAGGAGACTCGAAACACTTCACAATTGTGATGAGGTTTCACCGGGGATCAATTCTTAGCCTCTTTTTATTTGCCTTGGCGATGGACGTTGACACGCCACATCCAAGGGGAGATGTCATGGCTTATGTTATTTGCAGATGACATAGTTTTGATTGACGAAACACAAGGCAGTGTTAACAAGATTTACAGGATTGTCGAGCTAGGATTTCAGGTTCAACTTTCCAAAGGGATTGGTTAGTGAATGGAAGGGAGGTAATGTGATGCCAAAGCGCTCCCCAAACCCCTCTTATGGGATTTCACTAGGTTTGTTGTTGTTGGTTTTCAGCTCCAATACCATAAAGAATATGGAAGTCGTAAATGTTCTATCATTTATTTACTGAAGAATGGTGTTGCTTTTATACGGAGAAATAGCTATCAAAAATAGGAAAAAGAATAATTCAAATAACTTGATTACAGCAATTACAATCAAAGAGAATCAATCGAAATGGTAACATTATCAGCCAGCTGGAGCTAGTCTGGAGCTAGCACAGATGTTTCCCTGTTATCAAGCGCATCGTTTATAGGTGTATAACAACTACATCCAGATTAATCTTTCACATGTACATTGGATTGTTCCAACAGAAACAACAATTTTCATGAAGTAAATTTCTAAAAACTTGGTTCCACAATTAAATCTGAAAGATTAAAAGGCACGGCATGCAGTATTTTGAATGAAATATGTAGCCAGTGACGCTTCTAAATATGGTTTCTTTGTTTTTTTTTCTTTCTTTTTTGGCGGGAACGGTATTGATTCTAGTGTTGTTTATAACATTCAACAATATTTATCACACGAATCTTTTGATTTAGCTTGTCTATTAACCAACCAAATAAAAAAGAAGAAAACTGTATATTGTGATGTATGTACATTATCGGACATCTGGGGCATATTGAGGATAACTTCATGCAACAAGGGCATTACAGGAGAATTTCCCCGTCAAACATGAAGAGTGTGTGTGTAACGACAAATACGGTGTTAACACAGACAACAGAACCTCTTGGAGAACTGTCAATTAGAGAATAAGTTAATGGATAATATCTCACTACTCAAACAATTCATTAATGGAAGACAACAAAAATTTATGTTTCGGTCTGGCTTTTTACGTGCAAGTGTGTGTGCGTGTGTGTGTGTCAGATATAGAGAGAGACGGAGACAGAGAAAGAGAAGAGAGAGCATGTCCATGTGTCTGATAAAGTTAATAAAAATAGCATATAAAACTAAACGGAGTAAGGTATTTTCCATTAGGATAAGCAGATCTGCATATAAGATTTTATCATAACAAGGTATATCAGTCATGGACAAAGTGAACCTGCTAATGATTACCTCTTGCTCAAAGAAAGGCTTCTGACGAAGAAGAGCTTTCAAGTTCCCACAGTCAGTGATGCCAACAGGCCAGTCATGTGAAAGAAAGATATCAATTGGTTCCTCAACTTCCAAGAGCTTGTGAACATCATACTCGCGAACATGATAAATAGATCGAATATCCCGTTGATTATAAGGCAGCTTCTCATAGTGCCCTGCCCAATATCAGGCACGTCACAGATAACAATCGTGTATATCCAACTTCAAGTTTTAAAAGCTTATATTCAGTAGCAAATCTAGAAGAGCTAGGAACAGTCAATTAGTCAACTAATACAATTTGCATTTTGGCAGAACCTACAAGGTTGCTTTCACTAACACATCAACACTAAAAATGCCAATTCCAGGTAATATTTGCTTAGACTGACATACCCCGATTATAATCGTGTGATTTATAAATTCCGGAAAGGCCACCAATACGAATGTTGCCAAACTTGATTACTCCAGCAAATCCAAGGAAGTATATCTGAGGTGCTGCCCATCCTCCATAGTACCTGGAAGCACAAACAACAACTGCATTAGCTAAGCAAGTTGAGGAAAGCAGCATACTAAAACTGACGTATCCTAAAGTAGCATACACTGACTGCAGCTGTCATATATGGAGACCAACTTACAATTCCCAAAGGTAATTGGATGCTTCATGGTTTCCTCCAATAAATATAGTTGGAAATGGTGCTACTTTCTCTCCTGAGTAATACTTCCAGAAAGAGTTCATGCTCCGGTATTTAAGTGGCACGTTTAAGCTTTCCAGATCCTTCTCATTCCTAACAGCCTGTTCGCACAAATAAAATATCTCAATTCATACTAGTCAAGCTGAGGATTTAAGTGTATTAGAGCATCAAACTGTTGAAACTGCTCAGCCAAATCAACACATTCAGAGGCCAAGAATGATTTAAGCATCATTAAGAAGGAATCCCATATCAATTACCAACATCATGAAGCATAGAAGACCCAAAACACCAAAAAGATGTATTAACAAAGAATGATCAAAATAATGAAGAGCACAATTAAACTGAATAGAATCTGTTACAATGAATGAGTTAAGCCTCATATTCCAATGAATGAACCATAAGCATAGAAGATTCAGAACAACAAAATGCTGGTGTAGTCAATATTGGTTGGTATATGTAAAGAAAATGAGGCAAAGCCCGATTTCCATTATTAACTCGTGCAGACAAATCAAATAACAACTGATGTGTCAAAAGCTAACAAGGAACAAATGTATCTACCTGAAAGTCACCGCAACATAAAAGGAGATCGATCTTTATATTCTCAACTTCTTGCAACTGCAATAGGGCGGCATAGACATTATCCAAGTCTCCGTGCATACACCCTTCTACTGCTATCCTCATTTTTATTTAACACTTCTGAGCAACTGAAAATCCATAAATAAATACTCTAAACAAGAAAAAGGTGATCTCATCATTACTTATTTTCCTCAACAAAACCAGTGAAACACATAGACTCACATAAATAGTAAAGAAAACTCACTGGATAGTGTTGAATTGCAAGATTTTATAGAGAGTATGTCAAACAGTTTTAACTGCTTTCCTTGTGCGAACAAACGACAACTGCTACTAACGAGGTTCCTGTGAACAATAACATATGGACATTAATGTTATTAATAACAAATTCCTTCCAAAAAATGTTCTTAGCAACTACTAACATAAGACTCTTGTATCCGCATTTTTGTTCCTCGGCACTGGACCCTGCCTTTTCTAAACCTTTTCCTATATTTTCTCAATAGCTGATGTCGTTTTTCATGGATCTATCCTACATGGCTCGCTCTACTGTTATCACAAGTAACGCTTGTGTCTTAGGCCCCAAAATATAGGGACCCAATTTTTCAGAAATAATAGGTTAATAGGTATTTAAAAAATAATTATATAAAGAAAATAAAACTTTTTAAAGATATAAATAAAGTAACCATTTGGTTACTAAAAATGGATAGATGAATTGTTTTCTCAACGTTTCAATTTAAGTTGATTTGACAATTTAACCTTTTACTCTTTTATTAGATAACGTGTACAAATTTGCTTTTCTTCCTTAATTTGTCCAAGTTAATTTTTGTTTTCCCTAATCTCCTTATACTTAAGAAACCCTATATTTTTTCTATCTTTCTCTTTGATATTCTTGTTCACCTTCTTTCTCCAATATTTCATTAGTTCAAGTGTTCATCAGTCTTCTAAAAGTTTAGGCCTCAGATTAAACTTTGGCTTTTGGTCACACGTATGCATGAGCCGCCCCTGCTATCCAATTCTTTTGCAATTCACTGTATCAATAACCATTAACTTTTAGATTCACTAGCCCAAAATATCCATATCAAAAGCAGAAAACTATCCCAGCAGGCAGCAGTCACCATTTCAAATTCTAAAGCAGATTTTCTATTGATTAGAGTTTCCAAAATCCAAGTTAGGAGAGAACATATCATATACAAGAAACAAAACAAAATCATGAATCTCCTATAGTTAAAAACAAAACAACCATCATGTAATCCCAATTCACTAAAATCTGAAACAGCAAAAGAAAGCAGTCGACTAAAATCTAAATATTAAATAGTTAACAGCGTTTGAATTAGATAATAAGTTGATGTTGGTTTAGTTTTCAGTAGATTCATTTAATTAAAAAAACAATTCCGATTTGCTTTAAGTAACAGTGTTTAGGGCGAAGCGACTTTGAATTTGTTTTGGAGGAAATATCAGTAAAAACAAAAAAAAAACATTTTAGAACCTCCTAAATATATGAAATGAACAACAATAAATTGACAAAAACATCTTCAAAACATTCTTCAAATAAGAAAATTTGGTCGAAACATAAGCTGACAATTTATGCTTTAGTAGTGTGAGGCTTCCAAAAGCACCTAATCCGAAGGGTGAGGGAGATGGGCGGAGGGGTCGGCTCTCACGTCGCTGATGGCGCAAATCTGCCTTTTGCCTCCGTCAGCCGCAGATGGAGTGAAAGCGAACAAAGAGAGAGAGTGAGGGAGAAATGAGGGAGAAGTAAATGCGGTTTTGGCCTCAAATGTTTAACTAGCCTTGCCCAGAAATTTGACACAATATTAAAAAAAAAAAAAAGAACTGGGGTGACACAATATTAAAAAAAAAAAAAAAGAACTGGGGTGGAGACTCGAACTCACAACCGTTAGTTACCATCAGACCAAGCCCCTCTTGTCTGACACAATATTAATTTAATAAATATTAGTTGTATTTTATTATTTAATATAGTGTGCAGAAATATAATACATCAATAAAAAATTAAAGGATACGAATCATATGATAATCAAATAAATTGGTTGTTCCTTTTTATTTTTATTATTGAATTAACTAGTATTTAGTACTATTGATATCATTCTTGAGTGTTATTTATTTACCTTTTATTTTTTAAATAATTTAAAATATAAATATCATAACATTATCTCTATTCCGCTCTTTTTATATATTCCTTTCTACTGTCATACTTATTTGATTAGCTTTCAAATTTTTGAGAAGAGCGCGAGAAGTTTTGTGAAGGTAGAGAGAGATTTTCAAATCAGACTTCAAATTGGTGTGCCGTAGTTTATTAAAATTTTAAATAAATTAATGTTTTTTACTAAATTATAATTTTGAATTCATCAAAAGTATAAAGAGATAAATAGTCTCTCTCTCTCTCTCTCTCTCTCTATATATATATATATATATACACTACAATATTTTTGTATTTTTTCATTTGAATTGAAAGTTTCTTTATTTTTTAATTTTAAAATAATTTAAAACTCCAACTTGAAACTACTCCTCAATTTGGATTGATATTTTTATTATATATTTTTATTTTTTATTATAGCTATTGTATTTTGTTTTATTTTATTCTACAGTATTTGTAAAACTCCAACATGAAATTGCTCCCTAATTTGAATGAGTAATTTTTTTATTATAGCTAATTATAAAATATGTATATGTGTGTATATATAGAGAGAGAGAAGGAGAGAGAGACTACTATGTTAGAAAGAAACTACTCCTCAATTTAAATTGGCAATTCTTATTTCTTTATTTCCATTTTTTATTTAAAAATAATTTTAAAACTCCAAATTGAAACCATACCCCGATTCGGATTGGTAATTTTTTATTTCTTTATTTAGTTTTTTATTTTAAAATAATTTTAAAATTCTAAATTGAAACTATTCCGCAACTTGAATCGGTAGTTTTTAAAATTAATAGTATTCCTTTTTATTGTAGCTAAGTTAATTTTTTTTATTTTAAAATAACTTAAAAACACTAACTATAACTACTCCCTAATTTGAACGGGTATTATATTAGATATAGAGAGAGTACTATATTAGAAAATAACTACTTCTCAATTTAAATTGCCTATTTTTATTATTCTATTTTTGTTTTATTTCAAAATAATTTTAAAAATCCAAATTGAGAGCATACCCCAATTTGAATTGACAAATTTTTGTTTCCTTATTTTGGTTTTTCATTTTAAAATAATTTCAATATTCCAAATTGAAACTATTTCCTAACTTGAATAGGTAGGTTTTTTAATTAATATTTTCATTTTTTCATTTTAGCTAATTTAATTTTTTATTTTTTTTATTTTTTATTTTAAAATAACTTTAAAACACCAACTATAAACTACTCCCCAATTTGAATGGATAGTTATTTTTTTATATTTTCGTTTTTAAATACATCTAATTATAATATAATTATATTTATTAATTCAAAAGGAGTAAGTAATTAATTCAAAATAAGAAAAAATTAGTTAAAAAGGTAGTTTATTTTGTCTTAACAATGCTACTTGACTTTTTGTGATTATTCCACTTGTCTTAATAATATGCTTTTGCCTCACATTGTATTATAAATTTATTTATTTATTATTTATTATTTCCTTATATTCGTTTTTTATTTTAAAATAATTTTAAAATTCCAAATTGAAACTATTTCTCAACTTGAATAGGTAGGTTTCTTAAATTAATATTTTTGTTTTTTTATTTTAGGTAATTTAATTTTTTATTATTTTTCATTTTTTATTTTAAAGAACTTTAAAACACCAACTATAAACTACTGCCCAATTTCAATGGGTAGTTTTATATATACATTTTCGTTTTTAATATATCTAATAATAGTATATTTATATTTATTAATTCAAAAGGCGTAAAAAATTAATTTAAAATTTTAAAAAACTTTTTTAGTTAAAAAGGTAGTTTATATTGTCTTAACAATGCCACTTGGCCAACAAATAGAATATGAATGGAAACCAAAGTTTTGTGAAAACTGTATCAGATTTGGGCATAGTTCTGCTGACTGTTGGTATAAGGAAGAGCAAAAAAATACAAAGGAAGACAGGAGCAAGCCTAAACCAGGACAGCTGAAACAGAAATTCAGAGTAGCCAAGAGATGGACTCCAAAAATAAAATCAAAGAATGTGGCAACTCAACAGGAAAACAAGATTGAGGAAAAGATGGAAACAGAAGGAACAAACTGTACAAATGAAGTAGAAAATGTGAAACAGAATGGGAAGAATGTACAGCAAACAGAAACTTGCAAACTGAGCTCAAGCAACAGATTTTTCCCTTTACAGATGGCAGACACTCTTGGGGACGCTGGCCCATCCAGCTTCACCCCTAAATGATATACTCTGCACATGGAATATCAAGGCCTGAACAAGGCTCATAAGCAGAAAGAGTTAAACATCTTTCTGAGGAAGAATAAGGTGGATGTCATAGGTTGTCTAGAAACTAGAGTAAAGGAAGGAAAATCTAGGAGGATACTCAACACTGTCTATGGAGATTGGAGGAGCTGCTGTAATTACGATGAACATTCAAATGGCAGGATCTGGCTATTATGGAAACACAGTAGTGAAGTGACAATTTTGATGACTGATGAACAATTCATTCACTGTGAAGTTCAGTAAAGAGGTACCACCTTTAAAACACTTCTTAAAGTGGTATATGCAAGCAATGACATTCATAAAAGACAGCAGTTATGGGATAGACTGATGCTTCTGGGTGCTTTTGTACACAAAGCCGGTTGATAAGTGGGGATTTTAACAATGTTCTTCATACAGACGACAGAATTGGCTCACCAGTAACACAAAATGAACTCAAAGGTTTTCAGGAAGCAATCAACACTCTTCAGCTTACTCAATTGAAAAGTTTGGGTTGCTACTTCTCCTAGTGCAATAAACAACAACCCAACAGAAGGGTGTATAGCAGGATAGACTGGACTTTTGGCAAGATAACATGGATGCAGCATTACAGTCACATCGAAACTGATTATCTGAGTCCGGGGGCATCAGACCATTCTTCTATTCTAATACATTGCAAAACTGGACTCTAGAGGAACAATTTACATCCTAAACCTTTTAAATTGTACAAATCTGTGATGGAGCATGCTGACTTTACTGCTATAGTAGAAAAGGTTTGGAAACAGAGGTGAAATGATGAAACTGGAAGCATGCACATGATATGGAACAAGCTCAAGGACTTGAAATGGGAGTTGAAAGAACTGAATAATTATATGGCATCCTATAGAACCCATCTCAATGCAGCAAGACACAAAGTAGAAACCATTCAGTTTGAATTGAGAAGAAACAACCTGGACCAACAGTTGATAGATTAGGAAAGGACAACCTTAACAGAAGTAGAGAAATGGAGCAACATAGAGGAGCAGATTCTGCATCAAAAATCCAGAGCACATTGGATCACATGTGGAGACTCAAACTCCAAATACTTCCATGCACAACTGAAGCAGAGGACAAACATAAACACAATTGGCTCCATATACACTAATTCAGGGGAGAGGCTGTTTGAGCCTAAACTAGTGGAAGAAGAGTTCCTAGATACATTCAGCAAGATTCTAGGAGAAAAAAAAAACTGTCTGTAAATGTCCAAACACTGTCATAATTAAACAGGGACCATGTCTAAACATAAAGCAGAAGCAGTCTCTGATTAGGCCAGTTACAAAGGAGGAAATCTCTCAGGAAATAAATGATATGCCACATGACAAAGCACCGGGAGTAGATGGCTTCCCAGTCGAATTCTTCACTCGACACTGGAACACTGTTGCTGATGATGTTTATAGAGCAATGAAGGAATTTTTTACAACAGGAAAGTTGCATAAAGTAGTAAGTAGCACAGCAGTCACATTGATTCCTAAAATAAAAAATCCTACTACTGTCAAAGACTATAGACCAATCGTTTGTTGCACAACACTTTATAAAATAATCACCAAAGTACTCACAGCAAGAATCAAAACAGTCATAGGTGGTTTGATTGGCAATTCACAATCAGCTTTTATTGAGGGCAGGAGCATAACAGACAACATACTCTTTACCCAGGAGTTATTTAAAGGGTACAACAGGAAAGGAGTATCCCCTCGGTGTGTATTAAAAGTTGACCTGAGGAAGGCTTATGACATAGTGGAATGGTGTTTTATTGAGAGACTGTTGTTGGACATGGGTTTCCCCTGCAAATTTACAAACTGGATAATGGAATGCATATCATCTGTCACATATTCATTAAGTCTCAATGGAGGGCTGACAAATCCGTTCAAAGGAAAAAGAGGTATAAGGAAAGGAGACCCAATGTCCCCATACCTCTTTGTAATTGTCATGGAATATTTGCACAGGGAACTCAAGCATATGATGGAAAGAAAGGACTTCAAATGTCATCCTAGATGTAAGAAGCTAGGAGTGTCACATATCTATTTTGCAGATGATCTACAACCATTCTGCAAGGCTGATACCCAATATGTAAAACAGACGCTCCAAAACTTTGCGGAAACCTCAGGATTGCAAGCAAATTTAGACAAAAGTGCAGTCTATATAGCAGGGGTATCAAACTGGATAAAGGAGGAAATCTTGCACGAACTGGACTTCCCTGAAGGGTCTCTACCCTTCAAATATCTTGGTGTTCCCATGGACTCCAAAAAATTATCAGTTACACAGTGTTGGCCAATAGTAGAGAAGATAACACAAAAAATCAATTGCTGGACATCAAGACCGCTATCTTATGCAGGTAGGCTCCAGTTGATCAAGACAGTATTATTAGGAATGCAATCGTACTGGTCTCAAATCTTCCTTCTACCAAAAAAGGTAATGAAGATGATCGAAGCAATATGCAGATCCTTTCTATGGACTGGTGCAGCAAATGTGTCCAAAAAGGCATTAGTCGCATGGGAAACTATATGTCTACCATATAGTGTTGGGGGCCTAAATGTTTTGAACTTATCAATCTGGAATAAAGCAACCGTAGCAAAGCATCTGTGGGTAGTAACAATGAAGAAGGACAGCATATGGATCAAATGGCTGCACACATACTACATTAAGAACAATGCTGTAGAGAATGTACCTACTCCTAAAACAACTGCCTGAGCTGTGAGAAAGATATTTGAGACCAGATCACTGATAACAAATATCCAGGGTATACAGGGGAACCTAAAATGTCGATTGATCCAGCTACAGAGGGGAGAACTGTTCAACATCAACAAACTCTACAGACTCCAGCTCCCTCAAACCCCAAAAGTACAATGGAAAAGCATAGTACTGCAGCCAAAACTACACCCAAGATTTAAATATCGTCTGGCTAGCTTTGCGCAGAAGACTGGCAACATTGGGGAGGCTAATGCACCTTGGGATACAGATTCCTCAACAATGTGTATTCTGCAAGCAAGTAGATGAATCTTTTGACCATCTATTTTTTACTTGCCCGACATCATGGGAGCTATGGAATAGACTGCTCATCTGGCTGGGATACCAGAGAACCATCTGTGATTGGAACAGTGAAGTAGAATGGATTAGCAACATTGCAAAAAGGAGAAATGGACATGGTGAAATAACCACCAGTGTGTTTGGAATGTTAGTATACTGTCTTTGGCGAGAAAGGAACAAGATTAGGTTCCAAGGCGGAAGCATAGATATAAATGATACATGCGAAAAGATAGCAGTTCACGTGCATATACAGGGAACCTCTTTTAAACACTGGAAGGATGTTTTGCGAAGACTGGATCACTACCCTTAGAAAAATGAAGAAAAAGAAATTATATGTTTCTTGAATTTAATGTATATATAGCATATGGGAGTGAATTCATATTAGACTGATTGGAAACAGTAGCTAGTTAGCGGCTACTGGTCAAATTCTGTATTATTTTGATCTTTTGATGAAATGAAACTTACAATTTTGAAAAAAAAAAAACAATGCCACTTGGCTTCTTGTGATTATGTCACGTGTCTTAATAATATGCTTTTGCCTCTCCTTTTATTATATATAGATTTATTTATTTATTATTTATTATTTCCTTATATTCATTTTTTATTTTAAAATAATTTTAAAATTCCAAATTGAAACTATTACTCAACTTGAATAGGTAGGTTTTTTAATTAATATTTTGTTTTTTTATTTTAGCTAATTTATTTTTTTATTTTTTTATTTTTTATATTAAATAATTTTAAAACACCAACTATAAACTACTGCCCAATTTGAATGGGTAGTTATTTTTTTTCATTTTTAATATATCTAATTATGATATATTTATATTTATTAATTCAAAAAGAGTAACTAATTAATTCAAAATTTTAAAAAACTTTTTTAGTTAAAAAGGTAGTTTATTTTGTCTTAATAATGCTACTTGACTTTTTGTGATTATGCCACTTGTCTTAATAATATGCTTTTGCCTTTCCTTCTATTATATATAGATTTAGGCTTGTGATCACAAAAAATAGATTTTTTTTACTATTTAAACTAGTTTACTTGTTCGCGTGAAAATTAGCGCAGTGGTCCATTTTTATACTAGAACTAGTTAATATGCAGAAGATATTATAAAATTTTTGAAATGATCTTTTCGTAAATAGAGCTGAAATAGAAATATAAAATTCTTCAGAAGTAAGCTAATGTCGTAATTGTTTTCAGATGCAGATCACATTGAAACTGATTATCTGAATCCAGGGGCATCAGACCATTCTCCTATTCTAATACAGTGCAAACTGGATTGCAGAGGAATAGTTTACATCCTAAACCTTTTAAATTGTACAAACCTGTAATGGAGCATGCTGACTTTATTGCTATAGTGGAAAAGGTTTGGAAACAGAGGAGAAATGATGAAACTAGAAGCATGCACAAGATATGGAACAAGCTCAAAGACTTGAAATGGGAGTTGAAAGAACTGAATATGCACATAGCTGCCTATAGAACCCATCTCAATGCAGCAAGACACAAACTAGAAACCATTCAGTTTGAATTAAGACACAACCTGGACCAGCAGTTGATAGATCAGGAAAGGACAACCTTAAGAGAAATAGAGAAATGGAGCAACATTGAGGAGCAGATCCTGCACCAAAAATCCAGGGCACAGTGGATCACATGTGGAGACTCAAACTCCAAATACTTCCATGCTGAACTGAAGCAGAGGACAAACGTTAACACAATTGGCTCTATATACACAGATTCAGGGGAGAGGGTGTCTGATCCTAAACTAGTGGAAGAAGAGTTCCTTGACAAATTCAGCAAGATTCTGGGAGAAAAAAAACATGTCTGTAAATGTCCAAACACTGTCATAATTCAACATGGACCATGTATAAACATACAACAGAAGCAGTCACTGATTAGGCCAGTTACAAAGGAGGAAATCTCTCAGGCAATAAATGATATGCCACATGACAAAGCACCAGGAGTAGATGGCTTCCCAGTCGAGTTCTTCACTAGACACTGGAATACTGTTGCAGATGATGTTTATAGAGCAGTGCAGGAATTTTTTACAAAAGGAAAGTTGCATAAAGGAGTAAGTAGCACAGCAGTATCATTGATTCCTAAAATACAAAATCCTACTACTGTCAAAGATTATAGACCAATTGCTTGTTGCACAACACTTTATAAAATAATCACCAAAGTACTCACAGCAAGAATCAAAACAGTCATAGGTGGTTTGATTGGCAATTCACAATCAGCTTTTATTGAGGGTAGGAGCATAACAGACAACATTCTCTTTATCCAGGAATTATTTAATGGGTACAACAGGAAAGGTGTATCCCCTCGGTGTGTATTAAAAGTTAACCTAAGGAACTTATGACACAGTGGAATAGTGTTTTATTGAGAGACTGATGCTGGACATGGGTTTCCCCTACAAATTTAAAAACTACATAATGGAATGCATATGTTTTGTCACATATTCATTAAGTCTCGATGGAGGATTGAAAAATCCGTTTAAAGGAAAAAGAGGTATACGGCAAGGCTACCCAATGTCCCCATACCTCTTTGTAATTGTCATGGAATATTTGCACAGGGAACTCAAGAATATGATGGAAAGAAAGGAATTAAAATTTCATCCTAGATGTAAGAAGCTAGGAGTGTCACATATCTGTTTTGCGGATGATCTACTACTATTCTGCAAGGCTGATACCCAATCTGTAAGACTTACAAAACAGACGTTCCAAAACTTTGCGGAAACCTCAGGATTGCAAGCAAATGCAGACATAAGTGCAGTCTATATAGCAGGGGTATCAAACTGGACAAAGGAGGAAATCTTGCACGAACTGGACTTCCCTGAAGGGTCTCTACCATTCAAATATTTTGGTGTCCCCATGAACTCCAAAAAATTAACAGTTACAAAGTGTTGGCCAATAGTAGAGAAGATAACACAGAAAATCAACTGCTGGACATCAAGACATGTATCTTATGCAGGTAGGCTCCAGTTGATCAGGACAGTATTATTTGGAATGCAATCGTACTGGACTCAAATCTTCCTGCTTCCAAAAAAGGTAATGAAGATGATCGAAGCAATATGCAGATCCTTTCTATGGACTGGTGCAGCAAATTTGTCCAATAAGGCATTAGTCGCATGGGAAACTATATGTCTACCATATAGTGCTGGGGGCCTAAATGTTTTGAACTTATCAATCTGGAATAAGGCAGCTGTAGCAAAGCATCTGTGGGCAGTAACAATGAAGAAGGACAGCCTATGGATCAAATGGTTGCACACATACTACATTAAGAACAATGCTGTAGAGGATGTACCTACTCCTAAAACAGCTGCCTGGGCTGTGATAAAGATATTTGAGACCAGGTCACTGATAACAAATATACAGGGTATATATGGGGACCTGAAATGTCAATTGATCCAGCTACAGAGGGGAGAACTGTTCAACATCAACAAACTCTATAGACTCAAGCTCCCTCAAACCTCAAAAGCACAATGGAAAAGCATAGTACTGCAGCCAAAACTACACCCAAAATTTAATTTATCGTCTTGGCTAGCTTTGCGCAGAAGACTGGCAACAGTGGAGCGGCTAATGCACTTGGGATACAGATTCCGCAACAATGTGTATTCTGCAAGCAAGTAGATGAATCTTTTGACCATCTATTTTTACTTGTCCGACATCATGGGGTTATGGAATAGATTGCTCATATGGCTGGGATACCAGAGAACCATTTGTGATTGGAACAATGAAGTAGAATGGATTAGCAACATTGCAAAAAGGAGAAATGGACATGCTGAAAAAACCACCAGTGTGTTTGGAATGTTAGTATACTGTCTCTGGCGAGAAAGGAACAAGATTAGGTTCCAAGGCGGAAGCATAGTTATAAATGATACATGCAAAGAGATAGCAGTTCACGTGCATACACAGGGAACCTCTCTTAAACACTGGAAGAATGTTTTGCGAAGACTGGATCACTACCCCTAGAAAAAGAAGGAAAAGAATTATATGTTCTTGAAATTTAATGTATATAGTATATGGGAGTGAATTCATATCAGACTGAGTGGAAACAGTAGCTAGTCAGCGGCTACTGGTAAAATCTGTATTATTCTGATCTATTGATGAAATGGAAATTACTATTTAAAAAAAAATCTAAAAAAAAACAAAAAAACTTCTCATTGTTTTAGTTTGTTCTAATTTTTAATAATTTCATTTGACAATGAAATAGGATAGTAAGAAATAAGCCTCTTTCCCCCCTTATTAACCATCCAATTCAATTTCATTAAGAAAAAAAAACTTATGTTGGTTAAGATTTGTATCTTATATCCAGCTTTCATTTCTTATCGAATAGCATCTTTCAAATTTTAGGCTAATGTATTTTTCTTTTCTTATCTCATTCTATTCAATTTTTTTTAGACAAAAGATTAAGCTATTTGAGAATTTGGATTAAAAGAGGATTCATCACGTTTGAAAGTATCTAAATCATACATCCATAAGCCCTTCTAGGTATTCTTCTCTACTTCTCTTCCTTTTCTTTTGTTATTAACGATAAAGTATTAAGTTATATGTTATAAATATTTTTTGGAGCTTACATTTTTTCGTTTACTTTTATACATTATTACAAATTAATAATATAATTGTTTAAAGTTGTATATATTGCTATGGGTACATATGCAAAGCATGTACACTAAGACTACGACTTTGAAATGACCTTAAAAATAGGTTTCACACTAGAAAAATCGTAATTAAATAATATTTGTAAATTTTTAGTACTTTAAAATCAACTAAAATTTTCTTTCCTTATTTAAATTATGTAGGAACTTCTAATATTTACGAATACAATATCAAGAAAGTTTTTACTTACATTAGTCAATTTCTTAATTAAATTGTTACCGGTAGTTCAATTGTAGTTAATAGTTAGGACGTTAAAAAACACGTTTCAATTAAGAAGCAATAAATACAATTCAATTGTTTTAGCTAAGGCATGTAAATGAAAAGTGCGTGTTAAAACATAGTTTTGCTTTAAAAAAATAAGGAATTTACACAAATAGACAGTCAGTTTTACTGTTTACTTTTTCTAACCGATAAATATTATTTGTTATCTTAAAAAATTTGTTGTCATTAATACGAACAACACGTGTAACACGCGTACACTAAGACTAGTAATAGCAAAGTGACAAAATTAAAGTAGCAATAAATTCAATTAGGCTACGGTACCTTTATGCGGAGTTTGATTCTTCTCTCTAATTAAGTGACACTAAATCTTTAAGTAAAAAAAAAGATATTTGTTTTGTGAATATATCATCTTTGTTTGGTCCATAGGTTGTGGCAACCTTTCTAGTTCAAGCATAATCTTAATTTGCTTGAGTTTTCGGCTTCCTTATTCACAAGGTACCAATTATATATATGGAGAGCCTACTGAGGAGGAATTTATATCACAATAATGTTGAGCTCTATTTCTAATTTTTGTTTTGACTTTAATTGCTGAAATTATTGATGGTATGTATTGTTAGAATTAATTTCTGAAAGTACAACATCTATGATAAACCTTTAATTCATGTCATTACATAGAGGAAAAAGGCCAGCTATTTTCCCTCCATCTTCAACATTAAGGATGGTATTTGATAATAGGTGAATTTAACTATATTCAGGCCCTAAATAATCAGCTTCTTGCATAGTCGGATGATCAAGTGTTTTCCTAAAATTCAGTGATCATGAATAATCAAAGTTGTCCTACTTTTTTTTTTGTAAATTCTCTATAATTACATAAATAAATCAAACTTAACTATAAGACACTCTTAAATAAAGTAATTTGATCTGTAATTAAAATAGAGAGATGGTTATAGAATGATAAATTAAATTTGGACTCACATGGTCATGATAAACATCAAAAGGCTGCTAATGGAGCCCGCGTTAGCGTACATTTATTGACATCAAATATGAAAAGGAGGCTCAGGTGGGGCCCATAGGGACAGGCACACCAACTATAGCATTTAGTACAGCATCATGAAAGCATAAAATCTTAGAAATATCAAAAATACCCTCATGAGCAAGCTAGCATGTTGAAGGGCTGGTGTCCCTCTTCTAAGAAGTAAGTGTATATATATATAAATTGTAGGCAGCTTATTTAGTCCCATTGTTTCATTCAGAAATAATATTTTACTAATAAATGGTCGGATCAAGAATTATTCTAATTTATATTTTATCTCAAAATTCGACTCATTTTGAGTCGTAATTGTGATTTGTGACTCTCCCATCTTAGTTATTTTCTCAAGATCTATATTGGTTGATGCTTAGTTTTGACCCTCTCGTCTTAATTATGTTCTCAAGATTTCTAGTATTTTATTTTTATCATTTTAGGAATTTAATAAATCTATATGAAACTGTTATAGACTGGGAGGATTAACACTCAAGAGCAGAATCTACGATGCCTGAATCTGCACACATGGCGCAGGGAGTAAGTGTGAGTATTCCGATTCATTAAGTAATAATTATAAATAATGGTTGAAATCAAGAAAATATATAAAAGCACAAAGCAATTCTATACCAAAGTAGTAAAATCACTTAACGCAGTAAATCGGTAAAAAAAGTCAAGTAAAATTCCTTTTTAAACAAGTAAATAGGTAATTTAGCAGGTAAATAACAAGTAGAAATCCAATCCTCAGGCACAGTATCAATCACTCAGAATAGTGTCAGCCCATTGGGCTCACTCTCAGAACAATATTAGCCCTTTGGGCTTACTCAGAACAACATCGTCCCCTCGGGCTCACTCTCAGATCATAATGGGTACTTACGCTCACTGTGGATGTGCAGATTCCGGAGGGACCCCTTATGGCCCAAACGCTATATCAAGCCACCTCGTGGCATCAACTCTTGGCTCTAGGCCTCACATCACTCAGCCACCTCGTGGCGTATAAATGTATCTCATGCCCTAGGCCTCATATCACTCAGTATATCCTCATATATGGCCCTCGTCCGTACTCAGTCCAAAAATCATCACGAGCCCCTCAAGCATTAGTAAAACAGTAGTTCTCAGCCCAAAACATCATTTAGAAATATCAATTAAGTATCAAAACTGAGTAAAAGTGGCTGAGTTTGTAAAACAGTGTGAAATAGCATGACTAAGTTCAAGTAACAAGTCAATACAGTGAGGAAACAATGATAAAAATCCCCCAAAAGGTTCAAATAGTTGGCACGAAGACCAAATATGGAAATCAGCCCAAATCATGATGATAGCAAATAAGGTTCAGTCAAATGCACGATAAAATCATGAATCAGGACGGACCAAGTCACAATCCACAGTAGTAAACGACCTGTAACGACCCGACAGGTCGTTTTGAACTCTGGCGCGTCATTCAGCAGTTTGAGGCCATGCGCAGCTTCATCTCAGGTATAATGACTTGTGTGTATGGTCAAAATTAAACTTCAGGAAGTTTAGAGTCAAATCTAAATGGAAATTCTCATTTTGAAAGCTTAAAGTTGAAAAAATGAACTAGGATTGGAATTTTGAGTAAATGACCTCGGAATCGGAATCCGAAGGTTCCAGCAGGTCCATATGATGATTTCGGACTTGGGCGTATGCCCAGATCGGGTTTTGGATAACCCGAGAGTGTTTTGGCGACTATTGTGAAAGATAGTATTTTAGAAGAAATTGCATCAGTTTGGCTTAAAATGCATTTCAGTGTTAATAATGTCCGTTTGGGATCCTGAGACTGGAAATTGCTCAGTATGGTTATTCTGGATTTAGTAGCGCGATCGGAAGTGAATTCGGAGGTTTGTAGGTCATTTTTGAAGTCATTTGTCTAAATATAGAAATTTGAAGGTTTTTGCGAAAATTCGATCGGAGGTGGAAATTTTGATATCGGGGTCGGAATGTGACTTGTGTACAAAATTTGAAGTCATTCCAAAATGATTTTGGTAAGGTTTGAGACACTTAGTGTTTTTTAAGGAAGCTTAAGTTGGAAAAGTCAACAGGATATTGACTTATGTGTTAGAGGGTTGGAAATGCGAATTTTATGGTTCGAATAGCTTCGTTAGGTGATTTGGGGCTTAGGAGTGTGTCCGAAATATTTTTGTGATGACCAGTGTAGAATTTAGCTTGAATTGACAAAGTTAATATTTTGGCAAATTCCGATTGATAGGTGAGATTTTGATGTGATGATCAGAATGGAATTCTGAGAGTTGCTGTAGCTTCGTTATATCATTTTGGACTTGTCTGCAAAATTTGAGGTCATTCGGACTAGTTTTGACGTGTTTCGGCATCGGATGTGAAATTTGAAAGAATTCTTGGATTTAAGGCTCAAATCATTAATTTTGATGTTATTTTGGTGATTTGATCGCTCGAGCAAGTTCGTGTGATATTTTAGAGTCAGTGTGCATATTTTGTTTGTAGCCCCGAGGGCTCAGGAGTGTTTCAGAGGTGTCTCAGAGTAATTTCGGACTTAGAAAAATATGCAGAAATTGCAGAAAAATTCTACTGTGAACAGTACCCTCGTGAACAGTCCGTAAGCAGTACCCATGGACAGTGCCCGCGAACGGTGACGTGAACAGTGCCGGGCAGAATGTTAAGTTCTGGACTTTGTCCCATTTTCCATTTTTGACGATTTGGAGCTCGGATAAGGCGATTTTTCGAGGGATTTTTGGAGAGAACAACGGGGTAAGTGTTATTAACTTAGCTTTGGTTGTATAACTCGAATCTATTGCAAGTTTTGGTGTTTAACTTGAGAATTTTTGTTAAAAAGGTAGAAAACCCTCTTGGATAGAAATAGTGATTTGAGGGACCAAATGAACTCCGATTTTTGTGAATTTGGTATGTATAGACTCGTGGTGAGATAAGGGACATATTGATGTAAAAATTTCTGAATTTTGAGAAGTGGGCCCGGGCTCGGGTTTTAGTAATTTCGGGAATTGTTTCCGAATTTGATTGTTTTCGATTGGGTATTGTTCCCTTATCATATTGTAATATATTCGATGTTGTTTTGGATAGATTCGACGCGCGTGGAGGCCGATTTGAGGAGGAAAGTCATCACGGGCTAGAGATTTCGCCGTCTTGAGGTGAGTAATGATTTTAAATGATGCACTGAGGGTTTGAAACCCCGAATTGCACAACATACTGCTATGTTGAGATGAGACACGCGTTGTATGACAAATGCAGGGTCATTTACTATTGGGGATTGTGACATGGTCCATCCCGGTTGATATTTTACCACGTATTTAGTAAAGATTTATTGTTTTATACCATGATTTGGGCTTATTGCCATATTTGGGCTTCGTGCCAAAAATTTAAAATATTTTGTGAATTACATCACCATTTTTCTTACCAATTGAAATACTATTTGAACTCAGTCTAATGAAATTATATTATTTTATGAACTCAACTACATTTATACTCAACTCGAGTTTTAATGATATTTATAATATTGATGAGCTGAGCATCATTGTTTTACTGATGCCCAAGAGGCTTATGATTATTTTCTGGACTGATTCAGGCCAAGGTTCATCTGTGAGGATATGTTGAGTGATGTGAGGAGGCTTTCAGGACTCCAATATTATGTGAGGAGGCTTCCAGGCCTCAAGTGTTATGTGAAGAGGCTTTCAGGCCTCGTGTGTGATGTGTGAAGGCTTTCGGCCTATTGATATTGCGCTTGGGATGTAGGATCCCCTCCGGAGTCTGTACACACCCCTAGTGAGCGAAGGGTACCCAGGTGAGTTAGGAGTGGGCCCAAGAGGCCGATGTTTGTGTTTGGTGAGCTGGGAGTGAGCCCGAGGGGCTGATATTGTGTGCTGGTGAGTTGGGAGTGAGCCCGTAGGGCTAATACTGTACTGAGAGTTTGATATTGAGCCTATGGGGCAAGCTTTTGATTACTCCTTACTTGTTGAAGTTGTTGTTTTCACTGTTTTAAAAAGAGAATTACCTGATACTTTATGGTCTTATTGTATAATTGATTTTACTGCTTGAGATAGCACTATATTGTGCTTTTATGAGATTTCATGCTTTCAGTCATTATTTATTTTTATTACTCACTGAGTTGGAGTACTGACTTTTCTCCCTGCACCTCGTGTGCAGATGCAGGTATTGATCAACCGGTAGCGGGGTATTAGCTGATTGAAGGTATTTCTATTGTAGCTGAGCAAGGTGACCGCCAGCGTTCGCGGCACCGTATCTCTTCCTTTGATTCTAAATTTCCAATATGTATATTACTGGTTTTATAGTAGTGTTCAGATTCCTTATATGCTCGTGACTTGTGACACCCCGGTCGGGATATGTTGGGTTGTAAACACTGGTTATAATTGTGTTAAGTGTTATTTACTTATTCATTTATGTTTAAAAATTGTTAAAGTGACAAACTGGGTTAGTTGGCTGGCCTTGTCTTCACGAGAGGCGCCATCACGACCGGGTTGGAATTTTGGGTCGTGAAACGACCCCACATTCGTCATCAAGCGTGTGTCTCACCTCAATATAGCACTATGATGTGCAATCCGGGGTTTCAAACCCTTAAGATATCATTCATAATTACTACTCACCTCGAACCAACTACAACTCTAGCTCGCGATGCCCTTTCCCCTCGAATTGGCCTCCACGCGCGTCGAATCCATCCAAAATCAGAACGAATACGTCACAATATGCGAAGGGAATAAAGCCCAAGCGAAAACAATAAAAAAATATCAAAAATTCTGAAATTAGCAAAACCCGAGCCCCGGGCCCACTTCTCAAAACTCAGAAATTTTCACATCATTAAATTTCTTATCTCCCCACGAGTTCATACATATCAAAAACATAAGAATCAAAGTTCAATTGACCCCTCAAATCCTTAATTTAAGACCTTTTAAACTCAAGCCATAAACCTCCATTTTTAGTCAATTAACTAGTAGTCGTACCCACGCGATGCGCGGTAAATTTTAAAAATATTAACTAAATTAGATTGTGATCGGGCTTGTTTGATCCTCTTAGATCTTATCGCTTTAATAAATTTTAATTGTCATCTTATTTGTCAATACAACATACCCAACAATAAAATCTCTATTAAATTAAAGGTACTTATATAGTATGTGAATAACTTTTTTATTTTATATTTTTCTTTATTATATTATACAATGTTTAGTATTATTACATTGTTAATAGAAATTTTATTAATATATTATTTTGTTTAATATTTTCTTCTGCTCGCTCTTTTCTTTGGTAACATAAGAGAAGATATATTTTTATTACTATTAAAATAATTGTTATGTTAAATTTTATTATGTTATTCTTAATAATATTATCTAAGTTTTAATGAATAAGATTTCTATTAAACTAAAGGGACTTATACAACATCGAATAACTTTTTATTATGTATTTTTCTTTATTATATCATCGAATAATTTGTTTGCTATGAATTTATCTTTATTATATCACCCATGTTTGAGTAATTAACTTTAGGCAGTTAATTTTGTTATTTTTATCATTTTTTTGTACATAGTTTTTTAATCTCCAAATTTATTGTAGTTTTGTCCTAAACTTTGACACTTTGTTGATTTTATGATGTTATATTTGGAATCATCACAATGATTTTCTTCTCATATTCTATATAAATAGGAGTAGATATTGTCTGGATTTTAATGAATAATCTCTATTAAATTAAAGTGACTTATATAGTTATCAAATAACTTTTTTGTTATGTATTATTGTTTATTATAATATCCGATGTTTAGTATAATTTTATTATTAATAGAAATTATTAGCATATTACTTGTTTAATATTTTTGTCTGCTAATTTCTTTGGTAATATAACAGAAGATACACATTTTATTACTTTGAAAATATTTTTTTAAAATAAATTTTATTATATTTTCTAAATAATATTGTTTAAAGTTTAATAAATAAATATACTTTTTATGTCAAAATATATAAAAACAAAAATAATTTTAAAAAATGAAACAAAGAAATTAACTATCCTAATCCAACCCTCACCCATGTTTGAGTAGTTAATTTTGGTAATTAATGTCTTTGTTAATTATTAATAATTAAATAATTAATTAGTAAGTAATTATACCATGTGTCCTTTTTTAGGATGCCACTTGGATTATGGAGAGAGCTTTGTCCTCTCATTTTATTAATATATATTAAATGATAATGTAACACAATCGAACAATTCTCCACCATTTAATTATAGCATTTTCTCTGAAAATTTAAGGTGCAAGAACACTCTTATGAAGGTTCGGATAAGATTTAAAAGCTAAACGGTGTATCTCATGATTTTCTCTTTCTTGGTGCTCAAAATTGCTGATGTGTGAAATATTTATTTTTATTATATCACCCATGTTTGAGCAGTTAACTTTAGGCAGTTAATTTTGTTGTTTTATCATTTTTTTGTACATAATTTTTGAATCTCCAAATTTATTGGAGTTTTGTCCTAAATTTTGAATCTTTGACGATATATTTGGAATCATCACAATGATTTGCTTCTCATATTCTATATAAATAGTTGTAGATATTGTCTGAATTTTAATGAATAATCTCTATTATATTAACAACACTAATAACATCAGTTAATGGTGTACAAATCACTTTATGTTTAACGCGAATCGCACAATTTCAGATAGAACTGACTGTGAGTACTTTAGTGAACACAAAGTATGGTTCAGAGTATGGTAGACCCACACAACCTTAAAATCTTCGTCCCTGAAGTGTTGAAAGGTCGTGTTCGGAAACCGAGTCTATCATTTTAAATTTGGAAAAAGGAAAATAGTTAGTTTTGTTTTGAGTCAAATAAAGTTTTACCTTTTGCTTAATCACCTTAATAAATGTGCAAAATGAGCACGAGTCAGAATTCATCCGAAGCTATTATAAGCAATATCCCGTTGGAATTACAATGTGGTGGAATGATTTGGGCGAATCTGGGCAAGACACGATGGAGTTGTACTTGGGAGGCCTTACTAGGTTGTTGAAGATTAATCTGAGAGGGGATATAATAAAAGCATTAATTCCATTCCGGGACCCGACACACAATGTGTTTTACTTCTCCAATTTTGAGCTTACCCCGACATTGGAAGAGATAGCAGCATACATCGGGGGTCCCAAAATTCCTTTGAGAAAATAGTATTTGATTGCTCCGAGGGCCATGAGCATACAGAGGTTCTTAGATGCTTTGAAGATACACAGAACGGTTCACAACCGGGACCTGGCAGAGGGTTTTTGCACTCTATCATTCATAAACGTCAGATATGGTCATATCGGAGGGTTCAAAAACCCAGAGAGCAAAAGTTGTAGCAAGGACAACCACCTGAAGTGGGAGGAACATAGATGTGTTGCGTTCATGGTGGCCTTTCTGGGACGTCTGGTATTCCCTAGAAAATATGGGAAAATTGATATACGAGTAGCCGGGGAAATGTTAGTACTTTTCTCACTCAGGAAAACATCACTCTTGCACCTATGATAGTAGCCGACGTCTTCCGCGCTCTTACCGCTTGCAAATCCGGAGGAGATTTCTTCGAGGGATGTAATGTATTGCTGCAAATGTAGATGGTCGAACACTCTTCCCACCAACCTCAATTTATGAGCTATGGGTCATCAAAGAAGACATGTATAGAAGAATTTTCTATGAGGGTCGACGGGGTTAGTTTGCCATAGGGGGTTACTGAATAGGTATCACACATGCGTTTCGTCACTGCATGCCAGATAGAGTGGACATTTGGGTGGCTATCTGTGGACGAAGTCATATATATTTCATCCACATGATCTCATTTTCTATTGATATGACTCAAAAGTATTCAACCGTATGCACCGTACCGAGTCTTGAGGTAGTTGGGGAGGTGCCAAATTGTCCCAAAGAATGAAGATCTCAATAACTGGGTAGTTGAAATCGCGCCTAATGGTCAATTCTCTGAAGCAGTCGTTCGCAAAATCTGGAACGAATATCAATACTTAAAAGCAGATACTTGCGTGCGGGACTAGTCTAAAGCCGAAGTGTTTCCAGGATATATTGCTTGGTATAAGAGGGACCTTGAGTTCAAGAGGCTAGCTAAGAGACCTCACCTCCAAGATTTTGCCGAGTCATCGCAAGAACAATGTGCCTGGTTAGCTAAAGAAAATGAGTATATGGCCAAGATAGGAAAATTGGAGAAGCGGGTCCAAGACCTCAAGTTTGAAAATAGCGTGCAATCTGTAGCTGATGAGGGGGATAAGAAAAAGCTGTCCCAAGAAAATGAGGCGCTTAGGTCCCAAATCCACCAAATGATGGAAGACGTTGACAACCAACAAAGGAGTTGGTCGGATGAACGGTTGATAAAGGGTTTGAAAAATGAAATCGTTGGGTGCCGGGACGAGTTGAAGAAATCTGTGGGTACCATAGCAGGACTCAGGGCACAATGGGCAAAAAGAATAGAAGAGCGCACCCAGTAGTTGCAGTAGTTGAAGAAGGATTACGAGAAAACCATTGCCAATCTGAAAAGGAAAGTAACCACCCTTGAGAATGAACAGCTAAACATGCCAAAGCTTTTGAAACCAAAAGTGGACACTGCTATGACTTGCTAGCCCGAATGGAAGTAGAAATACAACAATTACAGAATCAGCATCTTCAGGATTCTCACGTTTTGGAGGCCCGTAATGATCAGATAAGGCGCTTGCTCATAGAAAAAGGTCGGACCAGGGACAGGATTGAGGCCATTGCCCATGCCATCGTTAAGAAGTGCCGAGCATGTGAAGACATGAACCGCACTACCTTTTTCTCGGCTAATGATTTTTATCAAGCGGATAATGTATGAACTGGAATAATTAGAAAGGGATCTCGCACCAAAGCCCGCGGCAAGGCCGAACGATGCCTCACGGGCACCACAATTGGAAGTTTTAATGTATTTATAGCTCGAGTCTGTATTTTCCTTTTCATAGAGTCTGTTATCTATTAAAGTATATTTTCCCTTTTTGCATCGGAGTCTGTTGTCTGTCAAAGTTTGTATTTTCTTTATTTAGAGCCTGTTGGTGGTTCTTGAGTCTGTAAATAGTTTAATTACAAGTATGTTATTTTCCTTTCAAAAAAATGGCTATTTTTGTAATATAAGATTTTACGAATGAAAATTGAAAATTCCCAAAAATTGTTTCTTTATTTTTCGCATTTATTTGCACGAACTACGCGCGGTATGATTCATTCGGGGTCATGATATATTGGCAATCTTCATAGGATTCGACCACAACCAAATGAAAAAGGAAAAGAAAATAAGAAGAAAAACAAGATAGGAAAAAAATAACAGAGAAAAAAGGAAAAATAAAAAAGCGAAAAAACAAGAAAGAAAAGAGATAAAATAAAAATCGAGGGAGTGAGAGAACCGAAACAAGCAGAAAATAAAGGCAAGAATTGAAAAGGAAACAGAGAAAAGAAAGAGAAAAGCAAGAAAAGAAAAAGAGAAACAAAAAAGAAAAGGTTCCATTAGAAATAAAAGTCGGGATAACGCAAGCAGTTGAGTGAATGCATATAGAATCCGTTAAACCGTTTAGGTGCATTCATTCCCAACGTGCGGTTATCAAATCTACTCATGCCCTAACCATTAACCAAGCTGTTTTTGATGTTGACTCCAGGCAGATGGTTAGTTGTTTGGCATTCTGGAAACCCATTCCTACAACACCGATCAAAAGATAAGCTGAAAATGACAGACCAGGAACCCGATACCAGTATTGTGGACCCGGAAAAAGAGGTAGAGGTAATGGATATTAATGCGATGATTGGAGGAAATGCATAAGTTGAGGCAGCAAATGGATGAAATGTATTAGGCTTGGTCTAGGGGTCAGCCGACGCCAGTTTATCCCGCAAATCCAACCTACATCCCACCTTTGGCTCAGTCTCAGGAGCCTCCTACCGTGAATTCATCTCCAGCCTTCCCTTACTACACACAGGGTTATGGCACTACTTATTATGCTCCCCAACCTCCACCACCAAACAAAACCCTCCTCCACCAATTGCTCATGTCTTTGTGGCACCTCCACAGCCACACTGCAGAGGTCATCGCCTTTGTTTCAAACTCACGACAACCAATACTATCCTCTCAAATCTACTTTCAAAACTTCCGAGCCATATACTTATACTCCTTATTTTGAGATCCCGGCAGAACTTGAAAAGCCTTCTAAGAACTCAGAGCAAGAAGAAGTGCTTCGCAAAGTGAAAAGCCTGGAGCAATCCTTTAGGAATATGCATAGATTGGGTGGTGTGTGGCCTATACAGATCTATGTCTGTTCCCCGATGTTCAGCTGCCAGCGGGGTTCAAAATGCCAAAGTTTGATCTATATGAGGGACATGGTGACCCAGTTGCACACCTGTGAGGTTTTTGTAGCAAGATGAGAGGGGCCGACAGGAAAGATGAGCTGTTGATAGCGTATTTTGGCCAAAGCTTGAGCGGGTCTGCACTAGAGTGGTGTACGAGGCAAGATCCTAGCAGGTGGTACACCTAGGATGACCTGGTGCAAGCATTTGTTGGTCACTTCCAATATAATCTTGAGATCATCCCTGACAGTCTATCGTTGTTAAAACTCGAGAAAAATCCCGAAAAGAGCTTCAGGGAGTTTGGGTTACGTTGGAGGGAGCAATCGGCGAGAGTCGATCCTTCAATGAGGGAAAGTGAAATGGTGGACTACTTTTTGTAGGCTTTGGAGCCAACTTACTTTAGTCACTTGGTGATGGCAATTGGCAAATCTTTTAACGAAGTGGTGAAGATGGGAGCTATGGTCGAGGGAGGATTGAAATTCGATAATATTATGAGCTATTTAGCGATTAAAGCGACTACTCAGGCCATCCAAAGCGGCATTGGGGGTATGATGGGAAAGAAATAGAAAGAAGAGGTTGCAACAGTCGAGGTCGAAGCCTGGTCCAGATCTAGAGGCCCTCCACCCTACTACCAACCCAGACCCCACCACCCAAATTACTCATACACCCCATATGGTCCTCCACAACACTACTACCCACCGCCAGACCCATATTTTTTCATCCAGCATGATCAAACTTATACCCTGTCTCCGGCTCATACACAATGGCGTGAACCGGCTCCCTAAAATACATACCCACCTCCACAAAGCAGATATCTATCCCCGAGGGCTTACAGAAATCCTCCAGGACCCGATTTTTGTGAGAATCAAGCCTTCCGGAATGAAAGGGTACAGAAGCAGAAAACATTCACTCCCCTGGGGGAGTCATATACCAGTCTTTTCCAAAAATTAAGGCAGCTGGGCCTGTTGATCCCGATCGAGCCTAAAGTGCCAAATCCCCTTCCTAGAAATCCGGACTAGTCAGTGAGCTGTGAATACTATTTGGGGGCTCCTAGACATGATACTGAGAAATATTGGAAATTGAAAACCGTTGTGCAAGAGCTTATTGACGCTAATCGAATTGAGGTTCAAGCCGCAGAGGCACCAAACATTAACCAGAATCAGTTACCAGACATGAATCCCACATAATTGAATTAGTAAAAAGGGGAGGCGAGATTATGAAACCTTTGCAGACAGTAATAATGAGCCGTTCTAGCAAAACCAATTCGAGCGAAAAACCAACTGGTGAGAAGTGGGGGGGTTCAGTTGAAAGGGGTAGATAACAAGTCGTTGTTGTCAAAGGTTCTCGGATAATTGAGTGGTGCGGACGAAGACTTGGGAAAGGGGTTCAAAAGGTTATTTACTGAGGTAAACATGGTTGAAGCAGGGGGGTGAAGCAAGGCAAATGCGCAGTTCGTCTGGCCACAAGCGAAAGTCAACAACTGGGAGTCTTGGTAGTGGGTCTTGTTTTCCTTTAAGCTATCTGGATTATTCCTGGGTCTATTGTCCAGATACTATGTTCCGTCCGTTTGGATGAGTTAAAACCCTGTTATCCTTTCATTTAATGAAGTGCAATTGTCTTTCTTTCTTCTTTCTTAATTCTGTTTCAGTTTGTTTTTCTTCTATGTACAGTTCTTTTTAGGCTGATATCAATAACATTACATGCATGAGGAATCCTCGGCCCACTCTTGAAAGACGGTCTTATTCTGAAGTAGTAATACAAGAAATTGAGTGTGATAATGAGTTGGAACATGATGACAATTCACCCGCCTTGAACATTTGAGTGTGATTAATGAATAAAGATTAGTATTAGTGCGTCATGGACAATTGTACCAAAAAGAATGGCAAGAGCGTACAACAAGAAAGTGCATCTGAGGAAGTTTGAAGTCGGAAAGCTAGTGCTGAGACGTATCTTGCCTCATCAGGTTGAAACAAAAGGAAAATTTTCCCCAAACTAGCAGGGGCCATTTGTTGTACCAGAGTGTTATCTAATGATGTATTATATCTAACAGACGTGGAGGAAAAATGTATAGAAAAGGCCATTAATTCCGATGCGGTCAAGAGATACTATGTCTGATTTATTTATTTTGATTATACTTGTTTTGCATTCGACATATTTTGAAGATTGAAATGACGAAGGCATTTTGTTCTGCTATCTGAAACGCTTTATCCTTTGTCACCCCATTTGAAACGTGTTTATTCTCTTTCATACCCCTATTTGGAATTAATGGCTCAATTAAAAAATGCAAGTGCCGAAAATAAGTAAATGAAAAGAAGGAAGGAAAATGAAAAGAAGGAGGAAAAGAATAGAAAGAAGAAGAAGAGAAAAAGAAAAAAGGAAAAGAAAAATGAAAGAAGAAGAAGATAAAAGAAAAAGAAAGGAAAAGAAAAAGGAAAGAAAAAGAAAGGAACAGAAAAGAGATGAAAAGAAAAAAAAGAGAACAGAAAAACACAAAGAAAAAAGAGAAACACAACAACGTAGTTTCTATGACGTGAACTACGTTTGACTTGATCCCAAAAAAGGTACGTACGAAGCCTCTCTGAGGTTCAGTCATACCAAAGTAAAAATTCAAAAGTCCTCGAGCAAGAAACTGGGGCAGAAGTTGTGATTGTTTTGGAAAGATATGATTTCGAAAGTTGTAATTTTAACCAATTTTGAGTTGTTTTTGAGCCTTTTATGCCCTTTCTTTCTAACACCGTCTAAGATACCACATTACGGTCCAAAGAAAGACCTTCTGATCAGTCTTTGAAAAATGCCAAGTCAAGCAGGTAAATGAAATGTATATCTACACTCTGGTCGTGCAGGAAAAATTAAAAACGAGAGAGTCTTATTGGTGAAAACCCTCACAGGCACCGTAAAGCGACGGAAGCTAAGAGAAATAAAAGTGAGAGAGTCTTATTGGTGAAAAACCTCGCGGGCACCTTGAGGCAAAAGTGAGTTAAGAAATGACCAAATGAGAGAGATCTGCTAGTGGAAAACTATTTCGAGGCACCACATGATGAACAAGGCTAAGGTTTTGTTAAAGTAATCAAGTGATGGAAATTCAGGGTCGACGAAGTATGGCAAGTGAAGGCTGGTTGGTTAGAAAGATCGGGTTGATTAGTCCAAAATGCATGGCATGATCATTGGTACCAGATGTTTCGGTCAGATAAGTTTCTTTCCTTTTTCTTTTTAGCAGTCATCCAATTTTGGATTCTTCTTATCCTTAACTCGTAAAATCATTGCATTTCATTTTATTTTTGGGGTTTTATCCGTCTAAGATGTTTTAATGTTAGTCTTGTTTCAAAGCAAATGGAAAAGGTTTTTAGAGCTCACTACCAACTTTCGAAAATCGGAAAACACAGTATGGCCGGAGTATGTCAAGTATAACATAATGTAAGGTGAAATATGGGGAATCACCGGAAGTTTCATCGGTGGAGTGATTGGGAAATGTAGGGGAAAGGTTAAGACAAAGGGGTCAGAGGTATGAAACAACATCATGAGTACAAAACATTCAGGTTGTCAGACGTCGGGGATTTGGAAAGTCAATCAGAAGGTCAAGCGGTTCAGGGCCAGTTCGGGGAAGTTGGTCAAAATAAAGCAATACAGTGGAAGGATTTCAGCAAGAATGCCATCAACTAACCAATTTTAAACTAATGATATTTTCTTTGATTGAAACAGGGACAGAAAATTCGGTTGTTCCGGAGAACTCTCAGTAAGGGAAAAACAAGCAGTAATTAGGTTCGACCACAAAGTGTGGTGTGATTTAAATACAAGATAATCATGAATAACATAGGGGAATGAAATTTTATAAAATTCATGTAGAATTCGTTAGGACCTTCCTGGATAATAGGACGTAGTTTAAAAGCCATTGCAAATAACATAATGTAGTGAGAGTAATATCTTAGGTTCGTAATTGTTAGGAGTTGTCAGGACTTTCCTGGATAATAGGACGTAGTTTAAAACCCCTTGCCGATGACATGATGTAGTAGTTGTTAGAAAAATCGCTTAACGCTAGAGGGGGGTGAATAGCGTTATAATAAAATTTAGCGTAAACTTGCGGAAATTAAAATTTGCAGGAAATAAATAAGTGCGTTAAATAAACAAAAAGGAAAGAACGCACCGATATATTCTGGTTCACCACAACACGTGGCTAGTCCAGTCCCCGAGAGACTCTCTCGAGATTTTCCACTAACTTGTTAAGCTTACGGGTGCTCAACAAACCTTTACAACTTAAGGACACAAGCCTTAACACCTTTGCTCGGAGATACAACACTCCAAGACTTCAACCAAGAAAACACAAGTTCCTTACAACAAGAGAATTACAATTCTCTTACAAGTGTATAAAACACTAAACACTCAAACAAAATACTCCTTAATGAGTAGATATGAGTAAAAGAAGTAAGCTCTAGATCACAACAACTTTGGACAAGAATATGGCTCTCAAAAGCGTTATGAAATTGAATATAAAATGATAAACAAAAGTATGCAAGCTTATAGCAATGTAATGATCAGTTGTAGTATGTTGTTGTGTTTAAAACACTGAAATGAAGGTGTATTTATAGTTGAAAAACTTGGCATTACCGTTGCCTAATTGCCAATTAAGAGTTGCTGATTTTACTCACTGACAATCAATTGTCAAACCCCAACAATCGATTGTCTGCCAGTCAGATCAAAATTCAATCCCAGATTTTACGCTTGATAATCGATTACTTACAATCCATAATCGATTACTGGCAACGTTCAAAAAATCCTTTCCAGATTTTACCACAAACAATCGATTGTCCAGAATCAACAATCGATTACTCAGCAACGTTCAAAAAATCTTTTCCGGATTTTAATCAAAACAATCGATTATACAAAATCAATAATCGATTACCCAATAACGTTCAAAAAATCTTTTCTGGATTTTAATCAAAACAATCGATTATACAGAATCAATAATCGATTACTTGACGGTATTTGAAAACTTTACGACAACGGTCAGCTTCACAATCGATTGCACAAAGTCAACAATCGATTACTTATCAGTTTTTGAAAACATTTTAGACACTGTCTCTTTGACAATCGATTGCCCAATGTAACAATCGATTATTTAATAAATTTGAAAATCACTGGAAGACACTGTCTAAACATAATCGATTACCATTAGTTCATAATCGATTATTCTGAGTTTTGAAAAACTTTGATGGACACTGCCTCAGTCACAATCGATTGTCATTAGTTCACAATCGATTGTCATGTTCACAATCGATTGTCATGCAGGTTTGAAAAACCTGATGCTCACTGTCTTACTCACAATCGATTGTCATTAGTTCACAATCGATTGTCATGCAGTCTTGGCTTAAAACAATCGATTATCATAAGTACATAATCGATTATCTTAGTCCAGATTTTTAAGGCATGTCTAAAAATTATTTTGACTACTGTAAATATGCATGATTTAAAATCATTTGACATTAAATTAAATATGCATGATTTTGGAAAATAGTTTTATGAGAGAAGCCATGTTACGAGTCAAGTTGTAGGATCAAGATCACAATTAAGAATGACTCAATTAAACTATAAAACTTTTTCTTGAGCTTGAATCTCGTAGTATATCAATTGTGCGCTTGTTTCTTGAACTTCGTCATATATCAATTTTCGCTTCGTTTGTCATTCATCAAAACCTATACAAAAGAACACACGTTTTAGTATATTGCATTGAGAACGTGTTTCCAACAATTTCCCCCTTTTTGATAATGGCAAACATTAAGCGGGATATGCAAGACAAGCAATTTATAATGACGATTCAAGACAAGTATATACATGCAACAAGTATGCAATTTGTTCCCCCTCAATTTGAGAATTCCCCCTCAATTTAAGCTTATAACTTGAGAGTGCATCATACCCGTTATCTTCCCCCTTTTGCCTTTAGCAAAAATAATAATAAGATGCCAAAGATGAAATAAACCTTGTTTATTTATTGGAAAGAAATTACAGTAACATCAACCCAAATAATAGCAACATAATCGATTATTGATACGAAATAATCGATTTTTAGACGACGGAAACCGATTGTTGTACGTCAAGCTTTATAATTCCCCTTTCCTTTGGGGCGATACCTGCAAAAATCGTTAGACGTCTCCGACGCTCAAGTTAGACATCATGTAACAAAAAAAAATGCAATGCATGACTTAGATCAACGTGGAGTCAAGGATCCCGAGTTCACTGCGAATTCGGAAGAGGGACTCTTTCTCTAAAGGCTTTGTAAAGATGTCTGCCAATTGGTTTTTGGTTTCAACAAATTCAATTTCGACATCGCCTTTGAGAACGTGATCTCTAATAAAATGATGTCTAATTTCAATGTGTTTCGTTCGCGAATGAAGAACGGGGTTCTTCGTCAAGCATATGGCACTAGTATTATCACATCTGAGAGGGATATGATTAAGACTTAGGCCATAGTCCAAGAGTTGTTGTTTCATCCATAGGATTTGAGCGCAACAACTCCCCGCGGCTACATATTCAGCCTCGGTTGTGGACAACGCAACACTTACTTGTTTCTTGCTAAACCAAGAAACGAGAGAGCTACCGAGCAAATGGCAAGTGCCACTAGTGCTCTTGCGGTCCAATTTGCATCCAGCAAAATCGGAATCGGAATAGCCAACAAGTTGGCATGAAGAGCCTTTGGGGTACCATAGACCCACATTTGTAGTACCAACAAGATACCTTAAAATTCGTTTTACCGCAGTAAGGTGAGACTCCTTCGGACACGATTGATAACGATCGCATAAGCACACGCTAAACATGATGTCCGGACGACTAGCAGTAAGATAAAGAAGAGAGCCAATCATACCTCGATACTTTTTGGTGTCGACTTCCTTACCTTTCTCATCTTTGTCTAGATGATCGGATGTGCTCATGGGAGTTGCCATTTCTTTTGCATTGTTCATCTCAAATCGTTTCAGCAATTCTTTGCAATATTTGGCTTGACAAATGAATGTACCTTCTTTCATTTGCTTTACTTGTAATCACAAAAAGAATGTTAACTTACCCATCATAGACATCTCAAATTCGCTTGTCATTAAATCGGAAAATTCCTTGCATAAAACATTGTTAGTAGCACCAAATATAATATCATCTACATATATTTGAACTAACAAGATATCATTGTTTTTATGCTTAACAAAGAGAGTTGTGTCAACTTTCCCCCTAATGAAATTATTTTCCAAAAGAAACTTACTTAATCTTTCATACCAAGCTCGGGGAGCTTGTTTTAAACCATAAAGAGCCTTTTGAGCTTGAAAACATGATTGGGAGATTTAAAGTTTTCAAAACCGGGGGGTTGTTCAACATAAACTTCTTCTTGAATAAAACCGTTTAGAAAAGCACTTTTCACATCCATTTGATATAAAATGAAATTCATAGAAGAGGCAAATGCAAGCAATAAGCGAATAGCTTCTAATCTAGCTACGGGAGCATATGTTTCCTCATAGTCAATACCTTCTTCTTGATTATAGCCTTTTGCTACAAGCCTAGCTTTGTTTCTAGTGATTATACCATTTTCATCTAGTTTATTGCGAAAAACCCATTTCGTACCAATTATGGTATGACCTTCGGGTCTTGGCACCAAATCCCAAACGTCATTGCGTTCGAATTGGTTAAGCTCCTCTTGCATTGCCAAGGTCCAAAATTCATCCCCAATTGCTTCTGAGATGGTTTTGGGTTCAATTTGAGAAACAAAAGCAGTATGTTCTAGGGTATTTTTGAGAGAGTTTCGGGTACTTACCTTGTCTCCAACGTTGCCAATTACCTGTTCAAGAGGGTGATCTTTGATCTTCCTCCACTCATTTGGCACTTTTGTTTCTTTTTCCAATTGTGGCGCTTCTTTCGTTGGTTGTTCCTCAGTTTCATCTTTATTTTCCTTGGGTGGTTCCTCTTGTATTTTGTCTTTCAAGTTATCTAAGATACCGACCGAGCCGATGCCGATGATCTTTCCTTTATTGTTATCACCGAAGATAACACTTCCTCCTTCTCTGTGCTCTAATTGAAGGAATTTGGATTCATCTCCCGTCATATGCTTGGAGCATCCACTATCAAGGTACCATAGTACACTTGATCCCTTCAAGCACACCTACAAAACAAATTAATGTTCTTTAGGTACCCATGCCATCTTGGGTCCTTGGGGGTTAGGCATATTATAATGATGCGATTGAGTAATATGTCTATGACGTGTAAAGCATGCAGGAGCAATATGACCAATACGTCTACAATAATGACAAGTCACATTTGGGTTATGCATCCTTCTAGGTTCATAGTAACTAGACGGATGAAAATTTCTCACTCTATTTTGAACACTATGACTATTTCGCATTTCATGAGAATTGTTTCTCCTACTATGAGCTCTAGGATGGGCAGCATTTCTAGAGTGATTGTTTCTCGGTTGAGGGCCATTTCTAGGTCTTCTAAGGGGTTCAAAATTTGGCCTAAAGTATGCATCATTTCTAGGGTGACTATCTCTAGGTGGTAAGTCATTCCTAGGTCTTCTAAAAAGTTCAGCATTTTGTCTAGCATGCATATTGGCTCTAGAGTTGTTGTTTCTAGGATAAGCATTTCTATTGTTAATCCTAGGTTGAGCTTTAGGTTGTTGGGGTTTAGCTTCAACCTTTTCTTCATTCTTAAAGCCTATTCCATGCTTGGTTGATTTCAAGTTAACAAGAACATCATTCAAGTTTTTGTGCGAAGAATTAAACTTATCTAATGTGCCTTTAAGCCTACTTACTTCATTCTTAAGATGCAAACAAGAAGTGCAATTTCTAGTAGAGCTTTCGGGCTTATCGGAACTTCTTTTTCCAGAAAACTTGTTTTCCTCTTTCAGCTTCTCATTTTCTAAAACCAGTTTTTCTAAATCCTTTTCTTTTAAAGAAAGCTGTTTTTGAAAATCTTTTTCTTTTAGAGAAGCATTTTCTTTTACGCCCTTAACAGTTTTTGAAGCCTTAATAAACTCAGCATATAATTCATCAACAGCAGTTCGCATTTCTTCAAGAGTAAAGAAGTTTTTAGACGAAATTTGACATACCTCATCTTTGTTGTCTTCTTGTGCCATAAGGCAAAGATTTGCTGCTTCGTCTTCTTCTCCTTCGCTTGACTTATCTGCGGAGTCGCCTCCCCAAGAAATGTATGCACGTTGCTTTTTAAAAGGCTTCTTCTCCTTTTTGATGTTTGGGCAATTTGATTTGATGTGCCCGGTTTCACCACATTCATAGCACTTGATTTGTTCGCCTTGCTTTTTGCCCTTGCGTTCATACTCCTTGCGCATGAACTTTTGAAATCTTTTGATAACGATTCCAAACTCGTTGTCTCCTTCCTCATCAATTTGCGGTTGGCTTGTGCTCGCCTTTAGAGCTATTCTTTGCCTCCTTTGATCATCAACAAAAGGGTTAAGAATAGTAGATTCATAGGTCTTAAGGTTACCTCTTAGTGCGTCGATGGTGACGTTTGAAACGCCAATAGATTCTTGAATTGCATCGGCCTTTGATCTCCATGCCGGTGTGAGACTTCTAAGAATTTTTCGCACGAGCTCTCTATCTGTGAATGTTTTCTTGAGAGCATGCAGGTCATTTACGATTATTGAAAATCGCTCAAACATTTCGTCCACCTTTTCACCTTCCTTCATGTGAAATAATTCATAAGAATGGGTTAGGAAATCAATTTTTGCTTCCCTTACCTGGTCCGTACCTTCGTACGTAACTTCTAGCTTGTCCCACATCTCCTTTGCCATTGTGCAACACGATATTTTCCTGTAATCGTCAGCATTAACAGCACAATATAATAAATTAATTGCTTTAGCATTATTTTGAACCTTTCGGATGTCATCCGCGTCATACTCATCCTCGGACTTGGGAACCCATTCGTTTTCCACCTTCTTTGTTGGAATTTGGTTTCCCTTCATTATCACCTTCCAAAGGTGAAAGCTGTTGGACTGAACGAAGATCTTCATCCTCTCCTTCCAGTACGTGTAATTTGTACCGTTGAATAGAGGTGGTCGTGTGGAGCACTGTCCTTCATCAATTCCTGCAAAAGAATGACGAGTAGAAGCCATGGATGGTTCTCTCAAACTGTTAAGTTTTCAGAGAGTTGGGCTCTGATACCAATTGTTAGAAAATACGCTTAACGCTAGGGGGGGGGGGGATGAATAGCATTATAATAAAATTTAGCGTAAACTTGCGGAAATTAAAATTTGCAGGAAATAAATAAGTGCGTTAAATAAACAAAAAGGAAAGAACGCACTGATATATTCTGGTTCACCACAACACATGGCTAGTCTAGTCTCCGAGAGACTCTCTCTCGATTTTCCACTAACTTGTTAAGCTCACGGGTGCTCAACAAACCTTTACAACTTAAGGACACAAGCCTTAACACCTTTGCTCGGAGATACAACACTCCAAGACTTCAACCAAGGAAACACAAGTTCCTTACAACAAGAGAATTACAGTTCTCTTACAAGTGTATAAAACACTAAAACACTCAAACAATATACTCCTTTATGAGTAGGTATGAGTAAAAGAAACAAGCTCTAGATCACAACAACTTTGGACAAGAATATGGCTCTCAAAAGCTTTATGAAACTGAATATAAAATGATAAACAAAAGTATGCAAGCTTATTGCAATGTAATGATCAGTTGTAGTATGTTGTTATGTGTAAAACACTGAAATGAAGCTGTATTTATAGTTGAAAAACTTGGCATTACCGTTGCCTAATTGCCGATTAAGAGTTGCTGATTTTACTCACTGACAATCGATTGTCAAACCTCAACAATCGATTGTCTGCCAGTCAGATCAAAATTCAATCCCAGATTTTACGCTTGATAATCGATTACTTTCAATCCATAATCGATTACTGGCAACGTTCAAAAAATCCTTTCCAGATTTTACCACAAACAATCGATTGTCCAGAATCAACAATCGATTACTCAGCAACATTCAAAAAATCTTTTCCGGATTTTAATCAAAACAATCGATTATACAAAATCGATAATCGATTACCCAATAACGTTCAAAAAATCTTTTCCGGATTTTAATCAAAACAATCGATTATACAGAATCAATAATCGATTACCTGACGGTATTTGAAAACTTTACGACAACGGTCAGCTTCACAATCGATTGCACAAAGTCAACAATCGATTACTTATCAGTTTTTGAAAAACATTTTAGACACTGTCTCTTTGACAATCGATTGTCCAATGTAACAATCGATTATTTAATAAATTTGAAAATCACTGGAAGACACTGTCTCAACATAATCGATTACCATTAGTTCATAATCGATTATTCTGAGTTTTGAAAAACTTTGATGGACACTGCCTCAGTCACAATCGATTGTCATTAGTTCACAATCGATTGTCATGCAGGTTTGGAAAACTGATGCTCACTTTCTTACTCACAATCGATTGTCATTAGTTCACAATCGATTGTCATGCAGTCTTGGCTTAAAACAATCGATTATCGTAAGTACATAACCGATTATCTTAGTCCAGATTTTTAAGGCATGTCTAAAAATTATTTTGACTACTGTAAATAAGCATGATTTAAAATCATTTGACATTAAATTAAATATGCATGATTTTGGAAAATAGTTTTATGAGAGAAGCCATGTTACGAGTCAAGTTGTAGGATCAAGATCACAATTAAGAATGACTCAATTAAACTATAAAACTTTGTCTTGAGCTTGAATCTCGTAGTATATCAATTGTGCGCTTGTTTCTTGAACTTCGTCATATATCAATTTTCGCTTCGTTTGTCATTCATCAAAACCTATACAAAAGAATACACGTTTTAGTATATTGCATTGGGAACGTGTTTCCAACAGTAGTAATACCTTAGGTTCATAATTGGTAGACCTTGTCAGGACATCCTGGATAATAGGACTTAGCTTTCAAATTCTTAGTAATAATTGGTTTATGACTCAGTAACACTGACCCACGTGCCCAGCTACCAAACTAGGGTAAAATATTTTCCTTGTTTTTGTATATTTTGTTGAATTCAGGAGCCCGCCTGGATAGTATGGGAATACATTTCAAGTTCAGAAGTCAGGAGCCCGCATGGAGAGCATGGGAATACATTCAAGCGCAGCAGTCAGGAGCCCTCCTGGAGAATAAGGAAGTACAATTTAAGTGTTAGTTTTCAAATTCTTTGTTTTGTCTGTATTGAAGTCAAGAGCCCGCCTGGAGAGCGTGAGAATACTTTCAAGTTTTGAAGTCAGGATCCCGCCTTGAGAGCATGGGAATACATTCAAGCGCAACAGTCAGGAGCCCGCCTGGAGAATAAGGGAGTACAATTTAAGTTTTAGTATTCAAATTCTCTATTTTGTCTGTTTTGTAGTCAGGAGACCGCCTGGATAGCATAAGAATACTTTCAAGTTTAGAAGTCAGGAGCCCACCTAGAGAGCATGGGAATACATTTCAAATTTTGAAGTCAGGAGCCCGCCTGGAGAACAAAGGTATTACAATTCAAGTTTTAGTTTTTATTCTTATTAATATCCGATATTATGTACCCAGTTTTCCAAAGTGCGGTTGAAATTTTTCTTTGTTTTGTTTATTTTGTGAAGTCAAGAGCTCGCCTGGAGAACATAGGAATACAGTTCAAGCTTTGAAGTCAAGAGCCCGCCTGGAGAATAGAGGTATTATAATTCAAGTTTTAGTTTAGTTCTTATTAATATCCGGTAACATGTACCCAGTTGCCAAGCTGGGGCAGAAAGTTTTCTTTGTTGTGTCTATTTTGTGAAGTAAGGAGCCCACCTAGATTATAGAGGAATACAGTTCAAGTTTTGAAGTCGGGTGCCCACCCGTATTGCAGAGGAATATATTCAAGTTCAACAGTTTGAAGAAAAGGAACAACATTTCAGTTTACAATTTGAAGTGGCAATAATGGATTTCACCAAGAAAACACAAGACAACAAGGCAACATGAAGTACAAGAGCAAGTATGAAGAATTTAGATAGGATTTTTATAATTCGTAGTCATAACTTAGTTTAGTTTCCTTTTATTTTGACATGTTGTAATAAGAGAGATAAGCAAGCAATAGTAGCAGAAATTGCAGTGAAATCACAGCTCCTGGTAGTCCCAGTTACCAGACATTCCTACACTACACTAACCGGATTCCTATTTAGCCCCGGATATGTAGGAAACCTCTGAAACAGGGTGCGGTCAAATCTTTCACAATGCTTCACACGAAATATTCAAACGGGAAAAAATCGCTCGTATTTGTTCACTTATCTTTGCCCGAAAACCTTTCATGTTCCGAGCAAAGAGGGGAAGCTTTGAGCACGCGATTTTTGCCCTATATATGAATTATTCAAAAAAATTCAAACAAAATGATCTTTTTCATTATTTTACAATTGTTTGAATTTTGTGTCATTTTTTGTTAATTGTTTGCATTTTATTTATGCAGCAGACCGCAGATCACAAGGAGCAAGTCTCAGGTTCCCGAGCATAAAGAGGACCTTGGGACCCAGACTCAGGATCCCATGCAGACGGACAGCCTATATGGAGTTTCTTTTTCCTCTTTCCTCTATTTTTGTGCTTATTTGGGTTAATTGGCATTGAGGACAATGCCAACTTTTGTTTGAGGGGTAGCCCTCTTTAGACATTGGATGACGGTACATATAACAGATTTTTATGCTCTTTTCTTTTTCATGCTCTTTGGTATGTATATAATTTCAGCATTTCATTATATTTTTCATGGTTTTTACCTTCGGTCTGTATATAATATGTATATATTCACCCCCTATTATATATTCGATTAAATCCCCTCTTGTACATATTCATTTTACTTTCCGCAATTTTTTTCTCTTTTCTTAGATTCTTATTTTATGTTCATAGCTTCTTGTTTTGAGTTTCTGCAATAAGCCTTTGGTTTTCTTAACACCATGATTCTTTCCAATGGTGGAATTTGTGTGAACTGGGTGGCTCTTTTCAATGACGGATGGCATGACAACCTTCTTAAGGGTTTGAGTCTATTTTCTTTTCGCTTTTTAGTAGTTAGTTGGTAAGGGTACCTCAAGCAAAGCTTCACTTAGGCCTAACACATTTGCCTTTGATCCTATGGTAAAAAAACAAATCGTTGGGTATATGATGTCAATAGTTATGGCCTTGAGACTCTTGTGTTGGCCGATAATCATCAAGTGTTTTTTCGGGACCATTGTGTTGCTCAAATCTTATCTTAGGTTGTTGTGGGCCCTCGACTCTCTATGTCTTAGTCTATGCCATAGCTTGAGTGGTGAGAATTTAAATTGCAAGTCCAAGTCTAGAGCCATTGATCTAGACCTTGCCTTGAATGTTTGTCTAGGCAAAATCCTAAGCGAAATTTGACTTGATACATGATTATAGGCTCTACTTGATCGGAATGTTATCTTGATCACTTCCATAGCCTACCAATGATAAAATCTCTAGTCAACCCTTTTGATCCATAGACCTTATTCTTTCAGAACCATGGTACGAGCCTTTACCTGTTCTAAAAAAAATACCCTCTCTTGGCACCCGTCTTTCCTTAGCACATGGAAAAAACATAAGTTTGGGGGGAGAAATGAGGATTGCAACAAAGTGGTAAAAGGTACAAAATGAAGAATAGAAAAGGCAATGAAAAAGAAAGATAATCGAAAGACAAAAAGAATGTTCAATGTAGAAAAGAATGACAGGATTCACCAAAAGTAAAGAATAAAAAGGTGTGGAAAGTTGAGATAGGAGAAAAAATTTGAAATGAACAAGAAAGAATAACACAGTGTGTCTCTCTAACCCCAAAGAAGTGAAATGATTCAAAAAGTCAAGTGAATGTACGCCGAAATGAAGCAAAAGAAGTGCTAAAGGAAGATTGAACCTACTTAGACCAAACATTTCCTGCCCTGAACCAAAAACCTTCACTATGCCTCCACAAAAGCCTTATATGATTTTGAATTGAATGAAGCTTACATTAGTGGTGACTCACATAAGGCGCAAGCATATGGTACTTAGAACCGGACATGTGACTTCTCCTTATGAGATATGAGTGTATTTCCATTAACCTCGTTTTGAGTACTGCAGTCCTAAAGGCGAGGTTTGCTTAGGGAGAGTTGAGGATGTGTGAGTTTGGGTTCCACAATGACCAAAGTAATAGAAAGAGTTTCTTTGATGTATTGAGTTAACTCTTGATGCTACCGTGTCGCACTAAATCCATGGTGTTTAAAAGAGTGAATGTTGTTAATGATTCATTTTAATTGAGGGCAATTGTTAGTCCCAAATAATGCTAGATGATGTCACTTTAGATTAGCTGAATTTTCTTGGATTTACTCTTAAGGGGTGAGTCTTGTTCTGTTTGCTTGAGGACAAGCAAAAGCTTAATTTTGGGGGAGTTGATAACTAGGGATTATGATGCATTTTACACTCCTTCTTACTTGAGGTTTGATTAGAAATGTATACAAAATAGTCCCAAAGGATTATATGTTGTACTTGATTGTAGGGTTTGGTCAACAAGGTGAAAATTTATCAAAATAGGCTCAAAAAAGTGAAACATGCACAAGTACCAAGAACAAGTCCAAATACAGTGTATGAGGGCCGATGCGGCGGCACTCTATACTGTGCAGTCCGCAAAGAGGAGGTTCAGAGAGTGCCCAATTTAGACAGTCAAGCAATGCGACCACAAAGCATTTCTTGCGAACCGTATTGGCTTTATTGTGGTCGCACTCAATTTTGTGCGGTCTGCAAAGCTGGAGTTCAGAGAGTTGCCAAGTTGGGGAAACATTATCAATAGGGTTCACAGTCCAATTTGTGCGGACTTCAACAAAAGCCACCGTGACCGCGATGCTTTTTGTACGGCCCGCGGTGGCCAATTTCAGAGAGTAGACGTTTTAGCCAAGAGCCTCAGTACGACCGCACTCGATTTTGTGCGGTCTGCACTAACCCCATAGGGGTATTTTTGCCCAGAATTTTCGGCCTAGTATAAATAGTTTCTTAACCCATTTTTAGGGCATAGTTGTATTCTAGACAGTGCGCTCGTGAACCATGTTCTTTTACAATTTTGAGAAATTTTGCAATAGTTTTATCATTGAATCTTTAAGTTTTAGTTAGTAATTACATATTATGGTTTTTATTCATCTATTTATTTGTTTTCTTCTATAATCATAAGTAGCTAGACCCATTAGCTAGGGTTGTGGCTCAACCCTAGTGTGGGTAATTGATGGGTCTTGTGTTTTAAGGCTTGAATGTCTATGTGTATTTGATATTTGGACTATTTTATGGTTTTAATGTTGAATTAGTGGTTGCAAACACTAGTTTATGCCTATTTGACATCTTGAGAAAGAGTGCCTACGTATAGGAAAATTTTCCCAACACGGAATTGGGGCGTATTCAAGAGATTGATAGCCCCAATTAAAGGGTTAAACCTAGAGATAGTAATACATGACTTGAACCTTAATTGTTTGCACAAATTATCATACCCAATTAGTCTTGAGAAAGTGTATTAGGGCAAAATCACTCAAACTACCAAGAGGTATATAGTGAGTAGAATCGTGCAATGGTTATATCGTAATCCCCAAATATGACAATCTAGCCTTAGACTCGAGAATCCGTCAAGTATCCACCTAGGAGAAAGTCACTTCCCTAGTGCCTTTTAACCATTTAGACTACCTTCAATAGTTTGCTCTTAGTTCAACTTAGCTTAATTTAGCATCTTGGTAGTATAAATTTAGGAGTAATATCCAAAGCAACTATGTTTAGAAGTGCAATTAGGAATAACTACGCAACTGCAATTTAGATAGAAACTCAATTCAAATCTCTAGCTCCCTGTGAAAATCGATCCCGACCTTCTCGGGTAAAAGATGCTTTGAGCACTCTTGCTACTTTGTTGTAGTTCAGAGTTAGCTTAAGTCAAAGTGATGAGCTATAACATATAATATGCAGAAGAAGTAGACATGACTGTCCTAAGACAAGCTATCTAATGCACAAATCTAGCATGGTTTAATGCGAATAAGCTTAAAAATCCAAAAGTATGATATCTAATGCATCATAAAAACCTAAAACATAATTTCTACAGGAACTTAACATATTGTAGAACATAAAACATGGTTTCTACCCAGATTACCCCACAGAATCATATAGTTACCCTCCATTTTTACTAGTTACCCTAATATGTGTTTACAAAGGATTAATACAGACCGGGATTGAATAAATTACATAGATGAAATGTGAACTTATACTACTAGGAGCCTGATGCAGGCCCAAAGTAAACCTGGGAGTACCAGACCTTCAGTGTAGTCACAAGTGTCAAGAATATAATAGCCAATAAGTGTCCAAGTGTGTCAAAGTTCCCTATGGACCTCAAGAATCATGGACAGTGCTCATACCAAGACCTTTCTTAAATAGGGACTAGTTTTGTGCAGTGTGGAAGGGCCATCTCTAGTGTGCCAGAGTTCAAAGGAACCTCAGTGGATTCCTAGGCAGTACACACACTAGAGGGGCCGAACCTAATGAAGTAAGAGTAAAGTGAGAATGCTTGACATAGTTTGAAAGACTTAGTGAACAACAGCACGGAGATGACTTTTAGGAGTGAAAAAGAAGATTTTCTAAAATATACCAGTTTTAAGGAGATGCTAAGAGTGAAAACCAGTTTTAGAAGAATACTAAGAACAATTTTTGAAATCAGTTAAGAAGGGAGCAATTTCTGTAAAAAACCAACCAATCATAGAATACTCAGATTCACAGGTACTTAGAAAGCAGGTTTGCACACATGGGTGAATGGGATTAGGAACATATAGGAACCATATTGAGGGTACATGAACAGGGTACAGGGAAAAAATAAATGCATGGAATACTTAGGAGCTTCATAGCCTTAACAAGTTAGCCAGGATAATAGGCAAAATAGGCAATTAAGACATGGAGCAAGGATGTAGTGGACAGAATCAGATACATAAGTAGGGTCAATCACATGCATTAAGTAACCAACATGATAACATAATTAAGGGATTAAACAGAAATCGACAAACAAGCCGGTCAAGCATCAAATAACCAGGTGAAGTATAGGCATACTAGTTATACATTGAATGAGACAGAATTTAGACATGCTAAGCAATGAAGTAAGCAGGAAGACAGGTTGAGCTCATAGTCAATGAACTAGTGCAGGAATGAAACACATATAGTTGGGCTTTAAAATTTAACTAAAGACATACCAGTTGAGAAATGAGTGCAGAATATAAAGAAGGTGTAGTTCCAATATCTAGCCTTGGCTTTCACCCTGCTAGATCAAGAGTTATCACAAGTAGGAGAGAAAGAAAAGAGAGTTTGAGTGTTCGTGTGTTAAGAAGTTCAATAAGAGAGTTCATATAGTAGTTCAAGAGTAGAGCAAATAAGGTAAAGTAATCAATAATCAACAATTAAGTGATCTCAGAATCCAATCATACAAAGAGTTCAGCATAGTCTTCCCTTTAATTAAGGCCAATTAGCCAACGATAATAAGATGATTAATTATGGCAAGAGGTTCAAATCAGACCAAATAAGGGAGTAAATAATTAGGGGTCTAATTAAGAAAATAATCAATTAAAGAATCAGTAAATATACAATAATCAAATAGGATAAGAATGACTAATTACGGTCGTAATCATATAAATAGGCGAGACTTAGGAGTACAGATTCTTAACAGAGCAAATCAATCAACAATATTAACAATAATGCTAGAATGAATATATCGATTCCCATAAATAAATTAGACCAAGTAAAACTTTATAAATATAGATAAGTTAACCAAAAAATTGATTCAAAATCCCTAATAGAGATTACTTAGGGAAAAAATCACAGAGCAATGCATTTGAGAAAGAAAAATTATGCAGGACAGAGATACAGAGTGAATCAATACAACTGGTAACATTGAAAAACGCAGAATCGAAACAAAAAAAATCAGAAAATCAGAGTTCCACATAAATCGACTAGGGTTTAAGCAACTTTTGTGTAAATCACTCAAGAACACAAAAGGATAGTCTATTAAACATTTAAGAAATCAGAAAGACCTTGAGAAAATGACTTATAATGAACCCTAGTTTAGCTAAAAGTCGGAAAATTAGTTGAAAACAGAAAATTTCAAGGAAATCACGTAAGAGTTGCTCGATTTCATCCCAGATCTATACAAACCCGAGTAGATCAGAGCTAATAAATTACGACTTTTTAGAAAGCATAGCAGAGAAGAGGACCTAGACCTAGAAAACCATGGATTAGTAGAAAAATAAGAAAGGTTTCTTACTCATGGTCGAGCAAACGGTTTGAAACAAGCAAAGAAATCAAAGGTGTAAACCAGACTGCCTAGGTCCCTTGAGATCTTCTCAAGGATCTAGGAAACTGAGCCATAGCAAGTAGGAGGCCATTGGAGGCTTGAGATGACAAAGAAACAAGAAACATTATCGAATGGTAGTGTGAGCCAGTGAAGGTGCTTGAGGATTAGGGTTAAGATAGAGAGCAGTTGAGAGAGAAAGAAAAGGGTGAAAGCGGGTTATGGTGGGAAATGAATGAGGTTAGAGGGGGGTTTATTTGGAATTAAAAATTGTAAGAACAAATACAGGCCGTTGATCTCTGAGATCAACTGCCAGGATTAGGGGGCATGAGTCGAGTTTAATTTAATTTGGGCTTGTGGTGAATTGGGTTGGGGACCTAGGATAGTATTTAGGTCCGAAAAATCAGAGAAATTAAAAGGCTATTTGTTATATACCAAAGTAATTAAATAAAAATCAATTTATAAAATAATTAACATTGAGAAAAAAAATTTATGCATAGAAGTGCTTCAGACTAATTATTCAATATTTTAAATATATATAATGGACAAATTTCTGGTAAGATCATGCAGTGATGTGTAGGTGGGTTATAATTGCAAAATTAGTACAATAGTAACCAAAAGGTTTAAATGTGGCCATTTGTGAAATAATTGGAACTTAATATGGCTATAAATAGCAAACTTAAATAAATGAAATGTTATAGAGCCATTTGTGATGCAATTTTATAATCATTTATATAAATAAAATACTAGAATAAATTAATTTATAAATATAGAAACTATAAAAATGTCCATTGATGCTAATGCATAGTTTTGAAGGTATATATACATTTTAAAAATATTATAGCGAAAAAATGGGTTTCAACATTTACCTCTCTATACCCGGGAAGGATGAAAGAGTTTTCGGGTAAATAAATGATGGACAATTTTGATCGAATGTGCGTTTTGGAAAATATTGGCTGAACCCTTGTCTTTGTGATGCCTACATATCTCTGGTTTTATAGGAATCAAGACATGTATAGTTCTAGATCTGCCGGTGAATAAAGCCAATGACGTTGTTATGGGAATGTTTGCCAATTTCAGCGAAGGTTCTTTTGTGAAGGGTAGTGTTGGATGGAGTTATGATTATGGTTAAAAAGTGTTTGGAGTGTATAGGGCAGATAGATGAATATCACGAGATAAGATGGGTAGCTGATGAGAATTTGTTATGAATGGCGAATTTAAAATGGTATGAGAAGAATTCGAAGCGAATGGTTGCTCCTTTTTGAAAACAGTTACCTCCGAGATCATCTGCAAACTTAAAATATAATGCATGTAAGTACGTAGATTAATACAAAAATTTAAAAGTGATGCTAATTCTCTTTGGACCATGAAAGATTATATTTGAGACGGTGCGGATGTCGTCTTTAGACCATGATATCCAGCACCATGAATTGTGAGAGAAGAGATTCGTAGGCCATGGTATGATGTTTCGGGCCATTTAAATGGTACCTCCAAACAATGATTCCTTTGAATAATGATATCAAAATTGAGAGATCCTTAGGCTATGGCATGGTGTCTTCTGGCTCTGAGGATGATGCCTCCGGACAATGACGCCTTTGAACAAGTTGGCAATATTTCATCCTATGAGATGTAATAATATGATGCTAAAATTAAAAAGACAAGGCTTTGTCTTGTGAGGTTTAGGGAAGAGCTTAGCCTGAAAGCAAAGCAAATAGATAGTGCCGGAATAGAGCAACATTTATGCAAGGATGGAAAATGCTTAGCCTTATCAGAATGAAGACAAAGCTTAGTCTCATGCAAGATGTGGGACAAGGCTTAGTCCCATGCAAATGGAAGGCAGAGCTTAGCCTTATGCAAATATGGAGGCAGGGCTTAGCCTCATGCAGGATTTGGGATAGGGCTCAGTCCCATGCAAGTGGAAGGCAGTGCTTAGCTTTATACAAATGTGGAGGCAGGGCTTAATGACAACTAAGGATTATGATTTATTTTACACCACTTCTTACTTGAGTTTGATTAGAAGTGTGTAAAAATAGTCTCACAGGCTTACATGTTGTACTTGATTGCAAGGTTTGGTCAACAAGGTGACAATTCGTAAAAACTAGCTCAAAAAGGAGTGAAACATGCATAAGTACGAAGAACAAGACCAAGCACAGTGTAACAGAACCAATGTGGCCGCACTCCATTTTGTGCAGTCTCCAAAGAGAAAGTTAGAGAGGTGCTATTTTGGAGACTCAAGCATTGCAGCCGCAAAGCAATTTGTGCGGACCGCAATGGAATCAATGTGGTCGCACTCGATATTGTGCGGTCCATAAAGACAGAGTTCAAAGTTTTTCCAACTTGGGGAATCACTACCAATGCGGTCCGCGGTCCTTTTTGTGCGGACCAAAATAGAAGCCACTGCGGCCGCGCAGCCTGCGGTGGCCAAGTTTAGAGAGCTGAAGTTTAAAGCCAAGAGCCTCAATGCAGCCGCACTCAATTTTTTGCGGACCTATGTACCCCCACAAGGGTATTTTTGTCCAAAATTTTTTGCCTAGTATAAATAGTTTTTTTCCCCCATTTTAGGTCTTCAGTTGTAGTTTAACGCAGAGCTGCACTCGTGAACAGTTCTCCTTATCCATTTTGATTAATTTGACAATAGTTTTATTATTGAATCTTCAAGTTTTAGCTTGTAATTAAGTATTATGGGTTTTTCTTCATCTATTTCTTTATTTTCTTCTATCATCATGCGTATCTAGACCCATTAGCTAGGGTTGTGGCTCAACCCTAGTGTTGGTATTTGATGGATCTTGTGTTTTAAGGCTTGAATGTCTATGGGTGTTTGATATTTGGACTAATTTAGGTTTCAGTGTTGAATTAGTGGTTGCAACCACTAATTTGTGCCTATTTAGCTTGAGTTCTTCTTGAGAAAGAGAACCTAAGTCTAGGAAAATTATTCCATCAAGGAATTGAGGCGTATTCAAGAGATTGAAAGCCCCAATTAAAGGGATATACCTAGAGATAATAATTCCCGACTTGAACCTCAATTATTTGCACAAATTATCATACCCAATTGGTCTTGAGAAAGTCAATTAGGGAAAAATCACTCAAACTACCGATAGGTATATAGTGAGTAGTATCGTGCAAAGCTTATATCGTAATCCCCAAAATGACAACCTAGCCTTAGACTTGAGAACCCGTCAAGTATCCACCTAGGACAAAGTTACTTTCTTAATGCCTTTTAACTATTTAGACTACCCTTCAAGTATCTTACTCTTAGGTTAACTTTGCTTAATTTAGCATCTTATTATTATAAATTTAGAAGTAATATCAAAAACTATGATTATAAGTACAATTAAGAGCAATTACGCAACTCCAATTTAGATAGAAACTCAATTCCCATTTCTAGCTCCTTGTGAAAATTGATCCTGACCTTCTCGGGTACAAGCTTCTTCGACCACTCTCTCTACTTTGTAGTATTGCAGGGTTGGCCTCGATCATGTTTTGGAGTGGGTAAGTGAGATGGGCCCAGGTCATTTTTCTATAAAATGGACCTGAGTCCCGCATTTCAAACTTTTCGACCTTTTACCCTCAGAAGCTTAAAAATTACTGTTATCACTCTAAGTTGCACGAATTCAACTCCTAAGTCTCTATTAATCATTAGTGCATCTCATTTTTGGTAACTTTAATTCATTCTTAGTTGTTTAATTTTGCTATTTTCTTTTGACTTTCCCCCACTTGTGGGATTATACTGGGTTATTGTTGTTGTTGTCTTTTGACTTTCATTTTTTCTTATTTTCTTCCCGTTTTTCTTTTAATTTTGAAGCATAGGTCAGTTTATTTCTATTTTAATTAGGACTAATTAGTGAGAACACTGATTTAACACCTAGGGAATCAATGATAGGTAACAGTTTGGACTACAAACACGAAAAACTTGAACCCTAGGTTGGTATTACTGTAGAGTACTCAATGTGGACCGCGGTGGATTTTGTGCGGTTTGCGGTGACTCTATGTAGTCCGTAGTGCTATTTTGTACGGACCGTGGTGGTAAATGTTCTGAAAGGTGACAAGTGAGGACCGCGACCGCAATGGATTTTGTGCGATCCGCGGTGCATAGATTCAGAGAGTGGGTAGTTTGAACCCCATCTTTGTGAATTTTGTGTAGTCTGCGGTAGTTTCTTTGCGACCACACCTCATTTTGTGCGGTCTGCATCTTTTGAATACCTGTAATTTTTCTGAAATATTTCACTGACTCTGCTAATACTAACAAATTTCAACCATATTCTCTTTGCAGATTATGGTAATGTCACGAGGCAAAGGTGATAAACAATAAGGTAGAGGAGAGTCATCCCGGGGTAAAGGAAAGGGTATGATCAAATTGACCCCCCAAGTCCGAAAAAACATTAATACACCACGAGGCTCATAAAGGCTTCTAACAAAGCCATCGACCAATTAGGAAGTGAGTATGAGCCTTCATGGGAGGCATCGCCAGCCTCCATGCCAGTGTATGTTTGTGACTGACCGGAGAGAAACATGTTGAGGGATATACCTCCAGTCTCTCCCACTACCCAAACATCAGTGCGCATATGTTCTGAGTCGTCTCAGAGCTCAGATGCAGGTAGTGACAATGAATATTCCATCTCTCCTACAACACTTCAGCATCCGGGGAGTGGACCATAGAAGAAGAAGAGGAAGAAGTAGAAGGGGTGAGCCTCAAGTAGGAGGAGTAAAGAGAACTAGAAATCTGGACGGATGGCAGGAACAGATTTGTGAGCGTCGTCACCTACCACAAGTTCAAAGAATGGTGGCCCAATAGGAAATTGATACTTGTGTGTAAATTCACCACCCGGGACATTTTTCCTCACAACCCCAATGTGTTGAGGCAGTTCAGAGATAGAGATGGATGAGATTATTTCTTAGGCCATGTGCAGGATGCCAATGAACACCTAGTAAAGGAGTTCTACAGCAATGTTGCCCACATAAAAAGGGCACTATGGTACTAAGGCGCGGAACTTAAAAGTGAAATTTGACGGAAAAATAATAAATAATTATTTGGGCTTCCCAAAGGTGGATGAGTCATTGTATTTTGAAAAGGTGGCATTGGGTGAGGATGCTCGTCTTGGTTGGCAGAGTACTTGGAAATCCCAGGTACCAACTCAGATTTGTTGACTGTGGGAGTGAAGATTCTGAGGAGAACATTAAAATTTGAAGCTAAAGGGTGGGAAACATTTGTGTGTAGCATGCTATACCCAACCACCAACGACAACTCATTTCCTATCCACCAGGCTATATTTGTGGCATCGATCATGGTGGGGTACCCGATTAACATCGGGAATGTGATGTCACGGGTAGTTACCCAGGTGGTGAATGAAGGTGACAGATCCTATCCCTTCCCAAACTTCCTGAATATTTACCTTGAGGACTTAGATGTGGAGAATCGGAGATTCGATGTAAAAATAAAAGTGAAGGCACCATTTTCATGGTACCTACAGGATAAAGACAACCCTAAAGGCAAGAACTTCGAGGGAAAATCCACTGCTTCTACTGGCTAGCCTGAAGAGCCAGTAGTAGTAGTGGCTCCTACTCAGCCTCCTTGCACCACAACATACATGGTCCCAGGACCCTCTACTTCTTCAGCTCCAGTGATTCCCTCATCCACTGCATACCCCTTGACTGCCCACTGTTGATACACAATTTTTTTCTATATTTTAATATGTAAAATACCTTTCAAAATAATATGTATATGCATATATAAGTATCATCCAGGGTCTTATTATTTTTCCTTAATTTTTTAAAGATTTTTAAATCAATTTACTGCCCTATTTTATTAAAACAAACCCAATAATTATCCCTAAAATTTTCATTTTGGTTATTAATCTATTGGAGTCTCATGTTTATATTAAAATAGGGCTAAGGTACTTTTCATACATTTTTATAAATTTATTCAATATTTTTAGGGAAGAATTGCGTAATTGCAATATTAGCAATTTTCAGGTTTAATTCATCTCGTATTTATATAATGAGATGTTATATTTTTCAATTGATAATTACGTATTATAAATCATTTTGGTGCTTTCAATTAATTTCCAAAAATTAGTTTACTATTTTTCATAATTTTATAGGGGAAAATTGGCTATTTAAATTATAGCCTAATTTGTTTCAATTTTTGACTAAAATCTGACCCCCTATTTGACCTCAATTTCCAGCCCAAATTTTAGATTACCCAACCCAGGCCCCAATTACCCCTACTCGACCCAAAACCTTATTAAAACCTGGCCGTTGATCTAAAAGATCAACGACCCTCATCCGTTCTTACCTTTTTTAACTATAACAATCCCCAATACCCTTCTCATTTTTCTAACTCGTATCTATCTCTCTACCTTTGGTTCTTTCTAGAATCTTCTCCCCTTCGCTTCTCTCCGATGGGTTTCCTTTATCTTCTCCGGCTACCTCCTAGCCTGATTCCATGGTGGTTTCACCACCCACCAACCTCCTATGGCTCCTCACGCTTGGTTGCTGGAAGTTTTATGACTTGACCATGAAGACTTGGGTCATGAACTTTTTCAGTACATGTTCCATGGCCATCTCCGGCCTGCTCCAGCAAGCCATGCCTGTTTCAAGCCTGCCCTCGACTCCTCCTGCTTATATCCAAGCATTTCTCACTATTTGGGTTCCTTTGAAAACCCTAGCTTTGAGGTTTTTTTGATCTCTTTAGATCTTTTCCAGATCTATGATTTTCCTAATCTTTGAAATGATTTTTCAATATTTTTTCAAAAGTTATTCTTTCAAAATCATTATTTTTCTGATCTAGGGTTTTTAAATTTCTATCTGATTTTCTTCTTCTCTTGTAGGTTTCTTCTACTATGTTCCTTTTATTGTGTTCTTTGTATGTTGCTTCTACTGTGTTTCTTATACTATATTTCATATTAGTTTCTTCTACTATGTTTCTTCTACTATGTTTTTCTACTGTGTTCTGATTAGTTTTCTTCTACTATGTTTTCTTTGAGCTCTTCTACTGTGTTTCGCACGTTACTCTTCTACCATGTTTCTCATGAGTCTCTGTTGCTGAAGGAACATGTTAAAGGTTTCAGTTCTTTTCTGAGACCTCTGAACCTATTTCGCCTTAATTACTTGTCCTCTCATCTTTGCACTTGATTGATGGTAGAAACCCTAGAATTTCTCCAAGTTTGGAAACCATTGACTATGTGATTTGCTTGAAGGTTTAATTTCAAAAACCCTAACTCTTTCAGACCTATTTCAAGTCTCTGAACTGAGTTTTGAAATCCTTTTTTTTCATATAATTCTAACTTTTGCTAAACTTTTCTAAGGTCTTTTACATTGGACTTTTGTATGCTACTAAATGCCACTTCTCTTCTACACTGCTAATCTATGTGATAGCCATGCTCATGTAGTCTATTTTCTACTGATTTTCAATGACACGTCATCTTCTTTCAGCTTAACATATTTGTATGCTCTTTATATGTGTTGAACTTCCCTCTGAAATGACTTTCAAATTTGTGATTAGTTCAGACTTCCTTCTGTATAGGTCTGATTGATTTCTTTCCTTGTTTGCTGATTTTCCTGTGACTCGACTTAAGTTAAAACCTTTCTCAGCTTTTCTAACTTGGTTCATTCATGGACCAGTGAGTACAAAATCTCTGATCCTTGACTTACTGGCTACTAATTGACTTTCTTACCTTATTTATGCAACCATGTATTGCAAAGCCCTGCCCCTAAAATAAACTTCTATTTATTTACCCCTAATTGCCTACTTTGCACAAAGTGCTTGTTTGATTTCTTTCCTTAAATAACATTTACCATTTGAATCTGAATTCCTTAACTAAAGGAAGTCTTGTGTGATTGATTCTTAATTTATGTTCAGTTCCTTAACTATTTTCTTACCTTATTTCTGCCTGATTTTCACACTATAAATGCACGACTCTTTCATTAACACAAATGCTCATACATAGTCTTTCTAAAAATTACACTTATACACAATAGTTCTCTCTCTTCTTGTCTGCATTATGACCTGTTTACAAGACCTACTATTTTCTCTATTTGTTTCTATGAAGCTGGTACGTTTCGATTTATGTTTCAGCACCACAACAATGTGTTTACCCCTGTGTACTTACTATCTTTCTATAGTTAAGCATTACTTATTTCTTTTCCTTTCCTGTTCTTTTATGGATCTCAAAACCCCTGCCCCTATGTGGTTGAGCTATGGTTTAAGGAATGGCAATATGAAAATTATTGTCCATGAATTAAACTTGATCCCTTGGGATCCTAGCCTTTAATAGTGTGTTCTAACAGCCTTCTCGGTGTGCTAGCATTCTCCATTGTTGGTTATGCCCACAGCTTGCCCTTGCCTCTTTACAACCTTCCCATTCCCCTGAACCCCTATGTGTACTTATTTGTAACTGTTTCCCTTCCCCTTCCCCCTCTCAGAATTCTGTTCCTGCACTTGACTCTCTCTTAGTCTTTAAGTTATACCCCCCTCTTGTGAGCCTTGCGTTGGGACCTTGAGTTCCCTCTGAACTTGGACACTTGAGGACTTACCTTTCCGTACTGCACTTGTCTTAATCTGGTAATACATTTGGGTGTGAGCACTGTCCGGAGTTCATTTGAGACTCTTAGGGAACTCTGACACACTCAAATAGGAGAAAGGCTTTGGATCATGATCTCTTGGAGTTGGTTTACCTCATATTTCAGACATGAAGTCTGAATCAGGCTCTCCTTGGTTGTAGTTTTAACTTATGATATATTCTTTTACTTTATTCTGGGCTATTATAATTTTGTAATAAACTCTTGGGGATTGTTAGTGAAAAGGGCAAGTATTGATGTATGCAACAAAAAAGGGTAGATACCATGCCTTTAGGTGTTTCTGAATAGATATCCTGCCTATAGGTCATTTCTGAATGCTGCATTCTCACGTAGATGCCATGTCTATAGATATTGCTGAGTTATGCATTTCTCACATATATGCCATGTCTATAGGTCATTTCTGAATTCTGCATCCTCTCATATTGGAATCATGTCCATAAGTATCTGGAAATCTGAATTCTGCATCCTCTCATATTGGAATCATGTCCATAAGTATCTGGAAATCTGAATTCTGCATATGCATATAGAAAATATGCCTATCAGTCCTTCTGAATCTTGTATATTCATATTTCATCTAGGAATTATGATCATAGGTCTTAAACAATCCACTGAAATTAGATATCATGTTCTTAGGTCTTAAAATCAACTGTAATTAGTTACTATGTTCATAGGCATTAAATGAAATTCAAAATCTAGATATCATGTCTATAGGGTTGCTGTATTTTTACAATGTTCATAAAAGTGTTCAAAATCAACTATGCATAGAAAGCATGTCTAAAGGAACTATTAATCGAATCTGAATCGCTCCATTCACGTGAAAGGATAAAACCAGTAATAACGATGTGTCATCATCTGCAGAACTTATAACCTTCGTAAAATCTTGCCTTTCTTTAATAATATGGGAACCTTCCTCAATTCAGTATGTATTCAGTTTATTTCATTGCCTTCTGAATTCATTACATACCTTGTGTCGCGCCCCCTTTTTCTAAGGCGAAATTGAGTTTATGATATTTGGAAGGACAACTCATTCTCTTTTGGGAATTGGGTTTTGGAGTTTGAAGAGTCTCCACCTAATGATTAAGTGCATCAGGACACTAAGAAGGGTTTGAGTTTGAAGAACCAGAGCTTGGGTAAGGGCTAGAAATTATCTCGAGGGGAAGGTGTTAGGCACCCCTCAAGAACCACTAGTGTGGTTCCCGACCATGTTATAATTATGACTTCATATAATCAAGTAAGCAATTAAGGGCTCAAATAGGAGGGATTCACATATAACATTGCAAATAAGTTGAAACTTGAGGAAAGGTAAAGAGGGCAGAACTTTTATGAAAGATTTAAACAATTCTAAAAGAAATAGATAAAAGCAAGTAAAAGGGAGGGGAGGTCCTAGGTTTATGGTTAATATGGATCACATCAATGAAATGCCTAGTAATCACTCCTCAGGAGAGGGGCTACATGAGGTGTTAGTGCATCAGTCATCATATACATATCTACCCTTCCCACCCCATTAAGGTATTAAAGCGCGAAATAGTATCGTTAATTATTGCATGCTATTACCCATCCCAATCCTATCAGTCTCGGAGACATTGAGACTAATAGTCCTATATGGAAGGGAGTTGGGGCTTTTTAGAGTTTTAAAAAAGGATAAAAGTCTAGGCGACAAGCAAAAACACATAAACAGTTAGGGGAAAGAAATAGCAATTAAGGCTCACACATGCCTCATCACTTAAAGGAGCAAATATAGCATGACTTCAATGACTGGTTTTGGTCTGAATTAAATTAATGCATAGGATAGGCTGATTTATCACATATGTCTAGATGAGGAGTCCGAATTGTCCTTTTCTGGATGTAGTTATCAAAAATTGGCACAATTAATTACATAATAGTTTGCTTAAGTGATACCTACAAGCATGACATCTAACAAGGCGTATTGATTTTAAGGAAAAGGTTGCTAGTTTTATAAACAAAAGGATCTACAGACTTTAAACGACCTTATGGCTGATTTTAGATTCATAGATGAAATAGAAAAAGCTGATTCAATTGATTACCTCTATAGGCATGCTTTATAAGCGTCATTGGTTTTAAACGATTACATAAATGCAAGAGTCCTATAGGCATGGTATCTATAATGAAGTTGATTATTTATTAAACCTATGATTTTTTTCCTAACGACATGTACATGTAGAAGTGTAGAAACCTAATATCATGATTTTCATATGCAGAACTTATAGGCATGATTTCTAAAATGCAGAAGTGCAGAACTTATAGACATAATTTCTAAAATGCAGAAGTGTAGAACTTAGAGATATAATTTTCTACGATGCAGAAATGGAGAAAAAATTATAGACATGAGTTCTAAAATGAAGAATGCAGAAATTATAAATAACCTATAGCCAAGTTTTCTACCCTTTGCATGCATTCATCCACATCCCTTTCCACTAGCCATCCTCAATTGTTATTACAAATTATTACAGACCCAAATGAATCAGAAAAGAAAAGTAAAATTACATCAAAAATTCCAACTATATCCAAACATCTAAATTCAGACTCAAAGTCCAATAATATGAGATAAACCAACTTTCAGGATCGGATTTCCAAAAGCTTTTCTCATATTTGGGATGTGTCAAACTTCCCAAGATTCTCAAAGGGGCTCCAAGCAGTGCTTACACTCCAAACACATTGCAAAATTAAGATCATAGTGCAGTGCGGAAATGCCAAGCCTCATATGTCCAAGTTCAGAGGGAACTCAAGGTCCCAAAGCAAGGCTCATAAGAGAGGGGCAGAACTTAAGAGTCTAAGAATAAGTATAAGTGCATAGGGGGGAATCAGGGAGAGCCATGATAGGCTGGTTGTCATGCCCAACAATTGGGATGCTGGCACACCCCTGACCAGCCTGTTAGCCAAACTTAGGAGTTAGGATCCATTGTGGATCAGACTATGACCTAGGCAGTAATTAGGATACTGCTAGGCCAAAAACCTTAACTCAAACATATAGAAGGGAATAGAGGTAGGGATTCACAATAGAAACAGATACAAGGAACAACATAATTAGTGTAGATCATTGAACATGAGCAGCAAAGAAAATATGAGTGTTGGAACTGTAAAGTAAACTCATAGGGATGAGGCAGAAAACTAAATGAAAAAATACCAGTTTCAAAGGAAAACAAGTAAGAAAACAGTAGTCCTGAGAGAGCCAAGTTGCAAGCAAAGTGACTCCAAAAGATCTCAAGCAAAGCAGAGTGTTGAATTCAAAACAGTATTACAAGTGTGCAAGTACTGAATTGGAAAACTGGTAGTGAATGTGGTGTGAAGATGAAAACCGTAAAGCGTAAGGTGCACTTCTAAGGTATTGAACTCGAAGTGTATGTGAAAGCATTAAATTGGAAGTGTGTTAAAAATGCAGAAGGGCAGTCCCTTTTATAGTGTAGAGAAACTAGTAAGCAAGGCAACGAAATATCATTGAAATCAGACTCCCTTTGGTTAAGGAATTTTGATTCCTACGGGTAAAAATTAGTTAAGGAAAGAAAATTTGATTAAAACCTTTAAAAGTAGCACAAAAGGGGTAATACATAGAAATTATTTAAGGAAAACAATTAGCGGTACACGGTTTGTGCCAAATATGGTAAGGGAATAAATCAAACAACAATGAAACCAAAATTAAAAGTTCAATTTGAATGAACTAAGTCAAGAAATGTAATTGAGGTTCAATTGAAGGAAATCAGTGACAATTCATCAGCCTTATTAAAGGGATTTTAGAATCAATCAGTTTGTTGGTGAGAACCTTTTTGAAAGAGGAATTTTCTCATATATAAAGCATACCAGCCAAACAAAAGGAACTGTCAAGTTTTTTAAGAAAAGAGTCTATCATTGAAAGCCTTAGAGTCACAAGCAAAAAGAAATTCAAGTTCTGTTACTGAACCATCGTGAGTCTGAAAGCCTAGGGTCCCAAAGTGGAACCCTAATACCATTTACCCAAAGAAAACCCCAAATCCTAAGGTTTCAAATTGAGTCAGAAAATAGAGGTAAGAAAATAGGTAATTCGAAGAGGCTCAGAAGTCTCTTTCAAAGACTCAATGAGAGACAAACACACATGATAGAAAGAACACTGATTCAAAGTCATGCTTGAGAATAACTTGGGACTTAAAGAAGTTCCAGAAAAAAAGGTGATACGAGTTTTAAGAAAAAGTAGATAAAACCTGCTTGGCAGGAACACAAATAGAGTTCAGCAAAGTGAACAAAATCAAAGAACTCAACCGTAAACACATATAGCAAAGAATAAGGAAAACAACATGGATTAACATGCGGGTACAAGGATAAAAACAAAAGCAGAAGAGTCTTGCATAATAGAAAAGAAACCAAAAGATCAAACTCATGCGGAATACGAAGAAAGCATACAAGCATAAAGCACACATAAAAAAAGAACAAGAATAATCAGGAAATTTGGGGAAAACATTTAAAATGTCAAGTAAAGCTCATGCATGGCACAGATCTAAGAAAAAATAAGCAAGTACAGAACCTCAGATGGCTTAGAGTTGCAGAGAAAACCCTAGAATGAAAAAGGTCTTGAGGAAAGTCAGATCCTGGGTCGAAAGGGCTGATATTGCTTGGGCACGCTAGAATAATGGCCGGAGAGGCCATGGATCTGCAGATTTGAAAAAGATCTGAAGAGATACATCAAAGTCGGGCTTCAAATCTTCGAACAATTTAGGTTTAATGGTGATAGAGGGTGAGCATAAGTCATCCATGGACTGGAATGCCATAGATTCTGGTGGAATCATGGTAGAATAAGGTAGGAGAAGGATAAGGTTTCAGAGAGGCTACCAAGAGTTTAAGAGACGAAGAGTTCCAAGGCGACATTTATGATAGAAATAAATTAGGTTTAGGAGGGCTTGGAAATTAAAAAGGAAAGCAAGAATCACGACCGTTGATCTGAATAATCAACGACCAGCATTAAAGGGGAGCAAGGTTAAAACTGGAATTGGGTTGGTTTTAATTTTGGGTGGAATTGGGGTCAAACTGAGGATAAAATTGAAAGGAAATGAGGTTGTAATTGAAAATGAAATGAGCTAAATGTTAAATAGCCCATTTCCCCCTTTTTATTTTATAAAAATGGTAATAATGATTTTAAAAGTGAATTAAAAACATTGAGCCAACAAATACTATATAAATATTAATCTGAAAATGCGGGAAATAATTTTATAATTATTAAGTGTTTTTAATCTTAGAATAGGCTATAATTACAATATGTAATTTAGATTTAAAAATACTAAATAAATTTGAAAAAATATAGAAAAATCACCTAATTATATTTTGGTGAAAATATGAGAATAGAAATAAATTATTCACCAAAATGATAATTTTGGAAATAATTATTGAATTTTGTACTACTAGAAATAGATAATAAAATCTTTAAAAATTAGAGAAAAATACCAAAATTCTTGGGCATGCTTATATATGTATGTACATGCTATTTTGAAATTATTTTGCATATAAAAATACCTACGGAAAAATTTGGTATCAACAGATGTCTCTCTTTACCCGGGAAGGATGAAAGAGTTATCGGGTAAAGATATGATGACTAATTTTGGCCGAATGAGATGATTTGAAGAATTTTGACCGATCTTTGGTTCCGGAGCTGCCTACATATCCTCATTCTTACAGGAATCAGGTCATATGTAGTTCAAGATCCATTGGTGGAATATTCCAATAGAGATTTCGAAAAGCGGACAGAATGTTCGGGCTGAGAAGGATGGTCGGAGGCTGATAAGCTGCGGGAAATGGAGCGAGATCACCTCTCCTGAGACAGCTGTTGCTAGCCGGTGTACCTGAAAATGAATAATACCAACATATATTCTGCATAAATTTATACGTGATGTAAGTTCCCATTGGACCATGAATACTGTCTTTGGACTGTTAGGATGACGTCCTTGGATGACGATGTCCTGGGCCATGAATATAATAAAGGATTCGTAGGCTATGAAATGATATTCTCGGTCTATGAGAATGATGCCTCTTAAATTTAATGCTTTTGAATAATGATACGCAAAAGATAAAATGAGGTCCTCAGGCCATGGCATGGTGTTCTCCAGCTATGAAAATGGTGCCTCCGAACAATGACACCTTTGGACAATTTGGTGATCTTGCAGCCCATGAAATGTGGAAGGTGGCGATCTTTCAGCTGATGCAAGACGTAAATGAAAGGTGGTATTTCAGCCATGAAAGAAAAATAAAGAGGCGATATTTTAGTCATGCAAAGGAAATAAAGTGGCGATATTTCAGCCATGCAACAGAAATAAAATGACAATATTTCAGCAGACAGATCTTAGTATTGGAAGGCAGAAAGTTATCCTTATGCAATGCAGAGAAATGCAGATGGAGGTAGAGCTAACCTTGGAAGCAGAAAGGTATCCTTATGCAATGCAAGAAATGCAGATGGAGACAGAGCTTAGCCTCGGAAGGTAGAAAGGTAGCCATATATAGTGCAAATAAATGCAGATGGAGGTAGAGCTTAACATTGGAAGGCAGAAAGGTAGCCTTATACAATGCAGGAAAATGCAGATAGAGGTAGAGCTTAACCTCGAAAGGCAGAATGGTAGCCTTATGCAATGCAAGAAATAAAAGGCGAATAAATGTTTCTTAGCTGATTGATGATTGCAATATTGTGGCTGTTTGGGATATAGTACACGGATTGCAATTGTAGATAACTGATGGTTTTGAGAGTTGTATTCCTAGAAAAGTATGAGTCTCTAATCGTATCTGATGATTTTACGTCTTGGGTGCATGCATCCAAAGAAAAATCATGAGTTTTGTTAAAGGGGGAGGTTAGTTCGTGTCCCTATGGACTTCTCTTGTCCTGCTTTGGTGATATTATATGTATCATTGGGGGTGGGGTTGCTAAACAAAGCCATTTTGAAAATATGTAACGTAAATACATAATTGAATATAGCTTTCTTTAGATGAATCGATGACTGCGATGCGGTTCAAGACATTGCAACCTATCTTGCTCCAGAATTATGAGGGTCCTCCTAAAAACTCTGCCCCAGTTTACTGGGCTGGTGCTTCCGACGGCTGCGTGCGATGAACGACTTAAAATAACTTCGAAATTTTGAGGGTCTTCTTAAATTCTACCCCAACTTCCAAATGGCAGGGAAAATGAAAAATTTATTGAATTTTGATTGAAATCATAGGGCTGCCTCCGTATCCCCTCTTAAATGGAATCAGGTCAGGCGTAGTTCAAATTACATCATAAAGAAACCATAAATGGCTACACGTAGTATCACTTGACTGCATATGAATTGATTGGCTTCGGCCAAACTTCTTTGTCCATTTCTGCAAGTATGAGGGTTCCTCCTGTTAGAACCCGATGAACCATGTACAGACCCTACCAGTTGGGAGAGAATTTCCCCTTGGCTTCATCTTGATGTGGGAAGATTTTCTTCAAACTAGCTGTCCCGATGTGAATTATCTTGGCTTGACTCTTTTATTAAAGGCTCCGGACGTTCTGTTTTGATACAATTGACCATGGAAAACTGCGTTGATTCTTTTCCCATCTATAATAGTTGGCTGCTCATAGCAACTTTTTACCCATTCTGCATCGTCAATTTTCGCTTCCTGTATAATCCTTAAGAAAGGGATTTCCACCTCGGCGGGAATGATTGCCTCTGTACCATAAACCAACATATAGGGAGTTGCCCTGGTTGATGTGTGAACTGTGGTATGGTATCCCTATAAAGCAAATGATAGATTTTCGTGCCATTGTGTATGCTTTTCTATCAATTTCCTTAGTATCTTCTTGATATTCTTATTGGGCGCTTTTACAGCTCGTTCATATGAGGTTTATAGGCTGTAGAACTCTTGTGTTTGGTCTTGAATGTTTCACACATTGCTTTTATCAGGTCACTATTTTGACTGGAATCTTTATCATTAATGATTGATTCTAGGATGCCGAACCGGCAAACGATACCGTCGCGGACAAAGTCTGCCATGACTTTCTTAGTCACTGCCCTGTATGATGCTGCTTCAGCCCATTTGGTGAAATAAGCAATTGCCATTAGAATGAACCTATGCCCATTTGACGTGGTAGGCTCGACATGTCCGATAACATCAATTCCCCAAGCGGCAAACGGCCATGGTAAGCTTGTTGCAGTAAGCTCATTTGGAGGCACCTTTATCATGTCTCTATGTATCTGACAGTGATGGCACTTTCGATCATATTGGATGCAGTCCGTCTCCATAGTCATCAAAAAATAACCTTCCCGGAGTATTTTCTTGGCTAAGACAAAGGTTCATATGTGGACCACATGTCCCTGCATAAATCTCTTCTAATAACCTGGATGCTTCCTTTACCTCGGCACACCTCAGTAATCCCAAATATGGAGTATTCCTATATAGGATTCCTCCGCAATGAAAGAAATGATTATATAACCTCTGAAGTGTGCGCTTCTTAGTAGCGTTTGAAAGTTCTGGATATTCTCATGTGGCCAAATATTCCTTGATATCATGAAACTAAGGTTATTCATCTGCTTGTTCCTCGACATGAGCACAGTAAGCTGGTTGGTCCTGAATCTTTACCGAAATGGGATATATGAAGTTCTTATCTAGATGCTGAATCATAGATGATAGGGTAGCCAATACGTCTCATTCTAGACGACATGCTGAAACTCTATCTTTTTTAATCTCTTCCTCAACTCCTGTATAAGCAGGTCTGAATCTCCGATCACTAGCAACTCCTGAACGTTCATGTCAAAGGTCAACTTGAGCCCTAAGATGCAGGCTTCATATTCGACTATGTTGTTGGTGCATGGGAATCTGAGCTTCGTAGACACCAGATAATGCTGATCGATTTCTGATACTAGGATTGCTCCTATGCCAACTCCTTTGAAGTTTGCTGCTTCATCGAAAAATATTCTCCAACCGTCATAGGATTTTGCGATGTCCTCTCCTATGAAAGATACCTCTTCGACAAGAAAATATGTCTTTAGAGGCTCGTATTCTCCATCTACGGGATTTTCAGCAAGATGATCTACCAGTGCTTGTCCTTTGATTTCCTTCTGTGTCAAGTAAACAATGTCGAATTCACTCAACAGAATTTTCCACTTGGCTAGCTTGCCAGCCGGCATGGGCTTCTGAAAAATGTACTTCAGCGAATCCATTCTTGATATAAGATAAGTAGTATAGACACAAAAATAATGTCTCAATTCTTGAGCTACCCAAGTCAGAGCACAACAGGTGCGATTTAATAGAGAATACCGGGCCTCGTACGGGGTGAACTTCTTGCTTAGATAGTATATGGCCTGCTCCTTTCTCCCGGTTTGTCTTGTTGTCCCAGAACACAATCAAATGCTGTATCCAATACCACAAGGTAGAGCAATATAGGTCTACCCGGTTCAGGCGAAACCAAAATTGGCGGCGGTGACATGTATTCCTTGATTCTATCAAAGGCTTTTTGACAGTCATCAGTCCATTTGGTAGCAGCGTCTTTCTTCAAAATCTTAAAGATTGGCTCACAAATGACATTGGACTAAGCTATTAATCAACTGATGTAGTTGAGTCTCCCCAGGAAACTCATCACATCCTTCTTTTTCTTTGGCAGTGGCAATTCTTGAATGTCCTTGGGTGAATATTGGTTACCATGCTGAATCTGGGAACTTCGTGCCTCATTTTTTGCAAAACAAAGTGTTAGACTCTTACCCCGCCAGACTCGACTATTTGAATATCAATAACTGGCATAAGCATATTTAGTTCTTCAAATAAATGCACAGACGTGGTAATGCCCGTTGTTCAAAGGAAATCCAGTGGACTTTGGACAAGGCTAACTTAAAGAGTCATTATGCGGACATCATAACTGACTCGACTAGGTTTGATAGTGATGCATGCACAATTGAACATAGTAAGGTTTCTATAGGGTATTAGACCTGTACCCTTGAGCAGATAACTCAAGAGGGAAAGGCACGAACCCATCTACTGTACCACTGATCGACTGGTTTTACCGCAAATACGCCTTTGCCAAATTTAGGGGTGATAATACTAGAATGGCGCAACTACTCATTATTAGCGTTGCTATGGTATTTTTTTTGGCACGAGTGGAATATGATGTTAAATATGCAATTACAAGAATGAAACAGGTTGTCATGTATTTGCATGTTCATAAAGTGATAATTACAATAATTGCTCATAATTACTACAGTATTAAAGGAAAACGGTAAAAGAAAGCATTAAAGAAAAGAAACAAGAAGCCAATTCAGTTTCATTGGAGATGAAGAGATAAAGACATTAAATAAAGGCAATAAAAAAGCAGTAAAGTCACAAGTAACATGAAATGGTAAAAGCCTAAAAGAATCCCCAGTAGAGTCGCCATGTTGTCGTGCTCCCTTTTTCTAAGGCAAAATCGGGTTTATGGCATTTGGGAGGACAACTTGTTCCCTTTTGAGAATTGGGTTTTGGAGTTTGAAGATTCTCCACCTAATGATTAAGTGCATTAGGACACTAAGAAGGGTTTAAGTTTGAAGAACCAGAGTTTGGATAATCACTCTTCAGGAGAGGGGCTGCATGAGGTATTAGCGCATCGGTCATCATATCCAAATCTACACTTCCCACCCCGTTAATTTATTAAAGTGCGGAATAGTATCGTTGCTTATTGCATGCTATTACCCATCCAAATCCTATCAGTCCCGGAGGCATTGAGACTACAAGTCCTAAAGGTAAGGGAGTTGGGGCTTTTCAGAGTTTTAAAAAAGGATAAAATTCTAGGCGATAAGCAAAAACACATAAACAGTTAGGGGAAAGAAATAGAAATTAAGGCTCACACAGGCCTCCTCACTTAAAGGAGCGAATATAGCATGACTTCAAATACCGGTTTGGTCTGAATTAAATTAAAGTGTAGGATAAGCTGATTTATCACATATTTATCAGGGTGAGGAGTCTGAATTAGCCTTGTCTGGATGTAGTTATCAAAAACTGGCATAATTATTTACCTAATAGTTTTCCCAAGTGATACCTACATGCATGACATTTAACAGGGCGTACAGATTTTATGGAAAAAGGTTGCTGGTTTTGTAAACAAAAGGATATGTAGACTTTAAATGACCGTATGACTGATTTTAGATTCCTAGATGAAATAAACTAAGCTGATTCAAATGATTACCCATATAGGCATGCTTTCTAAGCATTATTGGTTTTAAACGATTACATAAATGCAAGATTCCAATAGGCGTGGTATCTAGAATGAAGTTGATTATTTATTAAACCTATGATTGTTTGCCTTACGGAATGTATATGCAGAAGTGCAGAAACCTAATATCATGATTTCTATATGCAAAACTTATATGCATGATTTATAAAATGCAGAAGTGCAGAACTTATAGACATAATTTTTAAAATGCATAAGTGCAGAACTTATATACATAATTTCTACGATGCAGAAATGCAGAAATGGAGAAAAACTAATAGGCATGAGTTTTAAAATGCAGAATGCAGAAATTATATATAACATATGGGCAAGTTTTCTACCCTTTGCATGCATTCGTCCCCATCCCTTTCCACTGGCCATCCTCAATTGTTATTACAAATTTTACAGACCAAATAAATTAGAAAAGAAAAGTAAAATTACATCAGAAGTTCCAACTACATCCAAATACCATAATTCAGACTCAAAGTCCAACAATATGAGATAAACTAACTTCCAGGATTATATTTTTAGAAGCCTTTTTTTCATATTTGGGATGTGTCAAAGTTACCAAGAGTCTCAAAGGGGCTCCGAGCAGTGCTTACACCCCAAACACATTGCGGAATTAAGATTATAGTGCAGTGTGGAAATGCAGGCCTCAGATGTCCAAGTTTAGAGGGAACTCAAGGTCCCAAAGCAAGGTTCATAAGAGAGGGGAAGAACTTAAGAGTCTAAGAATAAGTGTAAGTAAATATGAGGAATCAGGGAGAGCTATGACAGGTTTGTGGTCATGCCCGACAATTGGGATGCTGGCACATCCCTGACCAGCCTGTTAGCCAAACATAGGAGTTAGGATGCATTGTGGATCAGGTTATGGCCTGGGCAGTAATTAGGATACTGCTAGTCCAGTAACCTTAACTCAAACATATAGAAGGGAATAGAGATAGGGATTCAAAATATAAGATAATACAAGGAAGAACATAATTGGCATAGATCATTAAACATGAGCATTAAAGCAAAGATGAGTGCTGGAATTGTAAAGTAAACACATAGGGATGAGGCAGAAAACTAAATGAAAAACATACCAGTTTCAAAGAAAAACAAGTAAGAATACAGTAGTCTTGAGAGAGCCAAGTTGCAAACAAAGTGATTCCAAAAGATCTCAAGCGAAGCAGAGTGTTGAATTCAAAATAGTATTGCAAGTGTGCAAGTACTGAATTGGAAGCTCTAGTAGTGAAGGTGGTGTAAAGATGAAAATCGTAAAGTGTAAGGTGCAGTTCTAGGGTATTGAACTCAAAGTGTAGATGTGAAAGTATTCAATTGTAAGTGTGTTAGAAGTGTAGAAAGGCAGTCCTTTTTATAGTGTAGAGAAAAAAGTAAGTAAGAAAATGAAATATCATTGAAATCAGTCTCCCTTTTGTTAAAGGAATTCTGAATCCAACGGGTGAAAATTAGTTATGGAATGAAAATTTGATTAAAACCTTTCAAAGTAGCAAAAAAGGGGTAAGTACATAGAAATTATTTAAGGAAAACAATCAATGGTACACGGTTTGTACCAAATATAGTAAGGGAATCAATCAAATAGCCATGAAACAAAATTACAAGTCAATTTGAATGAACCAAGTCGGGAAAGGTAAAGGAGATTTCATCGAAGGGAAATCAGTGACAATTCATCAGCCTTATTACAGGGATTTCAGAATCAATCACTTACTTAGCGAGAACCTTTTTGAAAGTGGAATTTTCTTATATATAAAGCATACCAATCAAACAAAAGGAACTGTCAAGTTTTTTTGTCTATCATTAAAATCCTTAGAGCCACAAGCAAAAAGTTATTCAAGTTCAGTTACAGACTCATCGTGAGTCTGAAAGCCTAAGGTCCCAAAGTGGAACTGTAATACCATTTACCCAAAGAAAACCCCAAATCGTACGGTTTCAAATTGAGTCATAGAAGAGAGGTGAGAAAACAGGTTATTCGAAGAGGCTCAAAAGTCTCTTTCAAAGACTTAATGAGAGACAAACACACACGATAGAGAGAACACTGATTCAAAGTCATGCTTAGAAAACTTGGGACTTAAACAAGTTCTGGAAGAAAAGATGATATGAGTTCTAAATAAAAGTAGATAAAACTTGATTGGTAGGTACACAAATAGAGTTCAGTAAAGTGAACAAAATCAAAGAACTCAACCGTAAACACATATAGCAAAGCATAAGGAAAACAACACGGATTAGCATGCGAGTACACGAATAACAACGAAAGCAGAAGAGTCTTGCATAATAGAAAATAAACCACAAGAGCAAACTCATGAAGAATACGAAGAAAGAATATGAGCAGTACACATAAAGAAAGAACAGGAAGAATCAGTAAAACATTTGAAGAAACTTTTTAGAAACCCTAAAATCGAATATGAACAGTTTTAAAAAGGAAATTTGGGGAAAACTTATAAGATGTCAAGTAAAACTCAGGCATGACACAAATCTAAGAAAAAAAAGCAAGTACAGAATCTTAGACGTCTTATAGTTGTAAAGAAAAGCCTAGAATGAGAAAGGTTTTGAGAAAAGTCGGATCGTGTGTCGAAATGGCTCATATTGCTTGGGCACACCGGAGTAATGGCCGGAGTGGCCATGGATCTACAGATATGAGAAAGATTTGAAGAGATCCATTAAAGTCAGGCTTCAAATCTTCGAACAACTTTGGTTTAATAGTGAGAGATAGTGAGCATAAGTCATCCATGGCCTGGAACGCCATGGATTCGGTGGAATCATGGTAGATAAGGTAGGAGATAGCTAGGGTTTCGGAGAGGTTAGAGAGAGTTTGAGAGACGAAGAGTTCAAATGCGTCATTTTTGATAGAAATGAATTAGGTTTAGGTGGGGTTGGCATTTAAAAAAGAAAGAAAGAATCACGGTCGTTGATCAAAATTATCAACGACCAGGATTAAAGGGGAGCCAGGTAGGTTTTAAAATCGGGTCGTGGGTTGGGTTAAAATTTGTATTGGGTTGGTTTTAATTTGGGGCAGAATTGGGGTCAAATTGAGGCTAAAATTGAAAGGAAATGAGGCTGTAATTTAAAATGAAATGGGCTAAATGTTAAATTGCTATTTTTTCCTTTTTTATTTATAAAAATAGTAATACTAATTTTTAAAATAAACTAAAAATACTGAGCCAAAAAAATACTATATAAATATTAATCTAAAAATATTTGAAATAATTTTATTATTGTTAAGTGGTGTTAATCCTAGAATAGGCTATAATTGTAATGATATGCAATTTAGCTTCAAAAATGCTAAATAAGTTTGTAAAAATATACAAAAATCACCATAATTATATTTGGTGTAAATATGAGAATTGAAATAAATTTTTCAACAAAATAATAATTTTGAAATTAATTATTGGATTTTGTACTGCTATAAATAGACAATAAATTGATTTTAAAATCATTAAAAATTAGATAAAAATACCAAAATTCTTGGGCATGCTTATACATGTGTGTACATACTACTGTGAAGGTATATTTCATATAAGTACACATAGAAAAAAATTAGATATCAACACCATGCATATAGGATCCCTGTTCAACACTTAGGCAAGCTATAGGGTAAAAAACAATTATAAATTGAATCTGTTTTATCAACTACAACCAGCAGGTAGGCCTGATTTGGGCTTCTTATCTGAATTATATAATAAATCAATCTGCCTCTAAGTTCTTAATCAGACCTTAAACAGTATGGGTATGGCGTGCTAACTATGTGCTTCTTTGATTAAAAGAGGTATATCTGAGCCTTTTTACTTGATATGTGCTTCCCCCCAACTTGCTATACATGTTTTTGTATGTCGCCTTAGGATTTTACCTTTGAAACTACAAATAAGCCTAATATTCCTCCCCTTTAGGATTAGTAGTCTTAAATGCCTACAGAGTGATAGGATTGGGACATGTAATAGCATGAAATAAGTAAATGAGACCATTCTGCACTTTTATACCTTAACGGGGTGGAAAAAGGTATATATGGATATGATGACCACGCGATAACCGAATGTTGTGTGTGGTGATCCATATTATTAATAAACGTAGGACCCCTTTCCCTTTGTTTCTTTTAAAATTTTTAAACTATTTCTTTTAAGAAAAATCAACTTTCTTTAGCTCTTCCCAACTTTGTTAATTTGTGACCACTATGTGAAAATCTCCTCTTATTTGAAGTTTTATTGACCTACGCGTTGTTTGTACTTAAACTCACAACAATAGGGTGACCGAGAACCACACTAGTAGATCCTGAGGGGTGCCTAACACCTTCCCCTTGGGATAATTTTAAGCCCTTACCCAATCTCTGCTTACTCAAATCAAACCCTTATTAGTGTCCTAATGCACTTTAATCATTAGGTGGTGACTCTTCAATTCAAACTCAATTCCCAAAAGGGAACGTGTTGTCCTCTCAAATGTCATAAACCCGATTTCCTGAGAAAAAGGGAGCGGCACACCCACCGCTTGAGCCAGACCCTCACCAACATTAACAACTGTAATCCGACAACTACTTCTAAACTGTCTGCGCTATCTTGTGGCAGCCCAGTCAGCACCTCCTCTGCCACATGTCCCACAGTTAATATAAGACACTCTGAAGGAGATTCTGGACAACCAGAAGAAGCTCATTGATGTTGTTGAATCTCATGGAAAGGCATTGAAGGAGCTTGCTAGGGAGGCAGAAAAAATGAGAAAGACTCGGGCTAAAAGAGTCGGTGAAGGAGATAAGGGTGGAGGTAGAGAGGTTGAAGACGGATCAGTTACCTATGGATCTGTTATTGCACGATCAGGTGCCAACAGCCCAGCCCCAGCCAGAGCAGGAGTCAGAGAGGCTACCCAAGAGGAATAGGGTGATTCCCCATACTGACGATGCAGTCATAGAGTTTGAGGACCCGCAGTGAGGTTCCCCTAGCCAATCCCAGATTCCATTACAGGCCCAAGACTCAGTCTAGGTCTAGGCCCAGGTCCCAGTGGAGACACAGATCACTGGGAGCCAGTCATAGGTTCCCGAGCAGATAGAGGACCCCAGGGACCCAGAATCAGAATCCTATGCAGAGAGAGGGCCCATAGGGAGTTTCATTAATCTCTATTGCTTATGTTGTGCTTATTTTGGTTATTTGGCATTGAGGACAATGCCAACTTTCATTTGAGGGATAGCCCTATTTGGATGACTGTATATATGTCAATATTCTTTTTCTTTATGGATTCTTTTTACCTTTGGTATGTATATAATTTTATCATTGTATTTCACTTTTCATACTTTTTACTTTTCGTCTGTATATAAAGTTCCGTTCATATGTACATATTCATTCTCCCTATTGTATATTCGACTAAATACCCTCTTGTACATGTTCATTTTAATTTTCATGTTTTTCCTTTCTTAGCTTCTTTTATGTTCCTAGCTTCTTGTTTTGAGTTTTTGCAATAAACCTTTGGTTTTCTTAATGCCACGGTTCTTTCCAAAGATGGAATTTGTGTGAATCGGGTGGCTCTTTCTGATGATGGATGGTATGACAACCTTCTTAAGTGTTTGAGTTTGTTTTCTTTTTGCTTTTTCGTAGTTATTTGGTGAGGGTTCTTCAAGCAAAGCTTCACTTGGGCCTAACACATTTGCCTTTAATCCTATGGTCAAAAACAAATCGTGTGTATAAGAAGGTGAAAGTTGTGACCTTGAGTCTCTTATGTTGGTCGATAATCATCAAGTGGTTTTTCGGGACCATTGTGTCGCTCAAATCTTAGCTAAGGTTGTTGTGGGCCCCTGACTCTATTTCTTTGGTAATCCAATAGCTTGTGTGGTGAGAATTTGAATTGTAAGTCCAAGTCCCAAGCCATTGGTTTAGAACTTACCCTGAATGTTTCTTTAGGAAAAATCCTAAGTGTAATTTGACTTGAGATGTGATTATAGGCTCTTCTTGATCTGAATGATATCTTTAAAACTTCCATAACCTACTAATGATAAAATTCCTAGTCAATCCTTTTGAGCCTTAGACCTTTTTTCTTTCAAAAACCACGATTCAAACCTTTACCCGTTCTAGAAATACCCTCTCTTGGCACCTGATCTTTCCTTAGCACAAGGCAAAAGCATAAGTTTGGGGGAGAGACGGGAAATGCAACAAAGTGGTAAAGGTACAAAATTAAGAAAATAAAAGGCAATGAAAAAGAAAGAAAATCAAAAAGACAAAAACAATGAGCAATGTAGAAAAGAATGAAGGGATTCAATAAAAGTAAAAAATGAAAGGTGTGGAAAGTTGAGAAAGGAGAAAAAGATTTGAAACGAAAAAGAAAGAGTGATAGTGTGTCCCTCTAACCCCTTAGAAAGAAGTTAAATGACTTAACAAGTTAAAAGAATATGTGCCAAGATGAAGCAAAAGAAGTGCTAAAGGGAAGATCGTACTTACTTAGACCAATATTTCCTACCCTAACCAAAAGCCTTTACTATTTCTCCACAAAAGCCCTACATGTTCTTGAGTTGATGAAGCTTACATTAGTGGTGACTCACATAAGGGGCAAGCTTCTGGTACTTAGAGCCGGACTTGTGACCTTTCTTTGAGAGAGATGAGCGCGTTTCCACTATCCTCATTCTGAGTGCTACAATCTTAAAGGTGAGGTTTGCTTAGGGAGAGTTGAGGATGTATGGGTTTGGGTTCCACAATGACCAAGGTAGTAGAAAGAGTTTCTTTGATGTGTGGATTCAACTCTTGATGCTCTTGTGTCGCACTAAATCCATGGTGCTTAAAAGGTCGAATGTTGTTAATGATTCATTTGAATTGAGGGCAATTGTTACTACCAATTAATATTAGGTGAGATCATTTAGGTCGGCTGAATTTTCATGGATTTACTCTAAAGGAGTGGGCCTTATTTTGTTTTCTTGAGGACTAGCAAAAGCTTAAGTTTGGGGGAGTTGATAACTAGTGATTATGATGCATTTTACACTCCTTCGTACTTCAGTTTTGATCAGAAATGTGTACAAAATAGTCCCATGGGCTTACATGTTGTTCTTGATTGCAGGGTTTGGTCAACAAGGTGACGATTCATCAAATCCAGCTCAAAATGGAGTGAAACATGCACAAGTACCAAGAACAAGACCAAGCACAATGTAACATGACCAATGTGGCCGCACTCCATTTTGTGCGGATCGCAAAGAGGAAGTTCAGAGAGGTGCTATTTTGTAGACTCAAGCATTGCGGTCACAAAGCAATTTGTGCAGATCGCTATGGACTCAATAGGCCGCACTCGATTTTGTGCAGTCCGCAAAGATAGAGTTCAAAGAGTTTCCAACTTGGGGAATCACTGCCAATGAAGTCCGTAGTCCTTTTTGTGCGGACCGCAATAGTAGCCATCGCGGACGCGGTGCATTTTGTGTGGCCCGCGGTGGCCAAGTTCAGAGAGCAAAAGTTTAAAGCCAAGAGCTTCAGTGCAGCCACACTTGAGTGAGGACCGCACTACCCCTACATGGGTATTTTTGTCCAAAAACTTTGGCCTAGTATAAATAGTTTATTTTCCCATTTTTTAGGTCATCGTTTGTAGTTTAACGTAGAGCTGCCCTCATGAACAATGTTCCTTATCCATTTTGAGTAATTTCATAATAGTTTTATCGTTGAATCTTCAAGTTTTTGCTTGTAATTAAATATTATGGGTTTTCTTCATCTATTTCTTTATTTTTTTCTATTATCATGAGTTGCTAGACCCATTAGCTAGGGTTGTGGCTCAACCCTAGTATGAGTATTTTATGGGTCTTGTGTTTTAAGTCTTGATTGTCTATGGGTGTTTTATATTTAGACTAATTTATGATTTCAATGTTGAATTAGTGGTTGCAAATACTAATTTGTGCCTATTTGACTTGGGTTCTTCTTGAGAAAGACAACCTAAGTTTAGGAAAATTAGTCTAACAAGGAATTGGGGCGTATTCAAGAGATTGAAAGCCCCAATTAAAGGGTTAAGCCTAGAGATAGTAATACCCGACTTGAACCTCAATTGCTTGCACAAATTATCATACCCAATTGGTCTTGAGAAAGTCAATTAGGGCAAATCACTCAAACTACCGGGAGGTATAGAGTGAGAAGTATCATGCAATAGTTATATCGTAATCCCCAACAGGACAACCTAGCCTTAGACCCGAGAACCCGTCAAGTGTCCACCTAGGAGAAAGTCACTTTCCTAGTGCCTTTTAACTATTTAAACAACCCTTCAAATATCTTACTCTTGGCTTATCTTAGCTTAATTTAGCATAGTACAAATTTAGAAGTAATATCAAAACCAACTATGATTAAAAGTGCAACTAAGAGCAATTAGGCATCTCTAATTTAGATAAAAACTCAATTCTTATTTCTAGCTCCCTGTGAAAATTGATCCCGACCTTTTCGGGTAAACGTTGCTTCGACCACTTTCGCTACTCTGTAGTGGTGCATGATTGGACTCGATTACTTAGCCTCATGCAAGGTTTGGGACATGGCTTAATGCCATGCAAATGGAAGGCAGAGCTTAGCCTTATGCAAATATGGAGGCAGGGTTTGGCCTCATTCAAGGTTCGGGACAGGGCTTATGTGAGACCCCATGTGTTTTTCTCTCTCTTCTCTTACGTAATATACATAACGTGGCATGGTTATATTAGGTATATATGATTGGGTATAGCACATTGGGATAATTATACTGAAAAAATGTAGTAATATCAAGAAACTAAACCAAAGCTTTAGGCCAAAGGAATCCCTTAAACAAAGGTTAGTGGTTAAAGAAATGGCTCGGGTAGCACCCCGCATGTTCGGAAGGTTTAAGTTAACTTGCACCTGTGGGAAAAGACTAAGAGTGTCTAATATGCTAAGAATAATGTTCTAAGAGGTATTATTATATCACACTAGTCACATGTTAAGTTTTGGAGTCAAGCAAGTTGCGAAATAAAGGTAGGAAAAAGTTATCGTAAATTTCTCTAATAAAATTTTTAAACTTTGGGTCTAATGTATCAGACCATTTCTTCCAATATATAAAGATTTATGGGACCCAAAACCTACCTAATAGAAGGTATACGAGTCTAGTTCAGAACCAAAAACACCTCATAGCAAACCGACATCAGAGTAAACATTTATGACTGTTTTACCTCGAACTGCCGGGTTGAAATGGGGTCGTGAACCGAGTCAGGTCATACAAGTGGAATAAGTCGGCCAATTCGAATTTTAAGACCTCGAAACATTTCATTTTAGTCCCAAAATAGTGATCAAGCTTAAGATAAGGTTCCATGGTGTTCTTGAGTGATTAATGTGCGTTTTAACGATTTCTGTGTTAAAGTTTCCCCCCGTTCCTAGAAACGCAATCTCTATGTTTTGCAATCGTTTACCCCTTCTATTAGCTGTGTTTGGAGCTATTATTGGAAGATAGGATTTTTTTGTTCTTACTGCTTATTCAAGATTTATAATTGGTTTGCCAAGGTAATCATCTCGGGACTCTTTTATGATCATTTTACATAGTTCTACGGACGTTTCATCAAGTTAGGGTCATATGACAAATCTGTCAATTTAAACTCAATTATGAACTATTTATAGGTATGTATAATCGACATATATATATATATAGTGTTTGTGAAGATTAGGATGTAAGGAACAACTTTTATGAAGGAACTATAGGCATTCAGACGTTCGTTGGTAAGATATGTTAAGGCTAAGGTCTGTCCTTCCTTTTAGCATGAATTCTGGGAAACTCCTAAGACGTCAAATGTGATATTTTACTATTCTATAGCTTGAAAGAACTTCTTTGAAAGGAATTGGGATTGTAGCTGAAGTATTTTCATGGTGCTATTAGGTTGATATTCCACTCATTCGGTTAAATAGGGTATTCAACATCTATGTATGTCATTTTTTCGGTTTTCTTTACTATATGTCTATATATATGAATTGTTATTTGTCTTTGGGATGTGTGACTAAAAATATAAAGGCATTTAGTATTTGCGATTAGTCCTTCTTCCTTGTTAAAGTGTATTCCAAAAATCTCTAAAGTGACACGTCGATTTCCAAAAATCTCAAATATAATTTTTATGTTTAAACTACTAAATACCTGATTTTTGAAATACTTTCTTTTACTAAAGATCAAGAAATCAGGTATAAGGACTAAGTGGAGCACCTTATGCTATTTATGAACATCTTCAGAGTTAAGTTATCTTTCTAAAAGTCGAGTTAAGTTTTCAAGCTTAGTAATAAAAAACATATAATATTCCACGAGATAATTGTATGCGATAAGAAGGTGATTATGAGATTATGAGAATAAGAGTACAAATGAACCAAGATTGGCTAAGTTCTTGTTATGGCCTATTATGTGCATTCAAAGTTCATATTATTCATGGAATATTATGCATGGACTTAGAGCTATAGTCAGAGGCAAGGGGCCTATTTTCCCAAAAAACTATATATGTTGTACAGATGGATACATGGTGGCAATATGATACCGGTTAGCTATCAAGAAAGATCGTCATTGCTAGCATTTGGGTGGGTATGTTGTGTATTTGCATCAATATACATGTATTCACAACATACGATTACACGAGCATACCATGTATAGTTGATTACTATGAGGTCGGATGTCGGCCATGAAGGCTATTAGAGCTTCAGTGTCAGGTGGTATCTCTATTATTTTTTTTACATCTGTAATGTATGATTCTACTTTCTGCCTTACATACCATTACACTTTTATTCATATTGATGTCCCTTTGCATGGGGACACTGCATTTTTGTTTCGTGTGTGTAAGTCCAGGTAGGGACTCTAATAGACCCCTCCGCTAGGATTTCGGGGTTCAAGTGTAAGTTAGTAAGATCCACCTATTCTTGGAGCTTTTATTGGATGGTTACTTTTGTTGTACAGTTTGGATATAGTCGGGGCCTTATCTTGACAGTGCTTATGAAACTCTTAGAGGCTATTGTGGACACAATATTCTAGGTTTCTTTTTGCAGCTTTCAGTCTCCAGACCATAGGCTTGGCATGTATATATATGTGTAGGCATGTATGTCTCCAATCGCGGCCTCATCAGCCAGCTAGTAGTTTATTATTTTGGCTCATCTACCATTGTTTATATTGCTTATTGTTATTCAGGTCATGACCTTAATGGTCCAAGCTTAGTATTTCAGATGTTGTGCAACCCGATCTGTCGGCCCCCAGTTCAGTTAGCTAGTATGTTTAGTGGCTAACTCAATCGAATACAGTATCGAGTGCCAGTCGTGCCTCCCCTAGTTTGGGGCGTGACAAACTTGGTATCAGAGCAGGTCGTATCCTAGGGAGTCCACATGCTATGTATAGTAGAGTCTTGCTTATGGGTGTGTTGTGCACCACACTTATAATGAGGAGGCTATGAGGCATTTAGGAATGGTTATGTTTCTTTTAATTAATAGATTGTGTTATAGAGCGAAGTTATAAGAACATATGAAATCTAAATCGTGCTTTGCTTTTCTTATCTAACAGGCTACCTACGCTCAGGAGATGGCACAACGAGAGATATATATGGATCCGGGGGAAGGTACCAGTCGTTCCCCACCGGGTCAAAGGGATAGATTTTCCTTAGAGGCACATAGTTTGTCTCCATTACCCCTAGTTTCAGCTTCCCCAGCACTTGTTGGAGCCCAGGGAAATGCAGTACCCCTAGCCTCACTAGTTCTATTAGTACCGGAGGCAGCTAGAGACGCAGGACCTCCAGCACCTGTTGTTCCCCCACAACAGACTGGTGAGCAGAGGATGAGGGAGGCAGTTCAGTTGCTGACTAGGATGCTTTCTATTCATAAGCGACAGCTAGAGTCAGGAGCAGATGCTCGTAGAGATCAGACAAGAAGATTGATGGTACGAGAGTTTCTTCATTTGGCCCCTCCATTATTTACATGATCTAGTTCCACTGAGGATCCCCATGACTTATGTATAGAGTATTGAGGGTGATGTATGTCTCCGTCACCGAGGCTGTGGAGTTGGCTTCTTTTGGACTACGTGATGTAGCCGTCCTATGGTATGAGGCATGGGAGAGATCTAGAGTGTTAGAAAATATTTTAATGATGCAAATCAATATGCATGTGCAGGACTTCAAAGAAGCAGAAAGGAACTATTGGAATTGCTATGTCGAACAAGGAAGGATATCATTCTTAAAGGAAGCTGCCCTAAATTCTCACAATGCATAAGGAAAGAATCAACTCTACATCAACAAAATGGGATTAACTCCATGATTATGGGAAATCACATCTTCCGTAATGGAATAAAGATTCAAACGCAATCCATGATTGTTGATTCAGATCAAATCACTGAAGACCAATTAAAGCTATATGACTGGACAACAATCAAGATCAGAAGGTCCAAAATTCGAGGAAGAATTTCGTCTAACCCGTCATTTTCCAAACGAAAAGATCTGAAGAGAAGCAACGGCTAGTACTTTATTCTTGGAAAGAATCAGCTCTTTCCAAGGATCAAAACCCTTGGGTTGTAAAGCCTTCACCATTCATCCTTGTGTAAATTCATAGTGCAACTCCATCCTTAGTATACTTTGATTGAACCAAAATAACTCTCTTCAATTTACTGCAAACAAGCATAGTAGCCTATATAGATCTGATGTGTAACAAGTCAGGGATAGAAAGAGAACATACAACTGGTAAGTCATTGTATCAAACGAGTGTTAGAAAACTAAGCGAAAAATATCAAATCTATACTAGAAAGAAAACTCATCTTCTTGAAGAGAAATCCCTTGCAACCCAAGGGGACTGGATTAAGATTCACATTGAATCCAAACAAGTTTAAAATTCCTCGTGTCTTTAATTTCTGCATTTACTTTTTGCATATTACTTCGAATTTCTCTATTTGAAGATTACCATATTCAGTCGACTACTAAAGTTTTAAATCAACTTATTACGATTAATTTTAATTATATACAATTCACCCCCTGTACTTTCAATTGGTATCAGAGCAAGGCTCACATTTTTTCTTTATGCTTAACAGCTTGTGAGAAAAAAGATCATGGCAAATCAGGTTACCGTTGGAGCTCTATTTAAGGAAGTAACTTCTCAAGTAAGACCACCTTACTTCAATGGACAACACTTCTCCCACTGAAACATCCACATGGAAATCTTCACCAAAGCATACAATATCAAAGTACGGAGAGTTATCAAAAAGGTAAACTACCCATTGTCTGCCAGCACTCCACCGCTCGGTGACCAAGATGATATAGACTTATACTCAAAGGAGCAACTGGAAGCTGCACAGATAAACCACAAGGCAAAGAATCTGTTTCACAATGCAATAAGTGGTGAAGAATATGAAAAGATTCTAGTTGTGATACTTCCAAAGAAATGTGGGACAAACTCGAAGTTACCTATGAAGGTACAAACAAGGTAAAGGAAACCCACATAAATATGCTAGTTCACAACTATGAACTATTGTCAATGAAGGAAGGAGAATCCATCAAAGAAATGTTTTCCCGGTTCAGCAAAATAATTAGTGACTTAAAAGCTTTTGGCAAACCATACACCAGTGGTGATCAAGTTAGGAAAATTCTCAGAAGTCTACCAACCACCTGGCAGACTAAAGTTGTCACTTTGAAATCTCAAGATCTTAACAAGTTATCATATGATGAACTACGAGGAGAGCTCATTGCTTTCGAAAGAACGCATCTAAAGAAGACAAATCAAGAGGAGAAGAAGAAAACTGTTGCATTCAAAGCTACTACTGAAGATGCTGAGAATGAAATTGATGATCCTGAAGTTCTACAAGAGGAATCGCTATGATGTCTAGAAACATGGATGGATTAATGAGAAGATATAGAAATACAAAGAAAGGAATATTTTCACCAAGAAGATCTAGACAATACAATGAACAAGACAAGAACGATGGAAAATGCTATGAATGTGGAACGTTTGGGCACATCCAAGCAGAGTGTCCAGAACTGAAGAGAAAGATCTCCAGAGGATTCAATAAGAATAGATCATTTGGAAGCTGTGAGGATGACTCAAACCATAAAGAGATAGAAAATCTCTACTTCATGACACTTCTAGAAAATGATATCAACAAAACTTGAGGGTGCTGGATAGATAAAGACGACTTAGACAATGAAAACTGTTTTATGGCAAAAAGAGAAACTAGCGAGGTAAGATCTTATGAATGTGAAATATGCAATGAATTGCAAGGCATACTTGAATCCACCCTAAAAGAGTCTCAAAAGATGATGAATGAACTTAAGAGACTCACCAGGGAAATCAAATACTAGAAACTCAAACATGAAGTATGTGAAATTGAAAAAGATGTACTTCAAGAAGAGTTTGAGGAATTGCAAATGTAGTTTAATAGCTTGCGCAAATCCACCAGTCACAGCTGTGTTAGGTCAAACCAGACAACTTATAAGTCAATTGGAAAAGAACCAATCAAAATTAGATCGACTAGTCGGTAGAACGAGTCGAGTTACAAGTCAACTGGAAAGGAATCAACAAATCCTATGACTGCTAATTCAAACTCTTATGAAAGACCTAAGAACATGTCTGGGGTTAAATGTCATTATTGTAACAGAAGTGGGCATAAATATTCTGGTTGTCACTTTCATAAATCTCATATGTCCGCATGGGTTTGGAAACCTAAGAACTCCGAATCCAGTAACAGTAACTCACCAGGACCAAGAAAGCTTGGGTACCTAAAAGAAAGTAATAATTCTATATTGCAGGAACACTACAGAGTAAAGCGCAAAGGAAAATGGTATCTAGATAGTGCGTGTTCCAGTCATATGACAGGTGACAAAAGCCTGTTTATGATAGTTAAAAAGATTTATGGAGGGAGCATCAAATTTGGAGATGATTCAAGAGGAAAAATAGTTGGCACTGGAACTATTCCTTTCAACAATAGCTATGACATTACTGAAGTATATCTGGTTGATAGATTAAACTATAATCTCCTCAGCATAAAATTTAAGAGAACTGGATGTGCCATTGAAGACGAATCAAGTAGAATAATTCTTCCTGGAAAAAGGTACGAAAATGTTTTGTCACGACCCAACCCGGTCGTGATGCCACCTGCCCCTAAGGCTAGGTAAGCCTAACCGATTGAAAACACACCCATATGATCTAGGGTCACGAGTCTAGAGCCTCTAAAGATAACAGAGTAATAATAATAGAATTTGAATACTAAAACTAAAATCTGGGGAAGTATATAATAATCATGAAATGAAAAAATAAGGAGGAGAAGCCGGGTCCTGCGAGAATCAGCTAAGCCTCCGGTGTACCTGAATCTGCACACAAGGTGTAAGGAGTAGGGGTGAGTACTACCGACTCAGTGAATAATAAATATAGAAAATGATTGAAACTAAGAAATCCACGAAATACCAAAACGCAAAGTTATAACTAACAATCCTATAACTTAGCTACGGGCTAACAACATAACAGTATCACAACAACAACCAAGTATCAGATAAAGATGCAATGCAATGCACATGAATATGCTGCGGCGTGCAGCCCGAGCCAACCATGCATATGATTTAACGTCGACGGCGCTCATTGGGGGTGTGTACAGACTCCGGAGAGGCTGCATATGATCGTGCAGCCAGACCCAAACTCAGTCCACAATATGCATATGAGTCACATAAACAGATTCAACTTATTTTCCAATTTCCAATTCTTAGGAAGAATATAATATAATTATTTAAGTTCAGGAAAAGTAGTGACAGCATTTCATTTCGGTGATTAAACACAGGACTGAGATCCATGGTTATGTAATCATATTATCACATAGATATTTACCCTAGATGGGTACTACAGATCGGCACAAGGCCCCAAATATGGCATTAAGCCCAATTATCAACAACACAATGTAAGTATCAGACGCCAATAATTTATTAAGCTCACGGGATGGACCAAGTCACAATCCCCAATCATTTACAACCCCGCACCTGCCATGGGGTGAGAATCACGCCCTAACATAGCGTCACTATGTGATAAGCCGGGGTTTCAAACCCTCAGACCATTATCTATACTAACTACTCACCTCAAACCGATAAAATCTCAAGATCATGATGCCTTTGCCTCTCAATTCGGCCTCCTCGCACGTCGAATCTGAACAAGAACAGTGTGAATACATCACAAAAATTCCTATGGGACAATACCAAATCGAAAACAACCGAGAAATAGCCAAAGTCTCAAAACTAGCAAAACCCGATTCCCGGGCCCGATTCTCAAAAAATTACGAAACTTACATTTTCGGAATCCTCATCTCGCCACAAGTCTGTACATATAAACTTCATCCAAATCGGAGTCCAATTGCTCCTCCAAATCCCCAAATTTCATTTGGAATACCAAGCCCTAGTTCTTCAATATTTACACCCAATTTCAGTGAATTTATGGTTGAATCTTCAATAAAATGATGTAATAAGACCACGATACTTACCTCCAATCACTTCTCGGTGAAATCCCCTACAAAAACCGTCAATGAGCTCTCAAGGTATGTTAAAAATGGAGGAAATAATGAGGAGCTCGCGGATGAAATATTATTAAAAAGCCCTCTGCCCAGCTCTACTTTCCTCTATGCGATCGCGACTTTCCTCCTGTAATCGCATAGAACAACATTTCCAGGCCTCCCCATTGGCCTATGCGAACGCGACCTCACCCCTGCGACCGCACTGCTTCATTAGCTGAACCTACACGAATGCATTCCCAGCTCTGCGATCGCAGAGCACCAAGAACTTAGCCTACGCGATCACATCCCGCTAACGCAACCACATTGATCAAATCTCGGGACCCCAGCCAAGCCTTCTATGCGATCGCAATGCCAAACCTGCGATCGCATAGAGCAATCCGTCTGCAACACCTGAAGCTCAATTTCTGCAACACGTTTCACTTCAAAATTGTCCGACAACCGTATGAAATCACCCCGAGGCCCCTGGGATCTCAACCAAAAGCACCAACACGACTTAATACCTCATTCAAACTTGTTCGGGCCATAGAAGCACCAACATTAACATCAAAAAACATCAAAAATCATTCAATTTCATCCCAAGATAAACTATAGCTTTCCAAATTCGCATTCGATTCAAAACTCAACCAAACGACGTCCGATTGACCTGAAAATTTGCGGACATATCCAAAATCACCTAATAAAGCTACTGCAACTCTCAGAATTCCATTCCAACCCTCGGATAAAATTTTCACCTATCAACCGTATTTCTCCGAAATTCTAACTTCGTCGAAATAGGCTAACTTTCACTTCGGACCTCCGAATTCACATCCGCTTTCACTTCTAAGTCACAAATCATCCCCCAAAACTAGTCGAACCATCAGAAATCCGTTCCGAGCCCTCTAACTCATAAGTCAACGTACGGTTGGTTTTTCCAACTTAAGCTTTCCTTAAAGAGACTATTTGTCTCATTTATATCCAATCTTTCAAACCACTTCAAACTTACCAGAAACAAATAATAATGCACAGGGAAACATATAACAAGAATAACGGGGCTGAAATACAAGAGACGACGGGTCGGGTCATCACTTCCTCCCCAACTCAAACAAACGCTCGTCCTCGAGCGTATCCAGAGAAGTACTAGAAGCAACCTAATAACCAAATGACATTACTAGGCACATTCCTAGGGTGATCCCATGTCACCCTAACTCACACAGGTACCGAATATACAATACAGTTGAAATTTCACAATCCATCTGGCCCATAAATCGTAGAACCACACTGCTTCACTCGAAATCATACACAAGATCAGACCCTCACATCTATACTCAGAATCAATCCGAACCAGCTGTAGCAACCCACACCTGCAACCTCAGGTGCGTTCATGCAATATACCACACATTACAACACTCGGAACGATAGTCTTTATTCATGGCAGTTGCCCACAATACTCAATATCAATAGATAACCTCTTATTTAGCCAGAGTCTTATTTCAACACTTCCGCATATTGCCAACGATAACTAAAACGCAACGAACAGTAGCAGTCCTTCAAATCAATCATTCATGAAGTCACTGCCAAGTTGACTATTACCACAACATATTTTCGAGTCAAACCTCGATATTATCCTTCTAACCCGCTGAAATCAAATCTGCTCATGCTCATTAATAACCATATGATCACCTCGGGTCTAACACACCACTTCTGGTGATCTGATACCTCAATACAGGCCTAAGCCACAATTGCATGACACACGCACCAATAAGAATCAGTCTAAACATTCCCCAAATCAGGGCCAATGACACAATCGGAGGAGTTATACCTCAAGTTCATCAATACCTTTACAAAACCAAGCTGAGACCCCGTCTCACATCATGGGGATAGAGTACCTGACTCCTTCTCGAGGGGTCTTAATTCCATGTGGCCTCGCCACAACGCGCAATCCTAACTCAACTCTATTACACATGAATCGCCTCGTGCTACCATGCTCAAAGTAGACAACAATGCACAGATTGATGCCCAAAACTCAATCACCCATCACACTTACGGTGAAACAAGTAATATACACCATCCCGTCCTGAAAGGACACAACCGATACGCTACCCGCCAAGAAATTCTCAATACGGACATTCCCTCGGAAGCTAGGAAGCAAGGAATACAAATCATCACGTGGGTAGCTATTCTAAGCATCACACGGTTACGGCGCGCAACCCGATCCAGATAACATACTCGTGGCGGCGTGCCACCCGATCCATACAACATGCCTCACATATGGAGGTACACATCGAGCCAAATTGCTCATAATAACAAAATACCAACATCGGTCATAAACAACTGAGTGCAGAAAGATATTCATATAAGCATTGTAAGCTACAAATTCCACTTCCACTACTATACTCATACCGGAGCCATACGATATGGTTCCCGACACCAAATAGTTATTGAATCCACAGTCTCGCCCGGCGACATGCCCGGCCACAAGGACACATCTGAAAAGTCCCTCAATACTGGAACCGAAATCAATTGTAGAAACCTCTATACCGACATCTGCCTCGAAGGCCCAATTATGGAACGCAATCCTTCCCAGCCGACCGCTAGTCTCTGGAACACAACTCTCCATCTAGAACATGGTCCGATACACCCCGTCACACAACCTGTGGCATTTCCCAACATGACTCATAGCACAATTGTTTAGAATAATTCGACACTGAGACCATCACTCTACATCCCCATAACATATCCAGAATTTAATATATTAAGCACGAAAAGATCCACTCGGCTTCCGAATTCCCAATTGCCGCTGACAGTACCAATATAACACACACGATCCTCAATCACCGTATAAACTGCACCGGAGAACTCTCAGTCTCCGACTACTCATAACACACGAATCACTGTACCTAATCCAAATTTCCACAATGCAAAATACTGATTACATCTCAAGTACCCAACTATTCCACGAAAGATACTCTAAAACTCCCTTGACATCAAACCACTCAGATACCCGCAGTCGATCCCATAAGGAAATACCTTAACACTTCTGACGTATCATTTGCGGAATTACCCTATTTCCGAAACATAAGCCATCGTCAAATCACTTTCAATTAACAGTATCAATTCTTGATTACCTGCAGTTACTCATTACCTAAGTCATAGCCAAATCCACCATACCCTTCAAAACTGACTCGAAAGCTCGCACACGCCCATATCGGTTCTTTACAACATACCGCATACACAATATCCTCCACGGATAACACGAGAACTTCCATCTCCCTTCTGCGCTGCAGACATCGATGCACCCAACTAGTCTAAGCTTTCATTGATCCCATTTAGAAGAAGAATCATTATACCTCATGCCATCTTTACACCCTTAGAAATGCATCCATTCAACCTTGTCTTAATCAATAAGAACTCTCCCAATTTCATCTGCACAACTAAACCGCCATGACTTAATCCTTTTTAATTACAACACTCTAAGAGAATTGTCAATACCCAAGAACATTGCCACAAAAATTACATGTGCTAACCCATTACCTCGAATACACAGCGAGAACTAACCATACCCTTACCATGGCGAATCCGGTCCACTAACAAGCTACTTCATTTGCCTAGATTCCCACCTGATTCATCTTGAACTAGATACACTCTCTTGCTGCAGCACCACAATGTCTCAACCCAGGATCACTACATGAGACCCGAACACCAGACCAGACTGTTTAAGACCCATAGGCCACTGAATACTTCCTCCAACGTTCTCAGAAATACCACATTTCCAAGTACCTTACTCGAAGGACTTCCTGCGACTCTGAATTAGTTGCCATTACTTCCTAATTTCTGATACCTAGAATTCCTGTAATCAACATAAAAATACCACGAGTCTTGACCCATTCCAAAGAAAACACTGCCTTAGTCACATACTCAACCTTAAAACAGCTGCGTGATACATGTCGAACCTCGAACACCCCAAAATCCATTCTCAGAAGCCATCCACTCTTATACACACTGCAAATCATCTGACTTAATGAATCGAACCACACGGGACTTATCAGCACTCTAACACTACAAGACGAGAGCTCACTCCGATACAACCGAACAACTTCCTTCCCTTTACTCTAAGCACTCCTTATCAACAACTCAAGACTTTCCCTTATTTTTCTCGCATCTATGATGCACCATATACCTTTGGAAATTTTTTTTTGCTTTACTCGTGCCACCCTCGGCCCACTCTCTGAAACCAGAACTGATTCTCTCACATGCATCAAATCGGGACTAAGTACATAACAATATCACCAGCCCATCAACAGCAACCTCCCCAACTTAGCTCGAAGCCATATATAAATATTAAAACACACATACTCTATTGCCCTTGAAACATCGTGGCGAGATTAAACTCGCTCTTTCATAAGCTTGTGAAACACGAATCATCAGAAATTCTAACTTTTCTCCAATTCTTGCATTCATTCACACAACCGACAAGCCCACTCTTTTGGCGACAAAATTTCTACTAAGTCTCAAATTTTTCCAGAAATTTCGGCAGAGTTTCCTCTATAATTGAGCATATCCACCTGTCGGAGAATTGCCAAAATCATCCTAACGACACGTACACAACTCGACGTAGCATCACAATGTTTAACGACAACCTTAATCTCGATACTACATGTATTATATTATCAAAATTGATACCTGAACATGCGCTGCATCCTGTTTGAATCATAACATATAGAAAATATATCTTAATTACACATACGGTCTTCTAATATACACATAATGACATACCACTTTGGGATAATCTGCGCGAGATACCCACCTTCTTGCTTCAACATAAAATTTCGGTACATCATCCACCATCATACTCTTCATGCAATCAATTAGTATTCCTGAGTCTAGACTCATACCACAACACACACACACTCCCAGCTAGGAGTCTCGAAAAGATTCTTCACGCCCCCATAACTCGGGCCACATCTCCATTTAACAATGAGAATCAAACATTTAATGGTTCATCTACCACCTAGCAGATCTTCTTCAACACTTCCAAGTCATATGGACACAATACACGGCACCAACATACACACCACGTATCTATCCAGCCTCCATCACCACAATTAGGGACAATACCGAACTTGTAAGCTCATAACACTAGCTCGCTCAATTAGCACCTTGGTGTTCAAGCCATAGACAGAGATTTGGCCTCAAGTCCTCTAGACTGGCCCAACATCAACTCATAGGAATCATAATTCGCCCCTCGATAGGGGAATCACCAGCCATCAAGGCACATATAATACTGGACGCTCAGGGATGCATACAACGTGAGGAAGGAATTTCAAGGGTTACTCTTTCAAACTGAATCAAGGACGCACGATAAAATTTCAAGAAAGTGGAGTGTTTCCTGAAGGTTCTGTAGCCACCTTCTTATAAGTGCGGTGCACGACACACCCATAAACAAGACTATACTAAACCGGCTCATGACTCGTGAGGCCTAGTAACCTAGGCTCTGATACCAACTTGTCACAACCCAACCCAGTTGTGATGGCACCCGACCCTAAGGCTAGGTAAGCCTAACCAATAATCGCTTTTAACGTAACATTTAAGTCTCAAACCGAGAATATAACAAAAACATTATCCAAGAATATTAGTAATGCAATATAGGTAGAATACAAAAAAAATTCAAACACACCCATATGATCTGGGGGTCACGAGTCTAGAGCCTCTAAACATAACTCAGTAATAATAATAGAATCTGAATACTAAAACAAAAATCTGGGAAAGTATATAATAATCATGTAATGAAGAAATAAGGAAGAGCAGCTGGGTCCTGCGAACGTCATGCAGGTACCTCAACGACTCTGAAATATCTCTGGAGACTACGAGAATCAGCTAAGCCTCCGGTGTACCTGAATTTGCACACAAGGTGCAGGGAGTAGGGGTGAGTACTACCGACTTAGTGAATAATAAATATAGAAAATTATTAAAATTAAGAAATCCACGAAAGACCACAACGCAAAGCTATAACTAACAATTCTATAACTTAGCTACATGCTAACAACATAACAGTATCACAACAACAACCAAGTATTAGATAAAGATGCAATGCAATGCACATGAATATGTTGCGGCGTGTAGCCCGAGCCAACCCTGCATATGATTTAACGTCGACGGCGCTCACTAGGGGTGTGTATAGACTCCGTAAGGGCTCCTTCAGCCCAAGCACAATATCAATATATATATCATTTGCAGATCGTGCAGCCCGACCTAAACTCAGTCCACAATATGCATATGAGTCACATAAACAGATTCAACTTATTTTCCTCCAATTCTTAGGAAGAATATATTTAATTATTTAATTTCAGGAAAAGTAGTGACTTAGCATTTCATTTCGTTAATTAAACACAAGACTAAGATCCATGGTTATGCAATCATGTAATCGCACAGATATTTACCCTAGACGGGTACTACAGATCGGCACAAGGCCTCAAACATGCCATTTAGCCCAATTATCAACAACACAATGTACGTATCAGACCCCAATAATTTATTTAGCTCATGGGATGGACCGAGTCACAATCCCCAATCATTTACAACCTCGCACCTCCCATGGGGTGCGAGTCACGCCCTAACATAGCGTCACGATGTGATAAGCCGGGGTTCCAAACCCTCAGGCCATCATCTATACTAACTACTCACCTCGAACCGATGAAATATCAAGCTCGCGACGCCTTTGCATCTCAATTTGGCCTCCTTGCGCATCGAATCTAAACAAGAACAGAGCGAATACATCACAAAAATGCCTATGGGACAATACCCAATCGAAAACAACCGAGAAATAGCCAAAGTCTCGAAACTAGCAAAACTCGAGCCCTGAGCCCGCTTCTCGAAATATTACAAAACTTACATTTTTGGAATCCTCATCTCTCCACGAGTCTGTACATATAAACTTCATCCAAATCGGATTCCAATTGCTCCTCCAAATACCCAAATTTTCATTTGGAATACCAAGCCCTAGTTCTTCAATATTTACTCCTAATTTTAGAGAATTTATGGTTGAATCTTCAATAAAATGATGTAATTAGACCACGAGACTTACCTTCAATCACATCCCAATGAAATCCCTTTCAAAAACCGTCAATGAGCTCTCAAGGTATGTTAAAAATGGACGAAATAATGAGGAGCTCGCGTATGAAATATTATTAAAAAGCCCTCTGCCCAGCTCTACTTTCCTCTATGCGATCCCGACTTTCCTCCTGCGATCGCATAGAACAAAATTTCCAGGCCTCCCCAATGTTCTATGTGAACACAACCTCAACCCTGCGACCGCACTGCTTCATAAGATGAACCTACGCGAACGCATTCCCAGCTCTACGATCGCAGAGCACCAAGACCTTAGCCTACGTGATCACATCCCCCTGAACGCGACCGTATTGAACAAATTTCAGGACCCCAGCTAAGCCTTCTATGCGATCGCAATGCCATGCCTGCGATCGCATAGAGCAATCCATCTGCAACACCTGAAACTCAATTTCTACAACACTTTTCACTTCAAAATTGTCTGACAACCGTCTTAAATCACCCCGAGGCCCCCGGGACCTCAACCAAAAGCACCAATACGACTTAATACCTCATTCAAACTTGTTTGGGCCATAAAAACACCAACGTTAACATAAAAAATCATCAGAAATCATTGAATTTCATCCTAAGATAAACTATAGCTTTCCAAATTCGCATTCGATCCAAAACTCAACCAAAGGACGTCCGATTGACCTGAAAATTTTGCGGACATATCTAAAATCACCTAATGAAGCTACTGCAACTCTTGAAATTCCATTTCGGCCCTCGGATCAAATTTTCACCTATGAACCGAATTTCTCTAAAATTCTAACTTCGCCAAAATAGGCTAACTTTCACTTCGGACCTCCGAATTCACTTCCGCTTTCACTCCTAAGTCACAATCAGCCCCCGAAACTAGTCGAACCATCGAAAATCTGTTCCGAGCCCTCTAACTCATAAGTACACGTCCGGTTGACTTTTCCAACTTAAGCTTTCCTTAAAGAGACTATTTGTCTCATTTATATCCAGTTTCATTCCAACGACTTCAAACTTACCAGACACATATAATAATGCACAGGGAAACATATAACGGGAATAACAGGGCTAAAATACAAGAGACTACGTGTCGGGTCGTCACATGTTTATATACTTGATGGTTTCGAAAATATGAATGGTCAATATCTGCCTAACCTCTATGTCTGATGATCCCTGGTTATGGCACAAAAGACTAGGTCATGCTAGCATGCATCTAATTGAGAAATTATCCAAACATGATCTAGTCAATGGTTACATAAATCGAATTTTTCTAGGACTCACATTTATGATGCATGTCAGATGGGTAAGCAAACTAGAAACTCTTTCAAAAACAAAGACATAGTGTCCACCTCAAAACCATTGCAATTACTTCGTATGGACTTATTTGGACCTACTAGAACTGCTAGCATATGAGGCAAGAAATATGTTTTTCGTTATTGTTGATGACTTTTCGCGTTTCATTTGGGTAATTTTCCTATCTCACAAAGATGAAGCCTTAAGAAACTTTGAAGTTTTCTGCAAAAGGATTGAAAGAGAAAAGGATTATCCAATCTCCATAATCCAAAGTGATCATGGAGACGAGTTTGAAAGCAAGGCGTTTGAAGATTTCTGTAATGATCAAGGTTACACTCACAATTTCTCTACTCCTTGCTCACATCAACAGAACAAAGTTGTGGAAAGAAAAAATAGAACTATTCAAGACATGGCAAGAACCATGCTGTTAGATCATTCTTTGCCCAATCATTTCTGGGCTGAAGGTGTGAGTACTGCATGCTACATTTTCAATCAGTGTCTCATAAGTCCCATTCTGAAAAAGACTCCGTATGAACTATGGAAGGGTAAACGTCCTAATATCAGTTACTTTCATCCATTTGGAAGCAATTGTTTGATTCATAACAATGGTAAGGACAATCTTGAAAAATTTTGTCCAAGAAGTGACAAAATTATTTTTCTTGGTTATTCTTTAAATAGCACATCATTTAGAGTTTTTAATAAACGTACTTTGTGTGTTGAAGAATCAGTTCATGTTATTTTCGATGAAAATAATCCCTTAGTTGAGAAAGGCATTAATGCAGGTGATAAAGATAAAACTCAAGAAGTTCAGGACATAGGAAAATCACAGGAGTCAACTAGTCTCACAGATTTAGTCGAGTCGACTGAAGAAGTTAGAAACAACACTCAAGAACAACGTGTGGAGTCAAAACTAGAACTGTTCGACTAAATGAGTGGAGAAAAGAAACTAAATATCCACAAAAATATATCATAGGAGATCCAAACGAATGAATGAAGACCAGGGCTGCTCTTAAAAAGAAAGAAAATGTTGCACTGATCTCTCAAATAGAGCAAAAAAAGGTAGAGTAAGCTTTCAAGGACTCAAGTTGGGTGAAAGCCATGCAAGAGGAATTAGATCAATTCAGCAAGAATCAAGTATGGAAGCTGATACCCCGACCTGAAAATGTTTCCATCATTGGACAAAATGGGTGTTCAGGAACAAATTGAATGAAGAAGGACACGTTATAAGGAATAAAGCCATATTAGTTGCTCAAGGAAATTCACAACAAGAAGGAGTCGACTACGATGAAAATTTTGCTCTAGTAGCAACATTAGAGTCTATACAAATCCTGTTAGCGTATGCATCATTTAAAGGATTCAGATTATTTCAAATGAATACCAAAAGCGCCTTTCTAAATGAATTCATTGAAGAGGAAGTTTTTGTGAAACAACCTCCAGGCTTTGAAGACTAAGAATTTTCTTATCATGTTTACAGCTTACTAAGGCCCTATACAGATTGAAACGGGCTCCACGTGCTTGGTATGAAAGGTTAAGTGCCTTCCTTATTTATTGTCACGCCCCAAATTTGAAGGACATGACCAGTGCTAGACCGGGTAGCCCCACTCAAGCGGACCTAGGTGCCTTTCCTACCTCACGTGTTACCCCGCATTTTTCATTTCTTATTAGCCAAATGAAATAACCATTTACAATTAAAACACCTTTTTATTTCAAAACATACACATGGTACATGGATCTTAGCGCGGTTTACATTTTACATAACACAACGTGCAAAATATATATTACATAAGTTCATGACCCATATTTCTTGTCTACAGAGCCTCTAAACATGAAAAAGAAATGATATAGCACTTGCCAGTAACAAGGCTCCGGCTATACCTTATACAAATATTTAAATGAGATCCCAAAATAGAAGCGACAAGAGCCATGCAGGCCCCGAAAGGAAAGGGGCTCACCAATTCAGCTGACAGGAGTGATGAGGAGCTACGATCAGTGGACTGGAGTACCGCTATGGATCTACCTACAATCATAACAGGAATGTAGCACCCCCCGCAAAAGGGACGTCAGTACACTTGAATTGTACTGGTATGTATGAACAAACTTGCTCCAAGTAAACTCAAGCCATACACAGGTAGTTAACAATAATAGAAACAACAATCAAATGCACAAGAAAAGGAACAATCAACCCAAACAAGTTTTCAATCTCTCCTGTTTCCCCCTTCCACAATTCCACATCAATGATTTCATAATTTGGTCAAATGATTTTTTCAATAGTTATTTCGATAACTTTCCACCCTTATTACCTCATCCACCCTTCTTATCTCGGCCACCCATATAACCACAAACCACACCTTATAACTTCGTGTTGTGACACGCAATACTATCCCACCATACAGTCACAAGTCACAAACAACACAACAACAATCAACAATTCACAAGGATCTACAACAACACTTCATAAGGGATAACAACAACAATTTACAAATATTTCCATAGCCATATATACTATTTTCCATCATATCCAACAACTCACATGTGTTTCACATCATAAGGACAATTGCCCACAATAAGCCATAGATGGGGTTACCACAGTTATTTCAGTTGCATCATTTAATATTTTCTTCCATCATTTGTTCCTCAACTCTTACCACAAGCCCAATCAAAATCGTACCAATCCCAACAATTTCATGATTCTGCCACGTAGATGTCACATATCAAACATTCGTACACCAACAAGGCAATTCGACAAGGATTGGGGTTAGCCATACATATAGTCTAGTAACCTCGATATAGTGCACAAGTTTAGACATATGACTTAGAATTGGGGTTCACAATTTCTACTAAAACATATTTAGGTTATCAACTCTCCTTTTGCAAATCTCTACTTCCACCCAATTTCCCCTTGCTAAGTTTTAAGTCTTTTAAAAGGGCATGCATGAGTGCTTCTAACCCTTATTGTCAAGAATCAATGTATGAGACTCTCCCCCTTAGCTAAATCGAAAAAAATCAAGGAAAAATGATAGGGATTTTACCTGCAAAAATTGGGGATGAAGACACTCAATTAGAATTTTCCCAGCCCGAGTAGTTTGAAGAATCAAGTTGATGAAGCTTCCTTTCTCTCTAAAGAACCCCCTCTTCCCTCTATCTTATTTTGCTCAGAAGATCGTTAAAATTGAGGGGTTGTGGTGTTTTAGTAAAAAGGGGTCGTGTTTAAAATTTTAGAAGAATAAAAGCCTGAGCAGGATCTGCAATCGCACTATGCAATCGCAGAGTTGAAATGCGATTTGCAGATTGGACCACAAAAGTGTCCTAGTCATTGAACATCTCTCCCTGGGTATGCGACGGCAATGCAGTCTGCATTCTTGTTCTGCGATCGCATAAGGCACCGCAGAACTGACCTTTACAAATCCTTGAGGGATTTATGCGATGACTATGCAATCTGCATATTGATTATGCGATCACATAATGGACCGCAATTCTAACATCAATTTCGACCAACTCTCTGATTAACTCCGCGGCAGAAATGTGGTCCGCATACCTGATCTGCAACCACATTCTGGACCGCAAAATGGCAATTTTCTGGAAAATAGTGATTCTTGATTAAGTGCAAAATCAGTAAAAAGGGTCCAACTTTTACACATTCTCAAAACATATACAAAACTCGACACCACAAAGTACTAGGCTTTGAGCACAAATTTTCATAGGGCCTTACATCCTCCCCCACTTAAAACCACTCGTCCTTGAATTAGGATTTTTAAAAATCAATTGGTTTAGAAAACATGATATGAAAGTTCCCAAATTTTCCACTGAATCCCATATTTTTGAAAATTTTTGCCAGAGTCTCCTTTGTAATTTGGATATATCTACCTGTCAGAGAGCCCCCGAAACACATTTCCAAGCACCATTACACAAATTTTGTTACCCCCATTCTGACATACAATTTATCACCCTTACACATGTACATATTCAATCGTTTAACACACTTTTGCACATAGTTTGATTACTCCCATGAGTCCCATAAAGTTTAACCACTACGATTCACTATATACATACAAATTAATCATTACCAATCTGTACTATCATAAGCCGGTTACTTATCGCAAGAGTTTTTCCAAAAACGGTCATTTACCAAGAAGGGTTTGCATATGGCTCAAATGGTCACAACATATAAAACTTTGGCACAACTTGAAGAATTACAATAGTAAAGCATTTAGGGGAGAAATGGGGTGTCTTTTCACCAAATGGAACATAGTGCCTGTTCGCTAGGGATAAGAGTTCGCACGATCACTACTAGACTTGTTCAAACAAATGGGGATATTTTTCTTTCATCTCATCTTCCACTTCCCAAGTGTCTTCCTCGACTTGTTGATTCCGCCACAACACTTTAACTGAAGCAATTTCCTTGTTTTGCAATTTACGGACTTATCTATCAAGAGTAGCAACCGGAGTTTCTTCATACGATAACTCTTCAGTAACCTTGATATCTTATACTGGTGCGATGGTGGACGGATCTCCAACCACTTTCCTTAACATAGACACATGGAACACCGGGTGCACTAGGGAAATTTCAGGGGGCAACTCCAACTTATAAGCAACTTGTCCGATCCTTTGAATGATCCGATAAGGCGAGAAGAGCGTCAAACAGCCCCAACTCTAGCTCTAGAGGGCTCCGCAGAGCAGGAGAATGCTCAGGTCCGTCTACATGTGATTCCTCATTTGGTTCCTAAAACGTGAATCCCTTTTTTTCCAAATCGCATGACTCCCTTCGTAGGAGACACCCTCAAGAATACCAATCATCTACTTGGAACTCCAATTCTATTCGACGTACATCCGCATAGGACTTCTGGCGACTCTGAGCAGTCTTCATCCTTTCCCGAATGACTTTAAATTTTTCCATAGCTTGGTGCACGAGATCCGGCCCTATCAATTATGTTTCACCTACTTCGAACCATCCGATCGAAGGCCTACATCTCCTTTCGTGCAATGCCTCAAATGGGACCATATGGATGCTAGCATGAAAGCTATTATTGTAAGCAAATTCTATAAGGGGCAAATGATCATCCCAATTACCTTTGAAATCCAACACACAAGCCCACAACATATCTTCAAGCGTCTGAATAGTCCACTCTGCTTGACCATCGGTCTGCGGATGGAAAGCAGTGCTGAGATTCACCTAGGTACCCAAATCTTGCTGAAATTTCTTCCAAAACTTAGCTGTGAACTAAGCCCCTCGATCCGAAATAATAGAGAGTGGTGTACCATGAAGCCTAACTATTTCCTTGGTATACAACCAATCATAGTGTTCTGCAGTATTGCTGGACTTGATTGTCAATAAGTGAGCTGCTTGGTGAGTCGATCCACTATCATCCAAATTGAATCGAACTTGCGCTGAGTGCGAGGTAATCCTTCCACAAAATCCATGTTGATCATTTCCCATTTCCACATTGGTATTTCCATAAGCTGGTTTAACCCACTGGGCTGCTGATGCTCAGCTTTTACTTGCTGACAATTTGGACATTTAGATACAAAGTCCGCCACACCCCTCTTCATACCGCCCCACCAATAAATTTCCTTGAGATCGTGATACATTTTCGTAGAACATGGGTGCACCGAGTACCTGGAATGATGAGTCTCCACCATTACTCTCTCCCAAAGGTTATCCACATATGGAATACATAGCCTTCCTTGACATCATAACACACCATCATTGCCGTCAAGTGAAAATGCCAAAGTTTTGTTGTTCAGAACTGCCTCACTCATCTGTGCCAATGCTGGATCGATGAACTGTTTTTCCTTGACTTCCGCTACAAGCGATGATTCTGCTCTATTACGCACCATAAATTCCTCCTCATTTAGGGTCAAAATGCAAACCCCAAGACTGACCAACTGATAAGTCCCGAGCTAGGAGCCTCTGATCCGCTCCCAAGTGGGCCAAACTACCTATGAATTTTTGGCTGAGGGCATCGGCCACCACATTCTCCTTACCCGAATGGCACAAGATGTTCATATCATAATCTTTAAGCAATTATAACAACCTTTGTTGCCTCAAATTTAACTCCTTCTGCTTGAACAAATATTGGAGACTCTTGTGGTCTGAGAACACATCCACATGGACTCCATAAAGATAATATCGCCATATTTTCAAGGCAAACACAACTGCTGCAAGCTCTAAATCATGTGTCAGGTAATTCTTCTCGTGATTCTTGATTTGCCTTGAAGAATATGCTATAAACTTCCCATGCTACACCAATACGCACCCTAAGCCGACCCTAGAAGCATCGCAATAGACCACAAATCCTTCCGTGCCTTCTGGCAAAGCTAATATCGGTGTCGAGGTCAACCTTGACTTCAATTCCTAAAAATTTTTCTCACAAGCGTCGGACCACTAGAACTTAACTGCTTTCCGCGTCAACTTAGTCAACGAGGAGGTAAGGGTAGAGAATCAGTACACAAACCTCCGATAGTACCCGGCTAAACCCAAGAAGCTACGAACCTCCGTCGGGGATGTAGGTCTAGACCAATGTTTCACCGCTGCAATCTTCTGGGGATCCACCCGAATCCCCTCACTTGAAAAAACATGACCCAAAAAAGTGAAGGACTCCAACCAATATTCACATTTGAGAATATAGCGTAAAATTGGTGCTGATAAAGAGTCTACAAAATCGCTCTAAGGCGATCGACATGATCCTCCCTGCTCCGTGAATAAACGAGGATGTCATCAATGAAAACAATCACGAAGGAGTCTAGAAATGGATTGAAAACTCGATTCATAAGGTCCATGAAAGTTGTTGAGGCATTGGTTAGCCCAAAAGACATGACCAAGAATTCGAAGTGACCATAGCGAGTTTTGAAGGCTGTTTTAGGAATATCCTACTCTCTGATCTTCAATTTGTGATACCTGGATCGCATTTTGCACCTTGCAATTGGTCGAACAAAACATCATTCCGAGGAAAAGGATATTTATTCTTGATGCTGACTTTGTGAAGCTTACCGATAATCAATGCACATCCGAAGCGACCCATCATTCTTTCTGACGAAAAGAACCAGAGCACCGCATGGTGACACACTCGGTCGTATGGACCCCTTCTCTAATAAATCCTTCAGCTGCTCTTTTAAATCTCTTGACTCTACTGGCACTATTATGTATGGTGGAATAGATATTGGCTGAGTATCTGGCAATACATCAATTCCGAAATCAATCTCCCTATCTGGCGGAATTCCTGGAAGCTTATCTGGAAACACTTCAAGAAACTCATTCACAAATGGAACAGACTCGAGGACAAAAACTTCTGATGTGGTGTCCACCACCCAGACCAAATGATAGATACACCCTTTATTAATCATCTTCAAAGCCTTAAGGTAAGAAATAAACCTACCCTTTGGCACCACACCCTTTCCTTTACACTCAATAACCGACTCGTTAGGGAACTCAAGCCTTATGACTCTCGTTCGGCAGTCAAGTTTAGCAAGCATAAATAAAGCCAGTCCGTTCCCATGATTACATCAAAATCTAATATTCCTAGATCAATAAGATCGGCCGTGGTAACACGACCACAAACTGTGACAACATAATTCCTATAAACTCACGAGGCAGTAATAAAATCACCAACCGGAGTCGATACAGAGAATGGCTCATGAAGATGTTCGGGTTCTATCCCAAAACTTGAAGCAATGAATGGGGTGACATAAGAAAAAGAGGACCCCGGATCAATAAGAGCATAGAAATCAATGGCCTGAACAGACAAGATACTTGTTACAACATCTGGAGAAGCCTTAGCACTATGGCGACCACTCAAAGCATAGAACCAGCTAGGTCCACCCATACCACGAGCTCCACCCCTATCTGCACCACACCCTGCTGGAGCTAGAGGACGTACGGATGATGTAGCAACTGAAGACCCGGATGACTGGGCAGATCCCCTACCTATACCATGATTAGGCGCACGGCAGTTCCGCTGGATGTGACCCCTCAACCTGCACCTATAACATACTGGGATATCTAAATAGAAAGTCTCTGTATGGAACCTCCCACACTTGGGGCATGTAGCTCTCCCCTACTGCTGGGACCTCACTCCTGGATGACCGGACTGACGAAACCTCCTGCTGTCTGAACCTGGTCTCGAGTGACTGCTCTGCTGGTAACTGTGCATAGATGGCGGTGCACTCGCTGAGGACTGAACATATGACTGGGATGGCCCTGATGACCTTCTCCCAGGAACTTGTCTCCCTGAGTGACCCATTGACCGGGCCCTACTGCTACTCTCCCTTTTTGCCCGTATCTTTAACTTCCTAGATCTGTGGCCTGAACGAATCCTACAATCTTTCCATAATTCATATTTGAGTGCAAGGCCACTGTAGCAGCCTAATTCACCACCAAAGGACTAAGACCCTAAATGAAACACCAAACTTGAGCATCCATGGTTGACACTAACTGAGGAGCATACTTGGACAACCTCACAAACTCCGTGTGGTACTCCCAAGCACTCATACTGCCCTACTTGAGAACCTCGAACTTAGTAGCACGAGCTGCCATTGTCTCGGTAGGTAAGAGTAGTCCATAAAGGCAACTACAGACTCATCCCATCTAGCTAGAGGTCTTCCTTCCTCACGAGAATCCTCCCACATCTCGAACCAGAAACGCGCTGCTCTCCTCAACCTGTATGAAGCCAACTGAACCCCCTCTGTATCTGTAGCCTTCATCACTCGGAGGGTCTTGTACATCTCATCAAGGAAATCCTGCATATCGGCCTCTAGGACTGTGCCTGAGAACTATGGAGGGGCCAATCACAGAAACTGGTGGACTCTGGAGCTAGCAGAATCTCCTTGTCCGCTGGAGGACACATGGGCATCATGAAGTCTCTAGGCCTGGGCAGCCACTAACTAGGTCAACATAGGGATGGCTCCTTTAAGGTCCCTATCAGAAACCCTGGGACCGGAAGGGGGAAGAGGATCAGGATTTAGAATATCGACGGTAGGGATGGTGACACCCTCTGCTGCAGCAACAAGAATGCTTAGATCTGGAATAGGTAGGCCGGGCAGATTCAAGGCCGGGGAGTCACTCTCACCCACGACATCAGGTAAATGATTCATGGCCACACTTGGGGTGGCATCGGTCCCAAGGCCAAGTATAGCTTTCTTCTTATGTGCCATTTCTGAAAATTTCAGAACAAAGCATGAGTGTCATGACCCAACCCGGTTGTGATGGCGTCCAACCCTAAAGCTAGGCAAGCCTAAACATCACCCGCTCTCCATTCGTCCACAAATCTCAAACCGATAATTTAAGAAAAAAAATGTAATAATTTTAGAATAATAATCCAATAATATTAATAGAATAATACGAAGATAATACGAAATATGAATAATCACTCCCAAAAGATCTGGGTCACGAGTCTAGAGCCTCTAAACAAAACTGGATAATATATCTGAACGAAAATATAAAAGTGTGGAAATATATATAATAATAAACTGAAATATGAAGAGCAGCCAGGTCCTGCGAATGTCAATCGGCTACCTCAATGACTCTGAAAATATCTGGAGACTACGAGTGACCTAAGCCTCTGGTGTATTTGAATCTACATACAAGGTGTAGGGAGTAGGGGTGAGTACTACCGACTTAGTGAGTAATAAGCATATATAATGTCTGAAGATAAGAAATCCACGAAATGCAACACAACAAAGCTAAAACTAACCGTCCGGTTCCTTAACTACGAACTAACAACAAAGCAATATCAAATATAACAGTCAAGTATCATGCAAAGATGCAATGTAATGCACATGAATCCGCTGTGGCATACAGCCCGATCCGTTTAACGTCGACGGCGCTCACTGGTTGCATGTGCCGACTCAGGAGGGGCTCCTTCAGCCCAAGCGCAAATATCATCATATCACTGCTGTGGCGTGTAACCCGACCCATACTCAGTCCACAGTATGCATATGAGTCATACAACATATTTAATCTAATATCCTAGTTTCCAATTATTAAGGTGAATATAATCTAGTTATATAATTTTAGGAAAAAGGTGACTTAGCATTTAATAATAGTGATTAAACATAGGACTGAGATCAATGATTATGAAAATCGTGTTATCATATAGATGTTCATCCTAGATGGATGCTACAGATTGGCACAAGGCCCCAAACATGGCAATAAGCCCAATTATCAGCAATACAATATGCGTATCAGCCGCCAATAATTATATTTAGCTCTCGGGATGGACCAAGTCATAATCCCCAATCATATAAGATCCCTCACCTGCCATGGGGTGCGAGTCACACCCTAACTCTGTGCGTCCTGACTGAGGAGGCCTCAAGGAATGACCTATACCATGCTGGAACTAGACCCTAGATGGAGCACCGTTGAAATTACCTAAACCTCAAAGCCTTTTGGCCTCCCTCTCCATAAGCTTTCAATGGCTATCAGTCTCAATCAGTCGAGCCGCATCAACAACCTCCTCAAATGTAGCTGTTGTAGCCATTTCTCTAGTCATTAATATACAGATCGGATAGTAGAGGCTATCTATAAACCTTCCGAATCCACATAGCATGCCTAGCCAGCTAAGTAAACCGCAACTCATACGGAGTCACTATCATATCTATGAGTCAACCACTCGAACTGATGATGCACCTCCTCCCTGTGAGACTGGGGCACATACTTCTCCAAAAATACCGTGGAGAACTGCTGCCAGGTGAGGGGCGCTGCCCCAATAGGCCTACGCCTCTCGAACTCTTCCCACCAAGTAAATGCAGCCCTTGTGAACTGAAAGGTAGTAAAAGCCACTCCGCTAGACTCCAGAATACCCGCAGTACGAAGCATACACTGGCATTTATCCAGAAAACCCTGCGCATCCTTGCCCTCAACACCACTCAATGTTAGGGGCTGAAGCCTAACGAACCTCTACAAACTTCCCTGCTCGTCGTCCGACATTACTGGAACCACATGAGCTGGGACCGGTGTTACTGGCACAACTGGAACAAACGGTGCAATTGGAGCAATTGGCTGAACTGGATGAATTGGAGCTACCTCAGGTGCCTGTAAGCCCTGAACAACCTTCTCGGGTGTGCGAGCATCGAGGGTCTGATGACCACCCCCGGTCTGAGAAGTAGCCATTACTGTGGTGGCTAAAACCGCATGAGTCAGGCTAGTGCAGACGGATCTGAGCAAAAGCCTCCCGTAGACCAGGAATCATGACGGGCACTGCCGGTGCCAGAATAGGTGCTGCTGGAGCATCCACAGTTGGAGGCTAGTACTAGACCTGGGCAGTTGGTGGGTCTGCAGCTGCTGCCCCTGCTAGTCTGCCTCGTCCAGTACCACGGCCATGTCCATAGCCTCTAGCGGGTGGTACTGGTGGTCGTCCGCCACGTCCATTAGCACGGGTTCTCGCCATCAGTGAGAGAATAGAATACAGAAATTTAGTTTTCACTTTAACAAACCGCACGATATGAATTTCAAGAAAGTGAGGTGTTTCCTAAGAGTTCTGTAGCCTCCCGAGTATAGATACAGACATCTACGTACCGATTCGCGAGACTCTACTAAACCGGCTCATGACTCGCGAGGCCTAGTAACCTAGACTCTGATACCAACTTTTCATGACCCAACCCGGTCGTGATGGCGCCTAACCCTAAATCTAGAAAAGCCTGACCATTACTCGCTCTCCATTCGTCCACAAATCTCAAACTGACAATTTAATGAAAAAATGTAATAATTTTAGAATAATAATCCAATAATATTTATAAAATAATATGAAGATAATACAAAATCTAAATAATCACTCCCAAAAGATCTGGGTCACGAGTCTAGAGCCTCGAAACAAAACTGGATAATAATATATGAACGAAAAATATAAAGGTCTGGAAATATATATATAATAATAATAAATTGAAACATGAAGAGAAAACAGGTCCTGCGAACGTCAAGCAGCTACATCAACGACTCTGGAAATATCTGGAGACTACGAGTGTCAGCTAAGCCTCCGGTGTAACCGAACTGCAAATAAGGTGCAGCGACTAGGGATGAGTACTACCAACTCAGTAAGTAATAAGCATATTAATGTCTGAAGAGAAAAAATCCATGAAATGCCACAAACCAAAGCTAAAACTAACCGTCCGATTCCTTAACTACAAACTAACAGCAAAGCAATATAAAATATAACAGTCAAATATCATGCAAAGATGCAATGCAATGCATATGAATCCGTTGCGGCATACAACCCGACCCGTTTAACGTCGACGGCACTCACTGGGGGTGTGTACAGACTCCGGAGGGGATCCGTTAGCCCAAGCGCAATATCATCATATTACTGCTGAGGCGTGCATCCCGACCCATACTGAGTCCACAGTATGCATATGAGTCACACAACAGATTTAATCTAATATCTCAGTTTCTAATTATTAAGGTGAATGTAATTTAGTTATTTAATTTCAGGAAAAAGGTGACTTAGCATTTAATAACAGTGTTTAAAAATAGGACTGCGATCAATGATTATGCAAATCATGTTATCACACAGATATTCATTGTACATGTATGCTACAGATCGGCACAAGGCTAATTATCAGCAATACAATACGCGTATCAGCCGTCAATAATTATATTTAGCTCCTGGGATGGACCAAGTCACAATCCCCAATCATATACGATCCTGCAACTTCCATGGGGTACGAGTCACGCCCTAACATAGCATCACAATGTGATAAATCGAGGTTTCAAACCTTCAGGCCATCATCTATACAAACTACTCACCTCTAACCGGTCGTAGACTGGTCCGTAATGCCTTTTCCTTTTGAATCCCCCTCTTCGCGCGTCGAATCTAGTCAAAACCACAACAAATATGTTATTATAGGTTAAAGAAACATAACCCAATTGAATTACTCAGAAAACACTGAAAATTGTGAAGTTGGTAAAACCCGAGCCTCGGGCCCACTTCTCAAAAATTCTGAAAATTACATTATCGGATTCCTCGTCTTGCCGTGAGTCCGCACATATAAAGTTTATCAAAAATGGAGTTCGTTTACCCCTCCAAAACTCATATTTAAACTCTCTTGAGTTCCAAGCCCTAACCTCCATTTTTATCTCTTAAATCCTTGAAATTCCATGATAAATCAATGTTGCTACACCAAAATAACTTATTCCTAGGATAATAGTTCATACCTGATGATGCTCCTTCGTGTTCTCCTAAAAATTGCCCAAAATCGCCTCTTCCCGAAGTCAAAAATGTTTTCTTAACTTCTGAAATTTGCAAACAGTGTTTCATTAAACCCTCTGCGATTTTCGCTTCTGCGACACCCAGACCGCTTCTGCGGTCGTCGCTTCTGCGTCCAATAAACCGCTTATGTGGTTTTCCTTTAAGTTAACTGGGGCCGCTTCTACGTCTTAAACCGCCTTTTCGGTCCTCGCTTCTGCGATCACAATGACCGCTTCTGTGGTCCCCTCAAGTATTCGATGACCTCTTCTGCGGTCTCTTCCCGCTTCTGCGGTATCTATTTTTTTGGAAAATGCCAGCCCTCACCGGGACCGCTTTTGCGACCATTTAGCCGCATCTGAAGAACCGCTCCTGCAGTTCTTTTTTCGCAGATGCGGAAATACCAGGAGCTTCAAATAACAGACCTGCTGCAACTTCAAAAATTCTCGTTTTAATCATCCGACATCACCCCGAGGCCCTCGAAACCTCAACCAAAAGCAAAGATATTATCTAATACCTCATTCAAACTTGCTCGAGCCATAAAATCACTATCATAAACATCAAAATCATCAAATTACCAAGGATTCAAGCCTAAGTTAAACTAAAACTTCCGAAACTTGCATTTGATCCAAAACCCGACCTGAACACCTCCAAATGACCAAAACATTTGAATTCACTTCCAATATCACCTAACGGAGCTACTGCAACTATCAGAATTCCCTTTCGACCCTCGGATCAAAATCTCACCTATCAACCTAAATTCGCCAAAATTCAAACTTAGCCAAATCAAGCCTATTTCTACACCGGACCTCCAAATTAAATTCCGATTGCACTCCGAAGTCATACATCAACACCCAGAACTAGTTGAATCATCAAAAATTCATTCCGATCCCTCTAACTCATAAGTCAACATTCAGTTGACTTTTCCAAAATAACCTTCTCATAAATTGTCTCATTTCTTACCAAACTCTATCCAAATGTCTTCAGATTCTCCAAACACATATAATGAAACATAATAAAGCATAAAATGGGGAAAAAAGGGTGGTAACTCACGTGACAATGGGTCAGGTCGTTATAACGAGTTAGATTTAAATATTTCCACTTTCCACTTCACGGAACGATATGGAATAACAAAGAAGAGGATAGTTTCCTAAATGCCCGTGTAACCCACTACTTATAGATGTGGTTAATAAAATACCTATACGAAGGGCTCTACTAGGAACGAATCCGAGACATCCTAGGGCTCTTTTAAAACATGAGGCTCTGATACCAAGTTTGTCACGCCCCAATCGAGGGACATGACCGGCGCTAGACCGGGTAGCCCTAGTCAAGCAGAGTGCCTTTCCTACCCCACGTGTTACCCCGCATTTTTCATTTCTTATTAGCCAAATGAAATAATCATTTACAATTAAAACCTTTTTTTTTTCAAAACATACATATGGTACATGGTTCTTAGCGTGATTTACATTTTACATAGCCCAACGTGCAAAATACATATTACATAAGTTCATGACCCACATTTCCTATCGATGGAGCTTCTAAACATGAAAAAGAAATGATATAGTACTTGCAAGTAACAAGGTTGCGGCTGTACCTTATACAAATATCAAAACGAGATCACAAAACTGAAGCGGCATTAGCCATGCAGGGCCCCAAACAGAAAGGGACTCAACAATTCACCTGATGGGAGTGATGAGGAGCTACAATTAGTGGACCGGAATACCTTCTATGGATCCACCTACAATCATAACACGAATGTAGTGCTCCCGGCAAAAGGAACGTCAGTACACTTGAATTCTACTAGTATGTATGAACAAACTTGCTCCAAGTAAACTCAAGCCATACACAGGTAGGTAACAGTAATAGAAACAATAATCAAATGCACAAGAAAAGGAACAATCAAGCCAAACAAGTTTTCAATCTCTCCTTTTTCCTCCTTCCACAATTCCACATCAATGATTTCACAATTTTCTCAAATGTTAATTTCAATAGTGATTTTGATCACTTTCCACCCTTATTACTTCGTCCACCCTTATTACCTCGGCCACCCTTATCATTACAACCCACACCTTATTACTTCGTGTTGCGGCGCGCAACCCGATCCTACCGTACAGTCACAAGTCACAAACAACCCAACAACAATCAACAATTCACAAGGATCTACGACAACGTTTCTTAAGAGATAACGACATCAATATACAAATATTTCCATAACCATCAATACTATTTTCCATCATATCCAACAACTCACATGTGTTTCACATCACAATGACAATTGCCCACAATAATCCATAGATGGGGTTATCACATTAATTAGTTGCATCATTTACAATTTTCATCCATTATTTGTTCCTCAACTCTTAACACAAGCCCAATCAAAATCATACCAATCACCACTATTTCATGATTAAGCCAGGTATATATCACATATCAAACATTTGCACCAGCAAGGCGATTATACAAGGATTAGGGTTAGCCATACATACCTGGAGCCGAATTTCCTTTTTAAGTTGTAGTTTTAGTTCACAAAATAGTCTAGCAACATCAATCTGGTGCACAAATTAAGACATATGACTTAGAATTGGGGTTCACAATTTCTACTCAAACTTATGTAGGTTATCAGCTCTCCTTTTGCAAGTCTCTACTGCTATCCAATTTCCCCTTGCTAGGCTTTAAGTTTAAGAGGGGCATGCATGAGTGGTTCCAACCCTTATTTTCAAGAATCAATGTATGTGACTCCCTCCCTTAGCTAACTCAAAAAAATCAAGGAAAAAGGTTCAGGGATTTTACCTGCAAAAATTGGGGATGAAGACAACAAATTAGAATTTTCTCGGTCTGGGTAATTTGAAGAATCAAATTGATGAAGCTTCCTTTCTCTCTCAATTACCCCTCTTCCTTCTCTCTTATGTTGCTCAGATTAAAATATTAGAAAAATAGAAGCCCGAGCAGGATCTGCGGTCGCACTATGCGATCGTAGAGTTGAAATGCAATCCGCAGATTAGACCGTAGAAGTGTCCCAACCACTGAACATCTATGCCTGGGAATGCGATGGGAATGTGGTCTGCATTCCTGTTCTGCAGTCGCATAATGTACCACAGAACTGACCTTCACAAATCCTTGAGGGATTTATGCGACGACTATGCGATCCGCATGTTGATTATGCGATCACATAATGGAATGTACTTCTAAAATCAATTTCGACCAACTCTCTGATTAACTCCGCGGCAAAAATGCGTTCCGCATACATGATCTGCGATCGCATTCTGGACCTCAAAATGGCAATTTTCTAGAAAATTTTGATTCTTGATTTTTAAGTGCAAAATCAGTAAAAAGGGTCTGAACTGCGGCGAGCTTACACATTCCCAACACATATACAAAACTCGACACCACGAAGTACTAGGCTTTGAGCACAAATTTTCATAGAGCCTTACATCGATCATGGGTTCACCAGAGGTAAAATTGATACTACTCTATTCATTAAACGATCAACAAAAGGTAATCTCATCATTCAAATTTATGTTAATGATATTATTTTTGGTAGTGCTAACTCTCTTATGTACAAGAAATTTGCAAACCTCATGCAAAGTGAGGTTGGGGATGTTTTATTAAAAAGGGATCGGGTTTAAAATTTTAGAAAAATAGAAGCCCGAGCAGGATCTACGGTTGCACTATGCGAACGCGAAGTTGAAATGCGATCCGCAGATTGGATCGCAGAAGTGTCCCAACCACTGAACATCTCTGCCTGGATATGCGATGGGAATGCGGTCTGCATTTCTGTTCTGCAGTCGCATAATGCACCGTAGAACTGACCTTCACAAATCCTTGAGGGATTTATGCGACGAATATGCGGTCCGCATGTTGATTATGCGATCACATAATGGACTGTACTTCTAACATCAATGTTGACCAACTCTTTGATTAACTCCGCGTTAAAAATACGGTCCGCATACATGATCTGCGATCGCATTCTGGACCTTAAAATGGAAATTTTCTAGAAAAGTTTGATTCTTGATTTTTAAGTGAAAAATCAGTAAAAAGGGTCTGAACTGCGGCGAGCTTACACATTCCCAACACATATACAAAACTCGACACCACGAAGTACTAGGCTTTGAGCACAAATTTTCATAGGGCCTTACATCGATCATGGGTTCACCAAAGGTAAAATTGATACTACTCTATTCATTAAGCGATCAACAAATGGTAATCTCATCATTAAAATTTATGTTAATGATATTATTTTTGGTTGTGCTAAGTCTCTTATGTGCAAGAAATTTGCAAACCTCATGCAAAGTGATTTCGAAATGAGCATGATGGGTGAACTCACATTTTTCCTTGGGCTTTAAATTCATCAATCTGAAGAGGGAAATTTCATCTGTCAAACTAAATATACCAAGGATCTGATCAATTGGGTGACTATGAACTTTCTTTTCAACCTATACAAATCTTTTGTGATAATTCTAGTGCAATTTGTCTTTCTAAAAATCCCGTGCATCACTCTAGAGCAAAGCATATATACATTAAACATCATTTTATTAGAGATCATGTTCTTAAAGGTGACATAGAATTAGTTTTCATTGGCACCTCTGCGCAATTAGCTGATATTTTTACTAAACCATTGTTGGAAGATAGATTTTATTCTTTGAAAGAATTACTTAGCATTATTTGTTTTTAAAAATATTCTTAGGACCAAATTTTTACTTTTCAAAAACTTGTCATAATTGTTTCTTTTCAGTGCATTAATTACGCCGTCAGTCTTTTCCTCTCTTCTTAGTCTATTTTCCATCAGTTTGCAGCTGAAGTTGGAAAGCCAATCATCACGTCGCTTCATCTGACACCCTTTTCTTTTCCGTACTCAATCGTCAAATCTCCTCTCTGTAAGTTAGTCCTTTTCGTCTCTTTCATCTCCGCCATCTCCCTCAACCCCTACCAACTCCCTCTTCAACCTATACCAACCCTCTCTTCATTCATGGAAAAATCTTCCAAAAATCCCTCTGCTTCCACCTGGAAAAGTACCCGCTCAAAATATTACCCTCTTACGCTCCTCCTGAACAAGTAGACATAGTGTCTGATCGTTCTGAGGGTTATGCCTCTTATAAAGGAGGGTACTCTGAACACTCACAACTTTTAGGTGACAAAGCCTCTGGAAAGCATCCCATGGAGGATCCTTCTACTTCTACTCCAAAGAAATCAAAGTTCAATTTCTCTGCCCCTCTCGAATCCAACCTAAATTTCTATGACATCCCAAATAGGGATTTCTTTGTTCTCTTAAGGACAAGCCCATCGCCCATGGTAGAGTGGTAGATCTCAATCTTATGGAGTCTCTAAACTGCAAAAGGTAAATGATCTTTTCATGAATCAAGGGTGGGAAATATTTCTCTCAATTTCTCTGCCTACAGTGTATGAACCCCTTGTCCGTATGTTTTATGCTAATCTTCGTTGTAGTAAAACTGATACGCTTGAAACTCTTGTTCTTTGTAAATGCATTGTTCTTGATTGTGGTTTGTTCGACTCCCTTTTTCTCTGTCGTTGCTCTGGTTTCCCAACTGTCTTTTAGAATTTCAGGCCTGAGGATGTTGAAATCACCTTTGATCAGGCTAAACAGTGTATTGCAGAAAATCCCTCTGAAACCCTTCCCAATCAATTAGGGCATAGTGATATTAGCTTTGAAACTAAGGTTCTTGCTCACATTGTTGCAACCACTATCCTTCCTAGAATTGGTTCCTTCTCAACCCTCTCTTAACGGGACACCTTCTTTGTCTACTCTCTTATCTCCAGCCTCAAAATCAAGTTGTTCTCTTAGGTCATAAATTTTATGATTGAGAGTGCTAAACACCCAACCAGTCTTCCTTACGGTATGACCATCACCCACATTCTGGAAGCTCATCAAATTCCTCTTTCAGACTACCCCTCTATCTTGTGAACAAGTGGTACAACTCTTGAACGTTCTCTAGTATGGGGGTATGTGAGTACCAAGGGTATCTGGGTCAAAAAGAGTGATAGTGATGCAAATCCAACCCACGTGGAAAGCAAGCCTTCATATACTGTTCTTCCCTCTCCCATTCCTGCAGACCTAAATAAAAAGTTCAGCTCCATTAACTCTCACTTCTTAGACATCAAGACTCTCCTGTTCACCACACAGTCGACTGTGGATGATGTTCATGCTATTTCTAAGGAAACAGGGTCAAATGTGTCTAAACTCAAGGTGGTTGTAAAAAGGTTAAGGGAGAATGCGGTTAACGCCTTCAAGGAGGTGCATGACAGGCTGGATGGAATGAGAGTTATTGCCAACACCAGCTTTAAACAGTTGAAGGAGGCCACCTGCAACACTCTTACCTACTTTCTGCGTCGTTGATATGGATATGGTCTACAGAATGTTTTTCCATTGTTTTAAACTTGTTTTGGCTATAGTTGGGCTATGCCCATGGATGCTTTTCTTTTCTATTTTGAGTATGTGGATATTTTTTGCTACTCACTCTTTGCTGATGTCAAAAAGGGGTAGAATATATGTCTTTTGTACTATTAATGCTCTATATTCAGGTTCAAGTCGATTATGTATATACTCTCTATTCGTTATGCAGGTTAAGTCAACTATGCTACATGCATATATAGTACCTCTTATTCTTTGAACTGGTTAAGTCAACTATGCTGCCCATGCATAGACAATAATATACAAGTACAAGTCGACTATAGATATTGAGGGGGAGATCAAGTTTAGTTGACTACACATATTGAGGGGGAGCCAAGTCGGTCAGTACCAAATAGGGAAGTCAATTGTTGTTTATCCTTTTACATATATGTATATTATTTTTCCATCATCAAAAAGGGTGAGATTGTTAGAACATATTTTAGTGATGCAAATTAATATGCATGTGCAGGAGTTCAAATAAGCAAAAAGGAACTATTGGAATTGCTATGTCGAACAAGGAATGATATCATTCTCAAAGGAAGATGCCCTAAATTCTCACGATCCACAAGGAAGGAATCAATTCTACATCAGCTAAACGGGATTAACTCCATGATTCAGGAAAATCAAATCTGCCGTAATGGAATAAGGATTCAACAAAATTCGTGATTGACGAGTCAGATCAAATCACTGAAGACCAATTAAAGCTAGAGGACCCGAACAACAATCAAGATTGGCAGGTCCAAAAATCGAGGAAGAATTCTGTCAACCCATTCATTTACCGAAGGAAAAGATCTGAAGAGAAGCAACGACTAATACTTTGTTCTTGGAAAGAATAAACTCTTTCCAAGGATCAAAACCCTTAGATTGTCATGCCTTCACCATTCATCCTTGTATAAATTCATAGTGCAACTCCATCCTTAGTATACTTTGACCGAACCAAAATAACTCTCTTCCATTTACTGCAAACAAGCATAGTAGCCTATACAGATCTGTTGTGTACCAAGTCAGATATAGAAAAAGAGCACACACCTGGTGAGGCATTGTATCAAATGAGTGCTAGAAAATTGAGTGACAAATATCAAATCTGTACTCGAAAGAAAACTCATTTGCTTGAAGAGAAATCCCTTGCAACCCAAGGGGACTGGATTAGGATTCACATTGAATCCGAATCAGTATAAAATTCCTGGTGTCTTTAATTTCTGCATTTACTTTCTGCATATTACATCGAATTTCTCTATCTGCAAGATTTCTGTATTCAGTCGACTACTAAAGTTGTAAGTCAACTTATTACTGTTAATTTTAATTACGTACAATTCACCCCCCTTATACTTTCATAGAGGACCTGATGCTCCGCCAGCAGAGTGAGAGACTTCTTTGAGGCCTTTTTAACCCATTATTTGCCACGGGGGTTCGGGAGGCCCGTCTTGACCAGTTTCTTAGCCTGAAGCAGGGGGATATGAGTGTGAGGGATTATAACCATAAGTTTAATTCTTTGGCGAGGTATGCACCAGATATCATATGTACCATGAGGGCTAGAGTTCATCATTATGTGGATGGTTCGGGGGATAATCTGATTAGAGATTTTAGGTTAGCATTCCTATTAGATGATGTAGATACTTCCCGCATACACGTTTTCGCTCAGACTGTAGAGGACCTCTCCCGTCGGATTAATGATACTTGGAGAGATAGGGAACTGAGTAAGAGGGCTCGTACTATGGGGTCTTATAGGGAGCCACGGGGTGACATTAGGCCCTACTCCATCGATATCCACCTCGATCAGAAGGCAATTTCCCACCACAGATGCAGGGCTAGCTATTTGATCATTATATTCAATCAGAACTGGGACAGAGCTCAGGCCAACCTCAGTGCCGTCGGCAAGGGCATTCCGCACAAATGAGATAGCCTACTCCTCCATATACCCAGTGTGGTAACTGCACACCAAGAAGTGTAGACATGGTTCGAGTGCATGTTATCATTGTGGGCAGACATGACATTTTATTAGTCGATGCCCGGGGTTAGGCAGAGGTGCACCAACTCAGTCTTGAGGACCTACAACAGCCTCTTCACCCTCGTCCGTGCTCCCCGACTAGGTCCACAGTGTACTCAGGGCCATGGTAGGAGGAGAGGTGGAGGAGACACCTCAAGTTTTAGTGGTGGCAAGAACCGCTTTTATGCACTCACAGGCCGATAGGATTTAGAGGGATCCCAGATGTTACAGGTATATTCACAATACATTCTCATTCCATTTATGCATTGATAGATCCTCTCTATATTTTCATATATTACTCCATTTATTGATGGTAAGCTTGACATGAGATCTGAGTTGTTGCCACAGTCAGTTGAGGTGTCTATGCTAGTTGGCGACTCTATTGTAGCTAATCATGTCTATCGAGGTTGTACAATGTTAATTAATGAACGTCCAACTTCTGTTGATTTAGTTGAATTTGTGATGCTAGACTTCGATGTCATTATGGGTATGGATTGGTTGGCATCTTGTTATGCTAATATTGATTGTCGTACAAAGTTGGTCCGATTTCATTTCCCTAGTGAGCATGTCCTTTAATGGAAAGGTAATGCAGCCACACCCAAGGGTATGTTTATTTCATACCTTAGGGATCAGAAGTTCATTGCTAAAGGTTGTACCATCTATCACATGTTAGGGATATAGATAAGGAGCCAACAACTCTTCAGTCAGTTCCTATTGTGAATGAATTCTCGTTAGTATTCCCTGACGAGCTTCTAGGAATTCCCCTCCTCTCAAAGGGAAATCGATTTCGCCATAGATTTGCTTCCTGATGCGCAACCTATATCCCTTTTCCCTACAGAATAGCTCCTGTAGAGCTAAAGGAATTGAAGGAACAACTGAAGGACTTGCTCAATAAAGGCTTTATTAGGTCAAGTACATCCCCATGGGGTTCTCTGGTGATCTTTGTGTCACGCTCCAAATTCGAGGGACATGACTAGCGCTCGACCGGGTAGCCCCAGTCAAGCGGACCTGGGTGCCCTTTTCTATCCCACGTGTTACCCCGTGTTTTAATTACCTATTAATCAAGTGAAATAGCCATGAATAACTTAAGCATGTCCTTACAAAATTTACACAACATGTATAGTTTCTTAGCGTGGTTTACAAGTTATACTGTCCAAAATACATAAGTACGTAACCTACATTTACTGTCTACAGAGCCTATAAGGATACAAAACAGTGTTGTACTACTTGCCGGTAGCAAGGCTCCGGCTATTACTTTGACAAATACCAAAATAAGACTCCAAGAAAGAATTTGGCATGAGCCACGCAGGGCCCCGAGAGGAAATGGGCTCACCAATACAGCTGACGAGATGAAATTTTTTACATATTACTAACACATAGGTGGACTTGACTCTACGAGTTGCTATGATTTAAGCACTCATTTTCTCGGGGCCTTACAACCTCCCCGCTTAATCATTCGTCCTTGAATGGGGATTTTGAAAATCAGATCGTTTGAAAACATAATATGCAAGCTCCTAAATTTTCTCTAACTCTCATATGTTGAAAAAATTTCACCAGAGTTTCCTTTGTAATTTGGACCTAGCTACCTGCCAGAGAGTCCCCAAAACATATATCCAAGCACCATTAAACAAACCTTATTACCCCTATAACCGATATACAATTCATTACCTTCACACTTGTAGATATTCAATTTCTCAACACACTTTTGCACATAGTCGGTTACCTTAAGAAGTCCAGCACACTTTTAACCACTTTTGTACACTACACACAATTAAATTAAGCATTACTCATCTTCACTATCATAAGCCATTTACATATCACAAGAGTAAAATACTTTCATTCAACAAGAAGGGTTGCATATGGCTCAAATAATTACAACACACAAAATTTTGGCACAACTTGGAGAAATACAATAGTAAAGCATTTAGGGAAGAAACGGGGTGTCTTTGCACCAAAGGGAACACTCCATCCACACAAATTCACATGACCACTTCTAGACCTGTTAAAAAAATGGGGGTATTTTCCTTTCATCTCATCTTCCGCTTCCCACGTGGCCTCTTCGACTTGTTGACTTCGCTATAACACTTTAACTGAAGCAATTTCCTTATTTCTCAATCTACGGAGTTGCCTATCATAAATAACAATCAGAATATCCTCATATGATAACTCCTCAGTAACCTTGATGTCTTCAACTGGCATGATGGTGGACGGATCTCCAACCATTTTCCTTATCATGGACACATGGAACACCGGGTGCACTTAGGACATTTCAGGGGGCAATTCCAACTTAAATGCGACTTGTACGATCCTCTGAATGATTCGATAAGGCCCGACATATCTAGGACTCAGTTTCCACTTATTCCCAAGTCGCATGACTCCCTTCATTGGAGACACCCTCAAGAACACCCAATCATTTACTTGGAACCCAATCAACCTATATCCCATTTCCACGTTGGTATTTCCATAAGCTGGATTACCCCACCGGGCCGCTAATGCTCGGCTTTTACTTGCTGGAAATTCGGACACTTCGATACAAATTCCGCCACGCTCCTCTTCATACCGCTCCACCAATAAATTTCCTTGAGATCATGATACATTTTTGTAGAACTTGGGTGCACAAAATACCTGGAATGATGAGCCTCCTCCATTACCCTCTCTCGAAGATTATCCATATCGGGAACACATAACGTACCTTGGCATCGTAATACACCATCATTGCTGTCGAGTGCAAATGCTGAGATCTTGTTACTTAGAGCTGCCTCCTTTAATTGTGCCAATGCTGGATCTGAATTGTATTTCCTTGACTTCCTCTACAAGCGATGATTCTGCTATGTTGTGCACTATAATTTCCTCCTCATTTGGGGGCGAAATATAAACCCCAAGACTGATCAATTGATAAACCTCCCAAGCTAGGAGCCTTTGATCCGCTCCCAAGTTAGCCAAACTACCCATGGACTTTCGACTAAGGGCGTCGGCCACCACATTTGCCTTTCCTGGATGGTACAAGATATTCATATCATAGCCTTTAAGCTGCTCCAACCACCGCCGCTGCCTTAAGTTTAACTCCTTCTGCTTGAAAAAATATTAGAGATTGTTGTGGTCCAAGAATGCATCTACATGTATCCTATAAAGATAATGCCGCCAAAGTTTCAAGGAAAATACAACTGATGCAAGCTTCAAGTCATGCGTAGGGTAATTCTTCTCGTGATTCTTGAGTTCTCTTGAAGAATACGCTATAACCTTCCCATGCCGCATCAATACATACCCTAATCCGACCCTGGAGGCATCACAGTAGACCACAAATCCTTCCGTGCCTTTCGCCAAAGCCAATATCAGTGCTGAGGTCAACCTCAACTTCAATTCCTAAAATATTCTCTCACAAGTGTCGGACCACTGGAACTTGACTGCCTTCTGCGTCAATCTAGTCAATGGGAAGGCAAGGGTGGAGAACCCCTCTACTAACCTTTGATAATACCCTGCTAAACCCAAGAAGCTATGGATCTTCGTCGGGGTCGTGGGTCTGGGCGAATCCTTCACTGCTGAAATATTTTGAGGATCCACGTGAATCCCCTCACTAGAAACAACATGACCCAAAAAGGATACTGACTCCAACCAAAATTCACATTTTAAAAATTTAGCGTACAACTCTGCTGGTGAAGAGTCTGCAAAACTGCCCTGAGGTGATTGGCATGATTCTCCCTGCTTCGCGAGTAAACAAGGATATCGTCAATGAAAATGATCACAGAGGAATCTAGAAATGGCTTGAAGACCCGATTCATAAGATCCATGAAAGCTGTCGGGGCATTGGTTAGCCCAAAAGACATGACCAAAAATTCGAAGTGACCATAGCGGGTTCTGAAAGCGGTCTTAGGAATGTCTTGCGCTCTGATCTTCAATTTGTGATTCCAGGATCGCAAATAAATTTTGGAGAAGAACCTTGCACCTTGCAATTGGTCGAAAAAATCATCTATCCGAGGCAAAGGGTATTTGTTCTTGATGGTGACTTTGTTAAGCTGCCGATAATCAATGCACATCCGAAGCAGCCCATCCTTCTTTCTGACAAAAAGGACTGGAGCACCTAGCGACACGCTTGGTCGTATGAACCCCTTCTCTAATAAATCCTTTAGTTGCGCCTTTAATTTTCTTAATTCTGCTGGCGCCATTCTGTGTGGGGGAATAGATATCGGCTTGGTATCTGGCAATACATAAATCCCGAAATCAATCTCTCTATCTGGCGGAATCCCTGGAAGCTCACTTGGAAATACCTCAAGAAACTCATTCACCACTGGCACGAATTCGGGGGTAGATACTTCTGAAGTGATATCCGCTACCCAGACCAAGTGATACATACACCCCTTCTTAATTATCTTCGAATCCTTAAGGTAAGAAATAAACCTACCTTTCGGTACCACACCATTTCCTTTCCACTCAATAATCAGCTCGTTAGGGAACTCGAGTCTCATGACTCTCGTCCGAAGTCAAGTTTACCAAAGCACGAATAGAGCCATTCCATTCCCATAATCACATCAAAATATACCATTCCGAGTTCAATAAGGTTGGCCACGGTAACACGACCACACACCGTGCCAACACAATTCCTATAAACTCGTGTGGCTGTAATAGAATCACCAACTAGAGTCGACATAGAGAACGGCTCGTGAAGCTGTTCAGGTTCTATCCCAAAACTCAAAGCAACGAATGGGGTGACATAGGACAAAGAAGACCCCAGATCAATAAGAGCATAACAATCAATGACCTAAATAGATAAGATACCTGTAACCACATCTAGAGAAGCTTCAACGCTCTAGAGACCACTCAAATCATAAACCAGTTAGGTCCGCCTCTACCCTATGCTCCACCCCTATCTGCACCACACCCTGCTGGAACTGGAGGATGCGCGTATGATGTAGCAACTGGAGAACCGGAGGACTGAGCTGATCCCCTGCCCATGCCCTGGCTGGGCGCACGACAGTCTCGCCGTATATGACCTCTCACCCCACACCTATTACATAGCGGGATATCCAAATAGCATGTCTATGTATGGAACGTCCCACACTTAGGACATGCAGCTCCCATGCTACTGAGACCTCATTCCTGGATGATCGGACTGACGGAAGCTCCTGGTGTCTGGACATGGTCTCGAGTGACTGCCTTGCTGATAACTGTGTACAAATGGCAGTGCGCTCGCTGAGGACTGCTCATATGACTGGGATGGCCCTGATTACCCTCTCCCCGAAGCTGACCTCCCTGAGTGACCCATTGACCGGGCCCTGCTGCTACTCTCCCTATCTGCCCGTATCTTTAACTTCCTTGCCTTTATAGGATGAGCTACAATCTTGCCATAATTCATATCCTAGTGTAAGGCCGCCGTAACACACTCATTCACCACCAAATGACTAAGACCCTGCACAAAATGCCGAACTCGAGCATCCATGGTCGACCCTAACTGAGGAGCATATTTAGAAAATCTCACGAACTCCATGTGGTACTCCCAAACACTCATGCTGCCATGCTTGAGAATCTCGAACTCACTGGCACAGGCTGCCATTGACTCGGTAGGAAGGAAATGGTCTATAAAGTCATCCACAAACTCATCCCGTCTAGCCGGAGGTCTTCCCTCTTTGCGGGAATCCTCCCACATCTCGAACCATGTACGTGATGCTCCTCTCAACCTGTAGGAGGCCAACTCAAACCCCTCTGTCTCTGTGGCTTTCATCACACGAAAGGTCTTGTACATCTCATCAAGGAAATCCTGTGGATGGCCCTTTGGGTCTGTGCCTGAGAACTATGGAGGGGCCAATCGCAGAAACTGGTAGACTTTGGAATTGGCAGAACCTCCCTGTCCGCTGGAGGACACGGGGGCATCATGAGATCTCTGGGCCTGAGCGGCCACTAACTGGGTCAACATACGGATGGCTCCTCTAAGGTCCCCATCAGAAGCCTCGGGATCGGAAGCTAGAACAACATCGGGATTAAGAATATTGACGGGAGGTATGGTGGCACCCTCTGCCACGGCCGGAACATGAATGATTGGATCAGGAATAGATGGTCCAGGCAGATTCAAGGCTGGGGAGTCACTCTCACCCACAGCATCAGGTACATGATTCACGAACACACTTGGGTGGCGTTGGCCTCAAGGCCGAGTCTAGCTTTCTTCTTAGGTGCCATTTTCTGAAAATTTTAATAACAATGCATGAGTTAGACGCAAATACTTCCACCTTTCACCTTACCGCAGGAAATGGGATAAACAGAAGAGAATAGTTTCCTAAATGCCCGTGTAGCCCCATACTTATAGATGTGGTCGACAACACACCGATAAGAAAGGGCTCTACTAGGCACTGCTCTGAGACATCCTAGGACTCTTTTAAAACCTTAGGCTGTGATACCAAGTTTGTCACGCCCTAATTCCGAGGGACATGACCGAAACTCTACCGGGTATCCCCAGTCAAGAGAACCTGGGTGCCTTTCCTAACCAACGTATTACCCCACATCTTTATTACTTATTAGCCAAATGAAATGACCATATGATTAATTTAAAACACCAATTCCATACAAAACATAAAAAAAGTACAAAGTTGCTAGCGTGGTTTACATTTTACATTGCCACAATATACAAAATACATATTACATAAGTTCATGACCCACATTTCCTATCTACGGAGACTATACAGATGAAAGAAGTCAATACAATATTTGCCGGTAACAAGGCTACGACTATGCCTTTTACAAATACAAGATTCCAAAAGATAGGAACATAAGTGGCATGAGCCACGCAGGGCCCTAGAAGGAAAGGAGCTCAACAATTCTGATGACCGGAAGTGAGGAGGAGCTACGATCGGTGGATTGGAGTACCTGTCATAGATCCACCTGCAATCATAACACGAATATAGTGCCCCCAGCAAAAGGGACGTCAGTACATTTGAATTATACTGGTATGTATGGACAAACTTTGTCCCAAGTAAACTCAAGCCTTACACGAGTAGAAAACGGCAATAGAAGCAACAACCAATTTACACACGAAAAGTACAATCAAGCCAAACAAGTTTCAATCCTCCGGGTTTCCCACCTTCAACAATTTCCACACCAATGATGTCACAAATTTGCCCAAATATTTATTTCAAGATCGATTTTGATCACTGTTCCACCCTTATTACCTCGTCTACCCTTATTACCTCGGCCACCCTTATCACCACAACCCGCACCTTATAACTTCATGTTGCGGCATACAACCCGATCCCGTCGAATAGTTCCAATCCAGAAACAACACAACAACCATAACAATTCACAAGATCAACAACAATGCTTCTCAAGAAGTAAGAACAATAATTTAGCACTTGTTCCCATAACCATCAGTGTTATTTTCATCATATGCGACAACCCATAGGTATGTTACCACTGTTATTTCCAGTTGCATTAGTTACGATTTCCTTTAGTCATTTATTTATCAACTACAACCACTTAACACAATCACAACATACCAATCACTATAAATTCACAAGTAATTTACGTACTTATCACCTACCAAGCATACGTACATCAAACAAGACGATTTCACAAGGATCAAACATTAGCCATACATACCAGGAGTCGAATTTCCCTTTGAACGCCTATTCTCAATCACCAAGCAATCTAGCCACGTCAATCTAGTTCACAAATTAACACATGAGCCTTAGAATTTGAAGTTCACAAATTGCTACCCAAGCTTATTTAGGTTATTTACCCTTCTTTGAATAATTCCTTAAGATTACTTCTACCCAATTCCCTTTACCAGTTTTTAGGTTTTTTAAAGACATGCATGAACAAACCTACCTTTGGTTTTCAAGAATCAATGCATGGGAATCCCTCTCTTTGCTAAAATAGAAAAATCAATGAAAAAGGGTTAGGGGTTTTACCTGCAAAAACAGAAGTGAAGGCAATACTTTGAAATTTTTCCCAGGCTTCGGTGATTTTGAAAAATCAATCTGATGTAGATGGGCTTTATCTCTCAAGGACCCTTTCCTTCCTCTCTCTTGTTTTGCTTGGAGAATATGTAAAAATGAGTGGTTGGGGTGTTTTATTAGAAAGGGGGTCGGGTTTAAAATATTAGAAAATAGAAGCCCGAGAAAGATCTGCGGTCGTACTATACGATCGCAGAACTGGAATGCGGTCTACAGATTGGACCGCAGGACTAGCCCCAATCACCGAACATCACTGTCTGGGTATGCGATGGGAATACAGTCTGCATTTTTGTTCTGCGGTCACATAATGCACCGCAGAACTGACCTTCAAAAATCCTTCAGGGGATTATGCGACAACTATGTGGTTCGCATATTCACTACGCGATCGCATAATGGACCGCACTTCTAACATCAATTTAGACCAACATTCTGATTAACTCTACGGCAGGAATGCGGTCCGCATACGGATTATGCGGCCGCATAATGGACCATATTTACAACATTAACTTTGACTTCTCACCTGGTTAACTCTGCGACATGAATTCGGTCTGCATGCCCGATCTGCGATCGCATTCAAGACCGCAAAACCGACACTTCTCTAGAAAATTTGACTCTAGATTTTTAAGTGCAAAATCAGTAAAAAAGGTCCGACCCACGACGAAATTTTTACATAGTCCCAACACATAGGTGGACTTGACTCTACTAGTTTCTAGGATTTGAGTACTCATTTTCTCGAGGCCTTACACAGGTAGTATCTCTATTACTTCTTTTTACATCGACTATGTATGATTCTACTTTCTGCCTTACATACCACTACATTTTTATTCGTATTGATGTCCCATTTCCTGGGGACACTGCATTTCTATTTCGTGTTTGTAGGTCTAAGTAGGGACTCTGATCGACTCCTCCGCTAAGATTTCGGGATTCAACTGTGAGTTGGTAAGCTCTACCTCTTCCTGGAGCTTTCATAGGATGGTTACTTTTGTTGTATATTTTGGGTATGGTCGGGGCCTTGTCTCAACAATGCTTATGACACTCTTAGAGGCTATTGTGGACAAAATATTCTGGGTTTCATTTTGCAGCTTTCAGTCTCCACCCCATAGGCTGGGCATGTATATATACGTGTTGGCATATGTATCCAATCGCGGCCTTGTTGGCCAGCTAGTACTTTATAATTTTGGATCGTCTACCTTTGTTTATATGGCTTATTGTTATTTAGGTCATGACCTTAATGGTCCACGCTTAGTATTTCAGATGTTGTGTTTCCCGATCAGTTGGGCCCCCAGTTTAGTTAGCTATTATGTTTAGTGGCTAATTTGTTCGAATACAGTATCGAGTGCCAGTCGTGCCTCCTCTAGTTTGGGGCGTGACAGCTTAGTCCCATGCAAGTGAAAGGCAGAGCTTAGCCTTATGCAAATATGAAAGAAAGGCTTAGCCTCATGCAAATGGAGACAGAGCTTAATCTCATGCAAAGAGAAGGCAGTGCTTAGCCTTATGCAAATATGGAGGTATTGCTTAGCCTTACGCAAGGTTCGGGACAAGGCTTAGTCACATGCAAATGGACGGCATAGCTTAGCCATATGCAAATATGGAGGCAGGTCTAAGCCTCAAGCAAGATTCGGGACATGGATTAGTCTCATACAAGTGAAAGGCAAAGCTTATCCTTATGCAAGATGGAGATAGAGCTTAGGCTCATGCAGGATACGGGACATGGCTTAGTCCCATGAAAAGAGAAGGTAGTGCTTAGCCTTATGTAAATATGAAGGCAGGGCTAAGCCTCATACAAGGTTCAAGCCAGGACTTAGTCCCATGCAAAGAACATGTGGCATATAAGAGTTGAGTATTTCTTAGTTGGAGATAAGTTCGGTGTCTGGTGGCTCGATTGATAGTGATTTTTCTCCGTGTATATATATATTTGTGAATGATGCTGCTACTGCTACGTTAGATGTGCCTGCATCCAAAGAAAAATTGTAAGTTTGTAAATGGGAGGTTGGTTCGTGCCTTTGTCTGCTGGCCTTGCTCCTCCATTCTGGATGCCTTGTTTGAGTTTCCCTAGGTAGCACCTGGATGTTATAGAGTTTTTAAATATATGCAATTATTGGTGAAAATAGAGTTATTTTAGAAAACATAGTGAAATATCACGTAATTTAGATGAACTAGTGACTGTAACACATTTCAGAGACATTGCAGCTTTTTATATTAGAATTTTGAGAGTCTTCTTCAAAATTCTACCCCAGTTTGGTAGATGATTGTTCAGCCGTTTTGCGAGTGACAGGACTTGTTGATCCTTCTTCGGAATTTTGAGAATCCTTCTCAAAATTCTGCCCCAATTTCTTAACCAATCTCTGACTTTTGTCATGTGATGGCATTGGCTAGACTTGTTCCAAAATTTTGAGGGTCCTCCTCAAAATTCTGCCCCGGTTTCGCATCCTTGGGGGAAATGAAAATTTTATTATAATATGACCGAACCCTACAGGGCTGACTATTTATCCCCTCTTAAATGTGAATCAGATCAAGCGTAGCTCAATTATATCAGATGAAGAAATGTAAATAGTCTAAACATAGTATCTCTTGACTGCATTTGAATTGATCGGTTTCGGCCAAACTTCTCCATCCATTTATGCAAGTATGATTGCTCCTCCTGTCATCACCTTGTGAACCATGTAAGGACCTTGCCAGTTAGGAGAGATTTTTGCTTCATCTTGATGTGGGAAGATCTTCTTCAGCACCAGCTGTCCTAGCGCAAACTGCCTCGATTTGACCCTTTTGTTGAAAGCTCTGGACATTCTGTTATGATAAAGCTGATCGTGACATACCAAGTTCTTTCATTTTAAATTTATAAGGGCCAAATTCTCATAGCAGCTCCTTATCCATTCTGCATCACTGAGTTAGTTTGATCCTTAAAGAAGAAATCTTTACCTCGACCGGGATAACAACTTCGGTACCATAAACCAATAAGCAAGGAGTTGCCCCAGTTGATGTGAGTACTGTATTGCGGTATCCAATAGGGCAAAGGGTAACTTCTCGTGCCATTATTTTGGTTTTCTACCATATTTCTTAGTATATTCTTGATGTTTTTGGTCGCAGCTACAGCTCCATTCATCTGAGATCTGTACACTATGGAGTTTTTGTGTTTGATTTTAAAAGTTTCACACGTGGCTTTCATCAGATCACTGTTGATATTGGCAGCATTATTAGTGATAATGGACTCTGGAACTCCAAATCGACAAACAATACGATCCTCGACAAAGTCTGCGACGACTTTCTTGGTTATAGCTTTGTAGGATGCGGCCTCTACCAATTTTGTGAAGTAGTCAATGGCCACTAGAATAAACCTGTGCCCGCTTGAAGTAGTGGTCCAATCGGACCGATGGCATCCATTCCCCAAGCGGCGAATAGACAAGGTGAGCTTGTTGCATTGAGTTAATTTGGAGACACTTTTATTATATCGGCATGTACTTGACATTAGTAGCATTTGCGGACATACTAGACACAATCTATCTCCATAGTCATCCAAAAGTAACCGGCCTTAAGTGTCTTCTTGTCCAAGACAAAACCATTCATATGCGGGCCGCAGGTCCTAGCATGTATCTCCTCGAGTAGCTTAGAAGCCTCTTTTGTGTCGACACATCTTAGCAATCCCAGATCAGGAGTTCTTCTGTACAGGTTTCCTCTGTTGTGGAAAAAGTGAATGGACAATCTCCGGAGTGTGCGTTTTTTAGTATGGTTTGCATGCTCTGGGTACTCCCCCTTACTAAATACTCCTTGATGTCATGTAACCAATGTTTTCCATCCGTCTCCTCCTCGACATTAGTGCAGTAAGCCGGTTGATTTTGAATTCTCACTGGGATGGGTTCTATGAAATTCTTATCCGGATGTTGTATCATGGATGACAAGGTGGCCAAAGCATCAACAAACTTATTCTGAATTCTAGGAACATGCCAAAACTCTATCTTCGTGAGCCTTTTTCTCAATTCCTACACATGGTACAGATATGGCAATATCTTCGAATGTTTGGTGGCCCACTCTCTTTGTACCTGGTGCACGAACAAATCTGAATCACTAATTACCAGTAGCTGCTGGATATTTATGTCGCTTGCAATGTTGAGCCCCAATATGCTGGCTTTATACTCTGCCATTTTGCTGGTGCAGGGAAATATGAGTTTAGCAGATACCGGATAATATTGACATGTTTCTGATACCAAAACTTCTTCAATGCGCACTCCCTTGAAATTTGCAGCTCCATCAAATATAATCCTTCAACCATCATATGCTTCAGTAATGTCCTCTCCTACAGATGTCACTTCTTCATCAGGAAAATACGTTTTCAACGGTTCGTATTCTCCTCCCACAGAATTTTCAGCAAGATGATCATCCAATGCTTTGTCCTTTGACCGCCTTTTGAGTTACATAGACGATATCGAACTCACTTAATAGCATCTTCCACTTGGCTAACTTCCCAGTTGGCATGGGTTTCTGAAATATGTACTTCAGAGGGTCCATCCTAGATATGAGGTGTGTCGTATAGACACAGAAGTAATGCCTCAATTTCTGGGCTGTCCAGGTCAAAGCACAACAAGTGCGTTCCAGCAGAGAATATCATGCTTCATAAAGTATGAATTTATTACTCAGGTAGTATCTAGTTTGCTCCTTTCTCCCTGTCTCATCATGTTTTCCCAGAACACATCCGTAGGCTTCATCTAATACAGATAGATAGAGTACCAAAGATCGTCATGGCTCTGGCGGGACCAAGACCGGTGGTGTGGATAGGTACTCCTTGATTTTTTTGAAAGCTTTCTTACAATCCTCGGTCCAGCTTGTTTCGGCATCTTTCCTCAGCATTTTGAAGGTGGGTTCACATATAATTGTGGACTGTGCTATGAAGCGACTGATATATTTGAGATGTCGTAGGAAGCTCATCGCGTCCTTTTTTCTCCTAGGCGGCGGTAACTCCTGAATAGCCTTAACTTTAGAGGGGTCCAGCTCGATCCTAGGCCGCGACAACGTTTTGCTGCTTTACCGGTAGACATATGGGATTGGTAGGAAACTTGTGAGCCACTAGAGACGTGCTCAAACTGGTCATGTCATCATATGACCATGCAAAGATATCCTCATACTCCTTCAAGAAACGAATGTACTCCTCCTTATCTGTCGGTGATAAGTGAATGTTGATGCAAGTCTCCTTGACGGTTTCGGGACCTCCCAAATTACTCCTTCGGTTTCGTCTAAATTGCACTTAAGCTTATTCTCAAAGTTCTCAACCTCCCTGACAATCTCCTCAGGTATTTCATTTTCTTCGTCCGAGTCACTATCCTCATTGTTAATGTGACAAAAACTCTCTTGCTGACGAGTTTCCTGGCCACAATGTTTCAGGTTAGCAAATATTAATTTGAGATTGGCGTGCAATTAATCTATACGTACTTATTACTAATTGCCTACACAACTAAATGGTACACGGATTTAAAAAAAGGCTGCTTGAGCACATAATAGTATTTAAGCCCCTGAAAATGGTAGGCATGCAGAGGATCAAAAGATAAAATCATTTGTGAGTTCGAAAAAGTTTCTTGTACTCCAGTTGTCGAGTTAGACAGATGAGGATTACTCTCATCATGACCGAATTGAAGCATTGCAATTTGAATAATTATAGTTAGGGGTAATACAATGTTAAAAGGAAATAGTTAACCACCCATCTTATTCGTTAAAAAATTTGTTGGATAATAAACTATTTAAAAATGAGTCAAATATGGATAAGAACCATATTATCCAGTTGGAAAAGGTATATTCAATAGGTAACTAATGGATAACCAATTGGTCTAACTTTTACATTTGTAAAGCCTCAAATTGGAGGTTCCTCAATTTAGGAAGACTAAAAATTCCCAAAAGAGATCATATGCAAGAAGTCATAGATAATATGATTATCCATATTATCCGCCGGTTAATCTATTTTTTTTTTATCCATATTAAATATGGATCGAGTCGGATAATTTATCCGTTTTGCCATTACCCGTTTTCGATCCGAACCATATCCGGCCCGACCTGCACGTTTGCTACTCCTAATCATACTGTTCGGATTAATTGGAGCATAGTTGGATTACATTGTCGGTTCTACAATTTCCAACAGCACAAGCATAATATAACGTTGCTTGTAAAAACTGAAGCATATGGGAAAAAATCATCTAGTATTTTTCGTTTATAGTTGAATTTTAACCATGATCTTCAAAGTTTGTATCCGGTTTATAGTATGAGCTCTAAAATTTATATTTACTCTGTTGATTACTAGGTCACACCTTTAAATACCTTAAAATATTTCTTTTTCTCTTGTTTCGGTATATTGTCACATAAAGGACCTTTTATCAGCCAAGGTTAAAGCTTTGATTTTTTATATGATTTTCAACCCTCCCCCTTCCAGAAAAGAAAAAAAATTAAAAAGAAAGAAAGTGTGCCAAAAGAAATGAATTAGAGAAAACAAGCCACCAAGTTTAAGAAGAAACATAGCTTTTGTTTTGTTAAATTTGAATTAAATAAATTAATATATTTTGCATATAGACTTACGAATAACAGAAATAAATAAAACAGTTTAATTTAACTATTTATAAATATAAAAAAATATAATTTTCTGAAATAAACTAAAAAGAAAATAATGTCATGTGAAATGAAATAGGTGAATGAAAAGATTTATCATAATTAAGTTACAAATATTAATAAAGCTACATGAAATTGGGCCAGTCTAATGTTAAAGGCAATAAGGCTTGTGCCTTAGGCCATCAAATTTGGGATACCCAATTTTTCAAGAAATAATATGTTATTAGGTATTTTTAAAAAAGTTATGTAGTAATTCGTTCAAAACTAGACTGCCTCGTATAAAAGGAAAGAATTTTTCTTAGTGTATTGGGCAAATTTGGTTTCCTATGTTCTCATGACATCTGTGCATGCCCTTAACAGTGAGAGCGGCCTAACTATGATCGGCTCGAGTAAGGTCGGCCCCAGTAAGTGGACGGACCGAGTGACATGACTCATTACGACGTCGTTTGGAGCACTGACTCTCCCGTATACTGAGTCCACCAACCCTTGTACTTTTCTTTGATTATTTCGAGGAAGGCCTCTAATATATAAAGGGGACCCTCCCTTTGTAAAGACTCATGGGTATTTTGCCATTGGAGATATACAACTCTCTCTCTCTCTCTCTCTCTCTCTCTCTTGTGAAAAGATTACTACTTGTCTTATTGTTCTCATATCTCAGATTATCTACATAATTATCACAGATCTCAGCAATACGATATTCTCTAGTCCACATTACTCTTGATTCCGATTAACCCTTATATTTTCAATTGTTTTTGAGATTAATAAGTACTTACATAACTTTTTAGCCAAACAATTTGGCGCCGTTTGTGGGAATTTCGTGAATCAAAGTTGTAGTTTTCTTCTAGAGATCCTTCAAAAAACCACCTCTACATCCTAAAACGGCTAAAAACAACGCAAGAATGAATGCTATTGTAGATGTTAGAACCGATCTCAGAGGCCCCCTCAACACGGCTGCTGTAGGAGATGCCCTACACACAACCCCCAGTAGCCTAATAAACATGGAAACCCACCTTCCCCGCCGAAAGATTTGATGGTTCCACGAAAAAGAAAGGCTTCTACATCTACAACTAAATAAGAACCCCCCGGAGATAAAGAGGTTACTGGAAGAGTGGCTGTCAAACACTCTGAGCAGTCTAGCTAAGAAGCCACCTCAAAATGATAGATGCACTCGAGCAACAGACCATGTTGTAGCCGAAGGTGAACTCGAGGTCACGCGAACGAACAATGTGCCCGTCGATGCTCAAGCTCAGGGCGGCACACTCACAGCTATCCTAATAAAGATGGAGGAAATGAAAAACGAAAATAGGTCGCTTCGTGTCCAGATGAAAGAGCACCAAGAAAGGGTGGACAAGATCCCGGGTGCGCCTAAGCTGCTGCCAGATCGAGACATGGGGAGGTTCGTTGAACAACCCTACATAGAAGGAGCTGCACCATACTCCATCCCAAAGACGTTCAATATGCCCCCATACTTGAAGGTATATGACGGGACCACAGATCCCGAGAACTACCTGATTCACTATGTCACAGCTCTCAAAGGTAATGATCTATAAAAAGAGCAGGTACCATCCGTACTTCTGAAAAAGTTCGGTGAATCGCTAACAGGAGGGGCTCCAATATGGTACTCCCAGCTACCGGCCAAAAGCATCTCAACGTTCGAGGAGATGGCAGATAAATTTATCACCGCCCACGCAGGAGCAAAGAAGGAGGAAGCACGGGTCAACGATATCTTTGATGTCCCACAGACCCCAGGAGAAGGACTCAGGGAGTTCCTAGCTAGGTTCAACAGGGTCAGAATGAGCCTACTAAACGTGTCTGAAGGCATGGAAGTCGCAGCTTTTCAGAACGGGCTCAGCAGAGACAGCTCCAGGGCAACCAAGAAACTGCTCAACCGCCTTCATAAATATCCTCCACCACCTGGGAGGAAATTCACAATGCCTACTATGCCGAGGTACGTGGAGATGATGACGACCTTAACGGACCAACCCGACGGTTGACGATGGTGCACCCAGAGATCCGAAGAGACCGACGCAACAAGGGACGACAGGAACAAGTCCCACGCCTCAACATGGAGAGACACCAACCATACATCGGATCCTCGAATTCGCCACCGTCAGGGCACGCGGACGCCTTACAACGACATGTCTCCCCACTGAGGAACGATAGAGGTATGCCTCCTTCATTATCTGCACATAACTTTTGTGTATCTCCTGCAGAAGTAGTGTACGCACTAGAGAAGCTGGGATACAAAGTACAATGGCCAGCGAAGATGAAGTCCGGCCCCTCCACCAGAAAATCAAACACCCTATGTGAGTTCCACCAGGAACGGGGGCACTGAACTGAAGACTGTATAGGTCTTAGACATGAGGTGGTCCGGATGCTGAACCAAGGGTTCTTGAAAGAACTTCTTAGCGACAAAGAAGAACTCAACTTCGCACGCAGGCGGGAACAACCTCACGGCCCGCCAAGGCCGCCCTCACCAGCACGCACCATCAACATGATCATTGGGGACGGCAATGACTCAACGATCAACCATGTCAAATTTACCACCACTCACAAATTAAAGCGAACCATCGCTCACGAACGGTATGACGACTTCGAAGATAATATCACCTTTGATAAGTCCGATATCGACGGTTTGTTTTTCCCCCATTATGATGCCTTAGTTATTACTTTACGCATAGTAGTACTGATGTTAAATGGATCATGGTCGACGATGGCAATGACGTATGTATCATTCATCCAAGAGTCCTCGCACTAATAGGACTCGAGGATAAGATAATTTCGCGCTGCATAACACTAACTGGTTTTAACAATGCAGTAGAAAAAACCTCTGGGAGGTGACGCTGCCCGTTCTGACAGGAGGAGTCACGATGGAAACCACTTTCCACGTAATGAACCAAGAAAGGACATACAATGCCATCATCGGACATCCGTGGATACACACCATGAGGGCAGTCCCTTTCAATTTCTATCAAGTGATAAAATTCCTTACCCCATGAGGGGTGCACAGCATATGGGGCAAGCCGCGCACCTCCCAAGAGTGTTACAAAATAGCTCAAGATTACACGCACACCAAGCAACTCAAGGGAGCGAGTGCGGAAGCATAGAAATCAGCCCTGTCGGGGACTAATGTCCACCCGATAGAGGATGCCATCAAAGATCCCGACAACATTGAGGCTAGCAAGGCTACGGTCGAAGACCTCGACCCTGTCCAGCTGAGCAACAGCGACCTCACAAAGAAAGCATACATAGGCCATGGCCTATAAAATCCAAGTAAGTATCGTGAATTCCTATCTAACCATGCAGACATATTCACTTTTTCCCATGCAGATATGCCAGGAATTCCATGAGAAATTGCCTCCCACAAACTGAATGTCGATCCACTATACTCGCCCGTACGGCAGGTAAGAAGAAAATTTAATGCTGCCATCAACGGATAGGTGAGTGAAGAAGTAGAAAAGCTGAAAGCTAATGGCTCCATTAGGGAATTTAAGTATTCGGAATGGGTCGCCAACATTGTAGTGGTCAAAAAAAAACTCGGGAAGTGGCGAATATGCGTAGATTTCACCGACCTAAAAAAAGCGAGTCCAAAAGACTCATTCCCACTACCCCACATCGACAAATTGATAGACACAACGACAGGACATGAGCTGCTGAGCATCCTTGATGCATACTCTGGCTTCAATCAGATCATGATGTCCTAGGAGGATCAAGAGAAAACGACCTTCATAACTCACCAGGAACATACTGCTACAAGGTAATGCCCTTCGGGCTTAAGAACGCACGGGCCACGTACCAAAGGATGGTGACTACGATGTTCAAAGAACAACTTGGCAAGACGATGGAGGTCTATATCGATGACATGTTGGTCAAGTCATCGAAGAAAGAGGACCACCTCGACCATTTGGAAGAAGTCTTCGGAATATTAAGGAGATACGGTATGAAACTGAATCCTGAAAAATGCGCCTTCGGCGTAGCCTCGGGAAAGTTCCTAGGATTTCTTGTATCACAAAGGGGCATCGAAGTCAACCCAGACCAGATCAAGGCTATAGAAGCCATCCCAGAAATGCTAAGCAGCAACAAACAAGTGCAAAAGCTGACGGGTTGGATAGTTTCCCTCTGTAGGTTCATCTCGCTCTCCTCCGACAGGTGCCATAAATTTCGGAGTATTAAAGAAAAACCAGGGACTACAGTGGAACGAAGAATGTGTCGAGGCCTTGAGGAACTTGAAGGCATATCTGTCATCACTACCCATACTAGTGAAAGCCAACCCAGGCGAGCCGTTGTTGGTATACTTGGCCGTATTGGAAGTTGCAGTCAGCACCGTCCTAGTGCGCGAAAATAAAGGTATGCAATATCCTGTTTATTATATTAGCAAAACTTTAGTGGACGCCAAAACCCGGTACCCACACCTTGAGAGGCTAGCATTGGCACTCGTAGTAGCTTCACGAAGGCCACGACCCTATTTCCAATGCCACCCAATAAGGGTAGTAACGACCTTCCCTTTGAGGAGTGTCCTACACAAACCCAAACTCTCAGGGTGACTCGCCAGATGGATCGTTGAGCTCAGCGAGCATGATATCACATACAGTTCGAGGACCGCCATCAAGTCGCAAGTCCTAGCAGACTTCATTGCCGACTTCAGCACGGAAGTCCTGCCAAAGGCAGAACTTGAGACACAATGCACATCCTCCAAACATTTCTACTTCTAAAAGGTGTCCCCTCAGTCGTAATCTTTTTCCCTTACCCGGGTTTTGTCCCAGTTGGGTTTTCTCGGGAAGGTTTTTAACGAGGCAGCAAAGGGAACACCTGGAGATGTTTGCAGTACAAGTGTATCATATCAGCCTCTCCATGTACTCTCCAAGCCCGACATGATACAGGGACTGGATTAGCGCTAGGACTGGATTAGCGCTATCTCCAAATGTATAGAAAGGCTACGGCCATCTCCAAATGTATAGAAAGGCTACGACCATCTCCAAATGAATGAAAAGGCTACGACCATCTCCAAATGAATGAAAAGGCTACGACCATCTCCAAATAAATAAAAAGGCTACGACCATTTCCAAATGAATGAAAAGGCTACGACCATTATTTTTACAGGGTTGCCGCCATTGTTTTTACATGGATACGACCATTATTTTTACACGGCTAAGGTCATCGAATTTTACACGGCTATGGCCATCGAATCTTATATGGCTATGGCCATCAGTTTTACATGGCTAAGGCCGTCAAATTTTACAGGGCTACGGCCATTGTTTTTACATGGCTACGACCATCATTTTTACACGGCTAAGGCCATCGAATTTTACAGTGCTGCGGCCATTTTTACATGGCTACGACCATTATTTTTACACGGCTAAGGTCATCGAATTTTACACGGCTATGGCCATCGAATCTTATATGGCTATGGCCATCATTTTTACACGGCTAAGGCCGTCAAATTTTACAGGGCTACATCCATTGTTTTTACATGGCTACGACCATCATTTTTACACGGCTAAGGCCATCGAATTTTACAGGGCTACGATAATTGTTTTTACATGGCTACGGCCATCATTTTTACACAGCTAAGGTCGTCGAATTTTACACGGCTATAGCCGTCGAATCTTACATGGCTACGGCCATCATTTTTACATGGCTAAGCCGGTCAAATTTTAGAGGGCTACGACAATTGTTTTTTCATGGCTACGGCCATCATTTTTACATGGCTAAGGCCGTCGAATTTTACAGGCTATGACCATTGTTTTTACATGGCTATGGCCATCATTTTTCACACGGCTAAGGCCGTCGAATTTTACAGGGCTACGACTATTGTTTTTACATGGCTACAACCATCATTTTTACACGGCTAAGGCCGTCGAATTTTACAGGGCTACGTCCATTGTTGTTACATGGCTACGGCCATTATTTTTACACGGCTAAGGCTGTTGAATTTTATAGGGCTACGACCATTGTTTTTACATGACTGCGGCCATCATTTTTACACGGCTAGCGCCGTCGAATTTTACAGGGCTACGACCATTGTTTTTACATGGCTACGACCATCATTTCAACACGGTTAAGGCCATCGAATTTTACATGGCTACGACCATCATCTCTACACGGTTAAGGCTGTCGAATCTTACATGGTTAAGGCCATAATTTCTACACAGTCAAGGCCACCGAATGACCCACTTAGCTTCAACTACTGCAAAAAAAAATATATAACAATGTTCTAGAAAACAGAAAAGATTAACTATGACAAAAGTCATTTATCTTTATCCTCAAAAGGGTTAACACCCACGATACAAAAATCGGTATTTACAAACATATTTACAAAAATCCTAAAGGCCTCCGCCACCCTAAATATCCTGCCCCGCCTGGCCTTCATGTGGCCCGTCCTCATTCCCAGGAGGATACGCCTTAGAAATCCAAGAGCTGGACTCCAAATGATTAATATCTGCAAAGTTACCCTCCTCTCGGGTCAGCGATTCGGGACTATAGCCGGCCGCTTCACGGGCAGCTCTAACCAACTAGCGTTGGCTCTCAACTTCCGCCTCAAATGCTCGCCCAGCCACTAAAAATTCTTCAAGCACAACCAGTCGGGCCTCCGCATATACCCACATCTCGTGTACCTCACGAGACGCGTCAGCCTGTGCAAGAGCCCGCTTAAGGTCCTCAACCTCGGCCTTTTTGGCATCACGTTCCGCCGTTAAGGCTACAACCCGAGTGCGCAATTCTGACGCCTCCTTGGTCACTACGCGGTCGAGCTGCAACTCTTCGTCCTTAGCTTGAATAAAGACCATCATCTCTGCAGTTCGAGCACAGTGACCATGAGTTGTTCGTCGACTTTCTCTAGCTCAGTCACCCTCTCCTTCAGCTGCTCCTCGGACTGCACGAGGCCCTTACAGACCACCCTGAAGTTAGGGTCATGTTTGTATATATCGGCCAATGTCTGGTGCACCTCACGCGTCCTGTTGTATTTCTGCACCAACCTATTGTATTAAAATCACCCTCCATTAATGCAAAAGAAAAATCATCAATCAAGACAAAAGACATACCTGCAAGGCCGCGCCCGCCACTCTTCGAGCCAAGCCTTTGTCGCTGAGCTCCGCCAGGGCTGCGCTCTCAGCGCCCACACATAAAAATGACATGCTAGTGGCCGCCTCATCGCAATTCCCCAACAAATTATAATGACTAGGAACCACTATGCGACGGGAAGACTGGCCAACCACCATCTCCATTTGGTCCAAGGACCCGCCTTCTCTGCCCGCGTCCTCCATGGCGACCTCCGGGCCCGCCACGTCCACACTTTCGACCCTTCTTTCCGCGGCCTCCCTCCTCAGAGTGGACCTCTCCAAGCGAATGGCCTCGGCCATAAAGACCGGCCTAGATTCAGGGCGGGGTGGTTTAACCTTGCCTGTCAGAGAGACCACAGCCTTGCCAGTAAGAACCAGACGTCTCCTCATCTCCAACGTCTCTTCCTCTTCAAGATCCCCCTCCGCGGGATGCAGGTCAGGCTCAGATGGCGTCAGTTCGACAGTAGGAGTCCTTATGGGGGCAACCCTGGGGACGGTCCCCAGCACAGCTGCCAGTGTCTCCTCGGGCGTCATTTCAGGTATGGCCCCAGGCACTGCCTCAGACACTAACTCTAGGGCCGCCCTTTGATGCAACCTCTTGTCTTAAGGGGGGAGAAGCACAGCCCCTAGACGTACATACGAGGAACAAATCCTCCTCGTCAAGGTTAGATACCGCCCTAGAAGGGCTGGCCACAATTTTCTTTTTCTTCTTCTTCTGCTCCTTCTTATAAGCGCCCCGAACTACCAAAATATGTATGAGATGGGTAAGAAAATAATGGGAAACCCCCAAGCCAGAAAAAAAAAACAAGCAAGGCCGTTATCTGTCAGGCCATAGAGCTTGAGGAATTCCGTCCAGGTACGACTTCTTCTACAAATGGTATCAACGCTCGCACCCACGACCTGATGTCATCAATCCTTCGAGGAGAGTGAGCTCTCACTATATAAAGGTAAAAAAAATCTACAATGTATAAAACAAGCAAAACAAGGTTGCCGTAAAAGCTGCGTACAGGAATGCTTACATGCGTCGTTCCACACTTCCGGAAACCCTTCAGGGTTAGACACCAGGTGTTCAGTACGCACATCGAAAATTTTCTTCCAGAATTTACGACTAGCCTTGTCGTCAACTTGCACCACAAGACTCTTCTTTCCCCGATGCACTAACTGTAGCATGGTGCCTCTCATGAAACTCACATTGAACATTTGCAAGAGGTGGTGAACAGAGACCTCCCTCTCAGCCTTAGACACATAGGTGCTAAGAATCCTTCACGCCTTCAGCGCGTACGGGGTAAGTTGGGCCGGACACACCCCGTACAGACGACAAATCTCCTCCGCCAGAGGATTGAGCGGGAAGCTATACCCAATCTGAAAAGCGTACTCGTAGAATGTGCAGTACCCCGGCCTATGCACATTAGCATAGTTCATCCCGACGGGAGCCATCTAAACATAGTCAGGATTATTATACGACTTCCTGAGAGCAGCCAAGTGAGATGGCGTCAGTTCGCTAAGTTCCGAAGGAGGAAATTTACACTTGCTCTTAAAATCCTTCCGTGTATCCATGTCCAATGGGAGTATGTTGGCCGTTGATAGAGGAACGAGAACCTTCTCGGCTTCCCCATCGTCTGAAGACGACGAAACCCTAGAGGGAGCATCATCCTTAGTCCTGGTACTATCGTGGCGACGCTTAACCATGATGGAAGTTATAAGAGAAAGCCGCTTCAGGGACACCAGGTTTGATTCCTAGGAACGAAAGTCTCAAGAGAAAAGAGCAACGAGTACCAGAAAAAGACGAGGAAAAGATTAAGGAAATACTCTCTGAAAAAGTTCGAAAGATGAATCGAGTTCAACCTCCCCTCTATTTGTAAGAAAGGGCACACGAAAATCGAAAAGGCATGATTCGAGAACCGGTGCGGGAAACCAAAACATCACGTCATGGACTGAACCGCCTCGGGAGCAGAAGTAATGATCACGCACGTGACCGATGACGTCATCCTAAAAAGGAGCCCCAAAAGGAGGTAATATGTCTAAGGTATAACACCTTCGCATATGATCACGCCCTTTCCGGCAGTATCCACAGGTACGACAAAATTTCTAGAAACGTCAAGCATGTATGTCCGTTCGTTAAAGACGTCTCTTGGCTACGTCGCCAACAAACGGAGGGACTATCTGTATTGGGAATATTTGGTTCCCTATGTTCTCATGACATCTGCGCACGTCCTTAACGGAGAGAGCGGCCTAATTAAGGTCGACTCGAGTAAGGTCGGCCCCAGTAAGTGGAAGGACTGAGTGACATGACTCATTACGACGTCGTTTGGAGCTATGACTCTCCTGTACACTGAGACCACCAACCCTTGAACTTTTCTTTGATTATTTCGAGGAAGGCCCCTTAATATATAAAGAGGACCTTCCCTTTGTAAAGACTCATCGGTATTTTGCCATTGGAGATATACAACTCTCTCTCTTGTGAAAAGATTACAACTTGTCTTATTGTTCTCATATCTCATATTATCTACACTATTATCACAGATCTCAGCTATACGATATTCTCTAGTCCACATTACTCCTGATTCCGATTAACCCTTATTATTTTCGATTGTTCTTGAGCTTAATAAGTACTTACATAACTTTTTAGCCAAACACTTAGCTATATAAATAAAGTAATTATTTGTCTTACTAAAAATAGATCGTATGAATATTTAGAGTGTGATTTGACAAAAAAAAAATTAGTACAAGAAGAAAATAATATGCTAATCTATATACCCAATCAAATAAAAAAACTTTTTATATTGCTTATAGAATAATATTAGTAGTCCATATAATAGTTGTCTCAACAAAAGAAATTTTTCAAAATCAAATTAAAATTAATAAAGTTTAGCTAAAATTAATAATGTCTTATGAAAAATTAAATGAGTTGGCTATATTAATTGAAACGGAATTATTTGAAAAAATTAATTAATAAAATATAAAATTGATTAATGCAACCATAACAATGTCAAAGAAGTAGAATAGCCAAATCAACCCAAAACTCAACGAATCAAAACATGACAAGATTTTGCTTCTTGGATGGAACCACAATTCACTCTCCTCCCTTAAATCTTCTCCATCCTTACACGAGAAGCAAAAACAAACGTATAAATTGTCTTCTTTCTCCTTAATAACTAACCATAACGAGCTTAGACTGTTAGCTCAAACCCCCTTTTCTCCAATTTCCTCACATACCCATTTCCTTAAACGTACAAGTTTAAGTATTTCAAACTCCTTTTCAGCAATTTACTCAAGAAACCCTTTTTTTCCTTGCTATTTTAGCCTTTCTTTAATAGTGTAATCTTGTTGAGTATATTAAAGGAAACCTTTTTGGGTGTTGAAGTTTCTGTTCTTGGAAAATTCAGATGAGAATTAAATTCCAGAATAAGGCTTCAGAAATAATATTGGGATCATCATGTACAGTGCTAATTTGACTGGTTTTATATTGGCTGTGGTGTCTAGCGCGTTTATTGGATCAAGTTTCATTATCAAGAAGAAGGGTCTTCAGAAGGCCGGCTCCTCTGGTACTCGGGCCAGTAAGTAATCCATTTTCTTGGCATTAAAGTATTTTCAGGTCTAATTGTCGAGCAATTTATTGCTTCTTGTTCATTTTGAACTATGTCAATGCTTCTTGTGGTGGATTCCTGGAGCTTTAGTTTTGTTTGAGGAGATAGTTTGCTAAAGTTGTTTGATATACTCAGTTCTCTGTGTGTGTGTGTGTGTGTGAGAGAGAGAGAGAGAGGTTAGGAAGGTTATTTAAATATAGAGGTAATTGTCAAAAAATGCCTACAATCTCTCAACTATGCAGATTAGCTATTACCTAAGAACATAACACAATTGAAGTAAATGGTTTATGTAGATGATGCCAGCTAACTAAGACTAAGGTTGAGAATTTCTAATTTTTGAAGACCCCTATGTTTCTTAAATAATAAGTAAAATGGATATAGAGTATTCACTATAGAGGCCTTATATAGCTGACACCACCTATTGTAGGATTGAGTCAACGTTTGTTGATGGATTGACTGATTTTTCTACGCTTCTTACTGCATTACCATTGGCCAAGAGGCAGAGTGATCAAAGTTTACGGGTATTAGATGTTGTTCTAGACTGATGGAACAGGAGATTATTCTTGGTGGCTATATTGTTGTTTGTGACAAGAGGCTGATGATGTTGAGGGGTTCTTTATGCTGGTACAGTGCTACCTGCTTGTAAGATATCCTCATTTTAGTTTTGTGGGTGAATCACATGTTTTGCACCCGATGCTATAGGTATTCGACTGTAAAATAAGATCAGTAGGGTAATGCTTGCAGCAAGTGTAGAGTTACGGTGAGTATCACTTTCACACAATGACTGCTTATTCAAGGTGCTGGATCTTTTCAAAGCGGTTATCTGAGTGGAAAAAAAAAACACACTTTTTCTAAAAAACAATAAATGGAATTGGCACTTTGCACATATTCATTTAAGCAAGTAGTCTCTGAATGGACTTAGATAAGTATTTCCCAGTGTTCATGAAAGCGATCGCTTTTTCGCTTTAAGCGTGAAGCGAAGCGAGGCGACTGGTCAGACGCTTCAAGAGTTAGAAGCGACGCAGGTACGAAAAAGTGTGCGCTTCAACCCTAAAGCGTGAAGCGGAAGAAGCGATGGAAGCGTGCGCTTCTTGAAATTAACAGCCCTATTTCACTTAAAACACCCAAAAGGGTATTCTGTTCAGCACTAACGCAGTAACGCTATAGGGTTTTGAAGCAGTAGTCTTTCTTCTTCTTCTTCAACCAGTCTTCCTTCTTTCAGTTCTTCTTCTTCAATATTGCAACAAACAAGCTAGGGTTTTTATTTCTTCTTCGTCTTCTTCTTCTTCTTCAACATTACAACTAAAAGAGGACAACTTTCAAGTTTCAAGACTCAAGAGGTATGTTTTTATTTTCATTCAATCTTCTTTTTCTTTTTCTTTTCTTTTCTAAACGTCCAAATAGCGCCGAAATGCTAGCGAATTTTTTCTAGAAATTTTCTGCCTCGTTTCTGCCCATAATCTGGCCAAATTTCTTCCCAAATTTTTGCCGAAGTATACAATTACATGTGTTGTCTAGGCCATATTTAGTTTAATTTTTGTAAAATTCCGCTTCACTTCAAAAAAGCGGGAGCTTCGCTTCTCGTTTCTTGCTTTTCATAAAATGGGGTTATCGCTTTTTCTCGCTTCACGCTATTTTGAACACTAGTATTTCCAACTAGTCTCCTGCACACAAGCTATGCTGTCCCTCCTCTTTTGAGGAATCTTCGCCAACTCAATTGACTTGCTCGTCAGGGTGCCTATGTTCCACGACCCAATCCTCAATCTATGGGCGGCCGCTAACCCCTTTCCACCCTTGCCTCCCGCCCCACCCACCGAACCGCTCCCTGCCCCCGCCCCCACCCCCATCCCCCGAGGACATGACCTTACACTACCATCCCCGTCGCGGCCACTATCCCTCCAACCACTCACGAAGATTATCAGAATACAGAAAATGATGCTAGCTAGATAGCAACAGAGTAAACCACACACCGGATGCTAACTAGAGCACGAAAAAAGTTTATAGAGAAAGCAAGAGACTGGGAGGTACCAACTCCCGGTGAAAAATAAACCTGTAAGTGAGCTTTGATGCGCCTGAGGTCAACTACTGCCAACTTTTGTACGTTCCTGCCGGTGTTGCTTCGCTCTTGACGCCGCTAGCTCGCCTCGTCCGCCGCAACTAGTACCGGGGGATGGAGTCGCCGGAGGGGGGGGGGGGGGGGGCGACTAATGACAATGCTTTAGAAATTGGAGTGGCTCAAGCAGCACCTGTTTAAACTTAGCACCTGTAGTAGTTGGATTGTGCTTGTGGAGTGGGGTCGACAATGTAACTCTTCGATGAGTGTGCTTTTTCCCATTATGCTTGTTGTCCATTAAATGGTTGTTCTTGGTCTTCCGAATTATATGATCTGTCATCTTCTAATATAGGCAGACTGCTCTAGTATGAAGTACTACTTATGTATATTACTGAACAAGAAATGAGCTAAAGGCATAATATGGGAATCTTGACCTTAAGAGCTGAAAATGATCAGTGTGATGGGTGTAACATATCATACTTCAATGTAACAAGCTGTTTTTCCTTAAAGCTGTAATTTATTAGCTAGTTTCCACATTACTTGCACATCATTTGTAAAATTTATACATTGAAGATGCTTGTTCTTATCAACATTAAATAGAAGTTAATTTAAAATCTGATGGTTTGAAATCTGTTGTTGCTCTGTCTATTTGAGAATGAGATGTTTGTTTCTTGCTGAAGGCTCGGGCGGATATGGTTATCTACGGGAGCCTCTTTGGTGGATTGGGATGATTATTAGTGAGTCTTGAATTACTCCTTGTTTTCAGAGAATATGTCCTGAATTTGTCATACTAATATTGTGCGCAACATGCACCATAATCCTTGCAGTGATTGTTGGAGAATTTGCAAATTTCGTGGCTTATATTTATGCGCCAGCAGTTCTTGTGACACCACTTGGAGCTTTAAGTATAATTGTTAGGTAAATCTGGGACTCGACTTTATTATTTTCTGGACAATTGCTTATTCGATTTTCTTCCATATAATTTGGTGCTTTGCTGCAGTGCTGTTCTAGCACATTTCTTACTGAAGGAAAAATTGAAGAAACTGGGAGTATTAGGATGTGTTTTATGTATAGTAGGTTCTACTGTCATAGTTCTTCATGCACCTGGTGAACATGATCTTAATTCAGTAGATGAAATATGGGCATTAGCTACACAACCAGGTAAGCATGTGCTGTATTTCCTTGAATATCATTCTGATTTTCTTTGCTGATGTGTAGTTCTTTTTAATGTTGATGTTTTACTCTTTGTTTTGCAGCTTTTCTTTTGTACACTGCCTCAGCAGTTGCAATAACATTGGTACTAGTTCTGTATTGTGAGCCTCGCTATGCTCAGACAAATATAATGGTCTATATAGGTGTTTGCTCCATCTTTGGGTCCTTAACGGTTAGTGTCTCCATTATACTGTTCTAGATTCCTACAGACTCTGTACGTCTACTCTGAGAATTAAGAAAGAGAACCCTTTTTAAAAAAAAAATTAAGAAATGGAAGGAACATCTGTCCACAACTGTGTTTTTGTTTGCAGGGCTGAGTTAACCTTGTTGCGAAAAGTCAGTTTGAAGCTAGACGTCTTACCTCTTAAACTTAAGTTATCCAGATTATGCCTTTTCTCCTTGGTGTTGGAATACTATAGTTTGGCCACTTGGTTTAGAATAAAGTCTACTTGTAAGTTAAAGATAATATATTTTTTTTGTTAGAGATAGGTTTAATCAGTCGCAGCTTGTTAATTCGAGGTAGAGTTAGTCTTAAGAGTTTTAACCCGCTCATAATTAACTATCTTATGAATAGTTCTTTCATGCATTTTGTTTAAGAGACTTGATAACTAACACTTTATGAGCTGATCCCTTTCTTATTCTTCTAACTCATTTTTCCCATTTCCCTCTATTCTTCTCCCCTTTCTGTTCCTCCCTTTTGGTGCCAATAGCCCAGTCAATTCGCCATGTATTTCAAATCCGCCAGTGAGATACACACGAAATACATGTAGGATCAGCCATTATACTTGCCAACCATTGATGAAAGGACCGGATTAACCAACTATCAATGTTGGTATTAGATTGCACTTCTCATTTCTAGTCCAGATTTTTTAGGTAAAATACGCATTCGCCTACCCTCCATGAATAGCATAATTTTCAATATTCAACTACATTTCTTCATCATTCAAATGCCATAGTACGGCATGATTTTCGATCTTTTCATCTCTCTTGAAAGTTGGAAACATTAATTTCGTAAACTCAATCCACTCTGAGTTGGTTGTTTGCAACAAAATCTTACTCAATGGAAGGATCATCTCCTGATACTTCCAGCAGGATATGTTCTATTTCGTAAATTTGGGTCTTTTGGAGTGGTACCAACTGCTCACTCGTTTTGAATTCGAGTATTCTTCAACCAGAGGAAAATGATGAAACTCAATATAAAGATTGCAATATCATTGTCTTCTATGTTTAGTTATTTTTTTTAAGTTTAAAACAGAATAAAGATATCCTTATTATTTATGAAGCTTAGCTCTTTATGGTCTGAATTATCTCTAACTAATAGTCGTATCTATAGTTATTGCTACTCATATCTTTTAGTTTTATCTACTCTTAACTTGTTAGTTTGAGATAGAATTAGTTTAAATATCTTTAAACAAATATTGAATACCACTTCACTTGATGAGTAGCAATTTATGATTGATTCCTCTCTTGTTCTTCTCTCATTTCTCTTACTTATTCTGTCCTTCCCCCTTCTCCTTTCTGGTGCTAAATCAGGTGGTCTATTTAAAATGGAGAGAAAAGGCGTGACATAATAACAACAGGGTCCAGTCCACATCATCGCAATTTACCTATATTTAAGTATTTATAATTCATTGAGCAAATATTGCAGCCCCCCTATGCAAAACTGTGTAACTTAGATAGATAGAATGCTTGCATCTCCAATGAAACTGGATAAAATTTATCCTCATGAAAAGTAAAGAAAATATAGGTTTAACATTACTGATCCTTCTCAGTTTCTCAGAAGTTCAATTGATAAAAATTGCATGCAGCATTCATTTTAAGGTTGTTTGTTGCTCTATTGTAGGTTATGAGCATTAAAGCTATTGGTATAGCAATAAAGCTTACATTGGAGGGTTCAAGCCAAGTTGCACATCTTCAAACTTGGGTGTTTGTGATGGTTGCTGTTACATGTATAATTACTCAACTAAATTACTTAAATAAGGTAGATCTTCTACGTTCCCTTGTAATATCTAATTGTAGTCAAATGCATGAGAGTACAATTTTGATTGAAAACGTAATGGATTGACACTCATTGAAGTTGTTCAAATGCATGGGCTAATATTTACGAGGATTTCTGTGGAAAGTACATGGCATTGCATTTCGGGCTAAGCTTGGCTTAGACTTGTAACATAAAATGCCTGAATTTGGCTCTTGCAGGCATTGGACACATTTAACACAGCTGTGGTTTCTCCAATATATTATGCCATGTTCACATCACTTACAATTTTAGCCAGTGCCATAATGTTTAAGGTATTTCTGAAAGTGAATGTTTGGGATGCATGGGGAAAGTCGCTCGTTTTTGTTTCTAATATCATTCTCTTTTTCGTGATGTTTCAGGATTGGTCTGGTCAGAGTGCTAGCGACATAGTTTCAGTGCTTTGTGGCTTTTTAACTGTGCTCTCAGGTACTATGGTTCTTCATAGTACAAGAGATCCGGATCCTCCTCCTAATACAGGTATTTACATGGTTTAGAGTGTGATTAGTTTGTTGATGTGCAGAAAAAATTTTATCTGCCCTTTTATTCTAGTGTTATACAATGCAAAAAGTTGTACATACTGTTTGTAGTAACAAAAAATTTATTCTCCAACGACATTCATTGTTGCTAGGGAGCTCAGAGTACTATTGTAGAATGAATTTTGAATAGCTTCTCCTTCAAAAGGGAAACGGATGTAGTTTTTTTAATTTTATGAGATGATCTGGAGATGGTACAGCTTGTTTTGGATTGGATGAGTCTGTAGGGTGAGGTATTGGTAGAAGAAGACGAGTTGCCAGATATTGTGAAATTATATATTTCTTCTTTACTGAAGTTATTGCCACCAGAATTAAGTTGCTTTTGGCATGTTGTTGAGTAGTTTAAATTTCTTCATTTATTACCTGCAGATATGTACGCGCAACTTTCCCCTCAAATATCATGGTTGGTACATGCCAACGGAGAAATATGGAAGCAGAAAGAGGATGGTTTGCATTCAGAATTTGTTGCAATAATCAGGCAGGATCATTTCAAGTAGGGGCCAAAAAGGAACTTAAATGATCGGTTGGAGGCACTTTTCGATGGCTGTTCATTTTCCGTCCAAACAAAACTTTATCATGCCAGATTTTGGATCTTCCGATCAGCTTGAGAGAGTTTCGGTTTTTGTTCTCTAGGTCAGATGGCTGATATATTTTTATTATTCTTGTCCATTACTAAACTCATATTTTTTGGCCTAGATTGTAGATTTCTGGGTTTGGTGGGCACCTAGATATAGTATGGCAGTATATGATGGTAGTATTTAGTCAATAGCATTGATCTGTTCGTGAGGATCAGCCTTAAAAGTCATGACTCATGAGCAAGGCAATGGTAGCTCGGACTTGACAATTTTCTGTTGCCCCTCATTTGTGGAATAAACATAGAAAGAAGTAGGGCTGTCAATCTTTGGCCTAGCCAAATGACCCGCCCAACCCGCCCAACCCGATCATTGACCCGTCCATCTGTACATATATGAAAGCATCAGCATCTCTAGCTTAAGGATCTCATATATCAGTGGCGCACATTTATCACTAGGCAAGATGGGCATTTACGCACATGCATTCCTCTTGCTCTTTAACTTTTATTTTACTGTAAATAGATATATAGGCTTTCTAATCATTAAAACGAACAAAATGTTATCTGCACTCTTTTACCAACACATTAACGACTTAATGTTGCTCCATCCGATCCATTTTAATTGTCATATTTGTCTTTTATCCGTTTCTTAAGAATCATTAATTAAATATAATTTGGTAATATTACCCTCATTCTTTTTATCTCAATTTAATTGTACTATTACTCTTCCTTCCACTATAGTAATCTCTCTCCACATTTATTAACTTAAGGGTAAAGGTGAAAACAAAAACTAATTTTATCTTGATTAGTTTAAATGAGAATTATTTTGGACCAATTATTTTTAGGAATCACAATGGACCAAGGGAGTAGTTTCTATCACCTTAGAAACACATTATTACTAAACTATTTTTTCAGTACATGATCCTTATCACTTAACTTTAATTAGTTTAACCAAACGATGATAAGCAATTACTCATCCATAGAAGGAAAAATAAATACAAATTAGAACTCATCTCCAGTATTTGAACTTGAAAGTGACTTCATATTTTAGTACAGGTTGGAGCGACACCTAATGTAGAATATTCCTATGTTAGTGTTGAAAAATTCAGCTAAGCACATTTTTGAAAATATAAAAGTAAACATCGCTCTTACGTAATTGATAAGAAAGTAACATATAGTATTGAAATAATCCTCCACCCACCCCGCCGCCACAGACACACACACTAAGCAAGCCACTTGCTATAAAAAGGGAAATATCTATGAGCTGCCAGAAATCCGATATTATACCCAAATTGGTGGATAAAATGAGTTACAAAGCAATAACTTTGGTGGATCTTCCATCTCCATTCTTGGTTGAAATTTTCTCTAGATTACCTCCCTCTTCAGCCTTATGTGTCAAATGCGTTTGCAAAACTTTTCTAAATTTAACTTTTGATTCCGAATTTTCAAAACTATTATACTCCACAACAACAGTTTATTAATAATTCCACTAGTGGGTCTGAGGAGGATAGAGTATACGCAGATTTTACCCCTACCCATGAGGATAGAAAGGCTGTTTCCAGGAACCTTCGGCTCAAAAACAAAAGAAAACTATTATACTCCATCAGTTTCAGTTTAGATGACACATTTCGCTTATAGAGAATTAAATTGTGTGAAATTTGATCAATATTCTAAAATATATTTTGTTATCATAGTAACAGCGAAAAATTGTAACTTATAGTTTTTAAATATTTGAATTTAAACTGCAAAATACTAGGTTGAATTAATTTAATTTAGTTTCAAAATTTAATTAAATTGACTCTCGTAACAAAAATGTGTCATCTAAATTAAAATGGTGGAGTACTCGAGATCTCTGGCCAGCATCATCATCAACCAATCCTACCTTATTAGGACGAGATCTCGGACCAACACCTTAAAGTTCTTGAAATTCTTAAATAACCATGATCAGGTTACTCATGAAATTTGCCATGATCCAAATTCTGACCTTGATCTACAACCTTGCTTTCCAATTGGTTCATTTTTCCTTAGTTGGATCAGTTCATTTTTCGTATGAAGAGTTGTCACAAAAGCGAAGAAATGGGTGAGGAATTAACACATGTAAATCCTTTAGCAAGTAGGAAAGCCATCAAAACAAATAAACGAATTTTACTCTACGTCTCCAAGCTATCGGATTTGGAAGCACGCCCGGACATCCCCGACTTTGATCCAGGTTCCATCTTTCTTGTATTGTTTTCGCTCATATCTAATTATTGTTGTCTTGTCGACAATTTTGATTGGATTAATTGTTTTTTCTATTTCTCTATTAGTTTTTTAAGCTTAAGGTTTCCTCTATTCATTTTAGTTTTGTCTTTGCATATGGATAGTTTTGTAGACGTAGTAGGTCCATTGTTCTAGTGCCTGCTCGCGTTTCTATTCTCGTAGTCACTCATTTGAGCTGTTTTTAGCTCTTGGACTAGTAGCTTGTAGTCCTTCATTCCTAATATCTTTTGCCTGTCGATGAGAGAGTAAGGTCATATCCTCGGGTAGGGCTGGGGTGGGATCCAATTGTGGGAAGGGAGGGGGGGGGGGGAGTAATAAAGCCTCTAGGTTGAGAATTGGGTCTTGGAATATTGTGACGTTGACGGGGAAGTCTGTAGAGTTAGCTAAGATTCTTCTGAAGAGGAAGATCAACATAGCGTGTGTTCAGAAGACTAGATAGAAGGGTACTAGGGCACAAGATGTAGACGTGTTTAAACTATGGTACTCAGGGAGCGCAGGGGGCAAGAATGGGGTTAGTATTCTAGTAGACAGGGACCTCAGGGAGATCGTGGTTAAGGTTAGGAGGGTGAATGATAGGTTGATGAGTATTAAGTGTTAGAATATACGCTTAACGCTAGAGGGGGGGTGAATAGCGTTATAATAAAAAACAGCGTAAACTTGCGGAATTTAAAAATTGCAGGAATGAAATAAGTGCGATAAGTAAATAATAAGGAACGAACGCACCGATGTTATCCTGGTTCACCACAACCCGTGGCTAGTCCAGTCCCCGAGAGACTCTCTCGAGATTTCCACTAACTTCGTTAAGCTTACGGGTGCTTAACAAACCGTTACAAACTGAGAACTTGAGTCACACAAGCCTCAACAACCTTTGCTCGAAGATACAACACTTCAACCAAAGGAATCACAACGTTCCTTCTTACAATACAAGGGATTAACACTTCCCTTCAAGTGTATAAAAACACTTTGCACTCAAAACAAGACTCTCCTTAAGAGTAGATATGAGTAAAATAAATACGCTCAAGAAAGCAACAACTTTCGTCAAGAATTTGGCTCTCAAAAACTTATGTAATGAATAGAAAATGATGAATGAGAGAGTATGCAAGCTTTAGCAATAATATAATCAGTTGTTGTATTTAGAAGACTGATTTGAAGATGTATTTATAGTGTCAAAGACATGCATAACCGTTGCCTAATTGCCAATTAAGAATTGCTGATTTTGTGCTACGACAATCGATTGTCTAATTGGCACAATCGATTGTTTTCCAATCGTTCCAAAAATCATTCCCAGATTTTACGCAGCATAATCAATTATCTAAGACGTATAATTGATTACTGGCAACGTTAAAAAAATCATTTCCAGATTTTACTTAAAACAATCGATTATCAGAAATATACAATCGATTACTTGGCAACATTCAAAAAATCTTTTTCAGATTTTACTTCAAACAATCGATTATCAGAAATATACAATCGATTACTTGGCAACGTTCAAAAAATCTTTTTCAGATTTTACTTCAAACAATCGATTATTAAAATCCTATAATCGATTATCTGACGGAGTTTGAAAATATTTTGGCAACGGTCATTTACATAATCGATTATGCTATATGGACAATCGATTATTTTTCAGTCTTGAAAAACTAATAGACACTGCCTCAACACAATCGATTGTCGTAAGGTTCACAATCGATTATTTTGTATCTTTGAAAAATCTGATAGACACTGCCTCAACACAAACGATTGTCATAAGGTACACAATCGATTGTCATGCAGATTTCAAACATCTGATGGACACTGCCTCAATACAATCGATTGTCATAAGGTACACAATCGATTGTCTTGCAGCTGCCTTAACATAATCGATTATCATCGATTATCTTTGTCCAGATTTTAGAGGCATGTTTAAAAATTATTTTGCTAAAATAAATATGCATGATTTAAAATCATTTTGCTCTAAATTAAATATGCATGATTTGATAAAAATATTTTTACGAGAGAAGCCAAGTCTTGAGTTAAATTGTCGGATCAAGATCACAATTAAAGAGCGACTCATGTATAACTTTGTTTAATCTTGATCTTTGTTTGTCTTGTGCTTGAACTTCGTTACGTGACATTTGCGCGCCTCGTCATATGTCAATTGCGCATCGTTTGTCATTTATCAAAACCTACAAATATGAACACATGTTTAGTTTAGTGCCTTGAGAACGTGTTTCAACATTAAGTTGGTAGTTGGTGGATTTACTGTAAACGTGATTAGTGCATACGCTCCTCAGGTAGGTTTGAACCGGGAGGTTAAGAAGCAATTTTGAGATGATTTGGACAAAATGGTGCGTTGTATCCTGCACAGAGAGGTTGTTTATTGGCGGAGATTTCAATGGTCATATTGAGGCTAGTTCTAGGGGTTATGATGATATGCATGGTGGGTACGGTTTTGGGGATAGGAATGAGGGAGGTAATTCACTGTTGGAGTTTTCTAGAGATTTTGATTTGGTTATAGCTAACTCGAGTTTCCCGAATAGGGAAGAGCACCTGGTCACTTTCCGAAATTTAATTGCCAAGACTCAGATTGATTACCTTCTCTACAGGAAATGTGATAAAGGTCTGTGCACTGACCGCAAGGTCATCCCGAGTGAGCACCTCACGACTCTACATAGGCTCCTAATTATAGACCTGGAGATCAAGAGGAGTAGGAGGAAGATGGAGGGGTGCAGGCAACCTAAGATCAATAGGGGTAACTTGGCAAAGGACAAAGCTAAGGAGTTAGGGGAGAAGCTGTTGGCTATGAGGGCCTGGATGAGTATCGGGGACACGTCTAGTATGTGGTCCATGACTGCAAATTGCATTAGGGTAGCTGCTAGAGAGGTCTTAAGGGTCATGAAGGGTTCTCCTGGGTGTTATAAAAGGGACTAGTGGTGGAATGGAGAGGTTCAAGGTAAAGTGGAAGCTAAGAAAGCTACTTATTTAAAGCTAGTCGAGAGTACAAACGAGGAAAAAAAAGACTTATCGGGAGTAGTAGATAAAGGCAAAGAAAGAGGCAAAGTTAGTAGTTACGATGACTAAGAATGCAACATTTGCTCATTTGTATGAGGAACTCGAGGGCAAAGGTGGGGACGAGAGGTTGTACCGGTTGGCCAAGGTGAGGGAGAGGAAAGCCCGTGATTCAGACCAATTCAAGTGCAACAATGTGACAACCCAAAGGGTCATCACTTATTTTATTAGTCATTTCGAGCTTCAGATGCCTTGAAAACCTCATTATTAGTTGCCTTGATTTGCATGCGCAGTCCGGACGTGAAGCCGAAAAGTTTTTATGTTGAAATATATGAATTATGTGAAAAACTTTGAAGAATTTTGATATTAATATGATTAGACTTGACTTTGGTCAATATTTTGGGTACCCGAACCTGCGATTTGACGGTCTCGGAAGATCTATAGAAATAATGGGACTTGGGCGTATGCCCGAAATCGAATTCCGAGGTCCCTGGCCCAAGAAATGAATTTTTCCGTGAAATTACTTTCTGAAAATATTTAAGAAAAATAAAAATAAAAATTGATCAAAAAGTAATGGTATCGGGTTCGTATTTTTGTTGTGACGCCCAGTTCAAGTCATATATGTTGTTTAAGCGCTTCCTATAAAGTTGATTTAAAAAGAAGGTCGTTTGACGTGTTTCAAAAATTTGAAAATTTATATTTTACTTTTAGAAGAGATTGGCTTCATTAGGATGGAGTAGACGATAAGGGAGCTTTGCAAGTATGATTTAAAGAAATGATTTTGCAATAAGTGGGTTCGTTAAAACTTTGATTAGCTTCACCGGACATCACATCTCACATCATTCTTGCTTTTCCAAATTCCATTAACCTCCTCTTTTCCTATTCATCAACCAACTTTAATATATATATATATATATATATATATATATATATATATATATATATATATTTCCTTTTCTATGTAGGGTAAATTATTGTTTGATTACTCTGTTTTTGTTAGAAAACTGATAAGATATAAAGATGAGAAAAGTCATGGAGCAACAATCTTGACTTTACTCTTGTCGGCATTTTCCGAAAAAATTCAAACATCCAATTTCCTCTTTTATAGAAAGGAATAATTAGAGGAATTTGTTTATCTATCTTGTTGTCAAATCTGCAGGAACAACATCTTATCTAAAAATTCAGTGTTAGATGAAGGAGATACTACTGTTGATCGTTCCTCGGAGAAAAAGAAGAGAAAAAAAAACTAAAACTAAAACCAGCCTGCCACCCCACTGCCCTTCTGCGACCAGCCACCCTCACCGGCGTCAGCCAACTCACGACACCAACCAAACAATTAGCGACGCCACACACAGCAGCACGTCGTTACCAGAGCTCACCATCTCCACCAGTCGACGACCTCCAGCAGCCGCTACTGCGTCTTCTCCCTCCTGTCTCCAGCCGTGACACAGTTCCAGTCACTGTCCGTCGCCCACTCTCTCCGACCATCAGCGAATACAGCCACCTGAATAGTTCGACCACTGTCACGTTGCTGCTTCTTCTTCGACCACTGTCACGACCAAACGACCACCTAAACCTGCCTCTCCTCATCTCAAAACCTCCAGAAACTACCAGCCAGTGCAGCCATGAAACTACTCTTGAGGTTGCCGTTCGTGGTATGAGTTCCGTCGAGGTTGTCGCTGTCCGTTTTTCCGGCGAGTTCGAGCTGTTGAAACTCGACGTCGCTGTAAACATTTGCTTGAATTCGAGTTGTTGTCCGATTGTAATTGTTGATTCATTCAATCCGTGTAAACTACAGTTATGGCCTCTGCTTCTGGTTTCTCCAGTTTCACTGCCTTTTGTTATTTAATAGCATCAATGGGGTTGCAAGTATTGTGGAGCTTTGCTCTTGCCTGCTTGGATATCCATGCTTTAAGATTGAAGAGAGATCTGCAGAATAAGGTCTTTGTGAGCTTGTTCACTGTTGGTGATTGCATATGATAGAATTGGAGCCAAATTTAAAAGGAAAAGCGATGCATACGGATTAAGTTGGCCTTAAACCTAGGTAAGTGTTTGATCTATGACATGTTGTGTACTGCTTTGATAAGTAAATGAAAGATTTATATTAAAAATGGGAGCGAGTGGTTGCATTCCTGCAACAAGATGATTTGGACTTGAAAGTGAATTAAAATCTTTTATTCTATTTCTGCCATTACATTTGTTTTGTTATCCCAGAGTATGTTTCCTTTCCTAAATATTAAATGCTACTTTCTATCATTTTTGTTGTGTGTGTGTGTATATATATTGTTATGAGCTGTACAGGTTTATGTGAGTGTCTGGTCCTAGCCTTGTCGCTACTTTACCGGGATAGGCCGGGCACTTACCAGCACATGGGGTCGGTTGTGCTGATTCAACACTCTGCGCTTGTTTTGCGCAGATACAAGTTTTGGACAGTAGCAGCAGCGGTAGTGCGAGTGTTAGCTTTTGATCATCGAGACAGCGAGGTAGCCTTGCAGGCGTCCGCAGGACTCGGCGTCTCCTCTATCTTTATTTTCAGTCTGTTATCTCATATATTCGAGACAAACAATATTTTATTTCTTTCAGACGGTTATGTGTATTATTCTAAGACGTTCGTGAGTATTATGACACCAATTCTTGGGTAGTTTTTTATGTTGGGATTCCAGTATCGTACCTAGTAAAAATTGCTAAATCTTCCGCTAAATCTATTTATTTCTGCTGAAATTTTAATATTGTTGATAATAGTTTTAATATGTATTGTTAAGAATGGAAATATAAGTAAGAGTTTCCTTCCCTAGTTCCTATTAGTAGGCGCCATCACGACCCCCGATGGTGGGAAATCGGGACAAGTTGGTATCAGAGCACTAGGTTGGATAGGTCTCACAACTCACGAACAACCTTATTAGAGTCTGATGGATCGGTATGGAGACGTCTGTATTTATCCCCAGAGGCTACAAAGTTAGGAAAATTTCACCTTCATTCTTTCATGTCATGCGAATTTTTTCTTCAAATGTTAATTGAATTTCTACTCCCGTCTTCCCACGAATGGCGAAGTCTCATACCGCTTCTTCAGCCGAACAATGACACAGGCCGGTGATAGATCAACTACGCCTTCAGAAGTTTTGCGGATGTCGGATAGGTGTTACCAAACTCTTCGCTACCACCTTCAGCGGTGCATCTTTTGAGAACCCACGGGATTTTACTGTGCTTCAGATGGCAAATAGAAGTAGTGGAAAGATAATATAATTACCCGACTAGTTGTGGTTCCAACGGAAGATGCAGATGTATCAAGAAATCACCTAATGAATCATGCAAGGGTTCAACGGACCTTGACGCCTGGTTGATTTATTGGAGTTATGGAGGACAATTATTGTGGATTATCGAATGTTGTGACTTTGAATTAGAGCCAAAAAGGGGGAATTCCACTATAGTGAATGGACCAGATGGCCATGTGTTATGTCAGTTTTGGCTTGGAATATATATATATATATATATATATATATATATATATATATATATATATATATATATATATATATATATATATGGTATGGACAGGTCCCCCAAATAAATTCTATATATTTAAGGTTTGGTACTCTACAGGGGGTAAGAATCGCCCCCAAGGAATAATGAAGAGTATATGAATAAATGGGAAAGTTCAGCAGTGTCAAGCCAGCATAGCAAAAGAGGAAATTGGCCGTTGGTGTTTGTGACAAACCTACAAAGAGGGCAAACTGGCCAATGCCACACTACCTACTCAACTTATTTTAAGAAATGTTTTGAAGGAGTTTACCTCCCAGATTCTCTTCAATATATGGTATATATGATCTGAACGGTTGTGCCAGGTCGCTGTAGCAGTGTCCGAATATGTTATCAGGTCTAATAAGTTAGCCGACCCTCACAGGAATTGTTGTGAATGTGGCAGATTTGAGAGATATAATTTATGAAAACACTCAGGCTACGTGCCCCATTGCAGTCAATACTTAGCTTACCTAACCAGCCAGAGGGTAGGAGTCAGGATGTTAGAGGTGGAGGTGAGACTCCTAGAGGTGGAGACCCAGCCGTTAATATATTTTCTATGGTATGGCTGAGGTCGCAACACCACATGGTGTCGTTACAAGTATGGTATCGAATATTGTAGAGTAACAATCTTGTTAACATGATTCGTTCTGAGTATCGAGGCAAGTCCTCCTATTGCGCTTCACTTATGAGCGAACTTCATAATTCAAAAATCTACTTATGTGAATACTCATGTTGGGAAATTATACCGAGATAGCTATCCCTATTATCATGTGTTAGTCAATAAGAATAGCTATGAGGCTAAAAGTGACTATATTACTTACTACAGTGGGTTTTGATGTAATTCCTGGAATAATTAATTTCAATTGTTAATTGTATGCCCTATCGGTATGAGGGTTCATTTTATGTTGTGATTTTCGTTGACGGAAATTATTGAAAAGAAGAAAGAAAGGAAATGAAAGATTTCAATTGGTATAATGTGCAAATACCGGTGATTCAGAGTTGAGGATGAGATCCTCAAATTTTTATATCATGTGAAATATTTTGAACCGAGCTAGAAGTTGCGGTGGATGTTATATAAGGACAAGGTCCCGGCCGTGAAAAGTTTATGTGTTAATTTTTTTTCCTTTTATGAAAATAAAAATCTTGTACTATATTTTTGAAGAGAGTCATGCCTGTTAGGCTTATTTGATAATTCTTGTATCACTTATATTCATATTTAGCCATTTCTATTTTGATATATACTTTATGGTGCGTTGTCGGGTTGTGAAAATATTGCTAGGAATTGTTTTAGTAACACTCTAACAGGTGGATAGGCCCAATTACAGGGGAGACTATGCCAAAATTTCTGAAAAAATTGGGAGTTAGGAAAATTTGGAATATTGAGATGTGCAAATAAAGAGATAAGTTACATTATAAGTTCCTGGACATGTCTTTTGGGCTGGCAAATGGCCCAGCAACTTTATGGAACTGATGAATCAAGTGTTCGGGCCTTATTTAGAATTTTTTGTAATAGTCTTCATTGATGATATATTGATATACTCCCGCAGTCAGGAGGAGCATGCGCAACATCTCAGAGTGGCTCTTCAGACTGAAAATAGTCAATTACACGCCAACTTTACAAAATGTGAGTTTTGTCTAAGTTCAGTTGCATTCCTGGGTCATGTTGTGACGGAAGAAGGTATTTAGGTTGACCAAAGAAGATTGAGGCAATCAAGAACAGGCCTAGACCAACATCAGCCACAGAGATCCAGAGTTTCTTGGTGCAGTATTGATGCAGGACGACAAGGTTATTGCCTATGCTTCGAGGCAGTTAAAGATTCATGAAAAGGACTCCAGTTCATGACTTGGAGTTGGCGGCGATTGTTCACGCATTGAAGACTTGGAGGCATTATTTGTATGGCGTGGCATGTGAAGTATTCACTGATCACAAGAGCCTTCAGTACCTGTTTAAACAGAAGGAATTGAATTTAAGGAAGAGAAGATGGTTGGAATTGTTGAAAGATTATGATATCACCATTTTATATCACCCGGGAAAGGCAAATGTGGTTGCCGATGCTTTGAGCAGGAAGTCAGCCAGTATGGGCAGTCTTGCTTATATTCCGGTCAGTTAGAGGCCATTTGCTATGGATGTTCAGGCCTTAGCCAATCATTTTGTGAGATTGGATATTTCTGAACCTGGTCGAGTGCTAGCTTGCACGGTCGCTCTCCACTAATAATTTGAGCCTATCTGCGATCGATAGTTTGATGATCGCCATTTATGTGCCCTTAAAGACATGGTTCAGCGAGGAGGTACCAAGAAGGTCACCTTAGATGCTGATGGAGTTCTGAGATTGCAAGGGCGAATTTGTGTGCTAGATGTGGATGGGCTTCGAGAATTGATACTGGAAGAAGACAGTTCCAGGTATTCTATTCATGCAGGTGCAGAAAAGATGTATCAGGATTTGCAGCAACATTATTGGTGGCGCAGAATGAAAAAGGATATTGTGGCATATGTAGCGCGGTGATTGAATTGTCAACAAGTTAAATATGAACATCATAGACCTAGTGGTTTATTTCAGAGAATTGAGCTTCCCGAGTGGAAGTGGGAGCGGATCACTATGGACTTTGTTACTAGCCTTCCAATGACTCGGAAGAAGTTTGATGCGGTTTGGGTTATTGTTGATAGGCTGACCAAGTCAGCACATTTTGTTTCTGTTGCCACCACCTACTCATCCGAGAGGTTAGCGGGGATTTATATTAGGGAGATTGTTCGCCTTCATGGGGTGCCTATATCTATGATTTCGGATCGAGGTCTGTAGTTTACATCACATTTCTGGAAGGCATTTCAGAAAGAGTTGGGCACCTAGGTTCAGCTGAGCACAACATTTCATCCCCAGACGGGCGGTCAGTCCGAGATGACTATTTAGGTATTGGAAGATATGCTCTGAGCCTGTGTTATTGATTTTGGAGGTTCGCGGGATCAGTTCCTGCCTTTGGCAGAGTTTTCATATAACAAAGCTATCAATCGAGCATTCAGATGACTCCTTATGAAGCCTTGTATGGTAGACGACGTCGTTCTGCGGTTGGATGGTTTCAACCGGGAGAGGCTCGGTTATTCAGTACGGATTTAGTTCAGGAGGCCTTGGATAAGGTCCAGATTATTCAGGATAGACTTCGCACAGCTCAGTCTAGGCAAGAGAGTTATGCCGACCGCAAGGTCAGAGATGTTGTTTTCATGGTTGGCGAACAGGTATTGCTTTGTATATCGCCTATGAAGGTCGTGATGAGATTTGGGAAGAAGGGCAAACTTAGCCATAGGTTATTGGCCCATTTGAGATTCTTAATCGTGTGGGAGAGGTAAATTATAAACATGCCTTGCCACCTAATTTGCCAACTGTGCCAGCGTTTCATGTATCCATGCTCCGAAAGTATCACATCGATCCATCGCATGTGTTAGATTCCAGCACTGTCCAATTGGACAAGAATCTATCTTATGAGGAGGAACTGGTGGCTATATTATACCCGTAGGTTTGACAGTTAAGGTCGAAGAGTTTTCCTTCTGTGCGTCTTCAATGGAGAGGTCAGCCTCCTGAGGCATCGACCTGGGAGTCAGAATCTGACATGCGGAGACATTATCCTCATCTATTTCCTGACTCAGGTACTTCTTTCTTTTGTCCGTTCGAGGATGAACAGTTGTTTTAGAGGTGGAGAATGTGACGACCCAAAGGGTTATCACTTGTTTTATTAGTTATTTTGAGCTTTAAAGGCCTTGAAAACCTGACTATTAGTTGCCTCGAATTGCGTGCGCAGTCCGAGCGTAAAGCTAAAAAGTTTTTATGTTGAAATATATGAATTATGTGAAAAGCGTTAATGAATTTTGATATTAATATGATTAAACTTGACTTTGGTCTACCTTTTGGGTAAACAGACCCGAACCCGCGATTTGACGGTCTCGGAAGATCCACAGAAATAATGGACTTGGGCGTATGCCCGAAATCAAATTCCGAGGTCCCTAGCCCGACAAATGAATTTTTCTATGAAATTATTTTCTGAAAATATTTAAGGTAAATGAAAATGAAAACTGATCAAAAGGTAATGGTATCGGGTTTGTATTTGGGTTACGACGCCCTGTTCAGGTCATATATGTTGTTTAAGCGCTTCCTGTAAAGTTTGATTGAAAACGGATGTCATTTGACGTATTTTGGCCTTAAATTGAAATATTTGAAAATTTATATTTTACTTTTGAAAGAGATTGGGTTCATTAGGATGGAGTAGACGATAAGGGAGCTTTGCGAGTATGATTTAAAGAAATGATTTTCCTATAAGTGGGTTCGTTGAAACTTTCATTAGCTTCACCAGACATCACATCTCACGTCATTCTTGCTTTTCCAAATTCCATTAACCTTCTCTTTTCCTATATATCAACCAACTTTAAAAAAATATATATATTTCCTTTTCTATGTGGGGTAAATTATTGTTTGATTACTCTGTTTTTGTTGGAAAACTGATTAGGTATAAAGATGGGAAAAGTTATGGAGCAACAACAATCTTGACTTTACTCTTGTCGTCAACAACAACAACAACAACTACCCAGTATGGTCCCACAAAGTGAGGTCTGGGGAGGGTAATATGTAGACGGACCTTACCCCTACCCGAAAGAGCAGAGAGGCTGTTTCCAATCGACCCTAGGCTCAGTGAAGTAAAGGAACGACAAAAACAAAAACAACAAAAGAGCATCAGTAACTTCAACATAAATAGCGTAAATAATTATCTAAACATAAATACCTAGAAATAAAAAACATAAAAACTATAAATAAAATAGCATGCAATAATATCATATAGTAACTAGCATGAGACAAAATCCAATACACAAATCATCTATGAATAGCCTTGCCAAGCCTCACCCAACCCCGGGTGAGGAGTATGAAGAACTCTAGGGGCCCCTATCCCACAACCCTTATACTAGACCTCCATACTTTCCTATCCAGGGTCATGTCCTCAGAAACCCGCATTCTAGCCATGTCATGCCTAATCACCTCTCCCCAATACCTCTTAGGCCTCCCTCTACCTCGCCGTACGCCGACCATCGCCACCCGCTCACAACTCCTCACCGGGGCGTCAGGACTTCTCCTCCGCACATGCCCGAACCACCTCAGCCTCGCTTCTCGCATCTTCTAATCCACCGGGGCCACCCCCACCATCTCTCGAATAACTTCATTTTTAATCTTATCTAACCTGGTGAGCCCGCACATCCACCTGAGCATCCTCATCTCCGCAACCTTCATCCTCTGAACGTGAGAGTTCTTCACTGGCCAGTACTCCGCCCCATATAACATGGCAGGCCTAACCACAGCTCTATAAAATTTCCCCTTGAGTTTCTGTGGAACTTTCTTGTCACACAGGACTCCGGATGCAAGCCTCCACTTTAACCACCCCGCTCTAATGCGATAAGTGACGTCCCCGTCAATCTCTCCGTCCCCTTGAATCACTGACCCAAGATATCTGACATTGTCCCTCTTGGTAATGACCTGTGATCCAATCATTACGTCCCTGCCTACTTCGCTCGGCTCGGCGCTAAACTTGCACTCCAGGTATTCTGTCTTAGATCTGCTTATTTTGAAACCCTTAGACTCGAGAGTCTGTCTACATACCTCTAACCTCTCATTAACTCCGGCCTTCGTCTCGTCTATCAAGACTATGTCATCAGCAAATAGCATACACCAAGGCACATTCCCTTGAATATGTCGGGTAAGAGCATCCATACCAAGGCAAACAAGAGAGGGCTAAGCGCCGATCCTTGATGGAGCCCCATAACCACTGGAAAATGGTCTGAGTCGCCACCCACCGTCCTAACCCTAGTCTTAGCTCTATCGTACATGTCCTTAATTACTCTGATGTAGGCTTCTGGCACGCTCTTCGCCTCCAAGCACCTCTATAGCACCTCCCTTGGGACCTTGTCATACGCCTTCTCCAAGTCAATAAGCACCATGTGCATGTCCTTCTTCTTATCCCTGAATTGCTCCACCAGCCTCCTGACAAGGTGGATAGCTTCTGTAGTGGAGCGATCCGGCATGAAATCGAACTGGTTCATAGATATAGATGTCATCTCCCTCACCCTCACCTCGATCACCCGCTCCTAGACCTTCATGGTGTGACTTATTAATTTGATACCCCAATAGTTGTTGCAGCACTGGATGTCACCTTTGTTCTTGTACAAGGGCACCACTGTACTCCACCTCCACTCCTCCAACATCTTTTTGGTCCTGAAGATCGCATTGAACAACCTGGAGAGCCACTCCACTCCTGACCTACCCATGCATTTCCAGAACTCTACTGGGATCTCGTCAGGCCCGGTTTCTCGACCCCTGCTCGTCCTACGCAAAGCCCCCATGACCTCCGCCGCCCTAATGCGCCTGCAGTACCCAAGGTCTCTATGTTGCTCTAAATGCCCCAACTCCCCTAGCTCTATGTTACGATCCCCCTCAACGTTAAGTAAGTCTCGAAAGTACGCCTGCCACCTCTGCTTGACTTGAGACTCCCCTATCAAAACTCTACCATCCTCGCCCTTGATGCACCTAACTTGGTCAAGATCACGCGCCTTCCTTTCCCTTTCTTTAGCTAACCTGAATAACTTCTTGTCTGCGCCTTTCTCCCCTAATTCCTCGTATATGCAACCAAACGCCGCGTTTTTTTGCTTCCGTAACCGCCATCTTTGCTTCTTTCCTCGCCACTTTGTAGATCTCCCTGTTCGCTCTCCGTTCTTCCTCGCTTGTGCTCCCTGCCATCTTAGCAAACGCCGCCTTCTTCGCCTCCACTTTACCTTGGACTACATCGTTCCACCACCAGTCACCCTGATGTCTTCCTGAATAGAATTTGGCTACCCCGAGCACATCTCGTGCTACCTCCCTAACCAAGTTCGCCGTCTCTGACCACTATCATCCGCTTCCCCAGAACTCCTTTAAACTCTGCCCTCAGCTAACCTCCTCTCCAACTCATGTGCTTTCTCCTTAGTCAAAACACCCCATCTAATCCGCGGTTGTCCCCGAGCACCCCTCCTCTTCCTCTTCACCCACAGACCGACATCCATCACTAGGAGTCTATGAAGAGTCGAAAGGGACTCTCTCGGAATAACCTTGCAGTCCTTTCACATACCCCTATCGCTCCTTTTGAGGAGGAGGTAGTCAATCTGAGTCCTCGCCGCCGAACTCTTGAAGGTGACCAAATGCTCCTCCCTCTTCTGAAATGTCGAGTTCGCAATCAAAAGCTCGGAAGCCCTGGCGAATTCAAGCAGTGACGTGCCTCCTCCGTTCCTAACCCCAAAGCCGAAGCCACCGTGCACCTCACCATAACCACCAGCATCAGCCCCAATATGGCCATTAAAGTCCCCTCCAATAACTAACTTCTCAGATCGGGGAATACTACTCACCATATAATCTAAGTCCTCCCAAAAGCGCCTCTTAACCTCCTCGTCTAAGCCCGCTTGCGGCGAGTAAGCGCTGATGACGTTGAGGACGCAACCCCCAATAACCAACTTAATTGATATTAACCTATCATTCACTCGCTTAACCTCGACCACGGACTCCCTTAGATCCCTATCAACCAAGATGCCCACTCCATTCTTACCTTTCACGACCCCAGAATACCACAGCTTAGACTCGTCTACATTCCTCGCCTTCGATCCTTTCCACCTAGTCTCCTGGGCACAGGCTATGTTAACCCTCCTCTTCTGAAGAACCTTCGCCAGCTCAATGGACTTACCCGTCAGAATGCCTACGTTCCACGACCCGATCCCTAATCTATGAGCATCCGCTACCCTCTTCCCACCCTTGCCTCCGGCCCTACCCACAGAACCGCTCCCAGCCCCCCTGCTCGCCCTGCCCCCACCCCTGCCCCTCGAGGACATGACCTTACTCTACCATCTCCCGCCGCGGCCACTATCCCCAACTGATTATGGAAAACAGTGATGCACCCACGTACTACAGCGGAATACGCAAAAGGATGCAAGCTAGGAATCGACAAAATAAACCACACACAGGGTGCTTAGATAGAAAACGTAAAAGGGTGTACAGAGTAAAAAGGGGAGGTCGGGAGGTACCAACTCCCGATGAAAAAACCTGGAGTATGCTTTGATTCGCCTGATATCAACTACCGCTAGCTCTTGCACACTTCGTCCGGTGATGCTTTGCTCTTTGCGTCCAAATGTCATAAGCTTTCCTTATCCGCCGCGGCTTGTACCTGAAAAACAAAGGCTGCCTAGCTTGGGAAAGGGGAGGGGTTGCCTTAATGGGGTCGCCGGAGAGGGGGGGTTGCCAGAGTTAGGGTTGGTAGGGGTTAGGGGTGAGGGTTGGGTAGTGAAGATAAAGGAGAGAGAGAGAGGAGAGAGACAGAAGAGAGAGAACTTACTTAGGGGTCGCCGGAGAAGGGTCGCCGGAGGGGTGGGGGGGTCGCCGGAGGGAAGGGTCGCCAGGGGTAGGGGGAGAGGGGGGCTGGGAGCTGGGGAGCGGGGGCTTGCTGGAAGTAAACGTTAGAGGAGAGAGAAGAGAGAGAATATTTGCTTCAGACTTTACTCTTGTCGTCGTTTTCCAAAAAAATTCAAACACCCAATTTCCTCTTTTATAGAAAGGAATAATAAAAGAAAATTTTTTATCTATCTTATTGTCAAATCCGTAGGAACAACATCTTATGAAAAAATTCAGTGTTAGGTGAAGGAGATCTACTGTTGATCGTTCCTCGGAGAAAAAGAACTAAAACTAAAACTAGCCCTCCACCCCACTGCCCGTCTGCGACCAACCACCCTCACCGGCGTCAGCCAGCTCATGATACCAACCAAACTAGTAGCGACGCCACACACAGCAGCACTTCGTTACTAGAACTCACCATCTCTACCAGTCGACGACCTCCAGCAGCTGCTACTACGTCGTCTTCTCCCTCCCGTCTCCAGCCGTGACACAGTTCCAGTCACTGTCCGTCGCCCACTCTCTCTGACCAGCAGCGAATATGGCCACCTGAATAGTTCGACCACTGCCACGCTGCTGCTTCTTCTTCGACCACTGTCACGACCAAACGACCACCTAAACCAGCCTCTCCTCATCTCAAAACCTCCAGAAATGACCAGCCAGTGCAACCATGAAACTACTCTTGAGGTTTCCATTCGTGGTATGAGTTTTGTCGAGGTATTCGCTGCCTATTTTTCCAGCGAGCTCGAGCTGTTGAAACTCGATGTTGCTGTAATCATTTGCTTGAAGTCGTGTTGTTGTCTTGTTGTAATTGTTGAATCATTCAAACAGATTATGGCCTCTGCTTTTGGTTTCTCCAATTCCACTACCTTTTGTTATTTAATAACATCAATGGGGTTGCAAGTATTGTGGAGCTTTGCTCTTCCCTGCTTGGATATCATTGCTTTAAGATTGAAGAGAGATCCGCGGAATCATGTCTTTGTGAGCTTGTTCATTGCTGGTGATTGGATACTATGTGTCAAATTTGACTTCATGATAATGAATGAGACTAACGCATTTATTAAACCATATTTATTACTAATAAGTGGTATGACCATTTATTCACAAGATTATCGGGCTATTATCCAATTTGACAACTAAGGTCACGGCCTGGCCGTCCTCACGAGGGCGTCCTCTCTATGTGGTCCCAACCCCTTGGCACCAGCTGGAAGATCTCCTAGCTATAAATACTAAGATAAAGAACCCTAAAAGGGGGCTGCTTCTTCTTCTCCACATCTCCTTCAGAAAGAAGAGAGAATACATCATTGTAAGGCTCTGAACCTCTCCATGGAACGGCAGACCAAACCATAATCATTAAGAAAAGATCTTCATCCTCCTCCCTTTAATCTATAACAGTTGTCTCTTATATTTTTTTCCTTTTATCTTTGAATTTATTACGATCTGCTATGATTGGCCCTCTTTTTATTTTGATTGTTTTATGCTACTAAAGTAAACTAAAACTTTGAGCTAAACAATTTGGTGCCGCCTGTGGGGATTTCATAGCAGAATCACGTAGTTTATCCTTAGACCGAAAAAAAGAAAATGAACAACCCAGGTCGAACGAGCCCAAGCGGCATATCGGATCATAGGAAGTCAAAAACCTCGAGATGAGCTGGCTTCCACATCCCCGTGTCTCCGAGCAAAGGGAAGAAGAAGAAGAAGAAGCAGATCCTGTATCCCTATGGGGAAAATAGGCCTAAGGTACCTCTCCCCCTTACCACACAGGATCCTACCAAAAAGGGGAAAAAACGCAAAAGCATCTCTCGAACCGAGATCTGTAACGGGGTATCCCGCGCGAGCCAGCTGAAAAGACCACAAGCGCAGGTTAGGAAAGATCTGAAACCAGAAACAAATCCCAACCCCCAATACGAAGCGGGCTATGTGGGAAAACAAATGTTCAACTACGGTTGAATGTCAATTTAGGCTATGCGCCTTCAAAATTACAAAGGTTCAACTACGGTTGAATTGGAATTCAGGCTACGTGCCTTCGATTCAGGCTACGTACCTTCAAATATTACAAAGGTTCAACTACGGTTGAATTGGGACTCAGGCTACGTGCCTTAGACTCAGGCTATGCGCCTTCAAATATTACAAAGGTCCAACTATGGTTGAACTGGGACTTAGGTTACGTGCCTTCGACTCAGGCTACGCGCCTTCAAATATTACAAAGGTTCAACTATGGTTGAACTAGAATTCAGGCTACATGCCTTTGATTCAGGCTACGCGCCTTCAAATATTCCAAAGGTTCAAAAGCTACGTGCCATCGACTTAGGCTACGTGCCTTCAAATATTACAAAGGTTCAACTACACTTGAACTGGGACTCAGGCTACGTGCCTTCGACTCAAGCTATGCGCCTTCAAATATTACAAAGGTTGAACTACGGTTGAACTAGGATTCAGGCTACGTGCCTTCGGCTCAGGCTACGCGCCTTCAAATATTACAAAGGTTCAACTACAGTTGAACTGGAATTCAGGCTACGTGCCTTCGATTCAGTCTACACGCCTTCAAATATTACAAAGGTAAACTGGAATTCTGGCTACGTGCCTTCGACTCAGGCTACGTGCCTTCAAATATTACAAAGGTTCAACTACGGTTGAACTGGGACTCAGGCTACATGCCTTCGACTCAGGCTATGCTCCTTCAAACAATACAAAGGTTCAACTACGGTTGAACTGGGACTCAAGCTACGTGCCTTCGACTCTGGCTACCCGCCTTAAGATATTACAAAGGTTCAACTACGGTTGAATGTTAATTCACGATACATGCCTTTGTCTCAGGCTACGCGCCTTCAAAAATTACAAAAGTTCCCAAGCTACGCGCCTTCAAATATCATAAGGGCCCAACTGCGAATTGAACCAGAACTCAAGCTAAGTGCCCCCGCCATTACGTATTACAAAAGAATTCAATTATGAGTTGAACCAAGACTCAGGCTACACTCCTCCGCCACAAAAGCCACAACCTCAACCACGGATGAATCAAAGCCACGGACACACGTCCACGAGGCCATGAGGCGGGTTGTGATCAAGCGAGGAAAAACGCCTCCAAATATCCAACCACGAACGAACTCCGGGTCGGGCCTAGCTCCCTCGCCATTCAAGTAAGTACGACTAACTAGAGACTAAAGTGTTGAACCACGCAAAGTTCGGCCCAAGTCAAACTACAAGGTCGTGCTTTTCATTATCACGACCAGTAGTTTGACTAAGCCCGAACTGGGACTAAGGCTATATGTCGCCACTGCCCAAATGTGGCTACAACCCACTCCCAACAAGTGGAGAAAGGTGACGACCAAAAGCGTCTTTCTATGGCCAAGGCCATTTACACCAACTTTCCTTAAGGCAAGGAATCAGTTCGACAATGGTCGAAATCACCTAACCGGTTGAGACAATTAACATGCTCACCAGAAAAACTCTAAATCAAAGACCTTGCAAATGGGCACACAAAAAATATAAATATAATGTATTCGACACAAAACAAACAGAGAAGAAGAAAACCACATATATTTACAAAATTTACACGGGGTTACCCCCAATTACAGTGGCCCAAGGTCGGCAAAGAAAATAGAGAAAAAGATAACAAAAATTAAGCAAACATTACACATTTCTCCATTTGTTAACTCGGCGCCGCTTGCGCCCCCTTCAGCATTATCAGCACCCTCTGTGCCATCATCGCCCCCGGGCGTAGACGGGTCAAAACCGCAGTCAAGGCGGGCTTCACAAGCCTTTTGGCGTGCCTCCTCATAAGTGGCCTCAGACACGACGCCGGCTTCCCACAACCGCCTATACACATCAAGCTGGGCCTCGGCATATGTCCAAAGCTCACGAGCAGGACTAAAAGAAGAGGCCTGGTTCCTCAGGCGTCGATTCTCGGCCTTGAAGGCCGTGATCCGGTCCGCTGCAGCACGGGCGTCCCTCTCACAGATGGAAATGTGACCCTCCAATGATCGCTCTCAAAAGGCAACGGCAGCCCTCTCCAATCCACGCTCCCTTTCTTAGGCACGGCTGGTCGCCTGCAATGTTTCAGCCCTTGCCAGGGCGTCCTCTGCCTGCTTTCTTGAACTGGCGGCCTCAGTCTCCAGGGAAGCCACTTGCCTAGGATAAGCCTCAGCTGCCTCTGCTACCGCAGCCAGATTTTGACGCTCCCTCTTAGCAGCCGCCCTTCTCTCAGCATCCACCCCTTTGTTTGCTTGGCAGAGCTGCCCCTCAAGGGAAGTTACCCTGCTGAGGGTCTGATGCATATGAAGCTCCCTCCACGCCAGCTCTTCTACCAGCTCCCGGTTCCGCGGGTCGGTCCTTGTGCATTCATGCAAGCCACGACACAGGTCATGGTAGCGGCGGTACTTCTCTGATAGCCGCATAAAAACTGCCGAGCGGACGTTAGCCCACCTGCTGCTCTCCACCTCCAGAAAAAATATCTACAACAAACGGAGCGACAGTTGATACGAGAAGACATGCTAAGAAAGAAAGCAAACCAAAGTTTTATACATACCTTTATACTTAGGGCGTCCACCTCGCCCATCAACCTGACGTCCGTGATGCCCCTCGGGGACGTGCTCTCCGCTTCCGATCACAGGACCTCGAACAATGTCACCAGGTTCTCCTCCTTGAGCAGTAGGTTCAGGTCGTTAGGAATCTCCAAATAACGGTAATACCCCTCGTCCTGCACCGCTGGGCGGGTATAACCCTCCTAAAGAAATGGTCGTCCTTGTAATCCATATCAGACTCCGAATCGTCCCCCTCTCCTAAGACGCCCCTTCCTTCTGCGCCTTGGAAGTTGAGGCCTCTGCCGCCCGAGAGGTCGAAGCTCCTGCATTCACCGCAATGTCGGCGCCTGCAATCTCTACCAAAATAGTTGCCGAGGAACTACCTTCCCTCTCAGCAACAGGAACAGAAACTCGAATCGCTGAAGCGATTGTGACACCTTGTCTTGAGCCAACTGGGGCAACCCCCACTTAGTGCTCGCCCTTTGGGGCAAGGTCCGCTGTGACCCTTCTCCTCCGCCGATGGCGAAGAGTCTAAACTAATCACCACCGGAAGATCCAGGGTGAACGCCACGCTACGCCGAACTAGCATCCTCCCATATTCATTCGGTGATCACTACGCCCTGGAGCGCATGACCCCTAGAGACTCCTCAACTCGGGGCACGGGCCGTACCGGAGAGTGTGTAGCCGAAGACTCCACTGAAGTCGCCCTCGGAACCGGACGAGGCATCGGCATTGTGATCATTCGAGCAGCCGCTCCCGGCCTGCAGAAAGCAAGCTGAGGAGCCTCCTGCGCCGTGGTTGTTTTGACCAGCCAAAGAAGAAAGGTTAGGCCAGAGAAACTAAGGACTACGAAGAAAGAACAATAAACAGCGAATCAGATCCTTACCAGCAGCCGGCCTACGGCCATGGACCTCCCAGAAAGATGACCACATGCGAATCCCCGTTGTAACAGGGAGGACAACCTCGACCCACTCACGGATGCTATAAAATGGCACCGGTGGCGCACCTACTGCTACAGTACAAATAGAATATCAGTACGAACGTAAAGCAAAACATTTAACCAATGGAAATCAAGGCCAGTGCAAAAGAAACTTACGTGTATGGTTCCACTCCTCTGGGAAGTAAGTAGCGCAGGCCACCAGGTGCCCAGTCCTGATGTAGAAGAAATGCTCGTATGGATGGGTAGCGACCTCATCATCGAGCTCTGCGGTTAAGCCGTCAATCATGGTGCCGCGTACCCTCTGAGGGGCGTACAGCTTTAACACATGCCTAAGTGTAATTTCCCTCCACGACAACTCCGCATACTTGATCAGCATCGCCGATAATTTGTAACAAGAAGGGACGAGCTGACCAAGGCACACCCTGTAGTAGCGACAAAAGTCCACCACTACCATGGGGAGAGGAAGCCTAAATCCCAGCTTGAAAGGGTAGGCATAAAAGACGCAGTAACCTCGATGGTCGACGTGCACCCTGTCGCCCCTGGCTAGGATAATGTCAGCGAAGCGAGGAATATCACATTGCTCCTTCAGTTGAGCAATGCCAACTTCTCGCATCAGTGGGGCCTCATCCACTTGATGTTCTCCCTCAGGGTCCGTAAAATCGATTGTCGGACCACCAGGCAGGGTAAGAATGTTAGTCACCAATGGGAACCGATCAACATTCGATGAATCGGTGGTTCCCACCACTGTAGATGGGCCCTCAGCCGCCGCAACGGCCACCGGAGCCATATCAGAACGGTAACTGCTCGCCATTATCAGTATAACGAGAGAAAGATGGCATAATTCACCGGAAAAACAAGAGAATACGAAGTTCCGATGAAAATGACGGAAAATGAATTAACAAGGAGTGAAAGACTAGATAATCTGGAAACAAGAAGGGCTATCTCTCTCAAAATTCCACTTAGACAAATATCGAAAAAGTGAGAACTGAACGAACCATCCCTTATTTATAGACGAAGCATAAATGACCTTCACAAATCCCAAAGGTCACCATTAACTACTTGACCAACTGCAAAACGGTTCAGGCCTACAGTAACGGCCACCATTATGACAGATGCCTCTGAACGGTCATTTAACCGTCAATCGGCATGTCCCCCTAGAAGCGGTTGTGACGACCTCAAGATACAGTGGGCACGCCCCATGCATTATCATGCATATGATATCCCCCTTATACGTGGTAGGCGTGATCGTATTCCCTCCAGGCACGCGTGGATGGCCACGACCATGTCTAAAATAAAAATGATTACGGCCATCTCCACAGTAAAAATGGCTACAGCCTCCAAAGTAAAAATGGTTATGGCCATCTCCATAATAAAAATGGCTATAGCCATCTCCAAAGTGAAAATGGCTACGGCCATCTCTAAAATAAAAATAGCTACAGTCATCTATGAAGCGAAAGTGGCTACGGTCATCTCCAAAGAACAAAAGGCTACGGCCACCTCTAAAAAAATGAATGGTTACGGCCATCTCCGAAGAATAGAGGGCTACGTTTGTGCCTAACGCATAAATGGCTACGGTTATCAACAGAATCCGCTCATCGAGCTCGGTCCGGGCACGACCTCAATAAGCGGAGGGACTATTTGTATGGGTCAAATTTTGACTTCATGATAATGAATGAGACCAACGCATTTATTAAAGCCTATTTATGACTAATAAGTGCTATGGCCATTTATTCACAAGATTACCGGGTAATTATCCAATTTGACAACTAAGGTCACGGCCAGGCCGTCCTCACGAGCGTGTCCCCTCTATGTGGTCCCAACCCCTTGGCACCAGCTGACAGATCTCCTAGCTATAAATATTAAGAGAAAGAACCCTAAAAGGGGGGCTGCTTCTTCTTCTTCTTCACATCTCCTTCGAAAATAAGAGAGAATACATCATTGTAAGGCTCTGAACCTCTCTATGGAGAGGCATACCAAACCATCATTATTAATAAAAGATCTTCATCCTCCTCCCTTTAATCTATAGCAGTTGTCTCTTATATTTTATTCCTTTGATCTTTGGATTTATTACGATCTGCTATGATTGGTCCTCTATTTATTTTGATTGTTTTATGCTTCTAAAGTAAACGAAAACTTTGAGCTAAACAAATACGATTGAATTGGAGCCAATTTAAAAGGAAAAGCGATGCCTAAGAGTTAAGTTGGCCTTAAACCTTCGAGGTAAGTGTTAGATCTATCATAGATTAAGGGAATAGGAGTTGAGTTTATGTGCTAATTGTTATGTGTGGAGTCCGAAGTATAGGCATGGTGACGAATATCTATACGTTGGAGGTTGATCATGACCGTGACATATCAGAAGGGTCGGGATGCAGGCCGCATCACTAATAAAATATAGCGTGATTTCTGTTATTGGCCATAGTTGCCGGTGACATATCGGAAGGGTCGGGTTGCACGCCGCATCATTAACAGATAATGATTGTTGATATTAGCCATAGTTTTCGGTGACATATTGTGTACCACTTTGATAAATAAATGAAAGATTTATATTATAAATGGGGGCAAGTGCTTGCATTCCTGCAACAAGATGATTCGGACTTAAAAAGTGAATTAAAATCTATTATTCTATTTTTGCCATTACATTTTTGTTGTTATCCTAGAGTATGTTTCCTTTCCTAAATATTAAATGCTTCTTTCTGTCCTTTTTGTTATATATATATATATATATATATATATATATATATATATATATATATATATATATATATATATATATATATATATATATATATATATATATATATATATATATATATTCTGAACTGTACAGGTTTATGTGAGTGTCTGGTCCTAGCCTTGTCACTACTTCGCCGGGATAGGCCAAGCACTTACCAGCACATGGGGTCGGTTGTGCTGATTCTACACTCTGCGCTCTTTATGCGCAGATACATGTTTGGGACAGCAGCAGCGGTAGTGCGGGTGTATCTTTTGATCATCGAGACACCGGGGTAGCCTTGTAGGCGTCCGCAGGACCCGGCGTCTCCTCTATCTTAATTTTCAGTCTGTTATCTCATATATTCGTGATAAATAGTATTTATTTCTTTCAGACGGTTATGTGTATTATTCTTAAAAGTTCGTGAGTATTGTGACACCAGTTCTTGGGTTGTGTTTTATGTTGGGATTCCAGTATCGTACCTAGTAAAAATTGCTAAGTCTTCCGCTAAATCTATTTATTTTCAAAGAAATTTTAACATTGTTGATAATAGTTTTAATAAGTATTGTTAAGAATTGAAATATATGTAAGAGTTGGCTTGCCTAGCTCCTATTAGAAGGCTCCATCACGACCCCCGATGATGGGTAAATTGTTGATGGACGAGGCATTCATTAGGAGAAGATGACAGACATATTTCCATAAACTGTTGAATGAGAAAGGGGATAGATGCATTGTGCTGGGTGAGTTGGAGCACTCTGAGAGGGTGTGATTTTAGGTATTGTAGAAGGATTACGGTAGAGGAGGTGGAAGGAGCGATGCGTATGATGTGCAGGGGCAGAGCAGCGGGCCAGACGAAATCCCTGTAGAATTCTAGAAGAGAACGGGGGGGGGGGGGGGTTTGGAGTGGCTCACTAGGCTGTTTAATATTATTCTTAAGGCAAATAAGATGCCTGAAGAATGGAGGTGGAGTACAATGGTTTTGCTTTACAAGAACAAGGGTGATATCCAAAATTGCAACAATTATAGAGGTTTCAAGTTATTGAGTCACACTACAAATGTTTGGGAGAGAGTGGTAAAGGCCAGGGTGAGGAGGTGCGTGTGTATATTAGAAAATCAGTATGGACTTATGCCGGGGGCCTTCGACTATGAAAGTTATTCATCTGGTAAGGAGATTAGTAGAGCAGTACACAGAAATGAAGAAGGATATACATATGGTGTTTATTGACCTTGAGACGGCATACGATAAAAGTTTCGAGGGAGTTCATGTGGAGGTGTTTAGAGGTTAGCGGCATTCCGGTATCTTATATTAGGGTGATTAAAGATATGTATGATGATGCTAAGACTCGGGTGAGGACTGTAGGTGGTGACTCGGACCATTTCCCTGTGGTTATGGGGTTGCACCAGAGATCGACTCTAAGCCCATTTTTGTTTGCCTTGGCGACGGATGTACTGTCACGTCACATCCAAGAGGAGGTGTCTTGGTGCATGCTTTTTGCTGATGATATAGTGTTGATACACAAGAAGCGTAGCGGAGTAATGCGAGGTTGGAGGTTTGAAGACAGACATTGGAGTCTAAAGGTTTCAAACTGAGTAGAACCAAGACGGAATACTTGGAGTGCAAATTCAGTGAGACCAATGATGCAGATGTAGAGGTTAAGCTTGATGCTCAAGTTATCCCCAAGAGAGCGAGTTTTAAGTATCTCGGGTCTATTATCCAGGGTAACGGAGAGATTGATGAAGATGTCACATATCGCATCGAAGCGGGGTGGATGAAGTGAAGGCTCGCTTTGGGTTTTCTATATGATTAAAAATGTTCCGTTAAGACTTAAGGGTAAGTTTTATCGAGTGGTGATCTGACCCACTATGCTGTATGGAGTTGAGTGTTGTCCAGTCATGAACTCCCACGTGTAGAAGAGTAGCAGAGATGAGGATATTGAGATGGATGTTTGGGTGTACCAGGCAAGATAAAATTAGTAATGAAGCTAGACGGGACATAGTGGTAGTAGCCTCTGCGGAGGACAAGATGCGGGAGTGACGACTGAGATGGTTTGGATATGTTAGGAGAAGAAGCATTGCTGCCTTTGTTAGGAGGTGTGAGAGGTTGTCCATGGATAATTTGAGGAGGGGCTAAGGTAGGCCTAAGAGGTACTAGGGAGAAGTGATTAGGCAGAACATGGTGCTTCTTCGGCTCGAGGGTGTGGAGGTCAAGGATTCATGTAGAAGGTTAGTAGGTAGTTTATATTGTTCACCGATAGGCTTGGTAGCATGCATTTCCCTTCATATACTTAGATTTTAGGGAAATTACCAGCTATGTCCATTTAGAAGTAGCTCATTACAAAAACTGGCCAATTAATAAAATATTACTAATATTAGCCAAAATGGCCAATAAGCTATTTGTAGCAAAAAAATATCAAATTTTTACTTTCTTTTGAGTAGGTGCTATTAGAATAGATTGGGTATATCTTAAAGAGCTTGAATCTCAGTTTTGGGATGATTTGGTGAAGTTTTGAGGTGGTTTGAATTAAAAATTCGAAGAAAAAACTGAATATGAAAAAAAATGATACGTGTATCACACTGTGTATCACATATGTATCATATTTGCATCGATTATGTATCACTTGTATATCCATGTATATCTGTGTATGAGATACATGCGTGATACATACATCACAGAAGAATTTTTTGACATAGATTTAATTATGGATTTTGATAGAAAACCAGTCCAAATCACCTCCAATCTTCCTCAAATTTTGTATATTGACTTGTCTATTGACTTGTCTGTATGTTTTCAATGAATTTCGACTATACCCATTAAAAACATTTCTTGTTTGTTTTGATTTTTGAAATATTGGCTAGAGGTTGATAAATTGAAACTTATATGTGACATTTCTGTAAGTTTTACGATATGTGGTTTTGTTCGCCTCAGGTATTATATTCTGTGTTGCTATTATTGGATACTGTTTTTCTTCCTTGCTCTTCTTCTTCTTGCCCTTCGTGAGCCGAGGGTCTATTGGAAACAGCCTCTCTACCTGCCTTAGGTAGGGTTAAGGTCTACGTACAGACTACTCTCCCTAGACCTCAGATGTTGGGATCAAACTTGGTTTTTTGTTGTTTTTATTATTGTACATTTCCGATGGTGCTGATACTATTTACATTATTAATCCAAGAACCAGAGAATATGCCATGCTTCCAGAGACTGAAGGGGTAAGAGGTACCCAAATATAGTTAACTATGGCTTTAGTTTCGATCATGTTAGATTTGAGTAGAGGTGGCAAAATGGTTAAAAGAAAATAGTTATCGACCCATGTTATCCATCAAAAAATGGATTGGATAATGAACTATTTAAAAACGAGTCAAATATGGGTAAGAACTGCTTGGCTAAAAAGTTATTTGAACACTTAACTAGCTTTAAAACAATCAAAAAATGATATGGATCAATAGGAATCAAAGGTAATGTGATCTAGAGAATGTTAGATGATAAAAATTGGAGATTAAAATATATAGATCGAGATGTAAGAGCAGTAAGATGTATAACATGTTTTTTGCACAAGAGAGAGAGAGAGAGAGAGTTGTATATTTTCAGTAAGGAAATACACGTAAGTCTTTACAAAGGGAGAAGGTCCCCCTTATATATTAAGGGACCTTCCTCGAAATAGTATAGTAAAAGTACAAGAGTTGGTGGCCTCGATATACGATTGTCAGAGCTTGATATGACATTTCAGTAAGTCACATCGCTTGGTCCGTTTATTGACTGGGACCGGCCTTACTTAGTCGACCATTATAAGGCTGGCTTCTTTAGTGAGGCAGTATGTGGATAATATGTGGACGTGGGGAGCCAAATTTGCCCAATACAGATAGTCCCTCGATTTATTGGGGACACAGTTGAAAGGCTTCTCCAATTGACGGACATGCGTGCTTGACGCCTATGGAAGTTTGGTCGTTCCTGTTGATACCTCTGTGAGAGACGCGTTCGTGTGTGAAAAGGTCATGCCGTTGACATGTTACCTCCTATTTGGAATTTCTTTTTGAAGTGACATCATCGATCACATGTGTGATCATTACTTCTGCTCCTGAGGTGGTTCAGGTTATAAGTGACGTTTGGGTTTCCTGCGCCGATTTTTTGAATCATGCCCTTTCGATTTCCGTGTACCTTTTCTTATAAATAGGTGGAGAGTTAGACTAGGTTCATCTTTCGATCCTTTCCGGAGAGTATTTCCTCACTCTTTTCCCTATCTTTTTCTGGTGTTTGCTATTTTTTTGATCTCTGAAGTTCTCATTCTCAAGAGTCAAACTTGCGACCCGTAATACCTTTTTCTTACATCAATCACAATGGCTAAACGTAGGCGTGATGATAACAGGCCTGGGGGCATTGATTCTACCAGTGTTTCGTCATCCTCGGACGGCGAGGAGGCCGAAGAAGTTTTTGTTCCTCTATCAACGGCCAACCTGCTCCCACGCGATATGAGCAAAAGGAACGACATCCTAAATAAGCGTAAATTCCTCCCTTGGGAGCATAGTGAGATGACACTGTCCCACTTGGCCTCTCTCAGGGAGACGTATGATATTACCGATCACGTTGACATGGTTCCCGCGGGGCTAGATTACGCAAACGTGCCTAGTACCAGGTGATGTGCCTTCTACGAATATTCCTTCCGAATTGGATACACCCTTCCAATTTACCCTTTAGCGGAGGAGTTGTGTCGCTGGTTTGGAGCGTGTCCGGACTAGCTTACCCTGTATGCCTTGAAGGTGTGCGGGTAGTATCTGTTTACCCGACAAAGGCCGGAAAAAAGGTGACCGTTCACCACCTTTTGCAAATGTTCAATGTGGTTTTCATGAGAGGTTCTATGCTCCAGTTGAGGAGTAGGGGAAAGAAAATCTTCGTGGCGCAGGTGGACGACAAGGCCAACCGTAAATTTTGGATGAGATTTTTCTACGTCCGTACCGAACACCTTGTGTCCAACCCTGATGGATTTCCAGAAGTGTGGAATGACGCACGTAAGTATCGCTGTGCGTGATATTTACTATTTTGAACTTACTTTGCTGGTTTTCACTGTCGAAAGTTTTCCTCTATTTTCATGCAGTGGCTGCTTGCCCTCCTCGTAGTGTTGTCAACATTAGGTCGTGGGTGCAGGCGCTGATGCCGTTTGCAGAGAAAAGTTGTTCTTGGACTGAATTCCCTAGGCTCCACGGCTCGGGTGGTTACGACTTTACCTAATCTTTGTTATGGTTTGGGGGCCCATATAATTTTATTACCCGTCTCACATGTGTATTAGTAGGTCGGAGCGCCTATAAGAAGGCGAGGAAGAAGAAGTAGCAGAAGAAGAAAAAGACTGCGGCCGGTCCTTCTAGGACGGTACCCCATCCTGAGGCGGATCTGGTCTTCGTTGGCACGTCCATGGGCAGTGCTTTTCCCCCTTTAAGATAGGAGGGTACATTAGAAGCGGCCCCAGAGATAGCAGCTGAGGCCGTGATGGGGGTTGTACATGAGACGGCGCCCACGGAGGTGCCGGCGATAGTCCCTGAGATTGCCTCCGTAAGGACGCCTTCTAACGTGCCGACCCCCTTTGAGCCCGCTACGCACCTTGCAGATGGGGACCGTGAAGAGGAGGAGACGTTGTAGAGAAGGCAACGTCGGATCCTCACTGGCGAAGCCATGGCCACCTAGTCGGGAAAGGCTAGGCCATCTTGCCATGTATCAAGGCTGACCTTTATGGCAGAGGCTATTTGCTCAGGAAGAGTTGATCTTAGGAGGGAGGCTGCGGCGAGGAGAAACGAAGACATAGATGTGGCGGGCTCGGGGGCAGCCACGAAGGGCGCAAACAGAGGAAGTATGTCCTTGGACCAGGTGGAGATGATGGCCGGCCAATCTTCTCGTACTATAATGATCCCAAGTCACTATAATTTTCTGGAGAACTGCGAGGAGGAGGCCTCCATCATGATGCTCTTGTGTGCCGGTGCCGAGCGCGCGACCCTGGCGGAGCTTTGTGATAAAGCCTTAGCCCAAAGGGTGGCAGGCGGGGCCCTACAGGTATGCCTCTGCCTTGCTTGATGACCTTTCTTTATGTAGGGTTATGATTTTCCCGTGCTTACTTGGTCTCTTTTCTAGACTTTTGTCTTGGGGTGGAGAGGGATCGGCGGCGGAAAGAGAAGATGGACAAATACAACTGGCTAGCGCAAAAGTACAATAAGGCGCGCAAGGCGCATCGAACCCTGGCTGACATGTACAAGCAGGACCCCAACTTTAGAGTGGTTCGTGAGGGCCTAGTGGAGTCCGAGGCGCAATTGAAAAAAAGAGTGGCCGAGCTGGAAAAGGTGGATGAACAGCTCATGGCCGCTGTTGCTCGGGACGCGGAGATGGAGGTCTTTATCCAGGCCAAGGATGAGGAGCTGCAACTCGATTGTGTTATGGCGGAGGAGGCAACAACATTGTGCACCTGGGTGGCGGCTCCAACGGAGGAACTCGAAGCCACGAAGGCCGAGGTTGAAAAGCTTAAGCTAGCTCTCGCGCAAGCCGATACGTCTCGTGAGGCGCACGAGATGTGGGTGTATGCGGAGGCTAGGCAGGTCGTGCTTGAGGAATTCCTGGCGGCCGGTCGAGCGTCTAAAGCGAAGGTTGAGAACCAGCGCCAACTAGTTAGAGTCGCTCGTGAGGCGGTGGGCTACGGTCCTCAATCACCGGCGCGGGAGGGGGCAACTCAGCAGATATCAATCGCTTGGAGTCCAGATCTTGGATTTCCTGGGCGTAACCTCCCGGAAATGAGGACGGCCCCTCGAGGGACAGGCCGTGCTAGATAAGTAGTGGTTTCTCAGGGTCTTTGTAAATATACTTGTTCATACTGATTTTTGTATCAGGGGTGTTTGTTCCCCTATGTGAAAACATATAATTTTGTTGTAAGTAATCTTTTCTACCTTTTGGCATGTCATCGTACTTTTCTTTACCGTAGCTGCTTGGAATATGTCGGCCATAGCTGTGTAAAGTTAGCATGATGGCTTTAGCCATATTAAATAGGCGGTCGTAGCCTTGTGAATACGATGGCTCTAGCCATATACAGATAAAGGCCGTCGCTCGATGAAAATGATGGCCATAGCCATATAAAATAAAGGCTATAGCCTGATGGCCTTAGCCATATAAAACGATGGCCATAGCAATGTGAAATAAAGGCCGTAGCCTGATAGCCTTAGCCATATAAAATGATGGCCATAGCCATGTATAATAAAGGTCGTAGCCTGATGGCCTTAGCAATATGAAATGATGGCGGTAGCCATGTGAATTAAAGGTCGTAGCCTGATGGCCTTAGCCATATAAAATGATGGCAATAGCCATGTGAAATAAAGGCCGTAGACTGATGGCCTTAGCCATATAAAACGATGGCCATAGCCATGTAAAAAAAAGGCCGTAGCCTGATGGCCTTAGCCATATAAAACGATGGCCATAGCCATGTAAAATAAAGGCCGTCGCCTGATAGCCTTAGCCATATGAAACGATGGCCATAGCCATGCGAAATAAAGGCTGTAGCCTGATGGCCTTAGCCATATAAAACAATGGCCATAGCCATATGAAATAAAGGTCGTAGCCTGATGGCCTTAGCCATGTAATACGATGGTCATAGCCATATGAAATAAAGGTCGTAGCCTGATGGCCTTAGCCATATAGAACGATGGCCATAGCCATGTAAAATAAAGGTCGTAGCCTGATGGCCTTAGCCATACAAAATGATGGCCATAAACTTTTAAAATAAAGGCCGTAGCCTGATGTCCTTAGCCATATAAAACAATGTCCATAGCCATCTAAAATAAAGGTCGTAGCCTGATGGCCTTAGCCATATGAAACGATGGCCATAGCCATGTGAAATAAGTTCATAGCCTGATGTCCTTAGCCATATAAAACGATGGCCATAGCCATATGAAATAAAGGCTTTATCCTAATGGCCTTAGCCATATAAAACGATGGCCATAGCCATGTAAATAAAGGTCGTAGCCTGATGGCCTTAGCCATATAGAAGGATGGACATAGCCATGTAAAATTAAGGTTGTAGCGTGATGGCCTTAGCCATATAGAATGATGGCCATAGCCATGTAATATAAAGGCCGTAGTCTGATGTACTTAGCCATATAAAACGATGGCCATAGCCATGTGAAATAAAGGCCGTAGCCTGATGGCCTTAGCCATATAAAACGATGGCCATAGCCATATAAAACGATGGCCACAGCCATGTGAAATGAAGGCCATAGCTTTTTCATTCATTTGGAGATGCCTTTTCATGCATTTGGAGATGGCCGTAGATTTTTCATTCATTTGGAGATGGCCGTAGCCTTTTTATTCATATGGAGATGGCCGTAGCCTTTTCATTCATTTAGAGATGGTCATAGCCGTTTCATTCATTTGGAGATGGCCATGGCATTTTCATTCATTTGGAGATGGCCGTAGCCTTTTCATTCGTTTGGAGATTGTCATAGACTTTCTATACATTTGGAGGTGGTCGTAGCTTGTCTATGCACTTTGAGGTGGCCGTAGCCTTTCTATACACTTGGAGATAACACTCGTCCGGTCCCTGTATCATGTCGGGCTTGGAGTGTACATGGAGAGGCGGACATGATGCACTTGCGCTACAAACATCTTTAGGTGACCCCTTCGCCGCCTCGTTAAAACCTTCCCGAGAAAACCCAATTGGGACAAAACTCGGGTAAGGGAAAAAGAGTAAGACTCAGGTGTCACCGTTTTGGAAGTCGAAACTTTTGAGGAGAACGACATTCCAGTTGTTTTAGAGTGTCTTTCCTTCCATTGTCTCTAGATGGAATGCTCCTTTCCCGGCCGCCGTTGTGATTGTGTAGGGTCCATGCCAGTTTGTGCCCAATTTTCCTTCACTCGGGTCTTTTGAGGCCAGAGTCTTGGCTTTGAGGACGTAATCCCCTACTTTGAGCGGCCTTATTTTTTCTCTTTTGTTGTAGTATCTTTCGACTTGTTGTTTTTTAGCTACCATTCTGACGTGGGCCATTTCTCTTCTTTCTTCGGCTTCATCAAGATCTTGGAGCCTGCCGATGTTGTTTTCCAATCCGCTGGTGTGTGAGTACCTTAAGCTGGGTTCGCCCACTTCGACAGGTATGACCGTGTCGGTTCCATATACCAGTGAGTATGGGGTTTCTTTGGTGCTGGATTTGGGCGTGGTTCTGTGTGCCCACAAGACTTCGGGTAGTAGTTCGGGCCATAGTCCCTTGGAATCTTCGAGCATATTTTTGAGTATGTTCAAGATTGTTTTGTTGGAGGACTCCGCTTGACCGTTGGCGGCAAGGTGGTATGGCTTGGATAGTATTCTTTTGATGCGCCATTTTTTGAAGAACGCGATCATTTTCTGACTGATAAATTGGTGCCTATTATCGCAGCTGATTTCTTTAGGGATGCCAAAACGACATATGATGTTCTTCCAAATAAAGGTGATGACTTCCTGCTCGCGTATTTGAGCGTACGCACCTGCTTCCACCCACTTTAGAAAAATAGTCAGTTAAAACAAGTAAAAATCGTACCTTTCCTCTTCCTAGGGATAGCAGGCCTACTATGTCCATCCCCTACTTGATGAACGGCTAGGGGGATGTGACGGAATGGAGGGGTTCTCCTGGTTTGTGTATCATTAGGCCAAACTTTTGGCACTGCTCGCATCGGTGGACGTATTCTGCTTCCTCTTTCTTCATGGTGGGCCAATAGTAGCCGGCGCGTATGATGCACCTGACGAGGACACGGTTGCCATTGTGGGTACCGCAATGGCCTTCGTGTACTTCTTCGAGTACATGTCTTACTTGTTGCGGTCCTAAGCACTTGGCTAGGGGGCCGCCAAACGTCCTCTTGTAAAGGTCGCCATTGACCATGCAGTATCGGGCGGCCTGTATGTGGAGCTTTTTTGCTTCTTTTTTATCAAGGGGGAGTGTCCCGTCCTTCAAGTAAGATACGAACTGGTTGCGCCAGTCCCAAGTTAGGTTTAAGGAAAGTACCTTGGTGTGATCGATAGCTGAGTGGAGGACCGTGACCACACTCTCTTTGTTGACGCTTTTGGTGGCGGCAGCCAACTACGCCAGGCCGTACTCTTCGATATTCCGTACTCTGGGAATTTGTTCAAAACGACATTCGTCGAATGTAGTCATCAGCCTACGAATTTATGACTGGTATTTTTGTAGCCTTGGTTCCTTGATTAGATAAGTCCTAGTGATCTGGTTTACCACAAGCTGGGAGTTTCAATGGAGGAGAATTCGGCAAGCTCTATACTTGATGGCAAGCTTCAGGCCTGCAATTACGGTCTCGTACTCGGCGTCATTGTTAGTCATTTCGGGGTATTGTATGGACTTGCGAATTGTTTCGCCCGTGGGGACTTCTTGAACGAGTCCCAGTCCGACCCTGATACATTGGCGGCGCCATCCGTATAAAGGACCCATAGGTCATTTTCGGAGGATGGGCGTTGTGCCTCAAGTTTCGCATTTGGCAGGACTTCCACGTTGAAGTCGGCGATGAAGTCAGCTAAGACTTGTGACTTGATGGCGGTTCTTGGGAGGTATGTAATATCATGCTCACTGAGCTCGACGGCCTATCTGGCGAGTCGCCTCGAGAGTTCGAGTTTGTGTAGGACGCTCCTTAGAGGGAAGGTCGTCACCACCCGTATGGGATGGCACTGGAAATATGGTCGTAGCTTTCGTGAAGCTACTACAAGTACCAAGGATAATCTTTCGAGGTGGGGATACCGGGTTTCGGCATCCACTAATGTTTCGCTGATATAGTAAATAGGAGATTACGTACCTTTGTTTTCGCGGACTAGAACGGTGCTAACTTCGACCTCTGACACGGACAAATATACCAGCAATGGTTCTCCGGGGTTGGCCTTAACCAGTAGGGCGGTGATGATAAGTAAGATTTTTAGTTCCTCAGGGCTTCTACGCATTCTCCGTTCCATTGCAGTCCCTGGTCTTTTTTCAGTACACCAAAGAACTTATGGCATCTATCGGAAGAGCGTGAGATGAACCGGGAGAGGGCGGCTATTCGGCCCATTAATTTTTGCACCTGCTTCTTGCTACTTAGCATTTCGGGGATGGCCTCTATGGTTTGATCTGGTCAGGGTTGACTTCGATGCCTCTTTGTGATACTAGAAATCCCAGGAAGTTTCCCAACGCTACTCCAAAATCGCACTTCTCAGGGTTCAGTTTCATGTCGTACTTCCTTAGTATTTCGAAGGCCTCTTTCAGGTGGGTGAGGTGATCCTCCTTTTTCGATGATTTGACCAACATGTCGTCGATGTAGACCTCCATTGTTTTAATGAGTTGTTCTTTGGACATTGTCTTCACTAGTCTCTGGTAAGTATCCCATACGTTCTTGATCCCGAAGGGCATTACTTCATAGCAATACGTCCCCTGATGGGTGATAAAAGTTGTCTTCTCTAGATATTCTTCGGCCATCATGATTTTATTGTAGCCGAAATACACATCAAGGAAGCTTAGCAGCTTATGGGCTGCTGTTGCGTCTATCAGCTGGTCGATATGGGGCAGCGCGAAAGAGTCTTTCGGGCATGCTTTATTTAGATCACTGAAATCTACGCACATCCGCCACTTCCCGTTCTTCTTTTTGACCATCAACTTCGTTGATGACCCATTCCGGGTACTTGTATTCCCTGATAAAGCCATTGGCTATCAATTTGTCCACTTCTTCGCTCATTGCTTCGTTAATGGCGGCGTTGAATTTTCTTCTCATTTGCCACACGGGCGGGTGCAATGGGTTGATTTTGAGTTTGTGAGAGGCGATTTCTCGTGGAATTCCCGGCATATCTGCATGAGAAAAAGCGAACAGATCCACATGGTTAGATAGAAATTCACGGTACTAACATAGATTTTATAGGTTATGGCGTATGTATGCTTTATTTGCGGGGTCGCTGCTATTTATGTGAACGGGGTCGAGCTCTTCGACCGTGGCTTTGCTAGCCTCGACCTCCTCAGGATCTTCGATGGCGTTCTCTATCGGACGGACCTTAGTCCCCGACATGGCTGATTCCTATGCTTCTGCACTTGCTCCTTGGAGCTGTTTGGTATGTGTGTAATCCTGGGCAATCTTATGGAATCCTTGGGCGGTGCGGGGCTCTCCCCGTATGCAGTGCACTCCCCATGGGGTTGGGAATTTGATTACTTGGTAGAAGCTTGATGGCACTGCTCTCACGGCGTGTATCCATGGGCATCCGATAATGGTATTGTATGCTGTTTCTTGGTTCATCATGTGAAAGGTGGTTTCCATCGTGACTCAACCTGCAAGGATGGGCAGCGTTACCTCGCCTGAGGTTCTTTCCACTGCATTATTAAAACCTGTTAGTGTTATGTAGTGCGGGATTATTTTATCCTTGATTCCCATGAGTGCAAGGACTCTTAGATGAATGATACATGCGCCGCTTCCATCGTCGACCATGATCCTTTTAACATCAGTATCTACTATGCGTAAAGTAATAACTAAGGCATCATAATGAGGGAAACACAAACCGTCGGCATCAGACTTATCGAACGTGATACTATCTTCGAAGTCATCATACCGTTCATGGGTGATAGTTCGCTTCAACTTGTGGGTGGTGGTGAACATGATGTGATTGATCGCCGAATCATTGCAATACCCAATAATCATGCTGATGGTGCGTGTTGGTGAGGGAGGCCTTGGTGGGCTATGGTGTGGTTCCCGCCCTCGTGCGAAGTTGAGCTTTCCTTTGTTGCTGAGCAGCTCTTTCAAGAATCCTTGGTTCAGCATTCAGACTACCTTCTGTCGGAGACTTATGCAGTCCTCCGTTCTGTGCCCTCGTTCTTGGTGGAACTCGCACAAGGTGTTTGACTTTCTGGCGGCGGGGTCGGACTTCATCTTTGCTGGCCATTGTACTTTGTTGCCCAGCTTCTCTAGTGCGTACACTACCTCTGAATGAGACACACAAAAGTTATGTGCAGATAATGGAGGGGGCGTACCTCTGTCTTTCCTTAGCGGAGTAACATGTCATTGCAAGGCATCTGCATGCCTTGGTGGTGGTGGGTGTGAAGACCTGATGTATGGTTGATTTCTTTCCCTGTTGAGGCGTGGGATTTGTTCCCGCATTCCCTCGTTGCGCCTGTCCCTTCGTATTTCTGGGTGTACCATTGTCAACCTTCGGGTCAGGCCGTTAAGGTCTTAGTCATCCCCACGTTCCTCGGCGCAATAGGCGTTGTGTATTTCTTCCCAGGTTGTGGGGATATTTCAGGAGACGGCTGAGCAGCTTCTTGGTCGCCTTTGAGCCATCTCTGCTGAGCCCGTTCTGAAAGGCCCCAACTGACATGCCTTCGTATACGTTCGGCAGGATCATTCTGACTCTGTTGAACTGGCCAGGAACTCCCTGAGTCCTTCTCCCGGTGTTTGACGCACAACGAAAATATCGTTGACCCGTGCTTCCGCCTTCCTTGCCCCCGCATGGGCGGTAGCGAATTTATCGGCCATCTCCTTAAAGGTTGAGATGCTCTTGGCCGGTAGTTGTGAGTACCACGTTAGGGCTCCTCCCGTCAATGTCTCACCGAACTTCTTCATAAATATGGATGGTACATGTTCTTTTGATAAATCGTTTCCTTTTAACGGCTGTAACATAGTGTATCAGGTGGTCCTCGGGGTCGGTGGTCCCGTCATATACTTTCAAGTAGGGGCATCTTGAAGGTTTTTGGGATGTGATATGGCGCGGCTCCCTCCGTGTAGGGTTGTTCTACAAACCTCCCCATGTCTCGCTTCGGCAGCAACTTAGGCGCGCCTGGGATCTTATCCACCCTTTCTTGGTGTTCCTTCATCTGGTCGCGGAGCGATCTGTTCTTGTTCACCATCTCTTCCATCTTTTTGAGGATAGCTGCAAGTGTTCCATCGTTAGCTTGGACATCGACGGGAATGTTGTTTGTTCTTGTGACCTCGAGCTCATCCTCGGTTGCGACATGATATGTTGCTGGGGTGCATCTATCATTTTGAGGTGGTTTCTTGGCTAGACTACTCAGAGTGCTTGTCAGCCACTCTTCTAGTAATCTCTTTATTTCTGGGGGTGCTTCCTTAGTGGCAAATGTTGAAGCTTCTCTTTCTCGTGGCACCACCAGGTCTTTTGCTGAGGAGGGTAAGGCTTCCACCCCTATCAAAGTACTGGGTTGTGTGTAGGGCATCTCCTTCGGCAATCGCGTTGAGAGTACCCATGAGGTATGTTCTAACCTCCAAGATCGCCTTCATTCTCGCATTATTTTCAGCCATTCTAGGTTGTAGAGGATGGCTTTTCGAAGGATCTCTAGAAACAAACTAGAGCTTTGATTCTCGAAGTCCCACAGACGGCGCCAAATTTTTTGGCTAAAAAGTTATTCGAACACTTCACTAGCTTTAAAGCAATTAAAAAATGATATGGATCAATCGAAATCAAAGGTAATGTGATCTAGAGAATGTTAGATGATAAAAATCGGAGATTATAATATATAGATCAAGATGTAAGAGGAGTAAGATGTATAACAGGTTTTTGCACAAGAGAGAGAGAGAGAGAGTTGTATATTTTCAGTAAGGAAAGACACGTAAGTCTTTACAAAGGGAGAAGGTCCCATTTATATACTAAGGGACCTTCCTCGAAATAATACAATAAAAGTACAAGAGTTGGTGGCCTCGATATACGAATTTCAGAGCTTGATATGACATTTCAGTGAGTCACATTGCTTAGTCCGTTTATTGACTGTGACCGACCTTACTTAAGTCGACCATGATAAGGTCGGCTTCTTAGTGAGTCCGTATGTGGATAATATGTGGACGTGGGGAACCAAATTTGCCCAATACAAGAACCATATTATCCACTTAGAAAATGGATAACTGAAGGATTTAGTTTTTATATTTGTAAAGCCTCAAATTGGATGTTTCTCAAGTTTGGGAGACTGGGAATTCTCCCAAAAGTGATCATATTCAAGAAATCATGGATAATATGGTTACCCATATTATCCGCCGGTTAACCCATTTTTTTATCCATATTAAATATAGGTTGGATCGGATAATTTATCTATTTTTCATTACCCATTTCCGATCCGAACCATATCCGACCTGACTTGACCCGCCCATTTGCAACTCATAGATTTGAGCTAAAGTGGCTAGATTTTACCGAGAGGAGATTAGTGATGACACTAATGATTCTCATTAATATAAGTCTGAAGGTCAAGTCTACACAATTGGCACGGCGAACTGGACAAGTGCAGGACATGTTATGTTATGTTTTGTGTGCAAGGCATATGGTATGAACCTCTATGGAGAGATTCATTGGTTGGTTTATGATGATAATAGATATGAGTTAATATGTTCCTTAGATTTGGAAAATGAGATGTTTATATCATTCCCTTCAGCTCCGGGTCATAGTGATTAAAATCATCCAAATTTGCGGAGTTTGGGAGTTTTTGGACGTGGTCTATGTGTATGTGATAATACTATGGATGATTATGAGGTATGGGTGATGAAAGAATATGGAGTAACTAGTTCATGAGTTGATGAAAGAATATGGAGTAACTAGTTCATGGGTTAAAAAGATTGTCATAAACATAGTTCCTGAATGCAATGATAGGGTTTGCAATGAAATGATCTATCTGCTGAAAGTTTTGGATGATGGACAAGTGTTGTTCTTGCGGCGTGAAGATTTCGTCAAAATATTATGGTATATCCAGTTTTTGCACTGGTCAATCAAAACTAGTCAGCGTTTTGCCAAGTCAATAAAGAATAGATACTATTTTGCTGCAACAGAGAACGGTCCCGTATAATATACGGGAGTTCTGGTGCATTTGTATACGAACTCCAATATATTATGATGGACCGGTATACTTTGCTAACTCTTATATAATATACGGGAGATTGGAGCACCAGTACTCCAAACTCCAGTATATTATACTGGACATTTGTACTTGCTGGAACTCCCGTAAAATATGCGAGAGTTCCAGGATAAATATACTCGAACTCCCGCATATTAGACGGGAGTTCCAACATAGTTATCTTGGAACTCCCGTATAATATGCGGGAGTTCAAGCATACTTATACTGGAACTCCCGTAAAATATGCGGGCGTATTTTTCGGATTTTGAATAGTGGTTTCGCTCAGATTTTTCTTTAAATAAAACGTGGCTAAATTTCGATGACTTTTGAAACTTGGCTATTTTTCAACGACCAGTTATAAATCTGGCTATTTTTAAATTTCTCCCGAAGATTTCTTATTCTTGCTGTTATGATAAAGCCCAACCCAATTTCTCCCGAAGATTTCTTATTCTTGCTGTTATGATAAAGCCCAACCCAATATCACACAAGGAGTTATTGGGTTGAAAAGAGTTATTAGGTCGAGAACAAGTAGTAGGGCCGGCTTAATTTGGGATCCAGGATGAATAGTGGGTGTAGAGCGGTTCTATTAAAAGGGTTAGTCCTCTGTGATTTATGGATTATGCATATTGTGAAGAAAAATGTGTGTTCCTCTCATTCCATTTCTCTGAGTCTAAGCTTCTCATCTCCCTTCTTCTAATTGTGTGTCTTCTCTTATATCCAAGACTATCTCAATCTCTGAGTTTCTATCATTAACTTGCAGTTTGAGAGTTACTTCGGCTACTAGTAATTGTAATAGATTGTTAGTTCTTATCAATATACTTCGAGATTGTAGTATTCATTAAATCGGTGCTTTCATCCATCGATCTCCAATGGCAGCATGGTACTAGATCGATTTAACGGCATCGGCAACCTAGAGAGTTGAATTTTTTGAGTTAAGCATTACTTCACCTACCTTGGCTTCTCCGAGAAGGACTGGCTACCTCTTTCTTCCTTCTACCTTGATGGTAAAGCTCTTACTTGGTTCAATTGGTTGTTCCGGAACAAGCAATTTTTTTATTGGGCACATTTCAAAGAGAAATTTGCACATCATTTTCGACAGCAAAACGAAGACATATCCGGTGCGGCATCTCGTTGATCCCTCCCAGGTTAGTTTCAACTACATTAATCATGTCCCTATATTGTCTCCCTTTCCTGCTCCAAGCCTTCTTCCGAAGTCATCGACATTTGAATCGGCCTATGAAAATGGAACTCGAAGGTGCACCATATGTTAGATAAATTGCCGGTGCAGTATGAAACTTTGGATTCCTTGACATTGATTTCTCGCAGTATTACTAAAACTGAAAATCCTAAAGATATAGAAGCACCTCAAATTGGGAATGCACAATCAGTAGAGGTAGTGGAATTTGTACATGATCCTTCTGCCACTATTTATGATCCGGTGTTCGACGAAACTTCACACACCACAGTGAGGTCAAGCATATATGTTCTTAATGCGATTGTCCATGAGGGAGACAACTCTGGTACTACAACATCCAAGGTGTATGGCGATAGCTTATGCCCAAATGCCAGCTTTCAAACCAAGGTACATAGTAAGATATTTGATGATACGACCGGATCTAATACTGGGGAGGAAGTAAATTCACGAGGTATACTACTGTTGCTCAGTTGTTTGACAAATCTTGTCAATGGGATACATCTGATCTTCTGGTTTTTACTAGTTGAGGAATTGTGTTGTCGACTGCGAGTGTGAGATTTGCTGTAATGGAATTTCCATTTGACGGTACACTATGGTTTGGCACAATTCCATGTTTGCGTAATTCTCTTGAAGATATTGGGGGTTAATAAAAATGAGGTGTCACTTTATCGTGATTTTGGCTCACACAGCTGCAATTGGATTGATACTGGGCAGGAACGCGATCTTTCGGATTCTTGTTGTCTAAATCTAGAGAGTGTGCGGGCTCCAAGTATAAGCTGAAAGTTACTCCAAGAAGTCACCACATATTCGGGTCAATAAAGCTACTAGACTCCTGTTTGCTCTGTTTGGTCTAAAGCAAGGTCTGCTTTGACGTATATTATCTTTGATCCTGGTCCTTATCTTGATTATGCCAGATTGCACACGTTAGCCGTCTTCATTATAGAAAACAACTATCGCGACTGCATTTGCTCTAGATGCTTGAACTACGTGACTTCACTTCATTTGGTTATAGGGACTGTTGTGACTTTCTTGTGCCATTCCATATCTGTTTAAAGCTCAAGATTTGCTTGCAAAGGATAACAATAGATTTCTTGGTCCCTATTATACATTATTTCATTTGGAACCTGATGGTAGCTTGGAGTTTGATTTGCTTATAATGCAGTTGTAAGAGCTTTTCAATGTATACCACTTTATGTTGTGATAGAAGCATCCACATCTTGCTTCCTTTCAGCAGATGCACGAGTTCGATAGAGCTGATGGCGGTACGTTTGTAAATGATCGTGTAGATGAATACTTGAGTGACTATAACGAGACATTTGGAGGGAAGTACGCTTTCTTATATTGTTCTTATCTCAAACCATAAGGACAAGATCCGTAAGAGTAAGAGACAACACAAGGTTCTAGAATTCGTGCGCACCATACAAGCTGTATGTGTTATTCTCGCATGGACTTCTTTGCTACTGTCATTGCAATTCGCTCAAGCTTGAATGACCCAACTAGTGTTCAATCACAGAGTTTATTCCCTAACACATTGTCAAGCTTGGGATTTACAATTATTCTGACTGAGAGCTTTCAAGAAGAATTTCCACATGAGGAGATGTACTGGTGGACTGTGGTTATCAACCAAATTTTTACAAGCTATGGGGTTACGTGGAACAAGTTGAGTCTGACATAAAATATGTCAATTTAAGGAAAATTGGGAGCATCTTCACTATATTTCTTTTTCTGTATTGACTTGCTCTTTGGAAAGTTCACCTACAATTGTCCATTTAGCCAAATAGTTTTCTCCTTGGCAGAGACGTAAGGATACTGTGAAAATGCCTAAGCATGATAATGTACCATGGACCGACAAATCAGATCTACTGGTTGGCGAGTATGATGATTCCACTATGAAAGGGGGTTACTATAATGAGGGAGATGTACTGCAACATGACTTCACTCAATCTTTTGTTCGCTCTGTGTTACGCAGGAGTGTAATTATGGTGCATATTATGAAGCTGTTGTGGAGCTTAATCATTAGACAAGAGTGGTTGCGCTGATGGTAAGCAAACCCCATTTCCAACCGAGAGATTGTGAGTTCGAGTCTCCCCAAGAGCAAGGTGGTAAGTTCTTGGAGTGAAGGATGCCGGGGGTCTATTTGGAAACAGCCTCTTTACTCAAGGGTAGGGGTAAAGTCTGCGTACATACTATCCTCCCAGACCCCACCAAATGAGATTATACTGGGTTGTTGTTGTTGTTCTGGAGCTTAATCATGTCAATGATATTATTATCGTAACCTCCATTATGTTTTTTATTCCAGTATTGCTATGGCTTACGGAGCTTTCACGGGAACTACAACATTTTTATTATCACAGCCATGTCCAATGCAAAGTACATTTTGCCAACACAATAAACAGTTTCCATTTAACTGATACCATGATTTTGTGGAGGTTCGCTACGGGAATGTTTGCAGGGAAACTTTCATTTAGCTTACTGCTCACAGCTTCAAAAATATGGCATGCAAGGTTTATAGGTGTACATGTTCACATAATTTTCTCAAGTCACACATCATGCCTTGGTATTGATCTAATTGGTTGGGAGCTTGTGATATCGTTGTTCTTGACTCGAACCTTGAGGGCGAAATTCTTATTCAGGACGGAAATATTGTTATGAATAAAGCCCAATCCAATGTCATACAAGGAGTTATTGGGCTAAAAAGAGTTATTGGGTCGAGAATAAGCAATAGGGCCGGATTAATTTGGGAGCTAGGATGAATAATGGGTGTAGAGCGGTTCTATTAAAAGGGTTAGTCGTCTGTAATTCATGGATTATACATATTATGAACAAAAAGCTGTTCCTCTCAACCCCTTCCTCTGAGTCTAAGCTTCTCATTTCCCTTTCTTCTAATTGTTTGTCTTCTCTTGTATCCACAACTATCTCAATCTCTATATTTCTATCATTAGCTTGCGTTGTTAGTTCGGCTACTAGTAACTATAATAGATTATTACTTCTTATCAATATACTTCGAGATTGTAGTATTCATTACACTTGCACCGTCCTTTATGTACACTTCTCTAAGTTCATCAATTAACGCTAAGCAAGTAACAAGATATTTCTAATGACCAAATTTAATTCTTTATGTACAGCTTTCTCTCTCTGGGTGGATATTTGCTGATTTTGGATAATTTTTATCAACAAACATTTTTTGTTTGTACTTATGAGTATTTTAATTAAGAATATTATAGTTTATGACTCTACACACTAATTGGTATTCAAACAAAATAAACCGAAGTTACCGAACCGGACAAACCGAAACTGAAACCGAAAGGAGAAAAAACAAACCATATCAAATTTAATTAGGTATGGTATTGGTATAGCATTTTAAGAAATCAAATATCGATAATACCGAACCGAAATATCTAATTACCGTATTGGCCAACGAACGCCCCTAGGTCTAACTATCATAGCTTACAAGCTAACTAGGGGTGTTCATCTGGGGGATTGGGCGGCTTTTTACTCTTAACGGTTTGGCTTAACGGTTATCGGCTTTTAAATGTATTCATCCGTTAGCAACCCGATAAGATATCGGGCGGATTGGTATCGGGTTTGCTCTTATCGGACGGTTACCGGGCGGTTTATCGGTTTAATACCTATAGATGTAAATGGACTGCCTTAAAAATACTCGCCTTTGGACTAAAAATACGCGTATAGGGATCTCCAAGCGTAGATAGCATTCCCCTGACTTTGCTATAAGCAGCATCTTCTGACCTAAGGGAAACATCTCTACCATTGTTTGTTGCAGTTTCAAGTCCCAATCTGCAAAATATATCCTTTACCACTTTAGCTCAAACTACATATTTCATGCTGTTAGGCCAAAATGAGAATGTAAGTTTACTTTACAAAGAAAATAATCAAACCATGTCATAAATCAGAACTTATGCTTCTTAAGTGAGAGAGGAATGGGGGTTGATTTACCAAAAACATTAAGTTATTACCAATTCACTAAAGAAGTAATTCAAACATTTTACTGTAAATATATTAATATTCTTAACGGGTTAACGGATTATCCGTTAAGAAAATTGAATAATCCGCCCCCAAACCGATAAGCCGTTAATAAAAAAAATTCAATCTGTTCTCCGTCCGTTAAGCCGTTAAACCGTTACCATTAAGCCATTAAGTTTCGGATCGGTTTTCGGTTTCGGATCGGTTTTGAACACCCCTAAGTTGAACCGTGCAAACGAATTCTTGAATATATAATCTCACAAATAATATACAGCATAGGACTATATGATAAGGAAGACAATGTTTTTCCCAAAAAAAAAACAAAGGAAATACGTACAGATTAACTTATCTCTCCCAATCCATATTCCATATCCTAATGCAACTCTCCTATAGTGCTTATTTTGATATCTCCAAGACTCTCCGCTTCCCCATCCATCCACCTGATTGGTGTCCAGGTTGGGTCGGGTGCTCAAACCTATCGCAATCTCTCCCTTGTGAGGCTTGACCACATTCGTCTTCACTCGGAACCAGCAATAATTCATCATTCCCTGATTATTGCACAAAATTAACATCCAACAAATTGCATGGCACGCAGTTCCAACTTTTCAGTGATGGTTTTTGATTTAAAAAAAAAACGCCTTATTCTCAGTAGGGAATATAATTAGACCATGGATTTAATGACGAAGAATAATTATACCATGACATTCCAAATAAGCTTTTCGGGTTGAGTATTGAGGGTCTCATCCCAAGCTCGAACAGCAATTTCTTTAGCACTGAGCAAGTCTAACACCTCAACTTCTAGCGACCAAAAACACCAGCACCAGTACTTGCCATACTTTGTGGGCTTTTCTGGGAGGACTACTCTGCACACTTGCCACGTGTCTCCACCATCCATCGTCACTTCCACACGTGTTACTTTTTTCCCTCCGCCTGTTGTAGTAAAGAAAATTTGAAAGAAAATCCCTTTGGTTTTTATAGAAAAGAAAAATAAGAAAATCGAGTCAAACGTACACTAACCAGAATAAGCGTAGCCCTTCAACGTGTAAGGTTGTCGAGCCGTCCACGAGTTAATAGGCAAGATAACTTCATGACACGGCGTTGTAATAACAGAGTTGGTATTGAACTCATTGATTATGTATTCTGGCTTGTACCACAATCCTGCACACAATTCATGCCACAAAACATTCCAAATTAAATCTCTAATTTAGTGTACATCACAATGAATAGGCAGAAAAACAAGTATGCTAAGGCACAATATATATATCTGCAATCCTGAAAATGAAAAAAAAAAAAAAAGAAAGAAGAGATTTTAACATTTATAAACAAGATTGTGTATCGAGATTTTACATTTCAAGCTACTTATCAATCAATTAGTCTTGATATTTTATAATAAGTACAAACTAATAACTTGAGAATATTGTAATTATACATTGTAACATGTTACTATATGGTAGTATTTTACATTGTATATATAAGTTTAACTATAAAAAAATAGAGTATATATAAATTTAATTCAAATAAAAGTATGTTATTCCATCGTTACCATTAATGTGATAATGTAAAGTTAGTTTGAGACTATGGATCAGAGTTAAAATTCAAATAAATTTTATGAACTTAAATCTCAAATGTTGTGTAACTTTTATAGAAATTAGTTAATACATCAAATTACAACCTCTAGCTAATACACTGATACAGTAAGGAATTTGTTAATACCACCATACCTATTGAGAAATACTTCCTCCGTCACAATGCATGTGAAGATGTTTGAATGGTGCGGAATTTATTAACGAAAAAGACCTTAAAATATTCCATACACATTTATGGTTATAATTTAAAGTTAAATTATTTTATAAATAAAAAATTATTTTTTAGAATAAACTAAACATAAAAGAAAATCAACATATATGAAAGGGAGTAACTAATTAAGGTAACCACTCACAAATAGTGAGACGAGTGACTTGGTAGCATGTTAAGATATACTACTAGTATTCATAATTATATTAAACGGACAAATTAGTCCATCTTAATTCAGAATTACGTACCATCAGCATTAGCATGAGAAGGAAGAACCCTATTATCCTTGTTATGATAATAGCTCTCTGACTCTTGGGTTGTGACTACAATTCTTTTCAACCACTACGCCATTCTTCCGCCAATGAATCCTGGAATAATCATTCGTACTGGAAAACCGTGGTCAGGTGCCAATTTTTCTCCGTTTTATATGTAAGATATGATGATATCTCATGCTGGATCCATTGCAAATTCCTTCTTAATGCTGGTTCCATACTTTGAACCTCCACCTCCGGCCAACACATCAGCTCCTTCGAAGCAAACATTAAGCGTCCCTTTATCCATTTCACCATTCTTCCTCCAATAAATCCTAGAATAATCATTCGTACTGGAAACCCGTGGTCAGGTGCCATTCTCCATTTTGCATGTAAGCTATGATGATATCTCGTGCTGGATCCATTGCAAATTCCTTCTTACTGTTGGTTCCATACTTTGAACCTCCACCTCCGGGCAACACATCAGCTCCTTCGAAGCAAACATTAAGCGCCCCTTTATCCATTTCACTATTCTTCCTCCAATGAATCCTGGAAAAATCATTCGTACTGGAAACACGTGGTCGGGTGCCAATTTTTCTCCGTTTTGCATGTAAGTATGATGATATCTCGTGCTGGATCCATTGCAAATTCCTTCTTAATGTTGGTTCCATACGTTGAACCTCCACCTTCAGGCAACACATCAGCTCCTTCGAAGCAAACATTAAGCGCCCCTTTATCCATTTCACCATTCTTCCTCCAATGAATCCTGGAATAATCATTCGTAATGTAAACCCGTGGTCGGGTGCCAATTTTTCTCCGTTTTGCATGTAAGCTATGGTACTATGTCGGGTTGGATCCATTGTAAATTCCTTCTTAATGCTGGTTCCATACTTTGAACCTCCACCTCCGGGCAACACATCAGCACATTCGAAGCAAACATTAAGCGCCCATTTATCCATTTCACCATTCTTCCTCCAGTGAATCCTCGAATAATCATTCGTACTGGAAACCCGTGGTCGGGTACCAATTTTTCTCTGTTTTGCATGTAAGTTATGATGATATCTCGTGCTGGATCCATTGCAAATTCCTTCATAATGTTGGTTCCATACTTTGAACCTCCAACTCTGGGCAACACATCAGCTCCTTCGAAGCAAACATTAAGCGCCCCTTTATCCATTTCACCATTCTTCCTCCAATGAATCCTGGAATAATCATTCGTACTGGAAACCCGTGGTCGGGTGCCAATTTTTCTCCGTTTTGCATGTAAGCTATGATGATATCTCGTGCTGGATCCATTGCAAATTCCTTCATAATGTTGGTTCCATACTTTGAACCTCCAACTCTGGGCAACACATCAGCTCCTTCGAAGCAAACATTAAGCGCCCCTTTATCCATTTCACCATTCTTCCTCTAATGAATCCTAGAATAATCATTCGTACTGGAAACTATGGTCGGGTGCCAATTTTTCTCCGTTTTGCATGTAAGCTATGATGATATCTCGTGCTGGATCCATTGCAAATTCCTTCTTAATGCTGGTTCCATACTTTGAACCTCCACCTCCGGGCAACACCTCAGCTCCTTCGAAGAAAACATTAAGCGCCCATTTATCCATTTCACCATTCTTCCTCCAATGAATCCTGGAATAATCAGTCTTCCATTGAAACCCGTGGTCAGGTGCCAATTCTTCTTCGTTTTGCATGTAAGCTATGATGATATCTCGTGCTGGATCAATTGCAAATTCCTTCTTAATGCTGGTTCTATACTTTGAACCTCCACCTCCGGGCAACACATCAGCTCCTTCGAAGCAAACATTAAGCGCCCCTTTAACCATTTCACCATTCTTCCTCCAATGAATCCTGGAATAATCATTCGTACTGGAAACCCGTGGTTGGGTGCCAATTTTTCTCCGTTTTGCATTTAAGCTATGACTGGTTCCATACTTTGAACCACCACCTCCGGGCAATACATCCGCACCTTCGAAACAAACGTTATGTGCCCTTTTTTCCTGCTATTAATACCGCACCATTTCTGCAAGACGCGGAGGGGTACTCAGCGCCATATAGTTGTTGAAACGGCAGCGGCACCCCAGTTGAAACCAATAGTTTGTTCAACCATGTTCTGTTCTTTCTTTCGATTGCCAGCACACACAAGCGTAACCGGCAATTCTCTACAATTCCGTTAACCAACTGGTCCATTGTGAATTTCATAGGACGCTTCACCAGACCTGCGACTTCCACGGTCCAGTCATCCCACCTGCCTTTGGGAACCTGTCCGTGGTTACGAACGTAATGAAGTGGGACCGGTGTGATGCAACCGTGGTGCATGAGCCGGTTCAATGGTGGTTCGGAGTTAAATGGATGTTTTCCAGTAAGACAAATCAAGGAAGCGTTCCGTTCGACCCACTTATCAGTGGTACCTTCGTCCCTAGTGTCGTGAACAGATGGCTCTAACTCTAAATTCCCTTTTTTGATCATTTGAGGTACTCGTTTTTTGGTGGTCATCTTCATCATCGTCCTCGTCGGATGATGAGTATTTGTCAAGAAAAATGGTGGGGTTTGAAGTATTATTCTTGGGGAAAGAGAGGGTAGGGATAGGTCGGTAGGTGTTGGCGCTAGTTCGAACCACGGGTGGTATGCCCCGTTCAAGGTTCTGGTTTCTGATAGATCCTGGCATGGCTATGGTATCTCTCTTAATTTTTCTCTTTCACTTTCTCTCTAGCTTAGCTTATTACTACTACTTCTTTCCTTTCGTCCTTAATTTCCTTATATAACAAGACATTTAAACGACTTTCTCACCCCCCTTCGTATTTCCATATTGTACAAATGTGGGGCCACACTGAAATGGTATCTCAATTCTGTTTATTACGCACTCCAAAACGGTAGAGTCAGGTCCCCTTGGCGGTGGGGAGGGGGTGAGAAAGGGTGCAATGGTTGTGATTTTTGTTTAGGGGCCGACTATATATAGGATATAGGTTACGGTGCAGCTGTTGCTTCGGTTAACAGCCGCTTCTTGTTTGTCAGGGTTCTGTGACATAATATAATATGCAATCATGATTTAAAAAATATCTTTTCACAATTAGATCATTTAACAAATTCACTACTAGAAAATAGGTGATTGCGGTCCATAATTTTGACCGAAATCGATCGAAAAATGATAATTTTCGACAAAATTTCAATCGTTTTAAATTAAACGGAAAAATAATGGTAATATTTATACACCGACCGCAATTGGTCAAAACTTTCCGACAGAAATTGGTAGATAAATAATGGTCGCACATTTCCAACCAAAATCGGTCTGAAAATTAAATGAGTTGACTGCCCGTCAAAATTTTCATTTCAGACCGAAATCGATCGAAAATTATTAAATATATTTTTTTAATTTTTAAATTGCCGACCGAAACCGGTCGGAAAATATTATTATTATTATTTTATTTTTAATTTTAGCTTTCCGACCGAGTTCAGTCGAAACATTTAAAAAATAATAATAATATTTGATTAAATAATTATTTGTAAATTATTAATGTATTTAAAAATAAATATAAATTTATAATTTCCGACCGAATTAGGTAGAAAAGTTTAATAATCTGGGAAATTTATTTGAAATTTTCGACCGAATCGGTCGGAAATTATAAATTTCAAGGGAAAAAAATTAGTTTCCGACCGAATTCGGTCGGAAATCTGGGTAAAATTGGGCAGAAAATAACTGCTTTTGAGCTACACCACCTGCCAATTTAAACCAATATACATCCTATAATAGAAGTTTACATTGCTGCCATTCAACCATGAAAACCCAACAAAATAACAACTAATAACCAACAATAACAATTAATAACCTCAACAACTAATAACCACATAACAACTACTAAAATGTTCAATAGCAAAATAACACTATTATCATCATTCAAATAACCAACAACATAATATTGCCAAGTTCACAACTTTGTCTAACAATACACAACATTCTTTAGCAATCGAACATAACCCCCACATCAATTTACATACAAAATCTGAAGTGTCTATTTATACACTAGATTTGTGTTGCCTGTGCACAACACGGCCCAACGCGAAGAACGATTACCGAGGTAAAATATTCTTATCTTGTTCATATTCTAAGACGCTACATGTATATTTCAGAGGTATAATCTCAATTATAAATTGTAGCAATATAAAAATAGAACATGGTTCCAAATAAAAAATTGGATAGAAATACAGAATACAAATAATGCACAATTGATATATACGGTGTATAAAAGACTATTTGGCACGATCTATAACTCTGTTTCTTAGATTTATGACTTCTAAAGCTAAAAAGCTAATATCTTAAAAAGACATGTCATGAAACATCACACCAAATTCATTATCCACCTGTATGGAGCTAAACACCAAATTGTCGTTACTTACCAAATTCATCATCCACCAGTATAGAGCTAAACACCAAATTGTCTTCATCACCAACCTTAAATTAGAGACACTACTCAAGTCTTCTTACTGTCCTTGACAGTTCATACCATCCTGGCCATCAAAGAAACTTCTTGCTCTCCTTCTATATTCTGCAGAGCCACACAGTTAATTTTATCATTGCTCAAATCTTAAAAAATTCTGTTGAAGATGAGATAACATAGAACTTCTCTATGGCAGCTTACTATATTGCCCAATATAAATTCTAAATGCCTCCAAGCAGGCATCACCATAGCACTTAAATCTGCTAATGGATCGAGGGACTTGCACTACTTGTCTTTTTGGGTAAGCTATATTGTTTATTGCATGGACAATCCAATAATGCACCAAATTCACCATTTTTTAGCGAAAGTTTTGTACCACTATTCATTGTTTTGGTCAATTAGTGCGAGTTATGAATTCCTACCTGGTTTTTGAAACATATACATCTTCCAAACTTGTTTCACATGAATACATCGGTTAGTTTAGTGTTAATAGAAAAAAATATATAGTTACCTTAAGTTTCTCATCTTATTATAGTAATACTTTTCACAAGAAAGGCATTCATCAGTTTAGTGATAAATAAGGAGATCCTGAACTTGTTCTCATCGAGAAGTGACTCTCCTTATCCTCAAAATAAAAAATTACCAGTCATACACAAATCTTCCCATCAACCCAATACATAAAGTTTATTGCAAATGACCCAAACGAAGAAAAATAAACTTGCATGATATTACCTTCAGATTCTAATAGTCAATTTTAAATGTACTGAGTCTGAGCCTGAACCTGGCCATTTGAAGTATCTGTTACGAATGTATGTAACTTTAGAGATAGATTAAGATAACAGAAAACAATAGGACACTCTCATCAAAAGAGTAAAAGGCCAATGGAGATATTTCTTACACACCTTCTAGCTTAACGAACATAGTTTTATCTTTAACACAAAAGAAAATGTGATTTTATGTAATTAATTGTCTTCATACAGTCACTTCATATAGCAATCTTGCATATATAAAGAGAAAAAGAACAAAAAGAATATTCAGCTTCGAACACAATGACACATATTTACGTAGCATTCGTATAGCAGTACCAACATTTAAAGTGCTTAGGGATTTCAAAACTTCATCATTATTTTTTAACACACACACATCACTATATTTCCTCTTAAACAACTTTATTTTTACTGTCCTCCCGGAGGAATTGAGCAAGACTCATCACTATATAAACAAAATTGGGGTCACAATTCACAATTCTTGAGGAGAAAATATGGGCAGCAGCTCTGCCCAGTATTGCAGCAGATTTTGGAGGCAGTAAATCACCGAACTGGACAACTTGGTCTTTATAACAAATGTAGATATATCTCTCATCTTTTTACAGCCTTTTGAATCACCCCAATCCGATTTTTAGAGAGAAGTTATGCCCAAAATAGTAACTGCTGTCCAATTCAAAAGAAACGGGATTGAATTTCTGATTTTAAATGACTAAGATCCACCATAGAAAAGATATACTAATTCACATATAGAGTAAGAAACTTACCACAAGTTTAAGAGAGTTTCTCCACAAAATCTAAAACCTAGGGTTTCCAAAATAAGGTCAACCCATCTTGATTTCGAAGGTAAATGAATATTTTGCCTCTGGGAGACCTAAAACATATTTGAGGTAAATTTTAATAAGGTCCTTCTCCTTTATATCTATCTTTACCCTACTTGTTCGGCGACTTCTTCTTCAGCCCGCTGTAACTTTTTCTTTCTTTTCATGTATTATAGATACCATCATTGTTCATAGTGAACAATGTCTCTCCATGTTTATTATTTTTGGAAATTATCAGCTATCACGATGATAATTATGTGCCCCTAAAATAGGTATAGCCCACCAAAAGTGGAAGACAATTGGTGCTATACAGAAAGTAAAAGAAAAAAGAAGAATAAGCTTGAAAAGAGGCTTACCTCATCAACAACATTGTCAAGAAGCTCCGCCAAGGCTTTAGACACCATAAAACAATAATAACTAAGTTAAAACTCGGATAATAGCATTTGCAATACATGTAGACCTATCACAATGTAAGTATATGAAAACAAAAAATCAACCAGCAATTGCACATACCACCAAATGCCTATTTATGGGAAGTTGCATGAGTGAAGGAACTTGGGGTGAATGTGAAGAAACTGGAGCCCTCTGTAATGCCACAAATTACATGGCAACAATCTTAGATTAAAAGCACATACTACTTGAATTACAGTTAAAGAATCAGGCTATAAGGCAATACTGAAGGGTAAGCAAAATCAAGAAAAAAATTGACCAACTACTCAGCAGAACTCACTTAGCAGGCATGGTTAATCAACTAGTGGTAACTTCATATGGTCCTGTTACTCAAATGAACATAATGATCATTTGCTAACAGTAAATTTAAAAAAGTAAAATTAAGTACTTCAGATTATAGTACTTTTAAGGGTGGACTTAGTTGTAAGCCCCTCGTCATAATATATACAAGTTCTTTTAGAGGCATTCCCCAGATAAATTTAATTACAGAAATAACCTCTCGCCTCGATACTAATAAAATACTAAAGCTTGCCTGCCCAAGTGTTGTCGGCCTAAGCATACTACTAAAGGATAAATATAAGAAAACAGAAATAAATAAAGCTAAATAAAGCATTCATTCCATGTGACTTTCTAATGACCTTTCATTTTTATTTAATTAAACCATGCTCAATTCCTATAACGTGAAAGCAGATCAATTACTACTCTCGTGACCCAAAAATTATCAACAATCTTAGCAACAAGTCAAATACTACTAAGATATTTCCATGAACAGACGAACAAATTATAATAAAACAGAGCAAACACTAATTAACGAGACTATAAAAAAACAGAAGCATGACATTAAGCGAGTGAGAAGAGTAGAGGAAAAAAGAGAAAATAAACCTCCAATTGCGACATGACCGCAGATCGAACTTCAACCGGAAAACCTCGCTCGAAAAATTAAAAGTCAGCCGGATCTTTATTGCTAATTTCTTTTCTGATACGTACGATGCTATGGAAGTTCCCGAAGCAGAAATCTTTGAAAGAGCTATCAACTAGGACCTCGAACCAGCAAAATCGAATCAAACCTCACTTAGAGTTGGTTCTCGATAGCATTCTAATTTGGCTAGTGATTCAAGGTAGTTTGTGGACTGTTATTACTGTGTTTGGAGATGTTTTCAAGGCTGTTGGTGTCGCAGTAGAAGAAGCTGATGGGGGTCGCTGGTTTTCCGGCGAATCGGTGGGAACGGGCGGCGCTGTGGTGGTAAGTGTATTGGGAAAAAAATTGAGTCTTTATTAAAGTGAAGCGGCATGACACGTGGTTTGGTCAAACAGTCAAAGAGTAATAAATGATTAAAAGGCACGGAAGACAACATGCACGGTAGAAGAAAAGAAAACATGCACGAGAATCTTAGATACGATTCTAGTATCTATCCAACGCATTCAATATCAATGGATGAAAAAAGTACTCTACATTCATTATTAAATACCTAATACGTTAGTTATCAGTATTTAATAGCAATGATTATGTAACGTCTCATTAAATGCTCTTTCTTATTTAGAATAATCTGTTACTCCTTGTCAACTATAAAAGGAGGAAGTTTTATCATTTGTAGATACAGAACACTCTTGAGATCATAGTGAAATACAACTTTCTTATTGCTTTATTCTTACTCTTTGAAAGCCAATTATATTTCGGTTCTTTGATTATCAGTAACCCGATTTCTTCTCTAAAATTCAAGCTTTGACCAAATTATATTTTTTGGTTAAACAAATTGGTACCGTTACCGGGAAACTGATAATCCGTTCTTTCTAAATAAACATTCAATCTATTGTTAGTATGTCGAACAACAATGACAACAACAACCAGACAAATCTGAACCATCAAATTGATGGGGAGGAGGAACTCAACAACACTAACCTTCAAGCTTCTCCACGTGGATCTCGTGAAGGAACTCCAAACGATATGTCTGAACATGATGATGGAGGAGCTGAAACAAGAGATGAACTGTTAAAGAAAATAATCGACTCACGAATTAACAACGCCTTGTAAGCCCTAGTTAATCAATTGCCTGCTGCACCAACAACACCAAATAACAACACGTTGGAAAACTCTCGTTGTGGTCTAGTTGATTCTGGCAATGGAGCAATTCCTAGTGACTCACAAGATGGAGAATCAGGTAATTCTCATCTTCAAAATTTGGTGCTAACTTTGCAGAAACAACTCAAGGAGCAGAACAAGCGTATTGAGCAAATCCCTGGAGTTCGACCTGTGATAAAAGGAGTAGATGTAGATAATACTCGAAACAACCGTGGAAACCAAGTGCTGCTCCTTTACCGATACCAAAGAAATTAAAAATGCCTGATATCCCAAAATATGATGGTACAACAGACCCTCGTGATCACATAACTGCATTTACAACGGGAGTGAAAGGCAACAATTTGACCAAACAAGAAATAGAATCAGTGTTGGTTAAACAGTTTGGAGAGACACTCACCAAGGGAACATTAACCTGATATTCTCTTTTACCTGAAAATTCTATGAATTCTTTTGCTGAGCTTGAAGATTCTTTCATAAAAGCACACTCCAGAGCTCAAAATGTGGAGAAGAGAATGAAGATATCTTCAAAATCAAACATGGGAACACCGAACTACTCAGAGATTTCGTTGATAGATTCCAACGTCAAAGAATGATGCTGCCCCGTGTACCAGATAATTGGGCTGCAATAGCTTTCGCCATTAATTTGAATGACAAAAGTTCAGATGCCACGAGAAGACTTAAAGAAAGCCTTCGTGAATTTCCCGCAACTACTTAGAAGGATGTTTATAACTGGTACAACACGAAGCTCAGAATTGAAGAAGATACTGTATCTCAACCTCAACGAGAAGATAGAAGCGGGTCCAGAAGGTCTGAAGCCGACAAATGGTCAGGTAAAAACAGGTACGAACCATATATGGGACCTGCAGGAAAAGACCCACGTTCTAGGCAAAATAATCAACATTATGATCAAAGGTCGAGAGATAGGGGAACCGGATCTTCATCCAGGTTCAAAGGTGATCGAAACAACCAAGAGCCACGGGATGATGATAGAAATTTAATGGCTCAATTTGCTGGTCATAGTTTCAATGTAACTAATTATGATCTCGTAGCTGTTCTAAGGAGTATGGGAGATAAGGTACGGTGGCCAAAAGAGATGCAGTCGAATTCAAACAGACGTAACCTAGACCATTGGTGTGAATTTCACAACGACCATGGAACTTCAGAATGCATATTCTTACAAAGTGAAGTGGATCATTTGTTGAAGCAAGGCTACCTCACGGAGTTGTTCAGTGAAAAGGGAAAGCAAGCCTACATGAAAAATAGGCAGGAGCCACCAAAACCACCTTCACCTAAAAGGATAGTAAATGTCAGCAATGGAGGAGAAGACATTTACGGAGTAACATATACGGCTTCGAACAAAATTTCCAAAATGACGATCACACACGGCAAGCGAGTACGGCAAACCTTAGAACAAGAGAGTATAAGCTTCAACGATGCAGATACGGAAGGAGTGACTACACCGCATAACGATGCTCTGGTAATATCTTTAATTATATATGACACTAATGTAAAAAGAGTTTTGATTGATCCAGGTAGCTCTGTAAATATTATTATACTGAGCTGCGAGAAATGCAAGCTGAAGACAAGATGATACCAAAAGCGCATGCTTTGTCAGGCTTCAACAATTCAAGCGTAGCAACAAAAGGTTAGGTAACTCTGACAACTTATGTTGCAGGTGTTGTTAAAGAAACTAAATTTCAAGTAGTGGATTTGGAAATAGCATACAATGTAACCATGGGGAGTCCTTGGATCCATGATATGGATGCTGTTCATCAACCTTACATCAAGACATTAAATTTCCATCACCTTGGGGAATATGTCAAATTCGAGGGGATCAACAAACATCCAAGAGTATCAATGCAATAGCAGATACGAGCACCGCAAGTAAAGAGAAATAGCAATAATCAGAAAAAGTTGAAGGTATCAGCAACCAAACTTCAACTGAAAAAACAGATTTAGATTCGAGGCCCGATGTAATTCAAGAACCTGAAGAAAACGAGAATATTAAAACGACGATAGAAGAACTCGAAGCTGTGGTATTATTTGAATAATGGCTAGAGAAAAAAGTTTACGTAGGACTCAATCTAAATCCTGGCATGCGAGGTAAGTTAATTGAATTTTTAAAAGCTAACGTTGATTGTTTTGCCTGGTCCCATGCTGATATGACAGGTATTCCACCGGATGTGATGACTCACAAGCTTAACGAAGACCCATCTTTCACCCCAATTAAGCAAAAGAAAAGAAAGCAAGGAGCTTTCAAAAATCAAGTAATTCAAGATGAGGTCCATAAGTTTTTGAAAATCGGGTCCATTCATGAGGTAAAATATCCTGGTTGGTTAGCTAACGCGGTGGTCGTACCTAAAAAGAATGGTAAGTGGCGAGTTTGTGTAGATTACACTGATCTAAAAAAAGCTTGCCCAAAATATTCTTTTCCTTTACCCCATATAAATCAATTAATTGATGCAACTGCAGGTCATGAACTTTTAAGTTTTTAGATGCATATTCGGGGTACAATCAAATTAAAATGGACCCCGGGGGACTTACTGTTACAAAGTAATGCCCATCGATCTAAATAATGCTGGAGCGACTTGTCAAAGGTTAGTTACCAAAATGTTTCAAGAACATTTGGGAAAAACAATGGAGGTATATATAGATGACCATACTTGTTATTTAACTATTACTTTTGGAATTTTGCGAAAATTTAATATGAAACTCATTCCTGAAAAATATGCATTTGGAGTTGCATCTGGTAAATTTTTAGGTTTTCTTGTCTCTAACCGAGGAATTGAAGTGAATCCTTCCCAGATTAAAGCAATTGAAGAAATACATGATGTCCTTACTAGTAAAAAGGAAGTTCAGAGGTTAACAGGAAGGATAGCGGCCTTAGGGAGGTTTATTTCAAAATCATCAGAAAAATGCTTCAAATTTTCTCTGCGCTCAAAAAGCTAGACCATTTCGAGTAGAATGAATATTGTCAACGAGCACTAAGGGACTTGAAAGTTTATTTATCAAATCCTACATTACTGGCTAAACCTAAAGAAGGTGAAAGGTTACTCATCTATCTAGTAGTATCAGAAGTAGCGGTAAGTGCCGTTTTAGTACGAGAAGACCAAAGTAAGCAATCTCCGATTTATTATGTAAGTAAAACTTTATTAGATGCAGAGACAAGGTATCCACAATTAGAAAAATTAGCATTAGCTCTCATCATGGCATCTAGAAAACTAGGACCTTATTTTCAATGCCATCCTATTATTGTTGTTAGTGCTTTTCCTTTAAGAAATATATTGCATATACATGAACTGTCGGGAAGACTAGCAAAATGGGCTATAGAACTAAGTGAGTACGAAATAATTTACCAACCTCGAACTGCTATTAAATCTCAAGTACTCGCCAATTTCGTAGCTGATTTTTGTCAAAGCATACATTTAGAAGCAGAAAAAGAATTACAAGTTTTTCATGGAGCTAATCCGGGGACTTGGCTACTGTTTACTGATGGTTCATCTAATGTAAAGGGGGCAGGTATAGGAATTGTTCTTATACCACCTACGAGTGAAATAATTAGACAAGCTATTAAATGTCACCCTGTAACTAATAACGAAGAAGAATATGAAGTTGTGAGTGCAGGTTTGGAGCTAGCATTAGAACCTGGTATCATGTAAATTTTAATCAAAAGTGATTCACAATTAGTAGTCAATCAAATACTGGGGACATACGTAGCTAGAGAAACTCGAATGCAAGCATACCTCAGAAAGGTACGGGAGTTAATAAGACCGTTCCAAACTTGGAAAGTGATGCAGATCCCAAGAGAAGAGAATTTGGAAGCAGAGGCCTTAGCCAACCTCGTATCTGTAACATATATAGCAAAAGATGTGAATGCCTCAATTATACATTTGTTCCATTCTGTTCTTGACCCTAATAAAAATGAGGTAACTTTTAATCACTTAACTTGGGATTGGAGAAACGAAATCCTGTCTTTTTTGCAGCACGAAATTGTACCTGAAGACAAGGTGAAGGCTCATGCATTAAGAAAGAAAGCCGCTCATTACTACTTGTATCAAGGAAACCTTTACCGTAAAATGTTTGGTTGACCCTTAGACAGGTGTATCGGACCTTCTCAAACAGAATATGTGATGAGAGAAGAAGATGAGGACATTGTGGAAATTACGCAGGAGGCAGATCATTGGTTAAAACATTGATTCGAGCGGGATATTACTGGCCTAAAATGGAAGAATAAGCAATTGATTTCATATCTAAATATGATAAATGCCAAAGGTATGCAAATAACATGCATAGACCAGCAGAGTTATTGCATCCTGTCATAGCTCCGTGGCCCTTCATGAAATAGGGAATGGACATCGTAGGACCATTACCTCAGGCAAAAGGTCAGGTAAAGTTTCTAGTTGTACTTACTAATTATTTCACTAAATGGATAGAAGCAAGAGCGTTTAAACAGGTACGAGAGAAAGAAGTTAAGGATTTCATTTGGAGAAACATAATTTGCCTCGTTGGTGTTCCAAAGGAGATAGTGTGTGATAATGGACCAGAATTTATAGGAGCTCAAATCACAGAATTCTTTCAAAGTTGGCAAATCAAAAGAATTACGTCGACACCGTATCATCCAGTAGGTAGTGGGCAAGCAGAATTTACAAACAAGGTAATTATCAACAACCCAAAGAAAAGGTTACAAGAATCAAAAGGTAATTGGCCTGAAATATTACCAGCGGTATTATGGGCATATCGAACGACGACAAAAACAAGTACAGGAGAGACACCATTTTCAATGGTCTATGGTGCAGAAACTTTGATACCAGTTGAGATACACGACGTGTTCAAGAAGAAGAAGACTCGAACAATGAAGAGTTACGAGTAAATCTTGACTTACTTGAAGGGAGAAGAGAAGCTGCGTTGATAAGGATGGCAGCTCAAAAGTAAGTAATTGAACGATATTACAATACGTAAGCACGCCTCAGGTTTTTTAAAGTTGGGGACTTTGTGTTAAAAAAGTTTTTCCAATCTACAAAGTTAATTAATTAAGGAAAGCTAAATCCATCATGGGAGGGACCTTATCGAATTCGTGAAATTGCGGGCAAAAGAGCATACGAGCTAGAGACAATGGAGGGCTAAGGTTCTACCTTCATAGTAGAATGTCATTCATTTAAAGAGGTATTACTTCTAAAGAAAGTACCCACGGTCAGGTATCGCCAAGTTAGAATTTTTTATTTGAATTGTTAAAATTATACTAACGATTTTAGATGCTAGGAAAAAATCCTAACTCGTGCCAAATGATGAGTCACGGCATGCACGGAAAATTGGAATATTCTTAAATTCCTAGCCCAGGGTTACAATAATCTGATGGAAATACACACTAGTTAGGCCGTCTTCATCTATAATCTCACCTCCGAGTCCTGTATGTTTTTCTGTTTCAGGGAAAGGACCAAAGAGTGGGATAAAATATACAAGTGTTCGAGGCTTCATACTTCACCGCTCAAACACTTGGGGGACTGTACTATATACACACGAGTATGTGCAGAAATAGATACGAGAGAGCAAAATTATTCAAGGTTTTCAAATCAAATCGAGTTACGATGATTCAAGTATCAATCTAAAAGCATTCATCATAGTGTTTTTTCTTTCTTAGAACAATAAAGTCATTGCTTAAACCCTTCCTAAGTATGTAAAGGCAGGGACATGACTATGTATTGGAACAGGTAAAAAAGAACCTTGTATGTTTTGTAAATCTGTTAAAAAAAAACAGTTGCGAGAAAGTTATAGATGTATTTCAATACATGTAATACTAAGAAACTTATCAAAGTTTATGAATAAAAACTTTATAAAAGTTGTTTTATGTGAAACATGTATGTTCCTATTTCTTTCATCGTATGTTAACACCATTATGAAGTTGAGACGTCTTCTTCATTAAGTGTCAATAAATAAAAGGGCCCTCTTTTATTTTTCCTCATGTTGGTAACACATGAGAAGAATTATGAAAGTATTTTTTGAAAAGGATAAAAAATGCTAACTTATTCTCTAAGTCCTAAAAATAAAAATAGGCAAGAGTAAGGTAAAATCATTTTGCAAAAATTAAATCAGTAAATAGACAAGGATTATACAAACTTCCTAACATAAAAAGCTAAGGGAAAAACTTAGCTATTACAATACATTTGTTTTTCTAAAACAGATGCCCCATTATAGAAACTGGGGACTTCATCACATCATCAAAATCAAACAAAAGATGTAAGGTTAAACATCTTCACTAATTACTGAGGTTATTGGAGCGGTAAGAGTCGCAGCCTCATTAGGATCGGTTGAAACTTCTAAAGAAGCAGCAACAGGGACAATGTCAGGTGAAATTGAAGAAGTAGTAGACATGGGGATTTCCGTTCCTAAAGGCTGTGTTGTAGGTAAATTACCATAGGTCACTGGAACTGCAACTTCAGTAACTTCAGCTGTTGACTCTAAGCTCAAAGGCTCTTCAACCCTGGGAGTTTCCACTGTTGGAGAAGAGATGTCAATTACCTGGTGAGGAGAAGGAATTTGGTTGGTTGCTCATTCTTCTCAATCAAGTCTAAAACTTTGGCTAACTCAGATTGCTAGTCAAACTTTTCCTGAGAAGCTTCCATTAAAGCATCACGACGAGATTTCAAGAAGGCCCAGTTAACCTCTTAGTTGAAATTCTCAACCAAGGAATTGTAATCCTTCTCCAGGTTTTCATAATCTCTTCCCCACGTAGCTAAAGTGTTCTTCATTGTTTCATGTTCAGCTAAGTGGAAATCAAGGGAAGATTGAAGGTTGAAACGAGAACTCTCCAACATATGAATCTTATTGGAGGAAATCCTTAAATCATTTTGAGCACGAGATAAGTTCTCAGCAAATTCTTTTGCATACTCCTCCTTTTTCTACAGAAGAGCCTTGAACTCATTAACTTCATCATTAGCTCTACATAAAGAACCTTCCAAAATTTGTTTATCATTTTTAAGTTGACCCATGAAGCATTAGCAACTCCTAATTCTGAAGATAAGCTACGATTCTATCGCTCCAAGTGAAGCTTGTTTTCCTATAACTCTTTGATAATCCCTTGAGCACTCTCATATTGGTCCCTCCAATTCGCTGCTTCAAGCAATGCATCCTCACCTATTTTCCTAGCCTCGAAGATAGCCTTTGTAGACTCACGATCTTTGTTTTTCCAATAAAGAAATTCGCCCCATTAGCTCAGTCCCAATGAGATTTACCTACAATTATGAAACATGAAAGTCATGACTCAAAACAAACAAGGGGGGAATATTTTTCAAGGTCAAGAAAATTACCTTTAAAGTTGAATGAAGTATGTCATTCATCAAGGTGTAACAGCTGTGGATTTGCATTTTATTTTTCTCAATATCCCAAATAAGAGGCATGAGCCACGTATGTGCACCTCTAGATTTTCTCAAAAGGATTCGAGTAGCAGGAACTTCAAGAGTAACACTTCTCATAGCCAAGCTTCTACTACTAGAGCTAACCTCTACAGGAAGAGCAGAAGAAGAGGGAACAACAGAAGGGGGCGTAGTAGAAAAAGTAAACACTATAGGGGTCATTGAAGTTGAAGCAGGAAGGGAAGGAGAAGCTATAGAAACTAATTCAGGAATGAGAATGGAAGTATTCACAACTGGTGAAGGTAAGGAAACAATTATTGGTGATAAAATACTTACAATTGGAGAAGAAATGGAAGGATAAGGAACGAAGGGGAGCTTCATCAAAAACAGGTCCGAGTTCGCCACTCCAAAAACCACTATCCAAGGGAGGTTGAGTTGGTACACTCGTGGCTTTTGGCATGGTCTCCTCATCGGATTGGATTAAAACAGGCTCGGTAGTGGAAGTAATTGTAGAAGAAGTGATTGCAGCAGAGGCACGAGCAGGAGAATCTTCAATTTCATCATCCAAAACAACGCGTCTCCTAGCTCTTGGCCTAGATACCAAAGAGGTATTATCCTCTTCTTCATTTTCAGATTCCATTACTAAAGCTTTTGTTTAGGCTAAAAGGGCTTTAGCCTTATCCAAACCAAGGGCAGAGTTGGCAGTTTTACGCATAGCTATAGCAACCTCTGCTGTCATCCCTTTTATTCCAAATCCTGATAAAAAGAAGTATTTGAGTTCATCATCAAAATTTAGTATACGTATCTAGAAAGTATACATGAAAAGAAATACGTACCGTGTGCTTTTACTGTCTACCCGTGTAAGGAAGAGATAGATTTCCATGTCCTATCTTCCTTAGGGGCAATTTTCAAAATTGAGTCTACCCAACCACGAAAATTAAGAATGGGTTCCACTTCTCTCATGGTTGCTACAAAAAACCAAAAAGGGGATAAATTCAGAGAGAAGATCAAAATCTCATAAAATAGGCACGGGGAAAGTAAAACAAAAACTTACGTGCAAAATTTCACATCTCAGGGAAGGGAATGTTTGATTCTCCCAATATGTCCACTGTGCGAACACCAATATAACGCATATACCACCCACGATCTTTATCGTCATCGGCGTTTACTAAAACTCTTTTACTCCTTGCAGTTAGAGTAAAAACCTCATGGCGTAGCAGACTAGAGTGGTATAAGTGGATGAGATGGGGGAAGGTGATGGTAACTTTTGCTTTATTAGATAACAATCTTAAACAAGCTACAACCCTCTAAACTAAAAGTCCAATCTAGGCTAAGCAAATGTTGAAAAATCTACAGAAATCTGTGATAACTGGGTCTACAACAGGCTTAAACCCCAAAGTGAAGGGGTAGGTATAAACATAGGAATACCCATTTCTGTATGATGAAATTCTTTGGCTAATGGAAGCAATTGACAAACGAACGACCCCTCTTTCCAATTGCAATCTTTCCTAATGGTGGGGATATTAAGTTCATTTATGAGAGAGGGATAGGCATCAGTCTTTTCCAATTTTGAAAGTTGTTTTTGAAGGGATGCTCTGTCACTTGCAAAAGATAAATCATTTGGAATAATTTATTCAAACATGGGCTCTAGAGAAGGCTCCGAAATTTCCTTACCTTTTGAAGATGAAGTTTTAGAAGAAGAACCTTTAATTCCAGAACTAGTTGAACCTCCACGTATAGATCCCGTACTCCGGAGTCTTCCTCCTTTGCCTCTTGAATGTCTTATAGGAGCAGGTGCATTAGAGAATTGATCAATAAGCAAATCCTTTCTGGGATTAGGGTTTGGAGATGCCATTGCAGGATAGTTTTGAAGAAAGTAGAAGAAAGAAAGGAAATTCGAATGCTAGATGAAAGTTGATGAAGAAGAAGACAAAGAAAGTGTGAATTAAAAGTTTATATGGGAACAACCGTCAAAATTAAGGGAAGTCATGATGGAAAGCCTATATTAAAGATAACCATCACTTCATAAATAGAGGAAGTTGAACAGGCCTAGAAAAATGGGAACAAAACTGCAGATCCAACCAGAAGATGACACGTGTACAGAGTATTAAATGAGAAAGACAGAAGAGACGTCGATACTGACACAAGCATTAATTGTGACAAAATTCTTTTTCAGGATCCATTTTCCAATTATTTAATTGATAAATAAATGAGAAGGGGGGGAGGGGGGACTATCTGTATTGGGAAAAAATTGAGACTTTATTAAAGGTGACATGGCATGACACGTGGTTTGGTCAAACAGTCAAAGAGCAATAAATGATTAAAAGGCATGGAAGACAACATGCACGGTAGAAGAAAAGAAAACGGGCACGAGAAGGAATCTTAGATACGATTCTCGTATCTATCTAAGGCATTCAATATCAATGGATAAAAAGGCATTTAAGACACAGATCTGATGACAAAAAGTAGTCTACATTCATTATTTAAATACCTAATACGTTAGTTCAGTATTTAATAGCAATGATTATGTAACGTCTCATTAAATGCTCTTTATTATTTAGAATAATCCGTTACTCCTTGTCAACTATAAAAGGAGGAAGTTTTATCATTTGTTGATACAAAACACTCTTGAGATCATAGTGAAATACAACTTTCTTATTGCTTTATTCGTATTCTTTGAAAGCCAATTATATTTCGGTCTCTTCGAGTATCAGTAAGCCGATTTTCTCTCTAATATTCAAGCTTTGACCAAATTATATTTTTTTGGTTAAACAGTTAGAACCTGGATTTCCAGTGGGTTTGAGAGGAGAGGGTACATTGGCGGTAGCTCTAGGTGTAGGGGAGGGTTTTGTGTGCTATTAAGTTTTTTTCCTTTTTAGGAAGAAGAAGCCTCCATTGTTGTGTAATAGTTGCTAAAACAGCTGAAGTTCCTCTAGCATTTTCAATTCCGGCGGTACTGGTGCTTCGGCGATGGAAGCTGATACTACGAGTATAGGGATTTGGGAAGTGAGAGATAAAGAAAATGGCTTTGAATGTGCGAGAGAAGAAGGATGAAGCACCCAAATCCACCTCCAAGCGGGGATTTGCTAAGAAGAAAAAAGAGAAAGGTGTGAGTGAGGGCCGAGGCGGAGAAAGAGAAAACAGTAGAAAAAGTTAGGGTGTTTTCTGAGAAATGCTAATTGTAACTGTTTTTTTACAATTTTTTACTGTAATTATCAATTAATTACCTAATAAATTATTAATATTAATTAACAATATTGCTAATATAATTTTACTTACTTTAGCTTTCAATTTAAGATAATTAAACAATCACCAATTTTTGTCAACTAATGAAATTCTAGCTAACAAACTACTATGAATCAATGAAAATCAAACTAATATTTTACAAAAACCTAACATATAATTCTTATTACTATATAATTTATGTGTAATATTATGTGTAGTTATTTTAATATTATTTAAGGATATCACTAATATACTTCAACTTAGTGTAGTTATCATTTTATAAACTAATTAGTGAGTAATATTTCTTAAGAATATTGCTAATACACTTCTACTTAGTAGAATTTTCAGTGTATAGACTAATCAATCGCTAATTTTTCATATTGGTATTACTAATATACTTATACTTAGTGTAACACTAATATTACTTAATGATACAACTAATAAACCTCCGCTTACTTTAATTATCAATCTAAAGATAAACAATCACAAATATTTCTCACAATATCATTAATACACTTTCATTTAGTGTATAATAATCAATGTATCGGCTAATCAATCACTAAAGTTACATATATGAGGATACCACTAGTTCAATTGTTAGTGTTGCTTAAGGATACCATTAATGCAGTTCTACTTACAATAATTATCATACATTAAGCCTAAATTAAATATTTTACGCTAAAATAGGTGAAATTTTGAAGAGGGTAAAAATCATATGTCTACATAAACTATTTCATAAAACAAAACCTACGCCTAAATAATTACAAGTGTGTCCTCCAATTAACCTCTAATTTCAGTAGGCAATCGTGAGCAGAATCTCAACAGAAGGATTGACTACAAGAAGATGACACTACCCTAATTTTGAGATTTAGGGCAAAAATAATTTGAAAATAGATAGAAAAAAAAAACCCACCGGATAAAGTTTTCTGAAGGTCACCGATGAGTGCTGAGTAGAGAGTTAGTCCCGTACAATCTGGAAGGAGTTAGCGCTTCTTCGAGAGTTGGTAGGGTTTTGTTCTATATATATATATATATATAAGCGATATTCGATTCAACATTAGCTAGATTAAGATGTTTCTATAGTATAGTATAGTATATCTAATAATAGTATAACCAATCCTAACATTATTTAATGATACTATTAATGCAGTTCTACTTAATTTATTATTAATTCATAAACTAATCATTATTAACATTTCTTAACGATACTTACACTTCTACTTAGTGTTATTATCAATTTATGGGCTAAACTTACAGTATTATTATCAATATATAGGCTAAACTTATATATATCTACTTAGTGTTATTATCAATGTATGGGCTAAACTTACAGTATTATCAATGTATAGGCTAATGAATCACCAGCGTTACTTCAGAATAATATTAATAGTACTTAATGAAACCACTAGTAAACCTCTGCTTACTTTAATTATCAATCTAAAGATAAACAATCACAAATAATTTTCATTATATCATTAATACACTTCCATTAGTGTATAATTATCAGTGTATCGGCCAATCAACCATTAACGTTACTTATATAAGAATACCACTAGTTCAATTGTTGACGTTGCTTAAGGATACCATTAATGCAGTTCTACTTACAATATATATATATATATATATATATATATATACACACACACACACTGTTCATTTAGGTTGTGTGATTACGAATTAGAATAAATCATCGGCAAATCCACTTATGCTTAGCGTAATTATCAAGTTATATAAGCCAATTGTCTCTAATACACTTCTACGTAGTATAATTATTAATTTGCCGTCGAATCAAACCTAATATTACTTAAGGATACTACTATATATATATACACACACGTTATATTAAATATTATTTACTTAAAATCTCTTTATTATTTACACACACGACATAATTAAATTTATATTTCAATTTGTATATAAGAATTTTTCCGACTAAATTCGATCGGAAATATTCAATTATAATTATTTTGGTAGGTTAATTTTTATAAATAATATAAGCATTTTTGGACCAAATTCGGTCGAAAATATTCAATTATAGTAATTTCAGGTGATTAATTTTAATAAATAATTATTTTTGTAGATTATGTATAAGGTTGACCAAATGTTTGACCACTTTCAACCGAAGTCGGTCGCAAATATTGAGTTATAATTTTCCTAACTTTCTCACTTGCGCAGGAAACAAAAAAAAATGCCGCCAATTTAGAAATATTCGATAAATAATTATTTTTTACATTATATGTAAGGTGGATTAAAAAAATTGACCAGTTTCCAACCAAATTCGGTCGGAAGTTTGAATATATTTTAATAAATGATTATTTAACCAAATATTAGACAACATTCCAACCGAATTCGGTCGTAAGTACTGAGTTATAACTATTTTGATATTTTGACTTGCGCGGGAAACAAAAAACATCTGTCGGCAATTTAATTTTTTTAATAAATAATTATTTTTTGCATTATATACAAGGTTGAACAAAAAATTGACCAGTTTCCGACCGAATTTCGTCAGAAATTAAAAATATTTTAATAAATAACTATTTTTTATATTACATGCAAGTTTGACCAAAATATTTGACAAATTGTCCGACCAAAATCAGTCGGAAAGTTTATTTTTATATTGTCTGTCACTTCTTTTGATGTTTGAAACCAAACACTCTTGATTCCGATCGATATCGGTTGGAAATATTTCCGACCAATTTCGGTCGGAAATCAGGTGGACGGGAATCACCTGATTCTAGTAGGGATTATAGAATGTAATTAGCTAAATATCAATTGGTAAAATACCTTTGGGGTAAAAAAAGAAATATTGTACAATAATATTTGATTTTGTGGTTCTAAAAATATATGACTTATTTTTATGCTAGTTGTTAATTAGTAGATGCTAAGTGTGAGCTAAGAAAGTAAAGTGAGAGTAAGAGGCAATGTGGTTATTCAAACCGAACGGCTGCAAATCGGGACCACGGACTGGCCTAAGCTGCGCCTCGAGGTCAAGCTAGACGGGCTTGACTGGGAACGATCAATGAAGGACTAACAGTTTAAAAGGCCTCAATAATGGCTTTTTATGAGCAATGATGAATAATCAATAAAGCACAATAAATATAAGTAATAAATCATAGAAAAAAATAATGGGAAATGTTTAAGTTAGAGAGTAGAGAATGTTCTTGTTCTTGTATTGAATATCCTGTCTGCAAGAAATAACAAGGGTCCACTTTATATAAGAGGGAGTGGAACCCTAAAATGGTACATGCATAATTATCACAAAGAAAAGTAATCGGTATATCTACTTAATGGTCCGGTACGATCTCGTACTATTCTTGCAGGCGTTGTAGGCTTTGAGCACGTGCCTTGGGATTTTCTCGCTTTTCCGTGATAACTATCAATTTGTGCTGCCCCGAGATCGAGCATTAGGATCACTCGGGATCGAACCTCGAGAGGTTCCTCGATCCTTCTGGTCTACAAAATGTCATATCAATCATAAAATTGGATTCTCCAATGTTAGCCGTGTACATATAGTCCCCACGTTTCTTAGAGTGAAAATGATAAGAAAAGGTATTGAATTCTTGCCTCTTCGATACATCCATCATGATGTCAGTTGCGTTATATCAAGCGATTGATGTGACAAAATAGGATGTCCAATAGTCGCATCCATTACAACTTTTGAATTAACTACAACGGTTGGTTACCATTTCCATGTTCCAACGTACATGATTGGCCTCTATAAATACCTCTTCCTTCTCCTCTCATTTTCCTCTGTATCATTAAGCCTTTAATTTAAAAGAGTCCTTCTCAATTCTATCTTGTGTTATTTCTCTGATTACGATCCTTTCGCTCCTCTAAAACCTTTTAACAAGAATGGCGAAAGCTTCCATCTCTTCCCCTCAGGATAATGTGCCCCCATCTTCCTCACACTATTCTAAGGGTAAGGCAATAGTACCCCCCTCATCCTGAGGAATGCATCCCAGGACCCTGCGAAATGACCTCCGATTTCAAAGTCGACAAGCCTTCTTCAAATCCATGACAGTGTGAACCCGTGTCTCCTATGTCAGTTTAGTAGCAGACGTCGAGAAGGTGAAAATTGAGTGCCGCTAGGGGGACGCGGTGGTGGTGGAGATCCTTCTCAGGGAGAGTACATAACGACATACAAGGCTAGATTCCTTAGTGTGCATACCTACCTATTTACTCTTGTCCCGGTGGAGCCATCTGCACCTTCAATAGACCCCGTTATCCTCGACTTATGCGAACTACATCGAGTGACTATCAGCCAAATTCATCCATCATTTTGGTGTATCATTTACATGAACAAAAATTTTGCGAACATGACTAAGGGGATGCCTCTCACCCTCGACCACCTGATCAGAATGTACAGTCCTTGACTCCTCTGGATGGGCCTGATTAAGCTGCAATGCTGGGCCTCGAAAGCCTTTTTGGCTTGTACTGACGAGGTTAGGGACGAGGGTGGATGAGTCGTTTTTTCCAAGTTAGGACCTTAGACCTGATCCTGATGGAGAAGATGTCGTTCCCTGAAACGTGGAACATGAAACGTAAGTGGATACACTGATTAAGTATTTTCATTTCATTTAGGATTAATTTTCCCACGAACTGACTTCCTTAGCTGATGCAGCTGATGCAGTGTACCCCGAAGCGGTTAGAGATCTCTCGAGCTGGATTAGCCGACTAGATTCAATTTGATCATATATTGAGCGCGTGTGGCGCGACCTATCTAGGGCTTGATGGATGGCCAAGGATCACTATGAGCCCTCACTTCTGATGTAGTTGAATCTCTCAGAAGAACTATCACTGATTGTACCCTCATTCCATGTGTTTATATTTTGTATTTTCGCAGGTCAAAAAAAGCCTCCTTGATAAGAGAAGTACCGCCTGGGAAGAGGATACATCGAAACCTGACAAAGAGAAGAAAAAATGAAGGGGATCGTCGACTGACCCTTCGAAATCCAAGAAGGCCAAAGTGATAGAACCTAAGGATGATTTAGCAGCTTGAACTTGAGAAGTATCGAGGAGTCCCCAAGTTGAAAGTGAGGAGAAACATGATTCCTCAATAGCCCGAGAGAGGGAAAAACCTTATCGTACCTCATACTGTTGAGCCAATGTCTTCTAAGTCGGAACTCGATGTAGTTGTTGTCATACCTCGGGCTGAAGAGGCCCTCGAGGATGTATCGAGTAATGTCCTTGAGCTGGTTGACGGCCAAAATATTCCTCGAGTTGAGGCAAATTTGGTATGCGGTCCAGAGGAGTCTAGTTTTGGTGCTCTCCAAAAACAAGAGACTGCCCTGATTGATCCAGTTGGGGTTATTGAAGTGAGTAATTCCTCCTCGAGATCGAATTTACCTCCAGGGGAGATGCAGGATGCCCAAAATAAAGAATCTTCCAATATGGGGGCACCCGGTGGAGATAACGATGCGTTTGAAAAGCTTTTTGCTGCGCCCAAAGAAAACCCTAATCTCGACGCCTCTTATTTTTAGAGAGATTGATAGGCTCTGTGAGCAAGTAATTTTTTGTAAATACTACTCAGTGTCCTGATATTTGTATCTCTAACTCTGTTTCTTCGACATTTCCAGGCTAAGATGCTTTATAATCAGACCTTTTCCAAGTTTCAAGCTGAGTTGACTAGCTACGAGGGTGAAAGCAGGAAGCTCACCTTGGAAGTTGATGATCTTAGAGCCCCTTTTACCATGAAGAAGGAGGAACTCCGTGTCCTACGAGATTGTCTGGAGGCGGCTTCTAGAGAGAGCCCTCATCTCACTGAGCAGGTTATGTAGTTTTTGTTTGTTTTTGTCTACATGTTTACTCGATTTTAGTATATTAACACCTTTGGGCTGATCTACGTAGCTTGAGAAGAAATATGTCCTAATGAGATAGGAGCTTTGAGCTAGAGATTTTGAAATTCTCGAACTCAAAAGGCAAGTGAGTGATAATTAAGGATTTTGACGTGTTTCCTGCTCCTTCTTGTTTATGCTTTAATTATAAATTCATACAAAATAGTCCAAAAGGCTCATAAGTTGTGCTTGATTGCAGGTTTGATCGACAAAGTGAAGAAACGTAAAAGATCGGCTCAAAACGAGTGAAACCTGCTCAAGTACCAAAGACAAGGCAAACTCAGTACAAACAAGCCTACTGCAGTTCAGAGAGTTGGAAAATCAAGCTTCAAGACAGTGCGTACGCAATTGATCTTGTGTCGTCCGCACTGAATCCACCGCGGCCACACTTCCATTATGTGCGGTTCGTGGAAGAGAAGATCGGAGAGATAAAATTTGCCAAGGGACAAGCCAGCTCGGCCGCGGTCATGATTGTGTGGACCGCGTTGGAGACCTCCGTGGCCGCAGTCCATTTTGCGTGGTCCGCGGAGCCTGAGTTCAGAGAGCTAAGACTTCAAGTCCAAGAGCCTAGTGCGGCCGCAGTCCATTTTGTGCGGCCCGCACTGACCCCGCATAGGTATTTTTGTCTAGTGTTTCCAACTTAGTGTAAATAGAATCTTTTTCCACTTTTAGGGCATCAAATATTCCAAAACTGTAGCTACGCTCGTGAGATGAGATTTTATAGCCATTTTGGGCATTTTAGCTTAGCTTGAACGATAGATTCTCTGTATTTACCTTAGTATTAAATTAATATGCCTTCTTCTTCATCTATTTCTCTTTTTCTTCTTTAAGCATGAGTAGCTAAACCTATTAGCTAGGGTTGTGGCTCAACTCTAGTGTGGGTAATTGATGGGTGTTGTGATTTAGGGTTAGATTGACTATGGGTATTTGTTACTTGGGTCAATTTTATGGTTTAATTTATGAATTGGTGGTTGCAAACACTGGTTTGTGCTAATGTGACTTGGCTCTTCATGACAAAGAGATCCTAAGTCTGCAAAATTGACCAAACAAGAAATTGGGATAGACTCAAGAGAATTGATAGTCCAAATTAAAGGGTTAAACCTCGAGAGAGTAATTACCCAACTTGAACCCTAGTTGCTTGAGCAAATTTGCCTATCCTTTTGGTCTTGAGAAAGACAAATGGGGAAAATCTCTCTCTCAACCGAGGGGTGTGAGTGTGCGTAAAATCGTGCAACGGTTATAGTATACTTCTCCAGTCATGTCAATCGAGCCTTAGAAGCAATTACTCGTCAATTATCCACCTAGGTAAAAGTCACTATCCTAGTGATCCTTAATCCATTAGATACAACTCTTAGCAATTTTACATTAGCATAATCTAGTTATTATTAGTAGTTGATAATGGTATATTGTTAAAGAAAAATCAAAAGATGTTTGGAAGTGATATTTGGAACAATTACACGACTCCAGACTGGATAGACACTCGACTACCTTTATAGTTTCCTGAGGAATTTGATCCCAACCCTCATATCAGGTAAAGGCTATTGCGACCCTCTCTTCCAGCTTTGTAGTAGTACGGAATTGGCAGCGATCACATTTTGGTGTCGTTACAGGTGAGCTAACGGTTTGACTATCTATTTAGTTTGTGTTTTGTTTCTCTTTCCTTCTTTGTTACTTACTTGTTTGTGTCACTACTCAGGTACCAACATGGATTTAAACAATGCTAATGATCCTCTTGGAAACGTGATACCGGGGGAGGAGGTAGAAGATCTTGAGCAATATGAGGTGCCTCTTCCACCTCAAGGACAATGGAGAGGCCGGAATGCAAATACCAATCCAAATTATAATTTTCCAGAACCTTCCCCGCCACCTCCAGGAGTGGTTCCCAGAGTATTACCGAACCAGGGCGACACAAGTGCTATTGTCCCACCCCGAATCCGGGAAGGCAACTTTCAGATAACCAATGTGATGTTGACCTTACTTGAGCAGCGTGGGTACTTCATGGGTGCTATGGATAAAAATGCCTACAAACATCTAAAGGGGTCTGTAGATACATGCTTGGGGAGCAAGTAGACGAATGTATACAAGGATACACTGAGATTGAGACTTTTTTCGTTCTCACTTCTTGGAAAAGACCTAGATTGGCTCGAGAGACTCCCCAACCGTTCCATCACAACGTGGGATGAGTTGGCGGATAATTGTATTGCCAATTTCTTCTAACCGAGTCATATGGCAGCAAGATATTAGCCTTCAAGAAAGAGCCAACGGAACCTTTGCATGAAATATGACAGCGATAACGGAATATGTAAAAAGAGTGGCCGAATAACGGTATGACCGAGGTGATGATTCAACAAACCTTTTATCGGGGCATCAACACCACAAATCAATGCATTGTGAACCAATTGGCCGGGGGTAATTTTACGAAGCATACTTATAATGAGACATGTGATGTACTTGATGAGATGGCAGACACTTCTTCGGCATGGCAAAGTAGAGTGAATGTGCCCCAAGGTGACCCCACGGTCATCCATTTTCACAAGGAATTGCATGACAATGGTCAAGCTATTGTCGAGCACACTACTACTATGAACCAATTGGTGAAGGCACAGTTGCAACAAGTCCAAAATTAGATCCTAGTCGATGCCATAGAAGGTGTCTCTATGCTAAAAAGGAGGCAAATAGGGCAACAATCTCAAGGGAATTGTGAACAGTATGACAACAATGATGGTGGTGATTTTTCAAATGCGTGTTATGATGATCGAAGTGAAGAGGTTCAATATGCTAACAACTACCAAGGTAATGGAGGTAACTTTTCGAATCAATAATGGAGACCCCAAGGAAATTGGTGCAATCAACAATAAGGTGGCGGAAATTGGAACAACAACAATCAAAACGATGATTGGGGTAATCAAAACAACAACCAAGGCAATTGGAATGGGAATAATAATAATTGGGGCAACAACAACAACCAAGGCGGGTGGAACAACAATGGAATCCAAGGCAATCGGGGGCAAGGATTTCAAAGGCTCCCAATGTACCAACAACCGAACAATCCACCCCCTTTCCCTTGTTAAAGTCCGAGTTCTTCTGGAAGTGATTTGGGTAGAATTAAAATATGTTCGAGCAAATGATGAAAAAGAACCAAGATTCTGACGCTCAATTGGCTTCTCATAATACATCTATCCGGAACTTGGAGGTGCAATTAGGTCAAATCTCTCAAGATTTGAACACTCACCCCAAGGGTGCTCTAGCAAGTGATGCGGTAGTGAACCCGAAGGGTGGGAACAAAATTCATCTGATGGCAGTTACAATAAGAAGTGGGAGAAGCGGTGATGTGAATGCCTCGAAAGAAAACAAGTTCTGGATGATGATGTTGAGTTGCGGGATGATGATGCACCTTTAATTGTTGAATATGTGTTTGAAGGAAATTTGAACAACGATGCGAGGATTGGTATTGATGAGCCCGAGGTAGAAACTCAAGATGCCGTGAACCCGTCTAGGGAACACGTGATTGACATGCCTGAGCCGATTGTGCCAAAATCCAAGGCACCCTTACCTAGGCCTCCTCCACATTATCCTCAAAAGCTCGCAAAGCAAAGAAATGATAACCAATTCAAGAAGGTTATTGATATGATGAAGATCTTTTCCATAGATGTGCCTTTGGTGGATGCTCTTGAACAAATGCTGAGATATGCCAAGTTCATGAAGGATTTAGTGACGAAGAAGAGGTATATGGATTGTGAGACAATAAAGATGACTCACCAAGTGAGTGCTATTGTTCATTCAATGGAACCAAAACTTGCAGACCCCGAAGCTTTTGCTATCCCTTGTACTATCGAAAGTGTGGATTTTGGCAAAGCTTTATGTGAATTTGGACTAGTATCAATTTGATGCTTTACTCGATTTTCAAGACTTTGGGTATTGGGAAACCTAGACCAAATTCAATGAGACTTCAAATGGAGGATCGATCAATGAAGCGACCTTTTGGAATTATTGATGACGTGCTTTTCCGGGCTGAAAAATTCATATTGCCACCCGACTATGTCATTTTGGATTGTGAAGTAGACTATAAGGTTACTATTATCTTGGATCGGCCTTTCTTTGCAACGGGTAAGGCATTGGTTGATGTTGAAGCGGGTGAGCTCACTTTCCGAGTGGGTGATGAAAAGGTCATCTTCCATGTTTGAAAATCCATGAAGCAACCCAATAGCACCAAGGTGTGCTCATTTGTATATCTTGTCACAGCCGTAATTGAGGATGATGCTAGTGCTATGATCATCGTGGATGATCCTCTTGAGGTCGTGCTTTTGAATATGGATGTCAATGATGATTCATGTGGAGTGGAGTGCGTGAATGCCCTAAATAGGATAGGCTCTTATTCCTATGAGCCGAGAAAATTGTCTTTGGATCTTGAAAACAGGAAAACTCCACCACCAAAGCCATCAATTGAGGAGCCACTGGTGTTGGAGTTGAAACCACTTCCTCCACACCTCAGATATGAATTCTTGGGATCAAATTATACTTTACCAGTTATTCTTTGTTCTTGCCTTACTAACATGTAGGTGCAGGCCACTTTAGCGATGCTTCAAAAGCGAAAAAAGGCAATTGGATGGACTCTAGCTGACATTCAGGGAATAATCCCCGCATTTTGCGTGCACAAAATTATCTTGGAGGATGATGCAAATCCTTCCCTGAAGCATCAAAGAATATTGAACGAGGCTATGCAAGAAGTGGTGAAGAAAGAGGTGACCAAATGTTTAGATGTCGGGGTTGTGTACCCCATTTCTAATAGCTCATGGACTTCTCCGTTGCAATGTGTACCGAAGAAGGGTGGTATGAATGTGGCGACCGGTGACAACAATGAACATATTCTTAATCGTATCGTCACCAGATGGAGAGTATGTATAGATTACCGAAAGCTAAACAAGGTGACCCGAAAGGACCATTTTCTATTGCCATTACTTGACCAAATGCTAGATCGTCTTGCGGGGCGTGCTTTTTATTGCTTTTTGGATGTTTATTCGGGGTACAATCAAATCCTAATTGCCCAGAAGATCAAGAGAAGACCACCTTTACATGTCTGTATGGCACATTCACTGTCTCTCAAATGTCGTTCGGATTATGTAATGCTCCGGCGACATTCCAATGATGCATGATGGAAATTTTCATCGACATGGTGAAAGATATATTGGAGGATTTCATGGATGATTTCGGAGTGGTTGGGGATTCCTTTGAAGAGTGTTTGGGTAATTTGGATAGAGTGTTTGCCCGGTGTGAAGACACGAACATTGTACTCAATTGGGAAAATGCCATTTCATGGTTGAAGAGGGTATAGTGTTGGGTCATAAAATTTCAAAGTGAGGAATTAAAGTGGATAAAGCCAAGATAGAGGTGATTTTGAGGCTTTTTCCCCTACTTCTCTCAAAGGGGTGAGGTGTTTTCTTGGATACGTGTGTTTTTACCGGAGGTTCATAAAAGATTTTTCCAAAGTGTTACACCCTTATGCAAGTTGCTAGAAAAAGATGCAAAGTTTGTGTTTGATGAGGGATGTATGCAAGGATTCGAGCTTCTTAAGCTCAAGTTGACCACTACCCTATAATTTCCGCACCAAATTGGAGATTACCTTTCGAGCTCATGTGTGATGCTAGTGATGTTACGGTTGGGCCTGTTTTGGGCCAAATGATTAATAAGATGTTTCATCCGGTATACTATGCAAGCAAGACCATGAATGATGTTGAAAGGAACTATACAGTCATCGAGAAAGAGTTGTTGGCTATAGTGTTTGCAATAGAAATGTTTCGACCATATCCTATGGGGGCCAAAGTTATAGTGCACACCGATAATTTCACCCTTAGGTGTTTGATTACTAAGAAAGACTCCTAGGCAAGATTGATGATATATTCTTCAAGAATTTGATCTAGAAATCGTAGATTGAAAAGGTAGTGAGAATCAAGTGGCGGACCACCTGTCCCATTTGGAGGAGGGGGTAGGCCTTGTGATGGCCTTAAGATCAATAATGCATTTCCCGACGAACAACTTTTTGCGGTGTCAATGAATGATATGCCGTGGTTTGTTGATGTTGCCAATTATCTTGTGACCGGAATAATCTCATATGAGCTCTCTTCTAACCAAAGCAAAAAGCTCAAGCAAGATAGCTTGGATTTCTATTGGCACGAATCCTATTTGTTCAAGATTTGCATGGATGGTGTGATTCGAAGATGAGTCCCGGAAGAAGAAAATTTGAGTATTTTTTGGAGGCTTGTCATTCCTATCCCTATGGTGGCCATCATGGAGGGGCGAGGACAACTTCTAAACTGCTTAGTTGTGGTTTCTATTGGCCAACCTTGTTCAAATATGCGGGTGATTTTGTGAAGAGATGTGATGAATGCCAAAGAGCTGGTGGAATTTCAAAAAGGGATGAGATACCTTTAAATACAATTCTTGAAGTAGATATCTTTGATTTTTAGGGCATCGATTGCATGGATCCATTTGTTAGCTCTTTAGGGAATACTTACATTCTAGTAACGGTTGATTATGTCTCAAAGTGGGTAGAAGTCGTGGATTTGGCTAACAATGAAGCCCAAAGTGTTGTTGCATTTTGTAAAAAGAGCATTTTCACATGGTTTGGCACTCATCATGCGATTTTTAGTGATGGGGAGGGGGTCTCACTTCTACAACAGGGCTTTTGATTCATTTCTTGCAAAATATGGAGTTAATCACAAAGTGTTCACCCCCTATCATCCTCAAGCTAGTGGTCAAGTGGAAGTCTCCAACAGAGAAATTAAGTGTATCTTGTTGAAGACATTCAATGCTAATAGGACCGATTGGTCGAAAAAGTTGAATGACGCTTTATGGGCCAATCAGATGGCTTACAAGACTCCAATTGGAATGTCCCTGTATTGGTTGGTTTTTGAATAAGCTTGCCATCTTCCGGTCGAGTTAGAGCACAAGGCTATGTAGGATTTGAGTAAGTTGAACTTGGAATTGGATGTTGCGGCCAATGTTCGTGTTGAACAACTCAATGAGCTTGTTGAGTTTAGATTCCATGCGTACTCCAGCTCGTCCTTGTATAAGGACAAAATGAAGAATCTTCATGACAAATATGGTCGTGGAAAGGAGTTCAAGGTTGGAGACATGGTTATCTTATTCAATTCCCGGTTACGTCTGTTTCCGGAAAAGCTCAAATCAAAGTGGAGTGGGCCATTTGAAGTTGTATTTGTGACCTCGTTTGGTGCTCTTGATATAAAGAACGAATATGGTGAAGTTTTATGAGTTGATGGGCACCGGGTCAAGCATTATCTTGGATTGTTAATGATCCATGTGGTGTGCTTCTTAATCTCAAGTGATATAATGGAATCGTGCGTCGTTGTCGCGACGTTAAATTTGGCGCTTCTTGGGAGGCAACCCATGTCTTTTTCTTCTTGTTTTCTTTGATTTTTTTTGTAGTTTAGGATTTTTTTAGACTAATTGATTGTGAGATGTTGCAGGGAATGATTTGATGTAGTGCAAAACATAGTGAAAAAACTGAACAAGTCTCTGAAGTTTCCAGTGCGGCCGCACTTCACTATGTGCGGTCAGCACTGGTGTGAGCTAATGGAGGACTCTCTGATGTTTTCCACCTCGACCACATGGTATTTTGTGCAGTCTGTGGTAGTGCTGTGCGGCCGCGGTGCCTTTTATGCGGACCTCAGAGGCCTATTTCATAGGTTTGAATAAGACAACCCAGCATTGACCGCGGTCCATTTTGTGCGGCCATGCTGGTAGGTGAGGTTGGGCCCCATGAGCTTCTCTATCAATAGACCTCAAGGGTCTCCTGTTTCCTTTTTCGGAAATTTCACTCTCAGAGACCCTAAGCTATTGTTTATCCTCTCTTTTGACCATAATTCTTGCGTAGATTGATTAACTGCATTTCATCTCAAACATCTGGTAACAATTCACTAATTTCTCTTAGTTTAATTTTGTAATTTCATTTAATTTTCTTTTTTATTAGCCTATAGCTTCTGTTTCTCCCCGTATTTTGCTTATTGATAGATTAGGTTAGCTTAAATGTAACTTTTTGTGTGCTTGATGAGTATAATGAACTTGGTAATTGAGTAGGGACCATAATTAGGTGGAAATTGAACTATATGGTAAAAATATGGAACCCTAACTTAGTTCCATATCTAGGCACCCTCCGCGGACCACAGTCAATTTTTGTGGTGCATGGTACCCTAGTGTGGTCCGCATTATCATTTTGTGCGAACCGCAGTGATGAAATTTTTAAAAGGTGACATTTGCCCTGTGCGGCCGCACTACATTGTGTGCGGTCTGTACTGGCCCACCACGGCCGCAGTACTACTTTGTGCTGTCTGCGGTAGTCAGATTCAGAGGGTGGGTATTCTGAACCCCACCCTTGTGAAGACTGTGGTCCACCGTGGCCCCAGTGAGGCCGCACTTTTTTTTTTGCGGTCCGCATTGGACTATTTAACAACTGTGTCTGTAACTGTATGCTTTTGTTCTGCAATTCCTTCTATACATATTTTTCACTACTTCTATTGATACCAACAAAGTTAGATGCTTGTGCTTGCAGACAATGGTTAAACAACGATGGAAGGGATGAAAACAACCCGGTCGAGGTGATTCCTCCCGGGGAGGAAAGCGAAGATTGGTTAAGCTCTCTTCCCAGGCTAGACAAAACATAAAGAACATGAAAAAAGAAATTAAAGCTGCTGATAGGGCTTGTTACCAGTCGGGGAATAAATATATGCCCTCCCAAGATATCTCCTCTGACTCAGTTCTAACTAAATTCGTCTCCAACTTCCGATAGGCTGATGATTATCCTCCACCATCACTTTATTGGCCTACCAATCACCAAAAAATATTCTCACTGAGTCTTCTAATGGCTAAAAAGCTGGCAATAGCGAGTACTCCCCCTCCCCCACAACTTTATTATCTGGAGAGAGTACATACGGAGGTGAGGTAGATGATTAGGTAGATGAGGATGTACCGGAGGGTGGTGAGCCTCAGGTTGATGGGTTTCCCGTACTAGGAAACCCGAAGTGTGGGAAGACAAATTTGTGAGCCAGGTGGCATACCACAAATTCAGGGAGTGGAAGCCGGTGAAAAAACTGATTTTGGAAAGGAGCTTCATAGATAGAGACCTTCTACCCCACAACCCCAATGTGCAGAGAGAGTTTAGAATGAGAGTGGGATGGGAGCACTTTCTAGATGACTGCGTAGAGGAAAATGAACACTTGGTCAAAGAGTTCTACTATAATGTACCCCAGATCGTTAAGGGCTCCAAAGTGACAAAGGTTAGAAACAAAAAAGGTGGTGTTCAACGGGAAGTCACTCAATGACTACTTGGGTTTCTATGAAGAAGATGAGACCCTCTATATGTCAAAGCTGGAGATGGGAGAAGAGGTCCGCCCGTGGTTAGATCAGTTCTTGGCAATCCCAGGGATAGTTCCTGATTGGTTGACCGCTGGGGTCAAGATACTTCATAGGACCCTCAACTTTGAGGCGAGGGATTGGGAGACATTCGTATGCAGCAGGTTAGATCCTACCTCCCATGACCAGACTCTCCCTTTTCACCAGGTTATATTGGTTGCTTCCATCATGGCAGGGTACCCTATCAATGCGGGGAATAAGATGTCCCTCATCATTTCTCTTGTGGGGTCGGAGACAGTACGGAACTACCCTTTCCCCAACACCCTGACTATGTACTTCCAAGACTTGAAGGTGGAAAAGAGGCCATTTGAAATCAAGGTCAAGGCAACGGCTCCGTTCTCCTAGTATAGCTTGAAGGGGCCAGATAACCCCAAGGACAAAAACTACAAGGCCCCTGCTTCTGCCCCAACTGACCTGTCTGAAGAGCCAGTTGTGGTAGAGGCCCCCTCTGAGCCTGCCTCCACTATTGCAGATATTCCTCCCAGACGTTTCACTTCAGCTGACATTCCTCCAGTTCCTTCTACCTCAGTTGACCCGAAGATTCCATCTTCCCGTGTCCATTCTATCGCTGCCCACCGACTGAGCCAGACTCTTCAGAGTCTTAAAAACTGGATGTATACTGCTTCATCCAAGTTGTCTACCTTGGCCTCCACCATTGCAGCTCAATCGACACCTCAACCGGCACAAGTTCCACACTCCATTGAGGATGCATTGAAAATGATTCTAGAAAACCAGGAGATGATCCTCAATACTCAGGTTGCCTTGGCTAAGGCAGTAGATTTACACATCAAGGCTCTCAAGGAGATTTCTCAGGAGCACAAGAAGCTCATCAAGACATGGGCCTCCAAGGAGTCCGTGAAGGAGCTACAGGCGGATGTGGATAGATTGAAGGCAGCCAAGCTGCCTTTAGACTTGTTGTTGAGGTCCCAACTCCAGCAGAAGTGCCAAAAGCAAATACACAGCCAGAGCAAGCACAGGGGCCTCTAAAGAAGACAAGGAAGATCCCTAGAGCAGATGATGCCATCATCCAGTTGGCGGACCCGCCGGAGGCTCCCTCCAGTCAGCCATATGATGTACCAGAGTTATAGCAGTACAGGTCCAGTCCCAGGTCCTAGCAGCTGAGCAGTAGGTTACCAAGAACTAGTATGAGGTTCTCGAGCACATAGAGGACCTAGGGACTGATCATGATCCTATGCTGATAGACGAGGCTTAGGGAGTCTTCATATCCTTCCTCTATTTTATTTTTTGTGCTTATTTGATTTAGTTAGCATTGGGGACAATGCTAGTTTTAATTTTAGGGGGTGAGCCCTTTATCTTTGGATTACTGTATATATACTGATTTAGTTTATGTTTTTTTAAATTTTCATTTGGTCTGTATATAATCTTACATTTAGTTACTTTTATCGCACTTTTTATCTTTCATTTAGTCAATATAGAAAGTTAAATCATTGTGTATATTCGTTCCTAATTGTATATTCAAATCCCCTATTGTACATATTCATTCTATTTTCTTTTTTCGCAAAAAAATTCATTTTTAGCTTATTATATAGGCTCATAGCTTTTTGATTAGTTCTAGACATTTTTAATAAGCCTTTGGTTTTTTTAATGTCACGGTTTTTTTCAAAGGTGGAGTATTGTCTGAACCGGGTGGCTCTTCCCAATGATAGATGGCGTGACAGCCTTCTTAAGGGTTTGAGTCCTTTTTTGTTTTTTTTTATTTTTTTTATTTTTGGTAGCTTATAGTAAGGGTACCTCAAGGAAAGCTTCACTTGGGCGTAGAACATTTACCTTTGATCCCATGGTCGAAGACAAACTATGTGTTTAGGATGGTAAAAGTCGTAACCTTGAGACTCTTGTGTTGATTGAAAATCATCAAATGGTCTTTTGGGACCATTATGTTCTCAAATTGTATCTAAGGTCATTGTGGGCCCTCGACTCGATGTCTTTAGCAATCCCTTAGCATGTGTGGTGAGCAATTGAATTCCGAGTTCAAGTCTTGAGACATTGATCTAGAACTTGCCCTAAATATCTGTTGAGTCAAAAACTTAAGTAAAATTTGACTTGAAAAGTGATTACATGCTATCCTTGGTCCAAATGATAGTTGAACAAATTCCATAGCATACAAATGATATAATCCCTAGTTAACCCTTTTGAGCCTTAGACCTTTTTCCTTCGAGAACCATGTTACAAGACGATTCCCATTCTAAAAGATACCCTCTCTTGACACTCGATCTATACTTGAGTACATGGAAAAAGTATAAGTTTTAGGGGAGAGAAGAGGATGAAAACAAAGTGGTATAAGGCATAAAAATGAAGAAAAGGAAAGGCAATGAAAAATACATAAAATCAAAAGACAAAAAAAATGCTCAATGTGAGAAAGAACAATAATTGATTCTAGAAAAGCAAAAGAATGAAAGGTGTGGAAAGTTGAAAAAGGAGAAACGGTTTGAATTGCATAAGAAAGAGTGACAATGTATCTATCCAACCCCTTAGAAAGAAGTGTGATAACTGAAAGAGTCAAGAGAATATGTGCCAAAATGAATCAAAAGAAGTGCTTAAGGGAATATGGAACCCACTTAGATCAAAACATTTTCTAGCCTGAACCAAAAGCCTTCACAATGACTCCACAAAAGCCCTATATGATATTGAGTTGAATGAAGCTTACATTAGTAGATAGTTACATAAGGGGCAATCATATAGTACTTAGATCCAGACTTGTGACCTTTTCTAAAGAGAGATGGGTGAAATCCCGTTAACCTCGGTTTGTGTGCCAATACTCTAAAAGGTGAGGTTTTCTTAGGGAGAGTTAAGGATGTGTGAGTTTTGGTTCCACAGTGACCAAAGTAATTGAGAGAGTTCTTTGATATAATGAGTCAACTCTTGATGTTCTTGTATCACACTTAATCCATAGTATTTCAAAGTTTAAATGTTGTTAATGATTCATTCGTATTGAGAGCAATTGTTAGTCCCAATAGATGCTTGTTGAGGTTACTTTAGGATAGCTGAAAATTCTTGGATTTTCCCTTGGGGGGGTCTTTTTTTTATCTTGAGGACAAGCAAAAGCTTAAGTTTTGGGGAGTTGATAAATAGGGATTTTGACGTGTTTCATGCTCCTTCTTGCTTATGCTTTGATTATAAATTCTTACAAAATAGTCCCAAAAGGCTCATACGTTGTACTTGATTTTAGGTTTGATCGAAAAAGTGATGAAATATCAAAGATCGGCTCAAAAGGAGTGAAACATACTCAAGTACCAAAGACAAGGCAAACTCAGTACAAACAGGCTAGTGCAGCCGCACTACACTTTGTGCAGTCCGCACTAGGGGATTCAGAGAGCTGGAAAATAATGCTTCAAGGCAGTGTGACCGTAGTCGATCTTGCATGGTATGCACTGAAGACACTGCGGCCACACTTCCATTATGTGCGGTCCGCAGAAGAGAAGATCAGAGATATAAAATTTTCCAAGGGACAAGCCGGTGCGGCCGCGGTCATGATTGTGCAGACCACATTATGGACCTCTGCGACAGTGGTCCATTTTGTGTGGTTCGCGAAGCATCACTTCAAAGAGCCAAGACTTCATGTCCAAGAGCCTAGTGCTGCCGCAGTCCATTTTGTGCGGCCCGGACTGACTCCGCAGGGCCATTTTTGTCTAGTTTTTTCCAATTTAGTATAAATAGAACCTTTTTCCATTTTTAGGGTATCAGATATTCCAGAACTGTAGCTGCGCTCGTGAGACACGATTTTATAGCCATTTTGGGCATATTAGCTTAGCTTGAACGATAGATTCTCAATATTTACTTTAATATTTAACTAATATGCCTTCTTCTTCATCAATTTGTCTATTTTCTTCTTCAAGCATGAGTTTCTAAACCTATTAGCTAGGGTTTTGGCTAGTGTGAGTAATTGATGGGTGTTGTGATTTAGGGCTAGATTGACTATGTGTGTTTGTTATTTGAGTCAATTTTATGGTTTAATTTATGAATTGGTGGTTGCAAATACTAGTTTGTGCTAAGTTGACCTAGATATTCTTGAAAAAGAGAGCCTACGTCTCCAAAATTTACCCAAAAAGGAATTGGGATGGATTCAAGAGAATTAATAGTCCCAATTAAAGGGTTAAACCTCGAGAGTATAATTACCCGACTTGATTGCTTGAGCAAATTTGCCTACCCATTTGGTCTTGAAAAAGTCAATTGGGCAAAATCACTCTCTCTCTACCGAGAGGTGTGACAGTGGGTAAAATCGTGCAACTGTTATAGCATATTTCCCCAATCATGTGAATAGAGCCTTAGAGTAAATTACTCATCAATTAGCCACATAGGTGAAAGTCACTACCCTAGTACTCCTTAATCCATTAGATACAATTCTTAGTAATTTTCGCTTTAGCATAATCTAGTTATAATTAGTAGTTGATAACTCTTGATTATTAAAGAAAAATCAAAAGATGTTTGAAAGTGATATTTGGAATAATTATACGACGCTAGAATATATAGATACTCGACTCCCTTTCTAGCTCCCTGAGGAATTCAATCCCGACCCTCATATCGGGTAAAATCTATTGCGACACTCTCTTCCTAATTTGTAGTAGTGTGGAGTTGGAAGCGATCAGTGAGCGAGATATACTCCAAAAGAGATACCCTCCAAGGTAAGGTGGTCTTAGTTGGGAATCAACTTCATGATGCCAGGGCGGAGAGTAATAAATATAAGTATCTCCATACTGAGTTAGATGATGCGTTATCCAGGATCAAAGCAGAAGTCAAGGCACTCGTATCCTCGCACAAAAAGGATGTCGTTGCTGCAAATGCTCAGGCCAGAAAGGTGTCCGAGGAGGCCGAGCTGCAATTGACCCAAGCCATGGAAAATTCTCAATTAGAATCTTGGAGGTAGGCTCTCGAGGATATATGCAGGGGGCATCGACCTGTCTGTCGAGATCGAGAAGGTGAAGACCCTAGAAGAGGAGGCCACGACCCTGCTTGCTTTCGATAGTGAATCGAGTAGTGGCTGGGAAGACGATGAAGATGAGGGCAAAATCCACGAAGGGGAAGAGGGCGTTGAAGACCTGGAGGTGGTGGTCGGAGCTATTGAAGGCTCAACCTCCAAGGGAGTCGTCAATGGCACAGACCTGGTGGTAGATTAGGATTTTATTTGCTCTCTCCCTTGTTGGGGCTTTTTGGCATAGGCCTTGTAAATGCACCCTTATGAACTATAAATATATATATATATATATATATATATATATATATATATATATATATATATATATAAAGCCTCTCGTTTTATCCTTTGCTTTGACAATTGGACCAAAATTTTGGACCCCAAATTAAACCCTTGGATTCTTGCCACTGCTGGGCAATTTATGATGGTTGAAAGTTTACCGTTTGGGTCTTAGTCCCTAAGTAAAGTTCTTCACTCGATTTTATCAGCCTATAGGTCTAAAAATCAACCTTGAGGCTATCTGGGCTGGACCAAAGGCTCTTACGTGTTGGGTCGATATGACATCTAGTCGTTCTTGAGGCTTTTTCAAGCTTGACTTTGAGCATTGGGTCGGCATGACCTCTAATCGGCCCTGAGGATTTTATAAGCTGGCCCTTAAGCTCTGATGCATAGGGTCAGCATGACCTCCAAAATAGGCAGACGCTCAGGCTCTTACGCATTAAGTCTGTACGACCTTTAACATAGGCTAGCGCTTAGGCTCTAACATGTTAGGTCGGTATGACCTCTAACATAGGCTGGAGCTTAGGCTCTTACGTGCTAAGTCTGTACAAATTCTAATATAGGATTTATTTTTCCCTCTTTAAAGACTTTTTTGAAGTTTTTGTGTTCATCCAATTCTTCGACAATTTGATAAGAACCTTGATTGTGATCCGTTATGTAACGATAAATGAGCACCTACGGAGGTTTCCCTTGAGGGGTGAATTATTTCGAAGCCTTTTCATTGTTTGGAGTAGACATGATCGAAGCTCTTTTACTTATGTTGAGGGTAGCCTCATTAACTGATTCTTATTGAAGTATTTTCGAAGTACTGAAAGGCTGTGATTTTATGGCGACGGTCGAGCATCGCCAAGTCGTATTAGTTTGGACGGTGCCTTATGATCGTAGTCATTGTGTTTGGACTTAGCCTTTTAGTCCCCGAGTGAGGTAGCCTTGGTGTTTATATCGAGGGTATGCCTTTTTAGGGGTCTTACAAGTTCGAATATATAGCCTTGACTTTAAGAACAAGATTATGCCTTTTGTAAGGACTTATATAATTGAACATGCCTTACTTGAGGTCTTACAAATAGGTTACTTGGCACAAGTATTATTTATGCCTAGGTCTTACATGTTAAGTATTACCTTATGGAGGTCATATGTTTTATTAGTATTGCCATATGGAGGGTTTTCGGGCTCGAGGTTGCCCACTTGGGGTCTTATGGTCAAGGGCTTTTGATAGCTCGATGAGGTGACAATCAGCAACAGTCCTCAAGACATCGAGAGTTTTTGGTTCTGGAGTCGTTCGAAGTTTCCGGCCGGGATGTCTTATAGCTTTGAGTTTTTTATGTCAGTTCCTGAGTGTTCGGGAATTTTCTGGCCCTAGAGTCATTCTTGTGAAAATAGAAAACTTCTTTGAAGTGCAGGGTGTCTTGATGATAAAAACATAAAAAATATTCCCGGATTACTTTGCACAAGTATACATAGTTTTCGTCGTAGAGGGTTCAATTGTTCTATGTGGGCATGATTCTTTCGACCGATTAGCCCCTTACATCATTTTCCTATTAAGACCCTTTTTGGCTCGTCTTGATTTTATCGGGGAGATGATCTCTCGGGGGAATGCCCCTCAGTATTCGAGGTTGATTAACGAGAAGCCTTGAATACTTGTTAAGTTCTCCTTAGGTAGCATATAGATGTTGCCTTGTTAAAAACCTTGCAGGTAAAACCCTTCTTGGGATAAAATCCGATCGAAGGAAAAGAGAGTAATGCATGATTTAAAACTCGAAGTCTTTGAGTTGGAGGATGTTTCAGTGTCTTCCATTGGACACTTAGCAGTAATAGCATTTGAGCATCGATATGTTCAATTGCTTGGAAGTTGTTCGCCTTCCAAGGTACGAGCTTGTAGGACCCTTTATTGATTACTCTGAGGATGCGGTACGGTCCTTCCCAGCTTAGGCTTAGCTTCCCTTCATTAGGGTTTCGAGTGTTTAGGGTGACTTTCCTTAAAACTAAGTCCCCGACTCCGAAATGTCGGAGATTTGCTCTCCTGTCATTGTACCTTTCGATACTTTGCTTTTGGGCGGCCATTCAGACCAGTAAAGCTTCTCACTTTTCATCTAATAGTTTGAGGGCAGCAGTCATGGCCTTGTTGATTGAGCTCTCGATAGCATGTGGAAATCTGGTGGTTGGCTCTCCGACATCGACATGTATTAAAGCTTAGAGTCCATACACCAGGGATAAAGGCGTCTTTCTCGTGGTTGATTTTGGCATTGTTCGAATGTCCATAGCACATTGGACAACATTCCTCTCCATTTCCTTTTCACATTTTCTAACTTCTTTTTCAAGTTTTTAATGATGGCCTTGTTGTTCGAGGAACTTTGTTACTTTGCTCCCGATGAACTGCTTCCCGCTATCACATGCTATCTCAGAGGGAATCCTGAATCGACACATGATGTGGTCCCAGATGAAGTTAATGAATTCCTTTTCTCTTATCTTCTTGAAGGCCTGCGCTTCCACCTATTTCTTATGAAGCTAATGAATTCTTTTTCTCTTATCTTCTCGAAGGCCTGCACTTCCACCTACTTCTACAAGTAGTCGGTCATAAATATAATAAATCTAGCTTTACCTGGTGCCGTTGGTAGGGGTCCGATGATGTCTATCCCCTACTTTATGAACAGACACGATGAGAATACTAAATGTAGATGTTCATCGGGTTGGTGAATCATTGTCGCAAATCTCAGGCATTTATCGCATTTTCGGATGAATTCTTTGGTGTCCTTCACCATGTTGTCCCAATAGTAGCCTGCCCTGATCACCTTTCGGACTAAGGAATCAGCACCGGAGTGATTTTCGCAAATGCCCTCATGGATTTCTCGGAGTATATAACCTGTGTCCCCTAATCCCAGACATACTGCTAGGGGCCCATAAAAAGTTCTTATGTATAGAATTCTATTTTTGTCGAGTGAGAATCAGGATGCTTTGGTTCGCAGGTCCCTCGACTCTATTGGATCCTCGGGTAGCTTCCCACTTTCCAAATAATCGATATATTTATTTCTCCAATCCCATGTCAAGCTAGTGGAGTTGATATCGGCATGGCCTTATTCGATCATTGATTTGGATAGCTGAACTACAGCCCCGGGGACTATGTTGTCTTCCTCGACATATGATCCCAGGTATGTGAGAGCTCCAACCTTGCTATTCTGCTCTCGAGGTATATGGATCAGTTTCCATTCTTTGAAGCGGTGCAATGTAACTTGAATTTTGTTTAATTATCTTTGCATCTTATCTTCTCCAACCTCGAAGTTCCCATCTACCTTATTTACCACCAGAAGAGAATCACATGTTGCTTTGATGACTCTTGCTCCTAGGAATTTGGCCAATTTCAGACCTGCAATCATATCCTCATACTCGGCTTTGTTGTTAATCAACCTTGCACTTTTTATAGATTGCATGATCATGCCGCCCATAGGTGGCTTCAGGACTATGTCAAGCCTAGACCCTTTCCCATTCTAGGCACCATCAGTAAAAAGTCCACACCCCCGAAGATGTGCCCGCTTTTAGTAGAAGTTCATTCTCTACCTCGGGTATGAGGGCGGGCGTTAAGTCACCCATAAAATCTACCAGAATTTGGGACTTGATAGTCGTTCGGGGTAGATGCCTGATATCATACCCCCCCCCCCCCCCCGAGTTCCATAGCTCATTTGGCTAATCGGCCCGATAATTTGGTCTTATGCAATATGCTTCGAAAAGGATATGTTAAAACACAAATACGTAGGCACTGAAAATATGGCTTTCATTTAGTAGATGCGCTTATTAATGCAAGATCTAATTTTTCTAGGTGCATATATCTGGTTTTGGCATCTCCCAGGGTCTGACTTACATAATAGATAGGGAATTGCGTACCTTGTTCTTCTCAAACCAGCACACCACTCACCACTACCTCAGATACGGCTAGGAACAAATACAATGTTTCACCCTCCTTTGGGTTGTAGAGTAAGGTGGGCTTGTCAGATATTGCTTCAAATCCTGTAAGGAACGTTGGCATTTCGGAGTCCATTTAAAGCAATTTTCATTTTGAGTAAGAAGAAGAAATGATGACTCCTATCTGATGACCTCTATATGAATCGGCTTAAAGTTGCTATCCGCTAGGTCAGCCGTTGCACGGCCTTCACATTATTTACCATCCTAATTTCTTAATGGCTTTGATTATTTAGGGTTTGATCTCAATCCCCCTCTTTGACATCATGAAGCCTAAGAATTTACACGAACCTACTCCGAAGGCATATTTTGAGTTTCATGTTGTAGCTTCTGAGGATGTTGAATGTCTCCTACAAATGAGTCAAATGGTGATCTGCATGCAGGGATTTAACTAGCATATCATCAATGTAAACTTCCATGAGTCTTCCTATTTGATGTTCGAACATCTTATTAACTAGGCGTTGGTACGTGGCTCCCATATTTTGTAGCCGAAGGGCATCACATTGTAGCATTACGTACCGTACTTCATGATGAATGAAGTCTTTTCCCTATCCTTGGGGCTCATCTAAATTTGATTATACCCCGAGTAGGCGTCGAGAAAGGTAAAGATCTCGTGGCCGGCCATGGCATCAATCAAGTTGTCGATGTTAAGCAATGGGAATGAATCTTTGGGGAATGATCTATTTAAGTATTTGTAATCTACGCACATTCTTAGTTTACTCCCCTTTTTGGGAACTACCACCACATTGTCCAACCATTTAGGATATTTTACCTCCCCAATAGACCCTATTTTGAGGATTTTTTTTACCTCATCCTTGATGAATGCGTGTTTTACCTCGGACTAAGGTCTACTTTTTTTCTTCACCGGTTTGAACCTGGGTCAACACTTAGTTGATGGGTGGTTATTTATGGCGGGATCCCTCTTATATCTTGATGGGACCAAGAAAAGCAATCGATGTTATTGATAAGAAATTGAATAAGTTTTCTCCTGAGTTCGGGGTTGATCCCGTTCCCAGGTATACCTTCCGATTTAGGAGATGATCGATTAGAAAAGCTTTCTCCAGCTCTTAAATTGTTAATTTTGTTGCATCCGATTCTATGGGGAAATGAAGGTTCGGGGAGCGAGGCAGTAATCTTCAACGTCCTCGGGGGTCTGTTTTCCCTCCACCTCCTCCGAGGTAGAGTGTTGGAAGTTGGTGCCTCCCTGTGAACTGCAAACATCTCCTTCGCCACATGTTGTTCTCCATATACCATTTTTAAATCGTCTTTTATTTTAAACTTCATCATCTGATGAATAGTTGACGGTACTGCCCTCATGTTGTGTATCCATAGTCTTCCAAGCAATGCATTATACCTCATGTCACCATCGGTGGTATGAAATTTTGTATTTTGATTTGTATCGGACATGTTGACTGGGAGGGTGATCTCTCCCTTTATTACTTCGCCGGCCATGTTGAAGCCGTTGAGGACTCAGGAGGTAGATATGATATTATCGTGCAGCCCAAGCTACCTGGATCCACAAATACATGTTTAGTTTGAATGTTATTCAAGAGAAATTAAATTACCAATGCGCCATTATGTGGAAGGGATATGGTTTTGAAATCGTCTCACTAAATGCAAAGATGTCCCTGGGCATGCAGCCTCAAATTTTCCCTTCTGTTGCAGCGGAGACTTTTATTCACTTGGTCCTTGAGGAACTTTGGTTCCCCCAATGATCATATGAACGATATACTGAGGTTTTCCCATTCCGTTCCTCCTGTCTGCATCTCTTTCTTCCAGGGCTGGAGTTCTTTGATATTTTTGTTTGTTTTCTTGGCGTGTAACCTCATTAGTGTGGGAGCTTATATCGATGTGGTGCGCGTTGTGTGAGCCCATATTCACAGGTATTGACTCTGGTGCATCCTCAGGGTTTTGCAGTGGTACACTAAGCCTAGAACAGCAACACCATTCTCTCCATGGTCCTCAGGACCGTTGTTTTCATGTGCATTCACTGAGTTAGACATTATGACCTGAAATCAATGATTCTTGGACAAGAAAAAGTGTGAAGAATAACTCGCGTTTTTTCAGTAAACTAGCACTAAAACAATTACTATTATTTTTAGCCCTACGGTGGGCGCTAAACTATATACCTGGAAAATGGTAATTACAATTAGATTTGATTTTATGGTTCTAAATATATGTGATTTATTTTTATGCTAGTTATTAAGCAATAGATGCTAAGTGTGAGCTAAGATAGTCAAGTGAGAGTAAGAGGCAATGTGGTTATTCAAAGTGAACGGCTGTGAATCAGGGTCTTGGACCGCCCTAAGCTGGGCCTTGAGGTCGAGCTAGACGGCTTGACTCGGAACGATCAATGAAGGAAAAATAGTTTAAAAGGCCTCAATAATGGCTCTTTATGATCAATGATGAATATAAATGAAGAACAATCAATGAAACACAATAAATATAAGTAATAAATCAAAGAAAACATAATGGGGAATGTTTAAGTTAGAGAGCAGAGAATATTTTTGTTCCTATATTGAATATCTTGTGTTCAAAAAATAACAAGGGTGGGAGGGGGGCAACATGGTACATGTAAAATTATAGCAAAGAAAAGTAGTTGGTACAACTACTTAATGGTCCAGTACACACTTGTACTATTCCTGCAGGCGTTGTCAGCTTTGAGCACGCACCTTGGGATTTTCCCACTTGTCCATGATAGCCATCGATTTGTATTGCCGCGAGATCAAGCATAGGGAACCCTCAGTGTCGAACCTCGAGCGGTGCCTCGAGCCTTCTATTCTACAAAATGTCATATCAATCATAAAATTGGACTCTCCGATTTTAGCCGTGCACCGATACCAAGGCCAAGCCATGATCTATCAGAAGAGCTAAAAGACCTTTTGAAGAAGATAATTCTATGCCCATTAGTATATATTCTAAATTCAACATGTAGTAGTCCAATTATATAAGGGTCGATCTCTTTTTTTGGGTAATTTTGCAACCTCCCTAAGGTTTCATTTTCATAGCATATGTATTTGAGTGTTATGCAAAGATAAGGCGAATTTTAGCCATGTTGAGACTTTAGTCCAAACTAACCGACAAAATAACTAGTCGAGCTGAGCCAAATCCAAACAATATTGTGCTCAATTAATCTTACACACCGTAAGGATTTGAGCTAAACTTGAATTAAGGAGTGGAGGGCTGGGCGAGGGTCCAAAAAAATAAAATAATATTTTTTATTTAAATATCTCACCACAATATTACTCCCACTCTATAGTCTATGAATTCTTCTCACAGCTGTTATACTTCCCTCTTATTTTGGTGTATTTTAAATGAAGAATGGAGGCTTCTATTTATAGCAAGAGATGTCGTCCATATAGCCAATGAACTTGGCTTGTTGCCAATTTGGTCATGCAATTTGCCCACAATTTGTCAACAAGTTCGGCCCACAATTACTTTAAGGCCCCTAAAAAATTCACTAAAACCCGGGGCTTCGTAGTGCTGAGCTAGGTTTATATGTTTGCGAATGGAGAGATCTTTTGCGGCGATATTGACTTTATAGGTCGAAGAATGCACAAAATGGTGGATGGAAAATTTTGGCAGAAAAGGGTGATTCTGCGATCAAGTTTTGCGACTGCAGAATTATTATGCAGGCCGCATATCAACCGTAAAGAGGAGCAGAAAACTTTTGAAAATTTGAAGGTCAATTGTGCAGTCCATTATGCGATCGTATATCCATTATGTGGACCGCACTTCTATGCAGAATTGGAATGAAAAATTCGGAAGGGGGATTCTGCAGCCTATTCTACGGTTGTAGAACTAGTATGCGGACCGCATATCAGCCACAAACTGGTCCAATTTCTGAGCATCATTTTTCGCGACCATTTTGCGTGTTGCGGATTGACTATGCGGTACGATATGCGACCATAGTCCCGGTTTCTGCAAGTTTATGTCGTAGAAAATATCAACCGATCCCATATCTGTATAAACAATTTGGGGGTTATTTTGGCTAATTTCATCTGATATATTAGAGAAAGTTGAGAGTATCTTAGAGAGAGAAAGAGGAGACTTAGCCATATTTCTCATCAAATCTCTCTCAAGCCTTGAAATTCTACAAGAAAGCTCACTAGGTCTTCATCCTAGAGGTAAGATTCTACACTCTAATTCTTAATTTCGAAATTTAACTAAAATGGGTAATTGGCAAAATAATTCTTGGGTATGGGAGTTGTTTATTTTGCATGCATGTGTTATCAAAGGGTGTAGGAAGATTGTAAGCTAAAAATGACAAAGAATGAGTTGTGGGATGATAGAATCCTCCATAAAAGGACCTTGAAACCCTTAATGCACACCTCATGTTTGATAAATTACTGAAATGAGCTAGAACCATGATCATCTTCCTAATTTTGGTTCAATTTGTTATATTTCTAAAATAGATTGAAGTTGCTAAGAACAAGGGCCAGCCGACTACAACCATAGGGCAGTCTATAGAGTCTTCGGTGGTAGCTACATATTCACCTGACATGCTTACCAGTACAACTAGGCCTTCTAGCAGTACAGTTTCCATACCTCCACCTCCATCTTCCGGGCCGTCCAAATCAGTTTCATCTACTTCTACGGGGAGGTGTAATTTATTTGATTTGACATTTGATATTGACATGTAATAACTGATAACAATCTCTTTTTATTTTCATTATGTACATATTCCTCCTCTATCTATTGATGTATATATTTTCTTTCTTCCTCTTTTATTTTGTATATTAATTTATTCTTTCAGTAGTTTACTTTATAGCTTATTTATTTTGTTTTCTTAGTAGTCAATATTTAGTCTAATAGCTTTTTATTTACTTTAATAGATTCTTTATAATTGAGTAGTTTTTTTTCATGTTTAAGTGATCAATAAGCCTTTGGTTTTCTTAATGCCACAATTCTTTTTAAAGGTGGGTTTTGTGTGAACTGGGTAATTTTTTCCAATGATGGATGGCGTGACAACCTTCTTAAGGGATTGTGTCCGTTTCTTATGTTTAGGTATGAATGGTATTAATAATGAATTAGAGGACCTAATTGAGTCAAAGTAGAAGAGTCAAACATGCTTCACTTAGTACCAACACACTTAACTACATGCTTATGATTAAAAACAAGTTCTTGAAAAGAAATAGCTCTCGTTAGCGACCTTCTGGCTATTGTGTTGACATAAGGAAGTATCAAGTGGTTTAGTTGAACCATTAGTGATTTTCAATCTTTAATATGGTTGTTGTGGTCCGTCGACTCTATCCTTTTTAACAATCCAGCTGTTTGAGAGGTGAGATATTTTGTAACAAGTCCAAGTACCCATGTGAATGATTTAGAACTTGCCTCGAATGTGTTTAAGAGATATTTTAAGTTTCGCTTGGCTTGAGAAGTGATTGTAGGCTCTTTTTGACCCTCCTAAAATTTTTCGTGGCCCACCAATATTGTTATTCCTGGACAACCCATTTGAGCCTAAAACCTTTCTAATTTTATAACCATGTTAAAAGCCTTTACCGATTTTGTAGTGACCCTTTCGGTACCCAATCTTTCCCCAACACTCTTGAGAAATAATTGGCTAAAACATAAGTTTGGGGGAGAGATGAGGAGTTTAAAAGTAGTATCAAGGCACAAAAAGAGAAAAGAAATCAAGAAAATGAAAGGCAAGAAAAAGAAATAAAGGAAAAAAGAAAAATACAAAAAGAAAGTTAATAAGTTGAAGAGTTGAAGGGATTCAAAGAAAAGCTTATGCAAATCATAGAGAAAAACAAAGAAGGAGAAGGAGAAAATGAAGATCAAGACCAAGAAAGAGTGATGTTAAGTCTCTTCAGTTCCCCTAAGGAAAAACAAAAATTCTCAAAGAGTCGGCAAAACATGAGCCAAAAGGATAAAATGAAGTGCTTAAGGAAAGATGAGATTCCACTATGTCCAACCTTGATCCAAAAGCCACATTCTGAAAATGCCCTATGTGATTTCGAGCCAAGTAAACTTACATTAGTTGTGATTTATATGAGGGGCAAGCATATGGTACTTAGAGTTGTACCTGTGACATTCGTTTGAGAGAGATGAGCGAACTTTTTGCAAATCTTTGAATGAGTGCTACATTCTTAAGTGAGATATGCTACCGGAGAGTAGATGAGGGGTTTGGGATCCACAATGACCTACATGAAAGAGCGAGCTTCCTTGATGAATAAAGTCAACTCTTGATGCTCAAGTACCACATTAGAACTATTGGTGCTTATAATTCAAATCATTAACTTGTTGATAATTCATTAGTGTTGTGGGAAATTGTTCGTCCGAATTGATACGTGATTGATGCACCTTAGATTAGCTAGAATAACTCTTAACTTATGGAGGTGAGTATTACTTTAATTGCTTGAGGACACGAAAATTTTTTGTTCGGGGGAGTTGATAAGTGGGGATATTGACTACTTATTAGCACTTTTTTATTTTCATTTTAGTCCAAAAGTGTTTTATTGTATTCCCAAAAATTGATGAAATCTGCATTCTTAATTGCAAGAGTATTGGAAAATGAGACACAAATATGAAATCCAACTCAAGAAGGAGTGATTTGAACTTAAGGACAAAAAGAAGGCTCAAAATCTCAAGTGCGGATCGCAGATTTCCATCTGCGGCCGTAGAATGCGAAGAGAAATCCATCAGAGTCCTAGTGCAAAGTGCGGACCACACAATCATTGTGCGGTCGCAGAAGCTATGCAGGAGCTAAAGTTCAGAGAGTCTCACTTCAAGTTCACAGGGAAATGCGGTCGCACAATTATTGTGCGGCCGCACTCTGATTTATGCAGTCTGCAGAAGAGCCCTGTGCGGCCGCACCAAGAAATATGTGGACCGCAAACTATGAGAGATGCGGCCGTATTCCAGAATTGTGCGTATGCGGCCGCAGATTCAACTTCTATCAAGACTCAAGCAAAGTGCGGACCGCACGTGGAATTTTGCTGTCGCAGAACCTCCAAAAGGGCATTTTTGTCAGAAATTTCTAGCTTTATATAAATAGACTAGTTTCACAAAATTAGGTAAAATTTTGAATATTGAAAGTTCTGAAGTATTTTTCCTTTCTTCTTTAGGTAACTTTAGCTTACTTTGGTGATTTAACATTGGATTTTTATCTATTAATATTTCAATATGAGTTTAATAATCTTTTCTTCCTTATTTTCTTCTATACCCATTATGAGTAGCTGAATTCTTAACTAGGGTTGTGACCCATAGTGTGTAACCCTAATGGGCGTGATTTATGGCTTCTTTATGATTTGGTGTTTATTACTTAGCCTTGTTCTTGTTTTTAATTGTAGAATTACTTGTTGCAAATATTAGTTCATGCTGATTTGACTTGGTCTTTTCTTGAAAAAGGAAGACTTAGTCTCGAAAAACTTGGCTAACAAGAATTTGGAATAAAATCATGAACCTAGAGATAGTAAAATCCAACTTGAGCATTTTATCAATTGTTTGGTTAAATATCCATTTGGACTTGAGAAAGTCAAATAAGGCAAAATAACTCTCGTACCGAGAGGTATTGAGTGTTGATAGATATAGTACATCTTGACCAACGAAACAAATTTTAAATTTTACAACCCGTTAGGCAAACACATAAGTGAAGGTCATAGCCCTGAGCCTTTTACATTATTTGAAAAACAACCACAAATAATATTCTCTAGTTTTATATCTTTAGAATTGTAATCCTTAGCATAATATTAGAAGTAAAAACAAAACCATATTTGTGGAAGTGAAATCTAGATACTTCACGTGCTCTATCCAAATATATACTACTAATTCGCATCTTAGCTCCTTGTGGATTCAATCCCAACTCCTTGTTTGAAATTATTATTGCAATCGACCGTTTCATAACCTCAAGTCACACCTCTATTTGAGGTTATGAAATGGTCGATGCAATAGTAATACACAACTGAGAGTCGGGGTCGAATTCCACTGGGAGCTATACGAATGAGATTTAAGAGTATATATTGTGGTGAATGAGCTTGGACTATCTTAGATTGCACTTCCATAAATGGTTATTTCTAGGTTTAATTTAAGTTAAGATTGCAAGATAAACGGCTACAGAAATTTTAATATCCAAAACTTGACCAAATTTAGTGAAACTAGTCCATTCATACAAAGCTAGAATTTTCGGATAAAATGCCCTTTCGAAGATTCTGCGGCCGTACAATTCTATGTGCGATTTACACTTTTTTTTCTATCTTGAAAGGAGTTGGATCCACGGCCTCACAATTCTGGAATGTGGATGCATCTTTCATATTCTTCGGTCCGCGTAGTGTGGCTCAACATGGCTTTTCTGCGGGCTGCATAAATTTGAGTGCGGCCGCGTAGCTGACTTTTGCTGCCACACAATAATTGTCGGTGCACATTTTCCTTTGATGTTGAAGTGAGATTCTCTAAACTTTAGCTCTTGCATAGCTTCTGTGGCCCGCACAATGATTGTGCGATCCGCACTTTGCACTAGGATTCTGATGGATTACACTTCACATTCTGCGATTCGCACTTCAGCTTTTGTACCTGCTTTTTGTCCTTGAGTTCAAATCACTCCTTCTTGAGTTGGATTTCATCTTTGTGGCTCATTTTCCAATATTCCTACAATTAAGCATATCTCATATGTTTTCGGGAATACTATTAAATACTTTTGGACTAAAATAAAAGCAAAAATGCGCTAATAAATAATCAAATTCCCACTTATCGACTCAAAATTTTTCGCCGACAACAACCTGATAAAGTACAAATTTTTAACCGAGTACATTTTTCTATATGCATTCAGAAATTAAAACCTTCTCAAATGTAATGGCAATATCATAATCTTCAAATACTTATATTTCTTTCTCTTATTTCCTCTTCAATCTTCTCTTTATTTTTTGTTGTTCATTTCAAACCTATTATGTATTTTCTTTGATTGATTGATTATTTTCTGTCATTTTTTTAGTTTCAATAAATGTTTTAAAAAATGTTCGGACTGAAGCGTAGTTTTTGTTTTTTTTTTAAAAATCCACTTGATTCCAAAGAGGTCATTTTTAGTCCGGTAAATTAGATTTGATATGGATGCTTAGAATTAAGTAGTCGTTTGGACATAAGAATCATAAAATTCGAAAAAAAATGGAGAAAAAAATTTTCAAGCAAAAATAGTATTTAAAATTTAGAGTTGTGTTTGGACATAAATTTCAGTTTGGGTTGTTTTTGATGTTTTGTAAGTGATTTGAATAAAAATTTTGATAAACAACTTTTTGCAATTTTTCAAATTTTCAAAAAATTCCAAAATGCATCTTCAAAGTAAAAATTGAAATTATGAACAAATGCTGATTTCGAAAAAAAAAATGGATTTTTTCTGGAAAAATCTTCCATCAAATTTTATGTCCAAACAGGCACTAATAAGATGTTTGCCATTTCACCATGGAAATTTATTTGCCAAAAAGTAATTACATCAAGACGTAGCTTACAAGCCCCGAGGTGTATTGACCTAATTAGTCACAAACCATCATTGAGGTGAGACTCAGAAAACACTAATCATGTAAGAGGGAAAAAATAATTGACCAATTTAGCATGATTAAGTGGTGAATTGAGGTGAGAAAGCAAACAGTTTAGAATTTTCAGGCAAGATTCACCGTTCACGAACATAAAAGCAAGGGGTAAGAAAAAATTTAACCAAAGAAAAGGGTAAAACTTAGAGGTGGGAGTGCAATATCAGAATTTGTTAACAAAATTTTGGTGTGAATTATGCTTTAACATATTTGAGAAGTAAATGATAAAAGGAGAAATTTGTGAAGACAATTCCAAGTTCCCATTTGAGTGGAGAAATCTCTGACAAAGCATTCCTTTGAAGGAAAAGATATCTTTCTAAAAAAGATAAAAGTTCCCCCCCCCCCCCCCCCCCGCGCCGGGCCCTTCCTTTATTTTTTTTTTATTTCTGTGCTATTTAAATTTGTAGGAAGAAATTATTGAAAATGAAAGCCAACCAAACTATGAGCTATTGAGCTAGTTTAATGTTGAGACTGGGACCCCCAGTCTCTAAAATATTAAGCTACTAATACAAGTTAATTAGTGGTGGCTGGTTCCCCAAAGTTGACATTGCTATTCTACAAGCAAATCATATTATAGCCATGTTTCCAGTTCACATTCAAAAGCCTCTCCCCCCCCCCCCCCCCCCCCAAGTCCCCCTGTAAAACTCTGTAATTACTCTAGTATATTTTCTTTATACAACCAAAAAGGCAGTCTAAAAATCTGGTACAAAGAAGCTAAGCTAATCTAGTTTTGCCATACATTGTTGGTGCAAAGAGGCTAAACTAATCTAGTTTTGCCTTAAATCGTTGGTGCAAAGAAGCTAAACTAATCTAATTTTGCCTTAAACTGTTGGTGCAAAGAACCTAAAACAACCTACTTTGTCCCCCTCTCAGGCCCCTTCCTAAATAATCAAAGAAGGTTGATGTTGGTATCAACAGGTACCATTCCCTATTTGCTTGCTGATTTCTCATAACGAAACTATATATCTAGCTTTCTTATCAAACACAACGGACGAACATCGAAGACGTGGACGTAGTCACCGAATTCTGGCGAATAATAGGATATGGGAAGTAAGTGAATGCATAAACGAGTCACAACCTATCAATATATATGCAAAACCTATCTATTATACAATATGAATTGCAAGATACCAATCACACTATGACCTTTGAGATATTAATATTCCTTCTTGTAGAGAATGGGAAGTGTATGGTTTAGACTCACTTAGTTTCGGAGTGTAAAAGTGATGATGATGGCTTATCAACATTCTTTGAAGAAGCCGAAGACTGGAAACCTGCAGTTTGGAATGACGATGATGAAGAGGGAGCTGGGGCTGAGGCTGCTAAGGTGGAAAAAGCTCTTGTGCTACTGGCGTTTAAGCTAGTTCCAGCAAAGGACCCTTCAGTAGCCCTAGGTGCAGGTGGCCGATCAATCTCAGTAACGCCTTCTAACATCTGAACCACCTTGCCCATTGTTGGCCTTTGAGATGGTTGCTCTTGGATGCACCAGAAGCTCACCTGAATTGCTCTCATAACTTGTTCCATATCTATCTCTTGTTTGGAGAGCTTTTTGTCTAAAATGGCCTCTGTATTACCCCTTTCAAATTCTTCAAATGCCCACGAAGAGTACTTTTTCCGGCTAGTCTCTTCTGAGACTTCGAAATTCCTTTTTCCACTCACTATTTCCAGTAACACCATACCATAACTGTACACATCCGATTTGGATGTTATAGGAAGATTGGCCAGCCACTCTGGAGCCAAGTATCCTCTAGTACCCCTCACATGACTTGTTAAGGTTCTATGCCTGTGGTCCTTTGGGTTAACGAGCTTGGCTAGGCCAAAATCTGATACTTTGGCAGTGTAGTTCTCATCCAACAATATGTTCTCAGGCTTTATGTCACAGTGAACAATACAATCTCGGCATTCTTCATGAAGGTATGTGATACCTCTTGCTGTCCCCAAAGCAACATTATATCGATGCTCCCAGTTCAAAAGCTTTCCTGACAAATAATCTTCCGCAAAGAGGAACTTATCAAGAGAACCATTTTTCATGAACTCATAGACCAGTAGCCTGTGGCGTCCTTCAGAACAAAACCCAATTAATCTCACCAAATTCAAATGGTGTGTGCTACTAATAGTTGCAACCTCCATTCTGAATTGCTTCTCGCCTTGCTCTATTCCTTCCAGTTGCTTCACCGCAGCAACAGTCTTATTAGCCAGAACTGCCCGATAAACAGCCCCAAATCCTCCTGCACCAAGCTTCTCCTTAAAACCCTTTGTTGTCCGCTGAAGCTCCTTGTACGTGAACTGCACAGGGGCACCAGAGGCATATTCAAGAAGTGCATATTGAGACGACAGTGATGCAAACTTAGAACTGTTCCTAAAGCACCACCACCACAAACCACCCTCCAACAAGATCAAACCCAAAAGACTAGCCACAACCACAAGCGCAACAACCGAGCCAGGAACCCTCCCTCTATTTTTCTTCTGAACAGTCTCCGAAACTGCAGAAGGATTAGGCAATGCAGGCCCACATATCTTAACAAATGAAGTGCTCGGGAGGGTTGGCGCCTGATAACCACTAACAAAGTTGGGCTGTTTAAAATAACACATCCCTGTACCATCTGCTAAAGAAGTAGAAGCTACACAAGCACCATTAACAAGACAGTTAAACCTACACGCAGAAATACCAGCAGAAAAAATCTGCTCAGACAATTCCGGAGGATAAGTCAAGAACTTAGCATTATCCAACTGCAACATAGTCGAATTGGAAGGACAATTACTAAGATCAACTTTCCTCTTACACCCTTTTCGACTATCATTTGGATCATTAAACTCAAAATTCATTGAAGGACATCCACAAGCAGGACCAGTCTCATTATAACTACAAACCCCAAAATTCCCACAATAGCCAAAGACCTGACACTGATCAGTCAAAGCAGCCCATCTCACATTTTGAGTCCCGCTCCCTTGTGTTGAACTATAAATCCTAAGATTCCCATCAGAATCTAACTTCAAAAACCTCAAAATATTCCCTTCATCAGCATAATCACTACTATAAACAACATTTAACGGACTTGAAAGGCTAGGATCAAAAAGTGAAAGAATCCCAATAGGCTGCATTCTCAGACTAGGAGATGTCAAGTTCACATTAGCAGAGGAATTCAACCCAGAATTATAATATGCTATAGAGTCATTCCACAAAAGCGACAAGTTCCCATTATTCCTAAGCTTAAAAGAATACAACCCAGATGTCAAAACATGATCTTTAGTGAAATTCTGAGCAGGTACAATAGTATCAGTTGGGTTATCAAAAGTAGACCAAATGTTTAAAAAGGTACCATTTTTAAGCACAAAATTACCCTTTTCGTCCAAAGAAGCTGAGGAAACACCAAGATTTGCAGTTCTTGAGTTCCACACAACAGTACCTGAAGGTCCATTTGTGAGCTGAAGTTCACCGTTGGACAAGAACCGGAGTGCGGCGGAGGAATCAACTGCGCCGCCGTTGACGGTGGTGCCGCCGGCTGTCCAAATAGGTATGTTGTTGTAAGAAATGGAAGCAAAATAGGTGTTTTGGTTTGTGGGGTCCAGTTGTAAGAAGGAAAGAGTGAAAGTGTTGTTTGGAGAGGACCATTTCGAGTTTGGGTCTGAAGCTAAAAGGGTTGCCCCAGGAAGAATATCCGCAGCTTCTATGGTGATGATAATAATAGTGAAAATAAAGAATAGTGCTTTCATTTTTGAAGAAGATGGGTTGACAAGAAAGAGGAATTTTGCGTGGTTTTATGAGTTTTGCGCCACTGTGTTTCTTTTTCTTTTTTTGGGTGGGGGAGGGGTGTTTGGGTTAGGCAGGCGACATGACACGAAGAAGACAAGGAAAAGTTGGAAAGAAGAGGAGACGACTTTGACTTGTGGGTTTTACATTTCTAATTTTGACTTGAATCTTCATTTTGGAATTCGTATTTATGGAAGAATTGGTGTTGAGGACATCTACCATGGAGCTAAGACTAGGGTTAGGACGGTGAGTGGCGATTGAAATTATTTTTCGGTAGTTATGGGGCTCTATTAAGGATCGACGCTTAGCCCTCTCTTGTTTGTCTTGGTGATGGATGCTCTAACTCGACATATTCAAGGAGATGTGCCTTGATGTATGCTATTTGCTGATGACATAGTCTTGATAGACGAGACAAGGGTCAGTGTTAATGAGAGGCTAGAGGTATGGAGATAGACTCTCGAGTCTAAGGATTTCAAAATAAGCAGATCTAAGACAGAATACCTGGAGTGCAAGATTAGCGCCGAGCCGAGCGAAGTAGGCAAGGACGTGAAGGTTGGATCTTAGGTCATCGCCAAGAGGGACAGTTTCAGATATTTTGGGTCGGTGATTCGGGGGGACGGAGAGATTGACGGGGACGTCACTCATCGTATAGGAGCGGGGTGGTCGAAGTGGAGGCTTGCTTCAGGAGTCCCGTGTGACAATAAAGTTCCACAGAAACTCAGGAAAATTTTTATAGAGCTGTGTTTAGACCTGCCATGTTGTATGGGGCGGAGTGTTGGCCGATGAAGAACTCTCATGTTCAGAGAATGAAGGTTGCAGAGTTGCGGATGCTCATGTGGATGTGCGGACTCACCAGATTAGATAAGATTAAGAATAAAGTTATTCGAGAGAAGGTGGGGATGGCCCCGGTGGATGAGAAGATGCGAGAAGCGAGGCTCAGGTTGTTCGGGCATGTGCGGAGGAGAAGTCCTGATGCCCCGATGAGGAGTTGTGAGAGGCTGGCGGTGGCCGGCGTGAGGCGAGGCAGATAGAGGCCAAAGAGGTATTGGGAAGAGGTGATTAGGTATGACATGGCTAGAATGCGGGTTTCCGAGGACATGGTCCTTCACAGGAAAGTTTGGTGGTCTAGTATTAGGGTTGTAAAATAGGGGCTCATAGAATTTTTCGTACTCCTCTCCCGTGGTTGGGTGAGGCTTGGCAGGGCTATCCATAGATGATTTGTGTATTGGATTATGTCTCTCTTATGGTAGTTATATATGGTAGTTGCTATTTGATATTATTGTATGCCATTTTATTTATGGTTCTTATGTTTAGATAATTATTTATGCTATTTCTGCTAGAGTTACTAATGTTCTTTTGTTTTTGTTTTGTTTTTGTTTTGTTTTTATTTTTCCTTTCCTTCCCTGAGCCGAAGGTCGATTGGAAACAGCCTCTCTGCTTTTTCGAGTAGGGGTAAGGCCTATCTACATATTACCCTCCCCAAACCTCACTTTGTGGGACTATACTGGGTAGTTGTTGTTGTTATTGTTGTTGGAAGAATTGGTGTTTGGTTTGATTGATTGAAATTTGAAGCCAATAGTTATGTGTTGTGACTTAATTAATTTTAGAAAAAACCAAATATTTTGAGTACGTTGGAATATCAAATAATTTATATCCAATTAAATTTTGCTACCTTTTTTGGCCATAAATTGCCAAATTTATTTTAGAAAATATAATTTGGGTGAAGTATGAAAGATGAAAATCTGCTTGGACATAATTTTTCAAAATATGTTTTTAATTTTTCTTTTTAAAAAAATAAAATTTGGCTTATACCCATAAGTTCTACAAAATATGAAAAATACGCAATAATACCAAATAAATAAACTTGCTAATAAGAAGAACCTTTATCGATGTCATTCATTATTATTATCACAAATCATAGTCCTGAACATATATAAATTTGACACAAATTATTATTTTTATAGTGAACTATATAATATATTATACTAAAATCATAACTTGATATTTTAAAATCAACGGCTAATAACACAATTATTAGCCACTATAATTTGCCAAAATTGCAATAATTTACAAGATTCATCCGTCCAAAAGAAAATGATAGTAATTAGTTGGTGGTTAGTTTGATCATAATAGATGGTGAGTTTTTCTATAAAGTACAAAAGTTTGGGGGTAATTTTTGAATTTGTTAAAAAATTCAAAAATGATATTTTGGGCGCAAATAATGTCGAGAGCTAGTTTTGGGATTTAGAAATTTTACTTTTAAAATATGCCAAAACATGGATAAAAATCTATAAACAAACATGTTTTGCCCCAAAAAATTAGAAAAACTTGACAAAAGCCATGGCCAAACAAGAGCTTTGAGTTTGGAATTTGCATTTGGCTGAAATAGTTGGTGTTTCATTTAGCTGATTGAAATTTGAGAATAGCAGTGATAATAAGTGAATTTATCTATAATTAGGCCCTAAATAACCATCTTCTTGTGTAGTTTTGATGATAAAAGTGATAACAAAATGCTCTGATTAGCGCTTTTCATGCTTTGCAGGTTATATATGACAAGAGAAAGCTATGGAGTACATTTGGGATCAAATATGGAGAAAAAGAGGCCAGTCGTAAAATTTCGCCAAGTGAACCACGCGAATAATTCAAGTCAGAACTGGAGGAGGACTGTCGCGGTTCCACCACGGTAGAAGATGGTCGCGGATAGATTGAAGATTCAGAGAGCATGTTTGGCCGGGTTTGACCGCGACCGGGGCAGAAGCGGAAAAATTCAGGGACTAAATTGCAAAATATGAGATTTTAATCCAAAACCCTATTTTAAACACTACATTTCGCCCAAGAGAGGCGGGTATTAATTTGCAGATTATTTTGGCAAGGAAAATAATTGTGAGAGATCGCGCAAAATATCTTTCTTCTTTTCTTTGATTTTTCTTGCAGTTTTCATGATGAATATTATTCTAGTTTGTTTACATATAGTTATGAGTAGCTAAATCATTTGTCTAAGGTTTTGATGGAACCTATTGGGGGATGAACTTCTTGTGTTTGTGAATACAAATTGCAAGTTTCCATCTCTATTTGTTCAACTTTGTGTTTGTTGTAGTTGATTGATAGGATCCTCAATTAGCTGTGCCTATTTGGTGTTCATAACTCGGAAGAGAGTGCATAGTTAGGTTATTATTGAACAACAGCACTCCTAAAGTATATAAGGGATCAATAACTGCGGGTTTAAAGGCGGGATTAGGGATAATGAAGCCCTGGGTATAATCTAAAATGAATTGTGTTAAATAAAGCAAGTTAGTGTATCTTGGAAGTGCAACTAGTAAATTACTATAATTACTTGGGAGAGATTTACGGTAAGAAGAGCGTTCACGATTGATAGAGGTGTGTTGGTAAATTTGTATGAAGCATAAATAGAAGGGATTCAATCAATAGGGAAATCATTACCTTAGCATTTTCTCATAATTGTTTACAACATTAGCATCCTTAGTTTACAGTTGTTTATTTACTTGCAATTTAGTTATTAAAGACACCATCAACTGTTATTCAAATGTTTGAGGAAATTAGTTCTCAAGAGATTAGTGGGTCTAAAGATAGTGATTGATAGGTTAACTCTTTGTGGATTCGACTCTGGGCAGAATACTCATGTTATATTTGCAGCGTTCGCAGTGTCCTTTTTATAAGGCATAGTTGAGCGTGATCAAATTTTCGCGCCGGAATGGATCAAATTTTTGCACAGTTTCCAGGGAGTTAACGGAATTATCAATTACGGTTGATAGAAATACAAAATTTTTTAGTGTTGTCAGTTTTCTCTACACCAAATTGTTTATTGAAATTTTTTACGGTTATTAACGTGGTTGCACAGGTGTATGCCTAGAAACTCTACGAGGACTGGAGAACTACTTGAAGGACTCTCAGACCCCGAGAAAACATTTATTGAATCGTGCCAACAAAGGACTTCAACAACCTCATCAAACACGTAAACTCGAAATTGACATGGGTGACGTAGACAACATCAACGGAAACGTCAGAGATATGGCACCTCCTGTTCATGAGGATGCACTATATGACTAGGCATAACCCACAGCTGACAATCTAGCCACTGCCATTGTTGTGCCCGCGAAACAAGCTGAATCGTTCCATCTCACGAATAACATGATGCACTTGTTGCAAAATAAGGGACTATTTTCTGGGATAACAGCCGAAGATCCTCAGCAGCACTTGAAGAACTTCTTGTCGATTTGCAAAACTCAAAGGTAACCCAGCGTAACTCGGGAAGCAATCAGGCTATTATTGTTTCCATTCTCGGTGACTAGAGCTGCTCAAGTCTATCTAAACTTTCCACCCATAAACTCTATTGAAACGTAGGATGAGTTAGTCAAGTAATTTCACATCAAGTTCCATCCGCTCAACAAAATAGCTCAACAAATTGATGAGATCGTGAGCTTTAAACACAAACCAATGGAGACACTGCATGACACATGGAGTCAGATAGCATGAAGAACATTGTAGATGCCTCATCTGGTGGCGCATTTTTTAGCAAAACTTGGAGAGAAGATCAGAGTCTGCTTGACAAAATGGCTCAGAATTCGGGGTGGATGACTAGGAATGCACCTATCACTCCAGTAGTGCACTCAGTGCCTTTTGATCCATCAAATTCCATGGCTGAAAATGTGGCAACCTTACTGAAACAGATGAACATACTCACTAAAAAAGAGGAGGAATCAGGGCAAAAATTGCAAATGCATATTGTAGACACTACCAATGGGGGCTTGTGCACATCTTGCATTAGCTAGTCGATTGGTAATCCTTGGAATGCAGAACATGATCATCATTTGTAGCAGCCGGAAGACATGAACTATGTGTCAAACTATGAAGGCCAGAGACAGGGCAATTAGAACAGGGGTCATCAAACTCGGCAGCCATACAGACCACCTCAGCCAGAGTACAACGCTGGAAGCATGGGACCCTCCAATAATATGGCACCATATCCAAGTCCACAAGGGTACAACAATCAGCAGCAAGGGTATCCCTCACCTCAGCAGCAACATGGTGGAAAGCAAGAAGATGGGTTCACTAGACTTGAAGAAATGATGCAGCAAGTTATTGGTTCCAATGCAAAAATAAATTAAAGAGTAGATGCACATGATGTAGCAATCAAAAATATGGAAGTGCAATTGAGCCAAATTTCAATGTCTTTGAACAATCGTCCTTAGGGGGGCATTACCTGCAGACACCCAGATTAATCCAAAAGCTCAGGGCCTAAAACAGCTGATGGTGGTAAGTCTCCGTAATGGCAGGGATATAGATGTATAGCAAGAGAGAGCTCGAGAAAATATACAGGCTGAGACACTTATTCCAGCGCCCATTGAGCTGGATGAGTCTACGATACTTACAGAGGTGACATTCCAGCCTGCTCAGGAAGAAAAAACATTCAGCAGGAGACTGAGAAAGTAGCTGAGCCAGTTGAAGAGCTAGTAGTTAAAATAGTAGCTGATAAAGAGAATTCTCAAGTGATTGGGAAGAAGAGACCTCCTACACCCTTTCCACAGAGGTTGGTCAAACATAAAAAAGAGGAGCAGTATAAAAGGTTCTTTGAAATGCTCGAACAAATTCAGGTAAATATTCCACTAATTGAAGCTTTAAAGGAGATGCCTGGATACACAAAAATGATGAAGGACTTGATATCCCAGAAATTTGATTTTCAAGACTTGGCGACGGTTACTTACTCAGACTTGTAGTGCAGTGGTGACTACACCCATTGCTGAAAAGCTGTCTGTTCCAGGTAGCTTTACAATTCCATGCACTATTGGAAATTTTGCCTTTGCTAAGGCGCTCTATGATTTAGGGGCCAACATTAATCTGATGCCCCTGGCTATCTATAAGAGGTTGGGCATTGGGAGAGCTCCATGTTGTTGCAGCTGGCCGACAGGACCGTGAAGCATATATTTGGTATTCTCGATGATGTGCTTATTCACGTAGGGGAATTTATGTTCCCTGCAGATTTTGTGATCTTGGATTGCAAAGTGGATAAAGAGATTCCTATAATCTTAGGAAGACCATTCTTGGCCACGCGGAGAGCTCTGATTGACTCTGAGACTAGGGAGCTCGATGAGTCTCCATAATGAGGAAATAACATTCAATGTGCAGAAGTCTATGAGGCGACCAAGCGAGTTCACCAATTGATCTCTTATTGATGTAATTGTAGAGTCTGATGATGAGATGCTGACAATTTAGGACCCCTTGCTGCATGTTTGATGAACTTAGATGAAGTGAATAGTGGGGATCTAGCGGAATGGGTGTTGGAATTATAAGGTAGCGGGTTCTGGGAGGACTTATTAATTTGAACATGCATTACTTAAGGTCTTACAGATAGGTTACTTGGCATAAGTATAATTTATGCCTAGGTATTACATGTTTAGTATTACCTTATTGAGGTCTTATGTTTTATTAGTATTGCCATATGGAGGGTTTTCGGGCTCGAGGTTGCCCACTTGGGGTCTTATGGCCAAGGGTTTTTGATAGCTCGATGAGGTGACAATCATCGACAATCCTCGGACATCGGGAGTTTTTGGTTCTGGAGTCGTTCGAAGTTTCCATCTCGGAGGTCTTATGGCTTCGAGTTTTTGATATCATTTCCTGGGTGTTTGGGAATTATCTGGCCCTGGAGTCATTTCTTGTGAAAATAGAAAAATTCTTTGAAGTGCAGGGTGTCTTGATGATAAAAACTTAAAAAATATTCCTTGATTACTTTTCACAAGTATACATAGTTTTTGTCGTAGAGGGTTCGATTGTTCTATGCAGGTATAATTCTTTCGCCGATTGGCCCCATACATCATTTTCCTATTAAGACCCTCTTTGGCTCGTCTTGATTTTTCAGGGAGATGATATCTCGGGGGAATTCCCCTTAGTATTCGAGGTTGATTAAAGAGAAGCCTTGAATACTTGTTAAGTTCTCCTTAGGTAGCATATAGATGTTGCCTTGTTAAAAACCTTGCCGATAAAACCCTTCTTGGGATAAAATCCGATCAAAGGAAAAGAGAGCAATGCATTCTTTAAAACTCGAAGTCTTTGAGTTGGAAGATGTTTCAGTGTCTTCCATTGGACACTTAGCAGTAATAGCATTTGAGCATCGATATGTTTCAATTGCTTGGGAGTTGTTCGCCTTCCATGGTACGAGCTTGTAGGACCCTTTATTGATTACTCCGAGTATGCGGTACGGTCCTTCCCAGCTTGCGCCTACCTTCCCTTCATTAGGGTTTCGAGTGTTTAGGGTGACTTTCCTTAAAATTAAGTCCTCGATCATGAAATGTCGAAGATTTGCTCTCCTGTCATCGTACCTTTCGATACTTTGCTTTTGGGCGGCCATTCAGACCAGTAAAGCTTCTCACTTTTCATCTAGTAGTTTGAGGGCAGCAGTCATGGCCTTATTGATTGAGCTCTCGGTAGCATGTCGAAATCTGGTGGTTGGCTTTCCGACATTGACATGTATTAAAGCCTCGAGTCCATACACCAGGGAGAAAGGCGTCTTTCTCGTGGTTGATTTTGGCATTGTTCGATATACCCATAGCACATTGGACAACATTCCTCTCCTTTTCCTTTTCGCATTTTCTAACTTCTTTTTTGACTTTTTGAATGATGGTCTTGTTTATGGACTCGACCTGACCGTTTGAACATGAGTGGTAGGGTGTTGATAGGATCTTTTTGATTTTATGGTCTTCGAGTAACTTTGTTACTTTGCTTCCGATGAACTGCTTCCCGTTATCACATGATATCTCAGAGGGAATCCCGAATCGACACATGATGTGGTCCCAGATGAAGTTAATGAATTCTTTTTCTCTTATCTTCTCGAAGGCCTGAGCTTCCACCGTTTTATTATGAAGTTAATGAATTCTTTTTCTCATATCTTCTCCACGGCCTGCACTTCCACCTATTTCTATAAGTAGTCAGTCATATATATAATAAATCTAGCTTTACCCGGTGCTTTTGGTAGGGGTCCGATAATGTCTATCCCCCACTTTATGAACAGACACGATGAGAAGACTAAATGTAGATGTTCACAGGGTTGGTAAATCATCGTCGCAAATCTCAGGCATTTATCGCATTTTCGGGCCGCCCTAAGCTGGGCCTTTAGGTCGAGCTAGACGGGCTTGACTAGGAACGATCGATGAAGGAAAAACGCTTTAAAGGGCCTCAATAATGACTCTTTATGATCAAGATGAATATAAATGAAGAACAATCAATGAAACACAATAAATATAAGTAATAAATCAAAGAAACGATAATGGGGAATGTTTAAGTTAGAGAGCAGAGAATGTTTTTGTTCTTATATTGAATATCTTGTGCTAAAAAAATAACAAGGGTGGGAGGGGGGAAACATGGTACATATATAATTATAACAAAGAAAAGTAGCTGGTACAACTACTTAATGGTCCAGTACACACTTGTACTATTCCTGCAGGCGTTGTCAGCTTTGAGCACGTACCTTGGGATTTTCCCACTTTTCCATGATAGCCATCGATTTGTATTGCCCTGAGATCAAGCATAGGGAACCCTCAATGTCGAACCTCGAGCGGTGTCTCGAGCCTTCTATTCTACGAAATGTCATATCAATCATAAAATTGGACTCTCCGATTTTAGCCGTGCACCGATACCAAGGCCAAGCCATGATCTATCAGAAGAGCTAAAAGACCTTTTGAAGTAGATAATTCTATGCCCATTAGTATATATTCTAAATTCAACATGTAGTAGTTGAATTATATAAGGGTCGATCTCTTTTTTTGGGTAATTTTGCAACCTCCCTAAGGTTTGATTTTCGTAGCATATGTATTTGAGTGTTATGCAAAGACAAGGCGAATTTTAGCCATGTTGAGACTTTAGTCCAAACTAACCGACAAAATAACGAGTCGAGCTGAGCCAAATCCAAACAATATTGTGCTCAATTAATCTTACACACCGCAAAGATTTGAGCTAAACTTGAATTAAGGGGTGGAGGGCTGGCGAGGGTCCAAAAAAATAAAATAACATTTTTTATTTAAATATCTCACCACAATATTACTCCCACTCTATAGTCTATGAATTCTTCTCACAGCTGTAATACTTCCCTCTTATTTTGGTGTATTTTAAATGAAGAATGGAGGCTTCTATTATAGCAAGAGATGTCATCCATATAGCCAATGAAATTGGCTTGTTGCCAATTTGGTCATGCAATTTGCCCACAATTTGTCAACAAGTTCGGCCCACAATTGCTTTAAGGCCCCTAAAAAAATTCACCAAAACCGGGGCTTCGTAGTCCTGAGCTAGGATTATATTTTTGCGAATGGAGAGGTATTTTGCGGCAATATTGACTTTCTAGGTCGAAGAATGCACAAAATGGTGGATGGAAAATTTTTGCTGAAAAGGGTGATTCTGCGGTCAAGTTTTGCGACTGCAGAATTATTATGCGGGCCGAATATCAACCGTAAAGAGGAGCAGAAAACTTTTGAAAATTTGAAGGTCAATTGTGCAGTCCATTATGCGATCGTATATCCATTATGTGGACCGCACTTCTATGCGGAATTGGAATGAAAAATTAAAAAGAGGGATTCTGCAGCCCATTCTGCATTTGTAGAACTAGTATTCGGACTTCATACTTCTCTAAACTTCGTCTACGCAGTTAAATCGTGACCGCGCCAGAACCGCGGAGACCCAAACGGACCCAGGTACGCAAATTTTTTTATTTTTTTATTTTTTGTTTTTTCACTCCTTTTAATTCACTTTAATCCCCACCTACCCAAAACCCTCCTTCCCCCATTATAAATTAATAGAACTCTCACCCCCAAATCTCTCTTCTCTTTCTTGTCTCAACCCACTCCCTCCCATTCATCCTCCATTACCATCTTCTTCAAGCTCTATCTCCACTACCCACCCGTTCAAACCTTCATCAAGTAAGTTTTCTTTTCTTCTTTTTTCTATTTCTTCATCTTAATTGGTGTAAGTAGCATAAAGTAGATTAATTAAGCCCTAGGTAGGAATAATTTAATTTTCTTTCAATTTTTTATTTTTTTTGTCCTTTTTATTATTGTATTTGCTCTTGTGGACTTGTGTGATGTTTAATTAGGTGGGTCTTTATGGTGCTTCGATTGTGGGGGTTGTTTAGATGATTTGGAGGCCTAAAAATAATTTTTTGTGGTGTAGTTTGGTGGAGGGCCACTTTTGGCCGAAAATTTGGGGCTTGTTGTAATATTTTGAGGCATTTTATGCCTATTCTATGTTGTGGTGGTGTTGTATTTGATGAATGGTGGTGTTGTATTTGACGTAAACCACTTAAAGGAGTAAGTGTGGGGTGTTGTATGCCAGAATTTGTAAGAAAGTTAAAGGGCCATTGAGGAGATTGTAAGCTTGAACACCTTACTAGTTGGGGGTTTGGCATAGTGTATGAATGGAATAAATAGGGGATATTATTTGGTGCCATCGGTTGGTGAAGTCTGAGTACCCATCCGATTAACACATGTAGGATATGTTTGATGGTTCTCTTATATTTGTTGCAGGTCATATGGCTCGTAAGAAGCAAAAGAGATCGGAAGGCACGTCCCAACAGCCTAAATATGATGCCTCAAGGTTTGAATCAGAATTGGTAGAGGACGACTTTCATGCTAAGGCCTCAAAGAGCTTCATCCCTAAGATTCTAATTGACAGGGCAGCCCTCCATGTGGAAAACAAAGAGATGTATGAGGAAATCCGGCGGAGGGAAATGGAGGTCTGATTTGATAAACCTGCAACGATGTACAGGATGCTTGTAAGAGAGTTCTACGCGAACTGACCATTACATACATTGTGGGATGTGACTGTGCAGGGAAAACGGGTAGATGCCTCAGTTGAAAATATTCACCAGGTGTTGCGGCTATCCTGGTTTACTGGTGACGTTGACTATTACCAGGACGCACCAAGAGTCACTTGGGATATTATGACTGATGCACTCTGTGCAGGGGGGCAATCAATCTGGATACATGACCATATCACCCTGAACTCCAATCCATTCACCCATTTTGCTAAGTGTTGGCTCACTGTCATTTGCAGCCGGTTCTTACCCTTAGGCAACACGAATGACGTGAACATCCAAAGTGCCCTCTTAACGTGGTGCTTCATCACAAAGAAAGATTTCAATGTGGCAAGCCAAATTGTGATGAAATGATCATACAATCCCCACTGAGGTCAAAGGGAGTCTATTTCCCCTCCCTGGTGACTACCTTGTGCCTGCTGAAGAATGTCCCCACCAATTCTACTGATGGAGAGTTGCCCCCTAAAGCAGCTTTCAAAGCTTCAAGGCATCAGAGTGGGCAAGGGTGCACGCACCACCATTCAGATCGATGATGAGGATGATGACCCAGTTCCCATGGCACTATCCATGAGATCCTATGACAGTGACGGACCCTCTCGACGCCCCCATACGGGGGCATGCTTATCCAGATCATAGCCACCTAGCCTATGTTGCATACTATGGAGGAAGAGGTCGTGGATCTTTGCACCTTAGTGGAGGGCCTACACACATATGGATGCCATTTCTCAGCGGGAGGCCAGGTCTGAGAGCCGGTTTATGTCCTGGTTCTGTGCTTTGGGGAGAGCTTGCCATGTTGACCCCAACACAGTCTCCAACACTGATTGAGGCTCAGGGAAGTCTTCTTACCCTTCTGCTCTTTATTTTTGATTTGACATGGGGACATGCCATACTTATAAGTGTGGGGTGGGAGATTTGCTCTGGTAGTATATTGTAGTGTATATAGACATTGAGTATGTTGTAGTATTAGATTGATTTTGTATGATTGACTGTACTCACATTAGAAGTAACTGACTTGGCCCAACAACGTACACTTGTCGACGGGTCTCTTGAGGGTCAAAGTCGGATATATATAAAAAAATTAAAAAAACTAAAAACTGAAAAAAAATATATATAGAGGACTCATCCCGAGGACAGACCACTTGGACAGTACTCTTGAGGGAAGTAGTCCATGTAGTTTGTTTATTTTATTTTATTTTTCTTTTTTAGGTAGTGTAGTAATTCTCCCTTGATTTTTCTTTTGTCAAAGGTTCTTTTCCAAGGGTGTTTCTTGAGCCGGGTTAGGTAAATTTTTCTTTTGTAGCTTTGGGACCTTAGGAATCTCTTGGACTAAGATGGGTGAATGCTAAGAATGCAACCCTTAATGTTCACACCTGCAAATATCAAAAACGAACTTGAGGGTGCAACGTCTACGGTCGTTTTTAGAATCGTAAATCTATGCCTTAATTTTGAACATCTTGTGTTTCTTGAACGCTCGTATGAGTGTGTCGATAAACTGAATCAAAAGAGTTACATACCAAGTGTGAATGAGATATTACTTGCATTCTGTGCTTGCATGCGATACCTAAAACTTGCCCTGTTCGTTTGCAAAGCGAAATAGAAGTTATTTGATTTTAGAGATGATTGAGGCATTTCTTTGTGTAGCCTTTATAATTGTGAATCCACCTGTATATATTGCCATAGTTAAACCCTTTGAGCCTGTAGCATGTTGTTTCATAACCCTATAATGACCTATATTCCTATGTTTGAATAATTTGATTGTTTGAACCTGTACCTCCAAAAAGCACTTGAATTACTAAAGAACATACAAAAGTCAAAGTGTGGGGTGGTAAGGAAGTAGGAAAAATGGAATCACGAAAGAAATACTTGAATGGTGCAATGGATTTGTAAAAGATAACAAAAAAAGAGAAAATGAATAAAACAAAACAAAACAAAAAGAAAGAAAGAAAAAGAAAGAAAAAAAGCCAGTTGCACCTAAAGAAAAGTGGGGGTCACTCATGAACTAAATTGTGGAAGAATAATTGGGCTGAGCATGGAAATTGAAATAAAAGAAAGTGTGTATTAAAAGTTCTTAGGGAGGTTAGTCACTATATTCAAATATATCATATCGTCCCTTAGCCTACATTACAACCAAATAGAGACCTCTTGTCTTTGGCTGAACATCTCTATTAGTAGAGTATTACACTAGGGGCACGCTTATGGTATGTCTGTGTGCCATGTGAATATTTTTGCTTAGAGTGAGTGAATTCTTCCTATATTTGGTTCCTTGTTGCTTGAATTTTATGTGTGTGGAACTTCTCTCAGAATTGTGATGTGAGGGCATGCGACTCAGGAAGAAAAATTGAGTTTTTACCGCTTTTAGAGTAACTAGAGTGAGCACGAGTGTGTCATGGTGTTATAGTCTTCATCTGAGGCGTGACTGCTACACTGCTTAGGTTGTTCATTCATAATGGCGGGTGTGGCATAAAATTGGGTAATGCATCAAACGGTTAAGCCGAGAAGTGTGGTAACTTGATCGAGGACGAGCAAATATTTAAGTGTGGGGTATTGATAATAGGTGAATTGAACTATAATTAGACCTTAAATAACCACCTTCTTGTGTAGTTTTAATGATAAAAGTGATAACAAAATGCTCTTATTAGCGCTTTTTATTCTTTTCAGGTTATATATGACAAGAGAAGGCTCTGGAGTACTTTTGGGATCAAATATGGAGAAAAATAGGCCAATCGTAAAATTCCGCCAAGTGAACCACGCGAACAAGCTCAAGTCAAAACTGAAGGAGGATTGTCGCGGTTCCATCGCGACCACGGTAGAATTGCAGTAGAAGATGGTCGCGGACAGATTGAAGATTCAGAGAGCATGTTTGAACGCGGTCGCGGCAGAACCGTGGCAGAAGCAGAAAAATTCAGGGACTAAAGTGTAAAACACGAGATTTTAGCCCAAACCCCTATTTTAAACACTAGACTTCTCCCAAGAGAGGCGGGTATTGGTTTGGAGAGTATTTTGGCAAAGAAAACAATTGTGATAGATCACCCAAAACATCTTTCTTCTTTCTTGCAATTTTCATGATGAATATTATTAGTTTGTTTACCCATAGTTATAAGTAGCTAAATCCTTCGTATAAGGTTTTGATGGAACCTATTAGGGGATGAACTTCTTGTTTATGTGAATACGAATTGCTAGTTTCAATCTCTGTTTGTTCAACTTTGTGTTTGTTGTAGTAAATTGACATGATCCTCAATTAGCCGTGCTTATTTAGTGTGCATAACTCGGGAGAGAGTGCATATTTAGGTTATTGTTGAACAACACCACTCCCAAAGTATATGAGGGATTAATAACTACCGGTTTAAAGACGAGATTAGGGATAGTGAAGCCTTGGGTGTGAGCTAAAGTAAAATGTGTTAAATAAAGCAAGCTAGTGTATCTCGGAAGAGTGCAACTAGTAAATTACGGTGATTATTCGGGAGAGATTTACGGTAAGAAGAGCGTTCATGATTGATAGAGATGTGTTGGTAAATTTGTATGAAGCATAAACAGAAGGGATTCTATTAATAGGGGAAATCATTACCTTAGCGTTTTCTCATCATTGTTTACAACCTTAGCATCATTAGTTTACAACTGTTTATTTACTTGCAATTTAGTTAGTAAAGACACCATCGATTGTGATTCAAACGTTTGGGGAAATTGGTTCTCAAGAGTTTAGTGGGTCTAAAGAAAGTGATTGATAGGTTAACTCTCTTTAGATTCGACTCTGAGCAGAATACACAGGTTATATTTGCAACGTCCGTATTGTTCTTTTTATAAGACATAGTTGGACGTGATCAAACAGTAATATTTATAGACCCAAACGTTTTAAGCGGTCAATATAAATAAACTTACTTGAAGAATCATCACGTAACATATTTGAAAGTTTAGAATAGTCAAATAGCAAACAGAAGAAAACCAAATTCACGCAGGTGGACCGAGTAGAGGAAAATAAAAATAAAAACAAAAAAAGGAGGGAATATTGTATGATTTGGTCAAATTAGCCCGTGAGTTAAAGAATACGTTTGCCTCAATTTACGTGTAAGAAAGTAACAAGGTTAAATCGCTTAATTTTTTATGTTATGTTTTTTATGCAATTTATGTTATAACGGTAGTATTGAATTGGAATATAAATTGTATTTGAACATTTACGTTGCTCATATTAAAGCCTACTGACGTCAGGAGTCGATAGTTGTCGAGATATGATTTTTAGCCGTAAAACTTTACGATATAATTGAATTTGTAACATAGTTTATAAACAATCGAATCGATTTAATCTAAAAAGTGATAGAGAAATAAGATTAAAACTAAGATTTAACGACTGAAATTGAAGAAGATGCTAAACCTGGTTCTGAACTCTGCTTTTCCTAGAGCAGAGCCGAAAATAAAAATAAAGCAATGATGAAGCTGTTAAATTGAGAGCTTAATACTAATGTATGAGAGCAAAATATTAAAGTATAGCATACGTGTACAGAATATTTTTTTCCTTCCCGAAAATGACCGTTAAGCCCACTATTTATAGCTCTACATATGAAAACAAGATCATAGAATCAAGCTCCTCTTTAAACGAGAATAAAAGTGTCATTGATGAATATATAATAATAGACCTAGAATGCAAATATTCTTTCTAACAGATGTTTGCTTAATACTAGTGAATATTCCGTCATTGAATGATGCCCGATGGCAAACCTTTAAACTTCTACCGCCGACTATATTCCCTTAGCTATCGATCACACACATGTCACATTCGGTATTAGTTGTTGCCTGACTCGTCTTTTGTCTATCTCCTATTCCATGCATCATCTTTCCATTTGACTACCTATTATCAACCAATTTTACCCCATATAGACAGTCCTTTTACTTTTCGGTGATGCAGCTCAGTGTTACTAGGAAGTAGGTGAAGATTTCTCTCTCGACGGAAAAGTTTACGAACAGTCTCTGACACTTGAAAGGACGCACGTCTTCTTGTATTTAATACCCCTAACACATGTTGCCCCACAATTCAGAAAAAAAATCTCATTTTTTAGGTAATCATGGCCATAATTTTTGTTGTTTATCACTTCTTTGTTGCACATCATCTTTTGCTTCTACACTCTTACAAATTTTCATAAGTCTTCTTTCTTATTTGCATTTGCTTAGAGACCTTTAAAAATCTTAAACTTTCTCAGCAAGATTTTTTTTTTACAAATATCTTACCACCATGTCTTCATATATTACTTCCTTTGGTAATACCGGTCTTTTCCTCGGTGGAGGCCAGAAGAGAAACAAAGATAAGGAGGTTGACGTTGAGTTTGAACCTCCAACTGTAAGCACCATTATACCTCTTCAGCTCTACACTGCAAACGACCTTCAAGAGAAAGTTCTTTCTACAAATTCTCAAGGCCCCTGATTTTGGTCAGTTCACAGGTTTTCCTCCTCCATTAACCTTTCAGTATTCCAACTGTGTAGGAGGACTGCAACTGCCTCAATATTGAAATCCTCGCCCCAGATATGGTAGAGCGAGCTACCTACTCCAGAAAGAAATTTATGTATATCTATACGTATCCTTTTACCTTGGATCCATTCTCGTTGGGGTCGAGTGGGCTCGACCCAGTAATATTGGAGTTTTTCCACAAATATCATGTCTTCTTAGCGCAAGAAGGCCCAACTATATGGCAGATGGTGACCTACCTTCGTTAATTATGCACTGAGACTGGAAAAACCCTAACTCTTGCACACATAATGAATTTTTACTCTCCCAAGATTTTTCATAGAGAAGTAATAAACCTTAACAAACATGAACACCATGCTCCCCTCACCAGTGTAGATGACAACAATGATCGTGGATGCATGGAGCGATTCATCGTTATTGCTACCACGGACATCATCCCGACCAATCTATCCTTTCACGAGTCATAGAACCTTTTTCGTAAGTTTTTGGTTTTCTGCTTCCTTTCTCCGTAAAAAATGTCATTTCCCGCTTTTGCTGGTTTGTCGTTTCCTATGTTTACACTACCCGATGAAAACCGCCACAAGTTCAAGACCTAAACCAATAGGTTCATGAAATTTTGGACATTATAACTCCAATAATCTGGGTGGTGGAAGGAAATGGCTCTAAGATATGGGTGGAAGGCCAAACACCATGGTAGGAAAAGTCCTTTTTATCCTTATTCGAACATAATAAAACCCATAAATAAAATGCTAACTTATTGCCTAATACAGGGCTTTCTGAGGGTTCTGTCATCTTCCTTGAAGTCTACACCTTAGATATCCCGAGGATTTCAACAGAGTGTTGCAAAATGCCCTGCCCGTAAGTGAGATCGTGGATCTATCCGAGCCTCCGATGAGGGTACCTCTTCTTGGAGTCCCCAACTTGAGCGTAAGAAACCGAAGAGAAGACGCTCCTCCTCGGCTGGAACTCAAGAGAAAAGGGCAAAGAAAATGCCATCCAAGCCGGCCACAGTGGTCCTCGTTGATGAAAGGGAAGCCAATGATGAAGAGGCTCCCCTTCGAAGGAGAAAATGATCTTCATCAGCTCAACCGGACGCTCAGCCGAGAGAGCTTCAAAACCCAACATTAGAGGAAACTCAGGCACTTTAGAGTGAGATGGATCTGGCCGAGAATGCCGATTCTCGCTTCCTAGCCCTAATTGTTGTCTCCGGTCCAAGAAGTTCGAATCTTGAGCCTCTTCTGCCCCTAACCACTAAGCATATCACAACTAACACTCCTGTCACAATGGCTTCTTCTCCTTCCACACTGGTGGGTTCACGTCCACCGATGGCAGCTACTACTTCGCCATTCATACCAACCGTTTCTTCTCCACGGGAACAAGCTAATCAATAAAGGGATGCATCTCCTCCTCGGTCTCCTAACAACAGGAACTTGGGGAGCACCTATCTATACCTTCTCAAGATCCTCAAGGAAGACGGAAGTCCATTCTTTCAATCTCAAAGGAGTGTCATCTCCTCTCCAAGCCGGTGGAGCTTGTCAATTATATGAAGCCACTGACTTCGGTGAAGGATTGGAAGAAAATGTACTCTCTTTCTGGGGAGCGTTTGATAAACAATAGTATGCAAACTGCGGCGCAGGTGTCATCCCAATTTCCTCCTACCTCCTTTTCCATTTAAATGCTGCAATGGTAACCTTAACTCTAACCTCATCCTTTTAGACTAACATCCTTCCTTCTGAGGTCTTGCAAAGGTTGATCCTTGACAAACAAGGACTTGCTTTCGAGCGGGATCAACTTTTAGCTTAAAGGAACTAGCTTATCGTGTGCCTCCCGATGCTGGAATCAAAAGATGCTTAGTTGGATGAGCTTGAGGCTTGTTTACAGCAAACCGATCAAGATAGAATGACCCATGAAGATGCCCAGTTACATAAAAATCTTCAAGAGACAAAGGAAAAGAGGGACGGACTTCATGATGTTGTAATCGCTGAAGCCGAGCGCGAGTCTGACTTCGAGGAGCAAGTTAATAATTTAAAGGCTGACTTATTCTCTAAAACTGAGGAGGCCAATGCTACCAAGGAGAATAGATCTAAAATAAAAGAGAGGCTCAAGAGGGTCATAGAGCAAAACCGGATCCACTCACTTACAAATATTGAGTTTCACTTCCGCCTCAGCTCCATAAAAGCCGAAGGGGAAGGGCTTCAGACGAAATTGATAAACTCCGAGCTCAACTACAGTATTAGGAAGATTCCCTTATCTTCAAGAAGAGTTATTTTATGCACCATATGAAAAGGAAGACTTTTGAAAATGCCAAAGCAAGCATTACTGATATTAATGGTTGCATTGCTAAAGCTGGAGAATTTGAGTTAATTGCTCGCGAGAATCTTCTTGCTAGGCCAATTATAACTAACTCCTCAAATAATGATTCGAGTATTTGGAAACTGAAGGGGAGACTGAAGAAGATGAAGGCCCTAGGCCAATAGTGGATTCGTCTTCCTCTACCGGGGAAACATACATCTTTCTCTCCCTTCGAGATATGGCGGCAATGATGTCTATATATCTATACACACACGTATATATATATGTATATGTATATGTATATATATACATACATACATATATATATGTATGTATGTATATATATGTATGTATATATGTATATATATATATATATATGTATGTATGTATCTATATATATATGTATGTATCTATCTATATATATATGTATATATATATATATGTATGTATATATATATATATATATATGTATATATATATATATACGTATGTATCTATGTATCTATACATATACATATATATATATACATATGTGTATAAATATATACACATATATATGCCAAATCTTCTATCAAGTTTCGCACTTGATAAATAAAAGAATTTTTGCTCAATTGTTGTGCAAACGTATCCCTTTTATGGTTGGTTAAAGCTTTAGGCATATGCTTTCATTCGATAACTTGTGATTCGAGCATAAACGTTTTCGGAATCTACCCTTTACTGTGAGGATTTCATAAGAAATGGCCCTTATGTTTACTGTGCTCTTGAAGAGGACGTCTCATGTTCATCCTGACACAAGCATTTGAAATTTTTGTTAACTTTCAAATGATAAAATTAACTCATCATTTGTACAATAAATAAGGTAAAAATAAAAGGATATTATTTTATTCCCTCTATTTTTAAAAGTACATAGGCATTCATTTGCTTAAGTAAATAGAATTGCCAATATATGTGTCTAACCTATACAACTTATTCTACGAGGCTGATGCAGTCTCTGGTCCTGATGAAACACTAATCCCAGTTCTCACAGTCCAGTTTTTGCGGCATTCGTGGTGACGTATCAGACATTGTCTCTCCCCCCCCCCCCCCCAAGTGTTCAAATGCGAAGCATGCAAATTCGAATACTGAATGTCTTGTACCCTGTTTGTTGCTTTATCAATAAAAGTAACTTGTGAATGGTTAAATAATCCTTTTTAATTAATGGAAGGCCAAACATACCATCGTGCCAAATATTATTTAACTATCCACCTAGCCGTTTACCATCAATGTGAAAATTATAGTTTCTTGATATATAAAGGTCTTTCCTTTGCCTATGATGCTTCCTTCGTGGTATGCATTCCATCGCTGTCTCGTTAAAAACTTTGCCACAAAATTCCGATTAGGACAAAAAGCTAGTTGAAGGAAAAAAAGAGTATAACACCTGCTTTTAATACTGGCAGGAACCATTAGTAATAATACCTTTTGAGGTGAGTCACGTTCTAATTCCAAAGTAATTTGACCTCGCCTTGATTTTCCATCTCATACGATCCTTTATCGGCTATGGCTGAAATCTGGTAAGGGCCTTCCCACGTTGGTCCCAGCTTTCCAACATTGACTCCACGTATGCTATAAGTCACTTCCCTCAAATCCAAATCTCCTACTTTGAAATAACGAAGATTGGTCCTATTATTCTAATATCTTTTCATCCTTTGCTTTTGAGTCACCATCCTTAAGTTTGCCAAGTCCCGATGTTCATTGAGCAAGTGCAGCTTACCAGCAATGGTACATTGTTTTCCTCTTCATTTTCTCAGGAAAACCTTAAGGTCCGCTACCCAACTTCTACCGGTATAAGAGCCTCCGCGTTGTACACGAGCAAGAAGGGTGTTTCTCACGTGCTCGACTTCACCGTTGTCTGTTATACCCATAGTACGCCTGGTAGCTCATCAGTAATTTGCCCTTTGCATCTTCTAACATTTTCTAAAGTTTCTAAATAATTACCTTGTTGATTTATTCTGCATGTTCATTAACACTTGGGTTGTATGGTGGAGACGTAATCCTCTTAATATTAATTATTTCTAAGAACTTTTCGACCTTTGAACCAGTGAATTGCAGCCTATTTTCATAAGTGATTTCTTATGTATCCCTAATCGGCAAATTATGTGGTCCCATAAGAAGTCTATTGCTTTGTGTTCACTGATATTTTGGTAAGGATATTTCAACTCATTTAGTGAAATAATCAGTTAAAACTAAAAGAAATCTTAACTTTTCGGGGAACGGTGATTAAGAGTGCACTATGGGCCGGGCCTGAACCGGACCGTACCGGGCCCGCTGTCCAAACGGACTAACGGTCATGGTGGGACTGTAAAGCCCGAGGCAGGTCGGTCTCTTAAGAATAGCCTATGAGCCCGGGACCGTCTAGCCCCGAACCGGCTGGCGGGCCTGGGCCGGTCCTGACGGGCCTAATGGGCCCAACGACTATTTTATTTTCAAAAGCTCTAAGGGATAGAAATTTAAAAAGCAGCCGTTTGGGCTTCAATTTGACCGTTTGGAGGTTTATAAAATGACCATTTTGCCCCTAAACTTTATACAATTATACTTTTTGAGTATTAAGCTGGTAGTTGGTGGGTTTTCTGTAAATGTGATTAGTGCTTATGATCCTCGGGTAGGTTTGAATAGGAGGTCAAAAAGCAATTCTGGGAGAAATTTGGACGAGATGGTACGTAGTATCCCGCATACAGAGAAGTTGTTCATTGGCGGAAATTTCAATGGTCATATTGGGGCTAGTGCTAGGGGTTATGATGATGTGCATGGCGGGTACGGTTTTCTTGTTAGGAATGAGGGAGGTAATTCACTATTGGATTTTTCTAGAGCTTTTTATTTGTTTATAGCTAAATCGAGTTTTCCGAAGAGGGAAGAGCACCTGGTCACATTCCGGAATTCAATGGGCAAGACTCAAATTGATTATCTTCTTTGCAGGAAATGTGATAAAGGTATGTGCACTGACTGCAAGGCATCCCAAGTGGCACCTCACGACTCTTCATAGGCTCCTAGTTATGAACCTGGAGATCAAGAGGAGTAGGACGAAGAAGGTAGGGTGCAGGCAACCTAAGATCAAGTGGGGTAACTTGACTGAGGACAAATCTCAGGAGTTAGAGGAGACGTTGCTGGCTATGAGGACCTGGATGAGTAGGGGGACGCGTCTAGTATGTGGTTCACGACTACGGATTGCATTAGGGTAGCTGCTAAAGAGGTCTTAGGGGTCACGAAAGGCTCTCCTGGGTGTCATAAAGGGGACTAGTGGTGGAATGAAGAGGTTCAAGGTAAAGTGGAAGCTAAGAAAGCTGCTTATTTGAAGCTAGTGGAGAGTACAAATGAGGAGGAAAAAAGGACTTATCGGGAGTGTTACAGAAAGGCGAAGAAAGAGGCAAAGTTAGCAGTTATGACGGCTAAGAACGCAGCATTTGCTCGTTTGTACGAAGTGCTCGAGGGCTAAGGAGGGGACAAGAGGTTGTACCGGTTGGACAAGTTGAGGGAGAGGAAAGCCTGTGATTTAGACCAAGTAAAGTGCATCAAGGGCGAGGATGGAAAAATGTTGTTGGACAAGGCACTTATTAGGAGAAGATGGCAGACATACTTCCATAAACTGTTGAATGAGAAGGGGGATGGACGCATTGTGATGGGTGAGTTGGAACACTCCGATAGTCGGCGGAATTTTGGGTACTGTAGGCAGGATACGGTAGAGCAAGTGGAAGGGGCAGTGCGTAAGATGTGCAGGGGTAGAGCGACACGGCCAGACGAAATCCCGATGGAATTCTAGAAGAGCGCAGGACGGGCAGGTTTGGAGTGGCTCACTGGGTTGTTTAATGTTATTTTTAAGACAAAAAAGATGCCCGAAGAATGAAGGTGGAGTACGACAGTCCACTTTACAAGAATAAGGATGATATCCAAAATTGCAATAATTATAGGGGTATCAAACTGTTGAGTCGCACTATGAAGGTTTGGGAGATAGTAGTGGAGGCCAGGGTGAGTAGGTGCGTGTCTATTTTCGAGAATCAGTCTAGATTCATGCGGGACATTCGACTACTGAAGAAATTCATCTGGTAAGGCGATTAGTGGAGCAGTATAGGGAGAGGAAGAAAGATTTGCATATGGTATTTATTGACCTTGAGAAAGCATACGATAAAGTTGCGAGGGAGATTCAGTGGAGGTGTTTGGAGGTTAGCGGTGTTCCGGTAGCATACATTAGTGTGATTAAGGATATGTATGATGATGCTAAGACTCAAGTGAGGACTAGGGGTGGTGACTCATAGCATTTCCCTGTAGTGATGGGTTGCACCAGGGATAGGCTCTTAGTCCATTTTTATTTGCCTTGGCGATGGATGTATTGTCGCGTCACATGCAAGGGGAGGTACCTTGGTGCATGATATTTGCCGATGATATAGTGTTGATTGACGAGACACGTAACGGAGTTATCATAAGGTTGGAGGTTTGGAGACAGACCTTGGAGTCTAAAGGTTTCAAACTGAGTAGAACCAAGACAGAATAATTGGCGTGCAAGTTCAGTGATGGGACTCATGATGCAGACGTAGAGGCTAAGCTTGATGCTCAAGTTATCCCCAAGAAAGCGAGTTTTAAGTATGTCGGGTCTATTATCCAGGGTAACGGGGAGATTGATCAAGATGTCGCGTATGGAATTGGCTTGGGATGGATGAAGTGGAGGCTCGCCTCCGGTGTTTTGTGTGATAGGAAGGTGCCGCTAAAACTTAAGGGTAAGTTTTATAGAGTGGTGGTTCGACCGGCTATGCTGTATGGGGCTGAGTGTTGGCTAGTGAAGAACTCCCATGTGCATAAGATGAGGGTAGCGGAGATGAGGATGTTGAGATAGATGTGTGCATGTACCAGAAGAGATAGGATAAGGAATGAAGATATCCAGGATAGAGTAGGAGTAGCCTCCGTGGAGGACAAGATGCGGGAGTTGACGCTGAGATGGTTCGGACATGTTAAGAGAAGAAGCATTGATGCTCCAGTTAGGAGGTATGAGAGGTTGACCATGGAGAGTTTGAGAAGAGGTCGAGGTAGGCCTAAGAAGTATTGGGGAGAGGTGATTAGGCAGGACATGATGCTTCTTCAGCTCACTGAGGGCATTACCCTTCATAGGAGAGTGTGGAGGTCGAGGATTAGGTATAAGGTTAATAGGTAGTTTATAGTTGTTCACCGATAGTCTTAGTAGTAGGAATGTCCCTTTATATTTTTAAATTTTTATTATGTTATATGGTTTTGTTCGCCTCAGGTATTGTATTCCCTGTTGCTTATTTGGTACCACTTATCCTTTATCTCTCCATTTTCTTTTATCTTCCATTTTTTTTACTTTGCTCTTCTTTTTCTTTCCGTTACTGAGCTAGGGTCTATTGGAAATAGCCTCTCTACTTTAATTAGGTAGTGGTAAGGTCTGCGTACAGACTACCCTCCCCAGACCCCACTTGTTGGGATCAAACTGAGTTTTTTTTGTTGTTGTTGTTGGTGTTATTGTTGTTGTTGTTGTTGGTTTTGTTGTTGTTGTTGTTGTTGTTGTTGTTGTAAATACCCCCTCATTCTTTTATTTTTACTCACCAATTCATCAATATCTCTCAATTTCTCAACTATAATTGCGTATTTTATTGTTGAAATTTTGGAAAAAATTGTGAAGTTGGTGAATTGAAGTATTCAAGTCTTCCAGTGTTCAATGACTTTCAATTTTCAAGAAGTTGTTCGGAAATTCGGTATGCTCATTTCAACTCTTACGTTTTAAGAATATATTTTTGTGTGGTTTAGTTTGCATAATTATAACTAATATGGAATTTTCTTTGAAAAAATATTCGGTGAAGGAAAAGATAAAATCGGTGAAAGTAGTGGCCACAATATTACCCTTCCCCCGGCTCCCTGACCTAGAAAAGATAAGCAAGTTGAAAGTAGTCGCCAACCTAGACGTCCTCCTCCTCCCGTAATTCTTGATAGCGATCACCCTTGTTTTCAATTTACGATAGTGAATTTTTCCATAATGTTGCACCAGGTGATAGATTAGATGATGAAAATATGAATGCATTTTATCCTAATGAACCTATCCTAGAAAATAAGGAAGAAAATGAGGATGATTATGAAACTCAAGCACCAGATTTAGATGATACACCTACTAGTCCTGTTAATAACCCAACTAATGCACTGATCGACCCACCTGTAGAGACTCGTACTTTTAAAAGAGAACCTGCTAAATGCCTAGAAACATTTAGTTTAGAATTGTTTTTACTCAAGCAAGAGAACAAAATACGGTTAAGTGTAAAGGTTGTGGGAAATTAATGGCGCATAAATATACTAGAGACTGTAGCGGCACAGGTAGTTTGACTAGGCACATAAAAACACAGCCTAGAGATAAGGCTAGATTTTTACAAATGAAAGCGCAGATAGAGGGGACAAGTGTAGATTCTACGGTTAACCCTAGTACAGGTTCAAATCTAGTTCAACCAGGAATTAACATTGTCACCGGAGGTATTTTATATTACGATCCAAATAGAAATCGTGAATAACTAGCAAAGATGATTACTGTTATGTGCTTACCTTATACTTTTGCTTGTAATCCTAATTGGGTTCATTATATTAGAAGAGTTTTTAATCCTACATATAAAGTCTGGCCCCGCGCAACAGTTAAGAGCGATATTTATAAATGTAATCATGAATATGAACAATATTTGTTGTATTTATTTACTAATATATCTAATCGGATTTCTATTACTACTGATACTGGTAGAAGTGGTAATGATTGCGATTATCAAACTGCTACAAGTTATTGGATAGATGAGGAATGGACAATGCAAAAACGCATAATTGCGTATAGAATAATTAATTCGTGTCACATAGGTAAGTTTATAGCTAATACTGTTGCAGATATTTGTAGATATTTTTGCTTTAGCGATAAAATAATGGCAATTTCTATGGAAATCCACTTCTATAGGCATGCTTACAAGAACACTAAATCCTGCATTTACTAATATTTTTCATGTTAGATGTATTTTTCATATTTATCATTTAATTGTCGTTGATGGTCTGTGAATTTTAAACATAGAAATTGAAAAGTTTAGAATGGCTCTTAATTGGCTTTTTTATTCAAACCGTAGAAGTAGACTTAGAGAGTATTTTAAAAAATGTGATGAATATGATCTTAGAGAAAGAAAGGTTCCTAAACCTTGCCCGACTAGATGGAATTGTATGTACGAAAGTTTAGTAGTTGCATATGAATATATAAACCCAATTAATGCAACGTTTAATTCTCGGGTAGGTAGTGAGGATGATGATGAAATGCTTACTAATAAAGATTGGACAAATGTTAAAATTCTTTTAGATTTTTTAGAAGATTTTCAAATTGCTACAAATGCATTTTCTGGGCAATATTATCCTACTAATCAAACTGTTTAGTTTATATTGCAGCACTATCTGATTTGTTTGTTGAATTTGGTGAGCGTGGGGACATTTATGAACTTGCTATAAATGAAATGAAGTAAAAGTTTAAAAAATATTTTTTCCTATCCCTTCTATTTATGTTTTGCTGCAATGTTAAATTCTACAATGAAATTGGGAGGTCCTCATTTATAGTATTCAAATATTGATAAGGCTTTAGATCTTTCAAATGAGGAACTTGCTACACTTGCAGATGGAAAAACCTCAATTAAAATTAATGCTCAAACAGTTTATAATGCTTATCAACTTGCCTTAGAGCATGCTAGGCCAAATATTCCAATCCCTACTTTGTCTAGTTCACAATCGTCTAAAAGAGTTGCGGGCCTAAAACCTCTTAAATTTTGGACGGAGTTCAGGGGTTCTCAAGGTGATAATTATGATGAAACTTCACATCTAAATGAGCTTCAAGTTTATTTGTCTCAGGGACTTGAAAAGGAGAATCCAGGCGACTCTTTTGATCTTTTGGAATGGTGGAAGACAAGGGAAAAATATTTTCCCGTTCTTGCAAGGATAGCTCGGGATATTTTATCTATTCAAGCTTCAACTGTTGCATCAAAGAGAGCTTTCAGTAAAGCAAGACATCAAATAGGTGATCATAGAGCGTCTATGAGGGAGAGCTTTGAAAAATCAGTACTGTTTAGAGATTGTTTCACGACCCAAAACCCGGTCGTGATGGCGCCCGACCGCAAGGCCTGGCAAGCTCGACCAAACAACTTCCTAATAACGACATTCTGGCCCAAAGAGATACAAAATTAAGGTAAAACAGAAAATTTAAAAATATAAACTCCCAGCCAGGGATAAGCAATATGGATGAAAACACATATGCGCTAACAATACTCCCAAAACCATGGGGTCACGAGTATAGAGCCTCTAACAATACTGAATACAAGTATGAATGGAAATGATATAAATGTCTGACAAAAACTACAAAGGAACAGACTGATAGAGACAGAGTAAGCGGTCCCGCGGATGCTGGGCAGCTACCTCAATACTCTGATAGCTCAGATAAGCAACAGCAGCAGCAGTAGATATCTGGAGTACATGGATCTGCACACAAGGTGCAGGGAGTATATGGTGATTCTACCAACTCAGCGAGTAATAAGCATATATAAAAATCCGAAGATAAGAGAACACGAAATAACACAACGTAAAGCTAACTAACAATTCTACAGCACCAGCCTCGGAGATATACATATAACTCAACAGGAAATAAATGCATGAAATGCAATGCAATGCACATGAGCACTACGGCGTGCAGCCCGAGCCATCCATATGGGTACCCGCGCTCACTGTGGGGGTTCAGACTCCGAAGGGGCTCCTACAGCCCAAGCGCCATATCATACAGTGCCAATAGTTACCAGTGTTTCCATTACAATACACGGTGCAGTTAGTTACCACCGTTTCCATTTCAATACACGATGCCAATAGTTAACACCATTTCCAATTCGATAAAAGGTGCCAATAGTTACCACTATTCCAAGAAATAATATACAGTCCAGAAAATAGTGAGATAATGTTCGTCAGCCCGAAATATCGTTTATGAATCATTTGTGTTTTCAAAACATAGAATCATGGCTGAGTTTGCAAAAATAGTGTTAAAAACCCTGGACTGAATTTAAATAGTATGCAAATCATGCTAACTCTGAAATATCAATCCCTAAAGGATTCTACAAGTCGGCACAAGGCCCCAAACATGGCATCAATCCTAGATAACATCAATATAGGGTGCGTAGCAATCGCCAGTATAGTATAATTCACCCCTCGGATTGAACCGAGTCACAATTTCCCACATGTATGACCCCGCACTAGCCATGGAGTGCGTGTCTCGACTCATATAGCGTCTCAATGTGATATACCGGGGTTTCAAACCCTCAGGTCATCATCTACACCCATTACTCACCTCAAGCCAGCTGTAGACTACCTCGCAATGCACTTTCCTCTCAAATCAACCTCTACGAGCACCGAATCTAGCCAAAACTACAACGATAACATTACAATAGGCTAATGGAATATAACCCAATCGAAAGAACTCAAAAAACGTCGAAATTCACGAAACTAGCAAAACCTGAGCCCCGAGCCCACATATCGAAATTCAAAAAACTTTACACCCGAACAATCCTTATTGCGACACGAGTCTATATATATCAAATTTACAAGAATCGGAGTCCATTTGACCCCCTCAATTCACCACTTAAATCTTACTTGAATTACAATCCCTACCCACCATTTTTGACATTAAAAACTTTGAATTCTTAGTGTTTAATCCATGATTTACACTATAATGATATAATTTAGGTCCAAGAGTCCATACCTGATGAATTCCCTCAAAAATCTCTCCAAAATTGCCCACAATCACCTTAGCCCGAGGTTCCAATGTTCTCATCCTTTCAAAATTATGAAAACCCACTGCCCTTTTTCCACTTCAGCGACTCCCGCTTCTGTGTCCATTTGACCGCTCTGCGGTTTGACTTAAATCCTCAATGACCGGTTATGCGTTCCTTGACCGCTTCCGCGACCTTCGCTTCTGCGGTCCCAGTCAAAATCCCCTTGGCCGCTTCTGCGGCTCTATAGCCGCCTCTGCGGACACCGCATTAGCGGTCTTCCATCCGCTTCTGCGCAAAAACCAGAAGACAGAAGGCCTAAGCCTGAAGCAAATTCTAAAATCCTCGTTTAACCACTCGGAATCACCCCGAGGCCCACGGAATCCAAACCAAAAATACAAATATGACCAAATACGTCATTCGAACTTGCTCAATCCCTGAAAACTCCAACATTAACACCAAAAATCATCATTTTCCTCAAATCAAAGCCTAAGATAACTTATGATTTTTCAAAATCACATTCGATGCCGAAACCAACCAAACAAAGTCTGAATGACCTGAAATTTTGCATACATATTCAAATTCACCTAACGAAGCTACTGTAACTCTCGGAATTCCATTCCGACCCTCGGATCCAATCTCGCATACCAACTGGATTCTCCGAAATTCCAACTTTTCCTAACTAGGCTTACTTTCACACCGAACCTCCGAATTCACTTCCATTTCACTCCTAAGTCATAAATCATCCCTCAAAACTAGTCGACCCATCGAAAATCCGTTCTGAACCCTCTAACTCACAAGTCCACATCCGGTTGACTTTTTTCAACTTAGGCTTTCCTTAAAGAGACTATTGGTCTCATTTCTAACCAAATTCAACCCAAAACACTTCAAACTCACTAAACACATATATCAACACAGGGGGAAGCATAAAACGGGGATAATGTACCTGAGGCAGTAAACAAGTGAGGGTATCTGCTCCGCATCTCCTGCTCGGTCTCCCAGGTAGCCTCCTCCACGGGACGACCTCTTCACTGAACCTTTACCGAAGCTATATCCTTAGACCTCAATTTTCGAACCTGACGCCCCAAAATAGCTACTGGATCCACATCATAATTCAAATAATCATCTAACTTAACTGAGCTGAAGTCCAAAACATGGGACGTGTCTCCAACATACTTTCGGAGCATAGAAACATGAAACACTGGATGCACTCCCGACAATCTGGGTGGCAATGCAAGCTTATAGGCCACCTCCCCAATCCTCTCAAGTATCTCAAAGGGTCTAATGAACCGAGGACTCAACTTTCCTTTCTTTCCAAACCTCATATCGCCCTTCATAGGCGAGACCTTCAGCTAAACCTTCTCGCCCACGATAAAGGATACATCTCAAACCTTTCGGTCCGCATAACTCTTCTACCGCGACTGAGTTGTACGAAGCCTCTCCTGAATCACCTTCACCTTCTCTAAGGCATCCTGAACCAATCTGTACCCAATAATCTAGCCTCGCCAAGCTTGAACCAACCAACCAGAGATCTACACTGTCTCCCATATAAAGCTTCATACGGCGCCATTTGAATACTGGATTGGTAGCTGTTATTGCAGGCAAACTCTACAAGAGGAAAGAAATCCTCCCAAGAACCACCGAAGTCAACCACACAAGCATGCAACATATCCTCCAATATATGAATAGTACGCTCAGACTGTCTATCCGTCTGGGGATGAAATTCTGAACTCAACTCAATCTGAGTATCCAGCTCCCGATATAAAGCCCTCCAAAACTGGGAAGTGAACTGAGTACCTCTGTCCGATATAATAGAAACCAAAACACCATGCAATCGAACAATCTCATGAATAAATATCACTGCCAACTGCTCTGACGAATAGGTAGTACACACTGAACGAAGTGTGCAGACTTGGTCATCCGATCCACAATCAGCCATATCGAATCAAACTTCCTCGATTTCCGAGGGAGACCAATAACAAAATCCATCTTGATCATTTCCCATTTCCATTAAGGAATAACCATCTGTTGAAGCAAACCACCGGGTCTCTGATGCTCGGATTCCACCTACTGACAGTTGAGATACCGAGATATATAACTCACAATATCCTTTTCCATTCTCCTCCACCAGCAGAGCTGCCTCAAATACTGGTACATCTTCACGACCCCCGGATGAATGGAGTATCACGAGCTATGAGCCTCTGTCAATATCATCTCCCAAAGCCCATCTACCTTGGGCACACAAATACGACCATGCATCCTCAGAACACCAACACCATCAATGGTCACATCCTTGGCATCGCCGCGCTGGACCCGATCTCTAAGAACAAGCAAATGTGGGTCATTATACTGGTGCTCTCTAATGCGGTCATACAAAGACTGAGAAACCACGCCAGCCAATAATCGGCTAGGCTCCAAAATATCCAACCGCACCATCCGATTAGCTAAAGCCTAAAAATCGATGACAATGGGTCTCTCCCCAACTGGAATGAACGCCAAGCTGCCCATACTAACCGCCTTTCGACTCAAGGCATTGGCCACTACATTGGCCTTCCCCGGATGATATAAAATGGTAATATCATAATCCTTGAGTAACTCAAGCCATCTCCGTTGTCTCAAATTCAGATCTTTCTGCTTGAACAAATGCTCAAGGCTGCAATGATCCGTATACACCTCACAAGATACTCCATATAGATAGTGCCTCCAAATCTTCAAGGCATTAACTATAGAAGCCAACTCTACGTCATGAACAGGGTAGTTTTTTCTGATGGGGCTTCAATTGCCGAGAAGCATATGCAATCACTCTACCTTCCTACATCAGAACACATCTAATACCAATCCTTGAGGCATCGCAATATACCGTATAAGAACCTGAAGCTGCTGGAAATACTAACACTGAGGCCGTAGTCAATGCTGACTTGAGCTTTTGAAAGCTCTCCTTACACTCATCTGACCAAACAAATAGAGCATTCTTCTGCGTCAATTTAGTCAATGGCGATGCAATGGATGAAAAACCACCCTCAATGAACCTGCGATAATAACCCGCTAAGCCGAGGAAACTCCAAATCTCAGCGGCCGAAGACGGTCTAGGCCAACTCTCCACTGCCTCTACTTTCTTTGGATCCACCTGAATACCATCACTGGATACCACGTGTCCCAAAAATGACACAGAACTAAGCCAGAATTCACACTTGGAGAACTTTGCATAGAGCTTCTCTTCTCTCAGCCTCTGCAATACAACTCTCAAATGTTGTGCATACTCCTCCTAGCTACGCGAGTATACTAGAATGTCATTAATAAACACAATCAAAAACGAATCCAAATACGACCAAAACACACTGTTCATCAAGTGCATGAATGCAGCTGGGGCATTGGTCAACCCAAAAGAGATAACTAGAAACTCATAATGCCCATATCTCGTCCTGAAAGCTATCTTCATAATATCATAATCCCGAATCTTCAGCTGATGATAGCCTGAACAAAGATCAATCTTAGAGAAAACCTTAGCTCCCTGAAGCTGGTCAAACAAATCGTCAATATGGGGCAGTGGATACTTAATCTTCATGGTCACCTTGTTCAACTGCCTGCAGTCAATGCACATTCTCATTGTGCCATCCTTGTTCTTAACAAATAACACCGGTGCGCCCCACGACGACACATTCGGGTGAATGAACCCCTTATCTAGGAGTTCCTGCAGCTGCTCCTTCAACTCATTTAGCTATGCTAGTGCCATACGATAGGGAGGAATAGAAATGGGTTGAGCGCCCGGCACCAAATCAATACCGAAATCAATATCCCTGTCTGGCAGCATGCCCGACAGGTCTGTTGTAAATACATCAAGAAATTCCCTCACCATGGGGACTAAATCAAGACTAGGAGCCTCAGCTCCAACATCCCTTCCCGACCATCCGCTGGGCCTTTAAGAAAGAGATTACCCTGCTGGGTACATAATCAGTTATACCATGCCACACCATCCTCGGGATACCCGGCATAGCCAACGTGATTGTCTTGGCGTGATAGTCTAGAATAGCATGGCATGGTGATAGCCAATCGATGCCCAGAATAACATCAAAATCTACCATGCTCAATAGCAGCAAGTCAGCTCGGGTCTCCAGACCCCCAATAGTAACAAGACAAGACCGATATACGTGGTCCACAATAATAGTATCCCCACCGGGGTAGATACATGCACAGGTAACACTAGACACCCTCAGGTAGTTGCCAAATGATGAGCAAAGTAAGAATATACATAAGAATATGTGGATCCGGGATCAAATAAAACTGAAGCATCCCAGTGGCAGACTAAACTAATACATGTAATAACAGCATCCAAAGCAACAGGATCTGACCTCCCTGAAGAGTGTAGCAACGGTCCTCACCACTACCAGATCGCGCCCCCATTGGGTGACCCCTAACTGCCCGACCCTCATCCCTAGCTGACGGGGCGGGTGCTGAAGACATTGGGACAAAAGATGAGGGTTGGTCCTTCTACTGAGATCTACCACCACGAAGTCGAGGACAGTTTCTCTTCAAATGACCAAACTCACCACACTCGAAACAACTGCCTAGAGCTGGGTAAGGGGACTAAAGGGAACCTTTCACATTAGAGTAGCTGGCGGAAGAACTAGGCCGAGATGAACCCTGATCAGATGGGGCATGAGACAAACCCTACGCTGGAAGTGTGCTCAGAGATGGCTGACCCCGTTGAGATCCCTGATAACCCCGACAAGAAGATGAACCACGGTAATCAAACCGCGCTGAATGTGGAGCCTTGAAGGAATGACCCTGGCTCCTAGACGGAGCACCATTGGAGCCACCTGATCCTCGAGGTATCTTGGCCTCCCTCTCCTGACGACGGTCGTCTCAATATCGCGGGCTATATCCATCGCCTCCTCAAAGGTATGACTCAGGACCCACTCTTGAGTCATCAGAATACGAATGGGATAAATGAGTCCGTCCACTAATCGTCCAATCCTCTCCTAATCCATCTAGACCATCCACTGAGCATAACAAGCTATCTCTGCAAATATCACCTCATATTGCGCCACAAACATATCCCCATGGCGAAGCCACTCAAACTGCCTTTATAACTCCTCCATCTGCGATCGAGGTACCCATTTCTCCAAAAAGATAGTGGAGAACTCCTGCCAAGATAACGCTGTTGCCCCTGCCGGCCTACACCGCTCATATGCCTCCTACCAGGTAAGTCTGCTCCTGAGAACTGAAAAGTGGTAAAAGATACCCCACTAGTCTCCAAGATCCCTACTGTCCTGAGCATGCGTCGACACTTGTCGAGAAACCCCTAGGAATCCTCGCTTGGAACACCGCTAAACGTTGGAGGTGAAAGCCTGCTAAACCTCTACAGATGACGCTGCTCGTCATTTGGCATCATTGGTACCCCATAACCCTGAACTGGAACAACTGGCTGAATAGGGGCAACTGGCTGAACTGGTGGTGCCTCTAGGGTCTGCAAACCCTGTGCACCCAACTCTGGAGTGCCAGCTGCGGGGGTCTGGTGACCACCCCCGGTCTAAGAAGTAGCCGCTGTAGTGGTAGCTGATACCACCTGAGCTAGCCCGATTCAGACGGATAAAATCTGAGCCAACATCTCCTGGAGACCAGGTATCACAATGGGCACTGTCGGTGCCTGAGTAGGTGCTGCTGGGACTTCCATAGCCTGAGGTTGGTCCTGAATCTGAATAGCTGGTGGGTCTGTATGTGATGTCTCCGCTGGTCCAACTCGACCACGACCACGACCGTGGCCATGCCCACGGCCTCCAGCAGGTGGCACTGGTGGTCGTCCACCACGTCCGGTAGTACGGGTTCTCGCCATCTGCGAGAGAATAGAATAAGAAGTTTCAGTTCTCAGATCAATAAAGCCAAACGATAAGAATTCCAAGAAAGTGAAGTGTTTCCTAAAAGTTCTGTAGCCCCTCAAGGATATGATACGGACGTCTACATACCGATCCACGAGACTCTACTAAACCGGCTCATAACTCGTGAGGCCTAGCAACCTAGGCTCTAATACAAACTTGTCACGACCCAAACCCCGGTCGTGATGGCGCCCGGATACAAGGCTAGGCAAGCTCGATCAAACAACTTCCTAAGAATGGAATTCCAACCCAAAACGATACAAATTTAAGGTAAAAGAACAAATTTAGAAATTTAAACTCCCAACCAGGGATAAGCAATACGGATGAAAACACAAATGAGCCAACAACACTCCTAAAACCATGGGGTCACGAGTAGAGAGCCTCTAACAATACTGAATAGAAGTTTGAATGGAAATGATACAAATGTTTGACAAATACTACAAAGGAACAGACTGATAGAGCTATAGTAAGTGGTTCTGCGGACGCTGGGCAGCTACCTCAATACTCTGATAGCTCGGATAAGCAACAACAACAGCACCACTAGATCTCTAGAGCATCTGGATCTGCACCCAAGGTGCAGGGAGTATGGGGTGAGTCTACCAACTTAGCGAGTAATAAGCATATATAAAAACAAGAAGATAAGAGAACACGAAATAACACAATGTAAAGCTAACTAACAATTCTTTACAGCACCAGCCTCAGAGATATACATATAACTCAACAGGAAGTAAATGCATGAAATGCAAGGCACATGAACATTGCGGCGTGCAGCCCCAGCCATCTATATGGGTACCCGTACTCACTGTGGGGGATCAGACTCTGAAGGGTCTCCTACAACCCAAGCGCCATATCATACAGTGCCAATAGTTGCCAATAGTTGCCAACATTTCCATTTCAATATACGGTGACAATAGTTACAACCGTTTTCATTTCGATACACAGTGCCAATAGTTACCATTGTTCCAAGAAATAATATATAGTCCAGAAAATAGTGAGAGAATGTTCGTCAGCCCGAAATATCGTTTGTGAATCATTTTTGTATTCAATACATAGAATCATGACTAAGTTTGAAAAAACAGTGTTAAAACCCTGGACTGAATACAAATAGTATGCAAATCATTCTAACTCAAATTATCAATCCCTAAAGGATTCTACAAGTCGGCACAACGCCCCAAAAATGTTATCAAGCCCAGATAACATCAATATAGGGTGCATAGCAATCGCCAATATAGTATAATTTATCCCTCGGATTGAACTGAGTCACAATTTCAAACATATATGACCCCGCACTAGCCATGGAGTGCGTCTCTAGCCTCATATAGTGTCACAATGTTATATATAGGGGTTTCAAACCATCAAGTCATCATCTACACTCATTACTCACCTCAAGCTAGCTGTAGACTAGCTCGCAATGCACTTTCCTCTAAAATCAACCTCTACGAGCACTGAATCTGGCCAAAACCACAACGATTACATTACAATAGGCTAATGGAATATAACCCAATCGAAAGAACTCGAAAAACTTCAAAATTCACGAATTTAGCAAAACCCGAGCCCCGGGCACACATCTCGAAATTCAGAAAACTTTACATCCAAATGATCCTTATCGCAACACGAGTTCATACATATCAAATTTACAAGAATCGGAGTCCATTTGACCCCTCAATTCACCACTTAAAGCTTACTTGAGTTTCAAGCCCTACCCACCATTTTTTACATTAAAAACCTTGAATTCTTAGTGTTTAATCCATGATTTTACACTATAATGATATACTTTAGGTCCAAGAGTCCATACCTGATAAATTCCCTAAAAAATCTCTCCAAAATTGCCCACAATCGCCTTATCCCGAGGTTCCAATGTTCTTCTCCTTTCAAAATTATGAAAACCGCTTCTGCGGTTTGACTTAAATCCTCAGGGACCGCTTCTGCGACCTTCGCTTCTGCGGTCGCATGTCTACTATTACGGTCCTTTTCAAAATCCCCTTGGCCGCTTCTGCGGCACTATAGTCGCCTCTGCGGACACTGCTTAAGTGGTCTTCCATCGGCTTCAGCGGAAATACCAGAAGACAAAAGGCCTATGTCTGAAGCAAATTCCAAAATCCCCGTTTAACCACTCGGAATCACCCCGAGGCCCCCGGGATCCAAGACAAAAATACCAATATGACCAAATACCTCATTCAAACTTGCTCGAGTCCTGAAAACACCAACATTAACACTAACAATCATCATTTTCCTAAAATCAAAGCCTAAGATAACTTAGATTTCCAAAATCACATTCAATGCCGAAACCAACCAAACGAAGTCCGAATGACCTGAAATTTTGCAAACATATCCAAATTATCCTAACGAAGCTACATCAACTCTCGGAATTCATTTCTGATCGTCGGATCAAATTCTTGCATACCAACCGGGTTTCTCTGAAATTTCAACTTCGCCAAACTAGGCTAACTTTCACACCGGACCTCCGATTTAACTTTCGTTTTCACTCCTAAGTCATAAATTATCCCCCAAAACTAGTTGAACCATCGAAAATCCATTCCGAACCCTCTAAATCACAAGTCAACGTCTAGTTGACATTTTTCAACTTAAGCTTTTCTTAAAGAGACTATTGGTCTCATTTCTAACCAAATTCAATCCAACACACTTCAAACTCACTAAACACATCTACTAACACACAGGTAAGCATAAAACGGGAATAACGGGGCTGAAATACAAAAGACGACGGGTCGGGTCATCGCAGATTGGATCCGCTCAAAAGAAGAAGCTTTGAAATTGTAGAATCACAACCAGTGATAGATGAAGCTTATGAAGAAATGATAGCTGAGCTTCGGAGGATTCGGATTTGCCCGAAAGTGGTGATGAACAAGCTTCTTTTCCACCACCACCAACGCAACCTCCTCTGAACCTTGAAGGATTTATGAGATTTGTTAGAGATACAATGTAGATTATGGTATAACTAGTACTTTGGCACATATTTTTTAGTTCTTTTTTCCTTTTAATGGTGGTATTAGTACCTTTTTGTGCTCATTCCATTGAGGGAAGGAAGACTAAGAAAGATATGCCATTTTTGGTAATAAAAATTATAAGACATACCCTTGAATATCTTTTCGCAATATTCTTTTCTCTTTAACTTGAAAATATATATATATATATATATATATATATATAAGCAATATATACTACAAGAAAATATATAAGTTATAAAATATATATATAGATAAGCAACAATATATACTACAAAAAAATATATAAGAAAATATATATACATAACATACAATATATACTACACGAAAATATATAAGAGAATATATATACATAACATACAATATATATGTTACAAGAAAATATATAAGTTATAATATATATACATAAGATACGATATATATATACAACAAGAAAATATATAAGAGAATACATATACATAACATACAATATATATGTTACAAGAAAATATATAAGTTATAATATGTATACATAAGATACAATATATATACTACAAAAAAAATATAAAGAGATAAAATATATACATAACATACAATATATACTACGAGAAAATATATAAGGGAACATATATACGTAACATACAATATATACTACAAGATAATATACAATCAAATATATATACATAACATTCTATACTAGTATACTATATATATATATATATATATATATATATATATATATATATATATATATATATATATATATATATATATATATATATATATATATATATATATATATATATATATACTTATACTTTTTCATCAAGAACTTTTAATAAAATAGATTTCTACTATTTTATATAGCCATGATATGATTAACAAGATATTGCATCAAACAAAAAAAAAACCCCCGCTAAGCCCACGACCATATAGGCTTAGGCCCGTCATGGGCTGATCTCACCCGTTGAGCCCATGAAGCCCGGGATCGCCAGAGCCTAGGAACACGAAGCCCCGGCCATTAAACCCATTTAGGCCCCAGCCCGGCTCAGAAAGCAGCACTACCGGTGATAGAGGACCAACCGTGTTCATCCCCCATTTCATGAACGGTCATGGGGAATGATAGCATCAAGGACAAGGAAAGAGTTTTGGAAGCTCCAAAAAGGTCATTTACAATATCTCAAGCTAAATAGTTGTAAACTAAGGTTACTAGACTTTAATGGCAAATAAAGAAACTTTAATTGTAGAGGAAGAGATCAAGTCCAATGGAGATGAATTGTCCAAGTTCAACAATTATTTGGTGGCCGAAATAGAATTCCTAGAGGAAGAAGATTAGGTCACAAAATCAGCCATTGAAGTCCACCAAAAAGGGCTCAAGATGAGCTTAAAAGAGGTTTATAAGGGGGTGTGACGACCCGACCCGTCGTCTCACGTGTTACTGCTCCGTTTCCCCTATTTTAGGCTTCTTCATGTTTATTTATCGGTATGTGGTGTGTTAGAGTTGATTTGGACTAGTTTTGATAAGAAAAGAGACACTTAGTCCATTTAAGGTAAAATTAAGTTGGAAAAGTCAATTGAATGTTGACTATTGAGTTAGAGGGCTCGGATGTAATTTTCGATGATTCGATTAGCTTCGAGGGATGATTTGTGACTCAAGAGCGTGATCAAAATTTATTTCGGAGGTTCCGGTGTAGAATTAGGCTTGAATTGACGAAGTTAGTATTTTGGAAAAATCTGGTTGATAGGTGAGATTTTGGCCCGAGGATCAGAATAGAATTTCGACAATTGCTATAGCTTCGTTATGTGATTTGTGATGTGTGTGAAAATATATAGGTCCTTCGGATGTGGTTTGGTTGGGTTTTTTATCGATAGTGCATTTCGGAAGTTTTTTGAGGAACTTAGGCTTCAATACGATGTGATTTGATTGTTTTAACGTTGTTTGATGTATTTTAATGATTGGAACAAGTTCGTATGATGTTTTGGTATATTTTGGTGTTTTTGGCTGAGGTCCCGGGGACCTCAGGGTGATTCCGGATTGTTAACGGGATGAAATTTGGAGTTTAAAAGCTGTTGAAGGATTTGGTATCTGGTATTTCGGCTTCCGGAAATGGACCGCAGAAGCGGTCCTGCAGAAGCAAGTGGGGGGCCCGCGAAGCAAAAATGTACATGGATGATTTTTTTGTAGAAGCGGACCAGCGGATCACATAAGCGGACCCGCTTACACGATTGGTTGACCGCAGAAGCTGTGTTGGGGAAAAGCTGAGGAACCGCAGAAGCGGATGAGTAACCATAAAAGCGGTGTCGCCGAAGCGACAAAAAGGACCGCAGAAGTGGAAAGAGCTGTTCAGAAAGAGGTTTTTATTTAGTATTTCATCCGCGAGCTTGGGATTTGTTTCCACCATTTTTTAGCAAGCTTTGAGGGCTTTTAGGCAATTTTGAAGAGGGAATCAAGGGAGAACGGATAGAGGTAAGTTCCTTGGCCTAAATACTCGAGATTTTGTTAAATTCAACATGGGAATTTTTTGAAATTCATTAAAAGGGGTAAAGCTAGGGCATGAGTTTTAATATTTCAAATTGATATTTGATAGGTCATTTGAGCTCGGATTTGGGAGTTCTTGGTATGTATGCACTCGTGGCGAGACGAGGAATCAGGTAATGTAAATTTTATAATTTTTTGAGAAGTGAGTCAGGGCTCAAGTTTTGCTAGTTTCAAGATTTTCACTATATTTTGATTATTTTCGATTGGGTATTGTTCCCTTGGCATAGTGTGATGTATTCGCTCTGAATTTGGTTAGATTCGACGCGCGTGGAAGCTGATTTGATGAGGCAAAGGCATCGCGGCTCGAGATTTTGCCTGTTAGAGGTGAGTAATACTTGTAAATGATATCCTGAGGGTTTGAAACCTCGAATTTGCACATCATAGTGTTGTATTAAGGTGACTTCCATGCCGGATAGGGGCGCATGGTAGAGCACCATTGGGGATTGTGACATTTGTCCGTCCTGATTGTTGATTTTACCGCGTATTTGACTTAAACTACTTGATATTATCATGACTTGGGCTGATTTTCATGTGTTGGGTCGTGCCGATTATTTGAATCCTTCAGGGATTGATATTATTATTTTTGTATTACTCTACATATTATTTGATCTCGGTCCAAGGTTTTAAATGCTGTTTTGCAAACTCAGCCATCTTTCTAAGATTTGAAAACTTAAATGATATTTTACATATGTTTTGAGATGAGAAATGTTATTTTAATATTTCCCAAATGGCTTATGTGCATTTCTGGACTGTGCATGGATCAGGATGCACGCCGCAGCGGTGTTATATTGATATTGCACTTGTGCTATAGGAGCCCCTCCGGAGTTTGAACCCACACAGTTAGTGCGGGTACCCAAATGGATCGGGTTACACGCCGCAGTGGTCATGTGCATTGCATTGCATTCATACATTGGTTCCTGTTTGTACTACGTGTGATGGCATTCAGCACTCTCATATCATTAGCATCCACGCTATTTCTTGCACTGTTACCAGATACCCTGGACTTATTTGTTCATAGAGTGTTGTGCCGGAGGGGCTGACATATGTGCAGACTTGCACAATCTGATTATGCATTCATTTGCTTGACTGTTGGGAAAAAGGTATTTTCAAAAGAGGTTTTTAACTGAGCCCAATATTTTTCTGAAGGATTTTCCCGAATTTTTACTGTTTTCTCAAAAGGTTGTGCTGTCCTGTATTGCATGATGGAGTGATCTTACGTGATTTCTTGCCGCTCAGTTATTATTTTCTCTTATTACTCACTGAGTTGGAGTACTCACTTTACTCTCTGCACCTCGCGTGCAGTTGTAGGTATTGTTCGTCCGGTAGCGGGTTATTAGCGGATTAAAGGTATTTCTACTGTAGATGAGCAAGGTGGCCTCCAGTGTTTGCGGCACCAGACTTCATCTTTTGAATTCCAGATTTTATTTTTGTATATATCATTGGCCCTGTAGTGGTGTTCAGTCTTCTTTAGATGCTAATGACTTGTGATACCCCGATCGGTTGTGTTGGGTTGTAATTAATAGTTTTTAATGTCATTAAGTTGTACTTTCTATTCATTTATGTTTAATAATGCATAAAAAGAGGATTTGGTTAGTTGGCTGGCCTTTTCTTCACGAGAGGCGCCATCAAAATCGGGCTATGGAAATTGGGTCGTGACAAGTTGGTATCAGCGTCTAGGTTACTAGGTCTCTCGAGTCATGAGCAGGTTTGGTAGAGTCTCGTGGATCGGTATGGAGACGTCTGTATTTATCATCGAGAGGCTGTAGAACCTTTAGGAAAATTTCACATTCTTGAACTCTTATCGTGCGTCCTTGATTCAGCTTGAGATATAGCTCTTGAAATTCCTTCCTCACGTTTACATGTGCATGAGTGCTCAGTATTATATTTGCCTTGATGGCTTGTGATTCCCCAATCGAGGGGAGAGATGTGATTTCTAGGAGTTGATGTTGGACCGGTCTGGAGGACTTGAGGCCGAATCTTCGCCTATGGCTTGAGCACCGAGGTGCTAATTTTGTGAGCTGATGTTATGAACTTATATGTTCAGTATTATCCCTAATTGTGGGAATGGCAGCTAGATAGCTATGTGATGACCATGTTGGTGCTGTGTGATGTGTCTATACGAATTGGAAGTGTCGAATAAGGTCTCCTAGGTGATAGATGAATCATTAAGTATTTGATTTCCATTGTGATTGCATGTGTTGCACCGAGTTATGGGTCCGTGAAGAATCTTTTCAAATCTCCAAGTTGGGATTGAAGTAAATAGCATATTAAGGTATGGGTTCCGACTCAGGAAGACTAAATCGATTGTGTAGCGTATATGATGGTGGAAGGTATGCCGAAGTACTAAATTGAGGCAAAGCACGTGGGTTATCTCCTACGGGTTGTTCTTAGAGGATATGATCCTTATGTGTATGTTAGAAGGTCTCATGTGTAGTTGAAGGGTACGTGTTGAAATTAAGAATCTTGGGTCACTTAAGAGAGTGGAATCAACTAATGTGCGAATGAATGCGAGATTTGTAGAGGATTACAGTACTAAGATGATCTGTGTCTTCATAAACTAGTAAAGGATTTAAGTTTAATCTCACTATGATATTCTCACATCATTAGAGAAAAGGTATTATGGGATATTGAGTGTGTTACGATGTACGGCTTCGAGCCAAGTTGGGGAGGCTGATGTTGATTAGCTGATTGTATGGTTATGTGCTACGTTGGTTCCGTTTCGAGATATGTTGGCGGATCAGTTGGGTCACAAAAATTGAGCTGGGGATGGCACAAGTGAAGAAAAAATTTGGAAAAAGAATATATGGTGCTTCGTAGATGTGTGAAAATAATAGGATGTCTTGAGCTGTTGATGATAAAGAATGCTCAGTGTATAGAGAAGGAAGATATTAGGTTGTATTGGAATGAGGTCATATCATGCGGTGTTAGAGTGCTAATAAGGCACGAGTGGTTCTGTTCATTGAGTTAGGTAATTTGTAGTAGAACAAGAGTGAATGACTCTTGAGAATGGTCTTAATGTGGTCAAGATTCTACACGTAGCACTCAGGTGTTTTAAGGTTGTGTGTGTGACCAAGATAGTGTTTTCATTAGAACATGTCAAGACTTATGGTATTTTTATGTTAATTAAGAGATTCTATGTATCAGTATCTGGGAAGTAAAGGTAGCAGACTGATTTGCAGGAAGTTCTTTAGAGTAGGGTATTTTAGAATGTGGTATTTTTGGGAACAATTTAGAGAGTATTCTGTGTCCTAACTGTCATAGTTAGTGTGGCCTTATGTTCAAATATCGTGTGGTAAGCTCGGGCTGAGGCATTGTGATGCTACGATGAGGGAGAAATATAAAGTTGATGATGAACCGAAGGGGAAATTAGATAGATAGAATAGTTTGATAATAGACTGAATCGGTATGGTAAAGGTATGATTAATTCTCCATATGTGTTCGAGGTAATGAGTTTTTACAAGTGTTGTGCACGAAGCTCTTGAGTGCTGACAGTTTGCTTAGCTTGGTTCAGGTAGAAGGATGCAGTCCTGGCATTTTAACTTGTGAAATGGAAATGCAGAGAGAGTTTTTGATGAGTTTTATCATGGTATGGAGACGTATATATTGTCTATAGGCATGCGGAGCATGGGATGTGTAGTAATTTTCTTCTAGATGGGATCAATGGAGAGTTCTCGACTAGTTAGGTACGTATGTGGATAGGAAAAGGGAGATGGAGTTCTCATGTTATCCTAGTGTGGTATGGTATATGTGATATGTTGTGGAGGATTGGGATTTGCATGTGTAAGGTTTCAGGTCGATTCAGAATGGAAAGTCATTAAATTCTTAAGCAGAACGGGCTACTACATGTGATTTAAGAATCGACCTTCAGATGATTAAGGAAAATGGTATTACTATTCTGGTGATTTGACGGGGTTATATGTTCAGAAAAAAGGGAAGGTGATGGAAACTGATAATACTTTGGTGGGATTGTGACATTTTCTTGTTGGATCGACTATTGATATTTGAGTTTGTGGGTGGCACAGGGAAATTTTAGATTATCTTTCATGGGAGGAATTGCTACTTATTATGTGATATGTATTCATATGGCAGAATGTGGGATCATGTATAGTGATTTGTGTGTTATATGGAGTTGGAGACTGGGAGTTCTCTGATGCAGTTGATGTAGTGGTGGTTGTGGATCGCGTGTGTTGGTACTGTTAGCGGCTATTGGGATTTGGAGACCCGAGTGGACATTTCTTTTCTGGGTATATTAGATTTTAGATATGATATTGGGGTGTAGACTGATTGTCTTAGTGCTGGGTTATTCGAGACTATTGCGCTATGGGTTATGTTGGAAAATGCTACAGGTTGTGTGGCGGAGTGCATCAGATTATGTTCTAAAAGAGTGGTGGTATTCCAAAGACTAGTGGACGGCTGAGAAGGATTGCTTTCCTTAATTTGGCCTTCGGAGCGGATGTCAGTGCAGAGGTTTCTACCATTGATTCAGTTCTGGAGCTGAGGGACTTTTTCGGATGCGTTCTTGTGGTTGGGCATGTCACCGGGCGAGATTGTGGATTTCGGTATTGATTTGGTGTCGGGCAGCGTATCATACGGCTTCAGCAGGAGTTATAATAGTGGGAAGAGTAGCTTCAGGCTTCTTGATGTTGAGTTCGTGGGCAGACCGATGTGGTTATGTACTTGGCTTGTGTTAGCTTGGTTGGCCCCAAATTGCGTTGATGAGGGATAGGCTGATTCGATCGTCATTGAGTTTGCTAGTGATCTAAGGAGAGATATGAGTTACTTTTCTGTATTTTAGGAGTCATGATTGGTTGGATATGGGCACATGTGATGCGGTTCTACTAAGGATTCATACACAAAGTCGAGCGGGAAAAGCAATTGAGTATTTCTCGGTAAATGGAGTATTGGTTATGGCCTATCGGGTTGCAAGCCTTATGTTATTTGTTCACCGTGGATGTAATGCATTTCTTTGGTTTCAGACATCAAAATTTGTGCATGGCTTTTGATTTCGAGCATGACAACATGTGGTACTTCATGTGTAACAATGTTTGGATAGGATCGCGCATTGCAACGGGGCTACGTGGAGTTATGACCTGTCAGGGTAGCTTCAGGTGCTCTATTTCAATGATGTGAGACAGGGTCTCAGCCTTGTGTTGTAATGGTATGATGAGCTTAAGGTACAGCTCTTTCATTTGAGTCATTTTCATGATTTGAGTATGTTCAGACCGTCTCTTAATAGTGCGTATATTATGCAAGTTGTGGCTTAAGTCTGTGTTGAGGTGTCATATCACAAAAGTGGTGTGTTGGACCCGAAGTGAACTTTGGGGGCCATTAATGAATACGAACAAATTTGGTTTCAGCTTGTTGGAAGGTTGATAGCGAGGTCGGCTCGGAAATCTATTGTGGTAGTAGTGAAAAGGGAAGTGACTTCATGAATGGTTGATCTGAGAAATTGTTACAGTTTATTGCGTGTTTCATTTATCGTTGGCAGTATATGAAAGTGTTGGAATAATACCTTGGTTGATAAGAAGTTTTTCCACCAATATTCGGGTGTTATGGGCAAATATTGTGAATAGAAGTTATCGTTTCGAGTGTTTGGGTTATGTCGAATATCATATGATTGCACCTAAGATTGCAAGTATGGGTTATTATAGCGGGTTCGGTCTTATTCTGAGTATAGATGGATTGTGAAATTTCAGCTATATTGTGTTATCAAACCTATGCAAGATAGGGTGACGAACGATCACCCCGGCTATATGCTTGGTAAGGTCATTCATCTATTGGGTTGCTTCTGGTACAGCTCTAGGTACACTCGAGGACGAGCATTAATTTAAGTTGGGGAGGGTGTGATGACCCGAACCTTCGTATCATGTGTTACCGCTCCGTTTCCCCCATTTTATGCTTCTTCATGTTTCATTATCAGTATGTGGTGTGTTAGAGTTGATTTGGCGTGGTTTTGATGAGAAATGAGACACTTAGTCTCTTTACGGAAAGCTTAAGTTGGAAAAGTCAACCGAATGTTGAATATTGAGTTAGAGGGCTCGGATGTGATTTTCCTTGATTCGGTTAGCTTCGGGGGATGATCTTTTACTTAGGAGCGTGATCGGAATTTATTTCGAAGGTCCGGTGTAGAATTATGCTTGAATTGGTGAAGTTAGTATTTTGGCAAAATCTAGTTTTTCGGGTGAGATTTTAACCCGAGTGCCGGAATGTAATATCAAGAGTTGTCGTAGCTTCGATATGTTATTTTTTATGTATGTGCAAATTATTAGGTCATTCGGACGTGGTTTGGTCGGGTTTTTGATCGATTGTGCATTTCGTAAGTTTTTGAAGAACTTAGGCTTGAATCCAATGTGATTTGATGGTTTTAGCGTTGTTTGATGTGTTTTGACGAATGGAACAGGTTCGTATGATATTTTGGGATATGTTGGTGCCTTTGGCTAAGGTCCCGGCAACCTCGGGGTGATTCCAGATTGTTAATGGGGTGAAATTTGAAGTTTAAAGGCTGCTGATGGATATGGTATCTGGTTTTTCCGCTTCTGCCGAAATAGACCGTAGAAGCGGCCCCGCAAAACCGAGAAGGGGGCCCGCAGAAGCGAAAATTGGCCTGGGTGATTTTTCCGTAGAAGCGGACCAGTGGACTGCATAAGCGGACCAGTGGACTGCATAAGCGGACCAGTGGACTGCATAAGCGGACCCGCTTACGCGATTGGTTGACCGCATAAGCGGTGTTGGTGAATAGCTGAGGAACCACATAAACGGATTAGTAACCACAAAAACGGTGTTCAGAAAGAGCTGTTCAGAAAGAGCTGTTCAGAAAGAGCTGTTCAGAAAGAGGTTTTTATTTAGTGTTTCATCCGCGAGCTTTGAGAGCTTTGAGGAGATTTTGAAGAGGGATTCAAGGGAGAATGATTAAAGGTAAGTTCCTTGGCCTAAATATTCGAAATTTTGTTAAATTTAACATAGAAATTGGTTGAAATTCATTAAAAGGGGTAAAGCTATGGCTTGAGTTTTAATATTTTAAATTGGGATTTCATAGGTCATTTGAGCTCGGATTAGGGAGTTCTTGGTATGTATGGACTCGTTGCGAGACAAGCAATCCGGTAATGTGAGTTTTATAATTTTTCGAGATGTGAGTCGGGGCTCGGATTTTGCTAGTTTCGAGATTTTTGCTATATTTAGATTGTTTTCGATTTGGTATTGTTCCCTTGGCATAGTATGATGTATTCACTCTAATTTTGGTTAGATTCGACGCGTGTGGAGGTCGATTTGAGATTCAAACACATCTTTTTCCGGTTCGAGGTGAGTAATACTTGTAAATGATATCCTGAGGGTTTGAAACCCCGGGTTTTGCAAATCATAGTGCTGTGTTAAGGTGACTTGCACGCCGGATAGGGGCGTAGGGTAGAGCACCGTTAGGGATTGTGACATTTGTTCGTCCCGATTGTTGATTTTACCACATGTTTGATTGAAAGTACTTGATACTATCATGACTTGGGCTGATTGCCATGTGTTGGGCTTCGTGCCGATTATTTGAATCCTTCGTGGATTGATTTCATTATTTTTTCATTACTCTACATATTATTTGATCTCTGTCCAAGGATTTAAATAATTTTTTGCAAACTCAGTCATCTTTCTAAGATTTGAAAACTTAAATGATATTTTACATATGTTTCGAGATGAGAAATGTTATTTTAATATTTCCTTTTGTTCAAGCAAGAGGATCTTAATTTGAGGCAGCCGAGGTGGCTTGAGTTGCTAAAAGATTATGATATTACCATTCTTTATCATCCGAAAAAGCCAATGTAATGTCCAATGCTGTGAGCCGAAAGGCAGTCAGTATGGGGAGTGTGGCATATATTCCAGTTGGGGAGAGGCCCTTTGTAATTGATATTCATGCTTTGACAAGTCGGTTTGTGAGATTAGACATTTCATACCCCAGTTGGGTATTGGCTTGCGTGGTTTCTTAGTCTTCCCTATATGATTTCATCAGAGAACGCCAGTATGAAGATCCGCATTTTCTTGTTCTCAAGGACAGAGTTTAGCATGGCTTCCCGAGATGTGACCGTTGGTGATGATGGTGTATTGAGGATGCAGGGCCAGATTTGTGAGCCCAATGTAGATGGGCTTAGAGAGTTGATTCTTGAGGAGGCTCACAATTCGCGGTATTCCATCCATCCCTGTTCCGCGAAGATGTATCTGAATTTGAGGCAGTGCTATTTGTGGAGGAGAATGAAGAAATATAATATGGATTATGTAGCCCGGTGTCTGAATTGTTAGCAGGTGAAATACAAGCATCAGAGACCGGGTGGTCTGCTCCAGCAGATGGTTATTCCCTAGTGGAAGTGGGACAAAGTCACTATGGATTTTGTGAGTGGCCTTCCTCGGGCCTCGAGGAAGTTTTATTTAATTTGGGTGATTGTGTATCGGCTGACCAAGTCCATACACTTCATTCTGGTATGTACGGCTTATTCTTCAGAATGGCTAGCATGGATGTTCATTTGGGAGATTGTTCGGTTGCATGGGGTCCCAGTTTCTATTATCTCAGATAGGGGTACTCAGTTTACTTCCCAATTTTGGAGGACCTTTCAGCAAGAGTTAGGTACTCAGGTGGAGCTGAGCACAACGTTTCATCCTCAGACGGACGGACAGTCCGAGCGTACCATTCATATATTGCAGGACAAGTTGCATGCATGCGTGATGGATTTCGGAGGATCTTGGGATGAGTTTTATTTTATAAACGTCAATACCACACAAGAGGGGGGGGGGGTGATTTGTGTGGTACCTAATTTTTTCCTTCAGAAGAACCTGGTTCTTCTTAGTGTTCTAACTACTGTAGTTTGTGGAATAATAAATACTTGAAATAAAGAACACAAAGATTTTTACATGGAAAACACCTGGCTTAAAAGGTGAAAAAAACCACGATCTACTACTCAGTAGGATTTTCCCAAACTTCCACTATAATCACTGAGCCAAAACAACATTTACAAAAACTCTTTGTAAACCTAAGCATTAACTCTAATCCCAGTGTGGCACGCAGCCTCAACTGTTGCGACACTTTCAAGTTAACTCTAACTTGAATACTCAAAGTACCTAATACAATTTCTTCTAAATAAGCTGAAAGGTACAAATAGAAACACCTACTACAATTGAACAAGAATAAGCATAAACACAATGGAACTGTTCTTCTATCTCATTCAAGTAGCTTCATGCGTGCACACACATATCTCACATATATTCTTGCAAAACAGACTTGCTCTTTTGCTCTCACTTAGGTTTTACTTCTGCGTATGTGCAATACCTGTAATGAGAACAAACTCAATTATTTATTGAGTTAGTAACTAGAGTTTGATTGAGACTCCATTGCTTATCCTTAGACGATATTGAGTCCATGGCCAATATAAACTCCAACCCTTATCCTAGATTAGGATTGTGTTCTCTCCTCATTAGGAGATTGTTCTCCTTATCCCAAATGCAATCTTTTCGATTTGTTCAGAATATATTGCTGCTAGATCTTTAAGGCATATCTTCCTCACGTGCATCTCATATGCAATGGTTGATATATACTGTTTCACACCAGATGGACCAAGTTCATCACTAAGTTCATTTGTCAATCTTCAAAACTTCAACTGAACTTGGGACAACAAATCTCCCCCCCCCCCCTTGATGATGACAAACTATGTGCTTTTACTAATCAAAGAACCTGTAGAACTCAGCTGAAATATCAACACCTAAAATTTTAGCTTATCATTAATGGACAGATTTAATTAGGTCATAAATATATCTGTTCAGATAAGCACAATATCTTCCCCTTTTTGGCATCATCAAGAAGTTGCATAAATAATGTGAATCCCATAATATTAATTATTACTTATGGCCATTGGGGCAACTGCAAGTGAAAGCATGCTTTAGTTAATCAAAAAATCAACTTGACAAAAATAACTATAAAGATCAGAATTAACATAAAGTAAGAGAAATGCACATTGTCATTGATAAGCATTGCTTCTACATAACATTCCACAAAAAGAAAGAACAAAAACTATCAACCATGAGCAAAAACAAAAGAAAGTCTCGAATCTAGGTCATTGGGGTTTTCTAGACTGGTTCAAAACAGGACATGGAAACCTAAGCCTTTGAGGAGCTAGAGGGTTGGGTTTGTAGCAGATTAACCATAGTTTGGAGCATCCATTCACTCTTTTCCTTTTCCTTTGCAAGTTAAGCTCTTAACACATTCCTCTCTTCTTCTAGTTCAACTACTCGAGCTTGAAGTATTGCAATCTCAGCATTATTTATCCCTACCTCCTGAACCAAAGCTCTAACCTTGATATTCACTGGAGTCTTTACTGATGAACCTGGTTCAACAGGGCCTAAACTGAGGAGATAATCACAGGTCTGGAGAGTCTTGATGCCAAAGTGCTCTTTCCTGGAAGCGGTTTCCCATTTTTGCAAGGGAACGTTCAGCTTGTCCAGCACAATTCTCAAAATAAACCCATAAGGGAAGACATGAGCCTTTGAACCATTGAGCACCATGTCTAGCAGCTTAACAATGAAAGCAGGCCAGTTAATCTGCTTTCCATCCACCAAACACTGCATGAGGACCATGTCCATGTAGTTTGCTGTATGCCTCATCTCCTGTCTAGGCAGCAGGTATTTGTTCACAAATTCAAAGACCACTTTATGCTCAGATCTCATCCCACTCTTTTGAACAACCCTTGCTTCAGGCACCTCCTCAGCATGTGTAGTGTCACAGAAGTTCCTAGAGATTTGAATTTCAGTAGGCAGACCATCCAAATAAGGCCATCGTTTCCTTGTGTAATCATCAAAGCCCTCACTTGGAATGTTCAAGATTCTGCCCAACTTAGATGCGTCAAATTTCACCTTCACCCCCTTCACTATGTTGGTTACCAGCCCATTCTTCACACTTCCATTAGCCATGAGTTCAACAAGTTCTTTTCTGGAAAATCTTCCATCCATCTGAAGGACCATGTCCTTCCATCCTTTTCCTCCAGTGAAGTCAACAATCTTACCATTCCTGGGCCTCCAGGTCTTTGAGCAATCTACCCTTCAGGATATATCTTTTGCCAAATTGGCAAACCTATCTTGTTCCTGTTCTAACTCTCTTCTCCTTCTTCTCCACTACACTCTTTATCCTCTTCTTCCTCAACCTGTACTTGTTTTCCCTTTGCAGCTGAACTAGTTTTTTTATCTAGAAAGATTCAGCACGTACTGACTTTCGGGTCTTCTTTGCAGAAGAACTGGTTTTCTTTGATTTGGGAGTGGGAACTTCCACATTCGTACCTCGCTCTTGATCGACCAGTTCCATCTCTTCCTCTTTCCATTCTGCATCAGCCTCAAAACTTTCAACCATTTTTGCTTTTCCCTTTTCTTTCTTCTATTTCTTACTCTCCTCTAGTGCCTTTTGCAGATCTGCTTCACTTTGCCTCACCCTACTTCGTGTGGCGCTACCCCTAGGTGCAGCAGACTTAGGTGATGAAACTTTTCTCTTCTTAGTTGGTTTGGACGCAATAGGGGTCCTTTGTGAGGAGTCCTTGCATTTCTTTGGATCATAACTGGCGTCAACTTTCTTTAGCATATCTGCCAAAGTCTCAACCATAGATGAACCAGGTTCATCTGGTTGTTCACTCTTATTTACCAGTGCCTCAACAGCTTCATCTGACCGACTTCCCGCTGACTTCATGCCTCCCTCTTCTCCACTACCACATATAGCTAAAACCTTTCCTTTCTTTTTTTTTCTCCTTTTACTAGATTCAGCCTCTTCAACATTTTTGACAGACCCTACCAGAACAAACCTATTATCCTCCCTTTCTAATACATCAGAAAATAATAAAAAAGTGTTTATCTCTCCTGGGGTGTCTTGACTCTTTTCATTGTCAGAAGACCCTGGTTGTTCTCCTTCACTGGCAGAGATGAATTTCTCTGCTTCAGAGCTTGAGTGGATATCTTTGATTGTAACTTCCTTCCTTTGACTAGCCTGTAATTATTCGTTCAATACTTTCCTCAAAGGACCAAATGAAACTATTTTTCTAGCTAATATTTTCTGGCGATGAAATTTGGGTTTTGGGGATTCACTGGGAGGAGTTGAAGATAAGGTGTTGGGGGTGACTGGTGGGGAAGTTCCGGGGTTATCTTGAGGATTAGTCAACATAAAGAATTTTGGAAATTTTGGGGATTTTTGGAAAAGAAATCAAGAGATCAGAAATTTGGGAATTAGAGTGACGGTTACTAGTGATTTGGTTGGTTTTTAATGAGAGATCATGATTAGGGCAGTAATGGCAGCCTTTTCAGAGTTCAATTAGGAGTCTAATCACGTTAGAATTCCGGTCTCCTAATGATTAATGGAAATCGCTAGTTTTAAGGGAAGAGACCCGTTATAGATAGACTCCTAGGTTAATAAAAGTGGTTCAAATGCTCAACAGATGAAGTTTTCTGGACGTTTGGTGTAACTAGGACTTCTGCTCATGATTGATAAGTTTATCGTTCTAATTGTACAAAGTATAGAAACATACCTGAACTTTCTCATGAGCATATATTGATGAACCCGGTTCTTCAAGTAAAACTTCTCTTGATTATGCCTCAAATGTCAAAGTAGAAAACTTTTTAAGAGATCAATGAGTCATATAAACACATGTCACATGAGTATACCAGTTAATGTATGAGACTGGGTAAGAATTAGTCTGGATATTTACATGAATTAAGAACTCCTAAAAAATTTCATTTTTCATTTTTTTATTGTGCAATCTAAACTGGACCTTTTAGGTGATCTTAATTATCCCTAATTCCAACTTGTTCCTTTCAATATTTTCTCTACTTAGTGCCTTAGTGAAGATGTTAGCTATTTGTTTGTCAGTGGCACAAAATTCTATGCAGATTAATCCTTTCTCATAGTTATCTCTTAAGAAGTGGTGTCTAACATCTATGTGCTTTGTCCTTTTATGATGAACAGGGTTCTTTGTCATACTTATAGCACAGTGTTATCACAGACTATTGGTATGCACCCCACTTCAATTCCAAAATCTACCAGTTGTTGCTTAATCCACAGCAATTGAGCACAACATGAAGCAGCAATATTATATTAAGCTTCAACAGTAGAGAAAGCTACTGAATTCTGCTTTTTGGTAGCTCATGATACAAAAGAAGAACCCAGGAAGTGTGCCATACCTGAGGTGCTCTTCTTATCCACTAGGAAACCTGCATAATCAGCATCAGTGTATCCAATTAAGTCAAAATTACTACCTTTGGGATACCAAAGCCACCAGATCAGTGGTGCCTTTCAAATATTTCAATATCCTTTTGACATCTGTCAAGTGTGACTCCTTCGGATTTACTTGGAAACGAGCACAAAGCCCTATACTAAAAATAATGCCAGGTCTGCTGTCAGTAAGATACAAAAGTGAACCAATCATACCCCTATACAGTTGCTGATCAACTGATGAACCAGGTTTATCAATATCTAGCTTAGTGGCAGTAGCAATAGGAGTATCTATTTCTTTGGATTCTTCCATTATAAACTTTTTGATTAGTTCTTTTGTGTACTTCTGCTGATGGATCATAGTTCCGTTTGGACTTTGTTTGATCTGCAAACCTAAGAAGAAGTTGAGTTCACCCATCATACTCATTTCAAACTCACTTCCCATTAGTTTTTCAAAGTCCTTACTCAACCTATCTGTAGTTGCCCCAAATATTATGTCATCAACATATATTTGTACAACAAGAAGATCTTTACGTTTTTCCCTTAGGAACAAAGTGCTGTCAATTTTACCTCTTTTGTACCCATGCTCTAGTAGGAATTTTGACAATTTTTCATACCAAACTCTTGGGACCTACTTGAGATCGTATAGAGCCTTATCTAGCTTGTACACATGTTCAGGACACTCAAACCCTTATCCCGCAGTTAGTAATTAGAGTTTGATTGAGACTCCATTGCTTATCCTTAGACGATATTTAGTCTTTGGCTAATACAAACTCCAACCTTTATCCTAGATTAGGATTGTGTTCTCGCCTCATAAGGAGACTGTTCTCCTTATCCCAAATACAATATTTTTGATTTATTCAGAAGATATTGCTGCTAGATCTTTAAGACATATCTTCCTCACGTGCATCTCATATACAACTGTTGATATAAGATGTGTCACACCAGATGAACCAGGTCCATCAGTGAATTCATTTTTCAATCTTCAAAACTTATACTGAACTTGGGCCAACAGAGTTTCTGCCGCTTGCAGAGTTTGCCTACAACAACAACTATGAGTCTAGTATCTAGATGGCACCGTATGAGGCCTTATATGGGAGACGGTGTAGATCTCCAGTCGTTTGGTCTGAGCCTAACGAGGCTAGATTATTGGGGACAGAGTTGGTCCAGGATGCCTTAGAGAAGGTGAAAGTGATCCAGGAGAGACTTTGTATAGCCCAGTCGCGTCAGAAGAGTTATGCAGATCGGAAGGTTCGAGATATATCATAAATGGTGGGTGAGAAAGTCTTGCTGAAGGTTTCCCCCATGAAGGGCGTGGTAAGGTTTGAAAAGAAAGGGAAGTTGAGTCCGCAGTTTATTGGGCCTTTTGAGGTACTTAGGAGGATTGGAGAGGTGGCCTATATGCTTGTTTTTCCACCTATCTTGTCGGGTACTCATCCGATGTTCCATGTTTTTATGCTCCGAAAATATGTTGGGGACCCATTTCATGTTTTGGACTTCAGCACGGTACAGTTGGATGATGATTTGACATATGATGTGGAGCCAGTAGCTATCTTAGGTCGTCATGTTCGGAAATTGTGATCAAAGAACATAGCTTCGGTGAAGGTGCACTGGAGAGGTCGTCCCGTGGAGGTGGCTACCTGGGAGACTGAGTGAGAGATGCGGAGTGGATTTCCTCACCTGTTTGAGACTTTAGGTATGTTTCTTGACCTGCTCGAGGACGAGCGTTTGTTTAAGTTGGGGAGAATGTGACGACCTGACCTGTTGTCTCATGTGTTACCACCCTGTTTCCCCCATTTTATGCTTCTTCATGTTTTATTATCGGCATTCGGTGTGTTAGAGTTGAATTGGATTGGTTTTGGTAGGAAATGAGACACTTAGTCTCTCTAAGGAAGGTTATATTTGGAAAAGTCAACCGGATGTTGACCTATGAGTTAGAAGGAATGAATGTAATTTCTGGATATTCGGTTAGCTTCGGGGAGTGATTTGTGACTTAGGAGTGTTATCGGAATTGAAATTAGAGGTCTTGTGTAGAATTAGGCTTGAATTGGCGAAGATAGAATTTTTTCGATATTCGGTTGATAGGTGAGATTTTGATCCAAGGGTCGGAATGAAATTCCGAGAGTTGCAGTAGCTCGTTAGCTGGTTTGAGATGTGTGTGAAAAATTTTAAATGATCGGAGGTGATTCAGTTGGGTTTTTTATCGAATGAGAGTTTTGGAAGAATTTGAAGAATTTAGGCTTGAATTTGATAAGAATTGAGAATTGTTGTGTAGTTGGATGTATTTTTATGATTGGAACAAGTTTGAAAAGGTAATGGACCATGTCTGTATTTTTGGTTGAGGTCCCGGGGGCCTCGGAGTGAGTTCATATGGTCAAACGGAAGGATTTGGACTTGTGTTTTGCAATGATTGCTACTTCTGGTATGTTTTCGCTTCTACGGAATTTGGACCGCAGAAGAGGTATCGCTTAGGCATTTTGGGGAACCGCAGAAGCGGTTGTGGACTTGAGTTGGGTTTCTACGGAAGCGGAGGGTTGGAGCGTACAAGCGGATCTGCTGGTGCAATTTCTGGACCGTGGAAGCGATCGTGACTCATAAGTGGAAAACCGCAGATGCGGCAAAAAGGACGCAGAAGAGGTTCCGCATAAGCGGGAACGGGACCGCAGAAGCAAGATGACTGGGCAGTGCATTTAATTAGTCTTCTTCGTGAATTATTGAAAGAGCAACATTTTTCACTTCGGACTTGAAGAACTTTTGGGCGATTTTGAATAGGGTTTCTAGGGCTTTAATTAGGCATGGATTCCTGGACTTGGAATACAATTTTATGGTTTAAAAACATGGATTTAGACCGAATAATCAAGGAATTAAAGGTCAAAAATGGTAGTTTAGAGCTTGAACTTAAGAGAGTGTAAACTAGGGATTTAAGGGGTCAAATGGACTCCGACTCTTGTGATTTTAATATGTATAGCCTCGTGGCGAGATATGGAGTCCACTGGTGTAAAAGATTATGAGTTTCGAGAAGTGGGGCCGGGGCAGGTTTTGTTAATTTCGAGAATTCTTGTTATTTTTGATTATTTTGATTGGGTTTTGCTCCTTTGCCATATTGTGACGGATTCGTTGTGGTATTAATTAGATTCGATGTGCGAGGAGGTCAATTCGAGAGGCAAAGGCATAACGATCTAGGCTTTGGACGGCTAGAGGTGAGTAATAGATGTAAATGATGTCCTGAGGGTTTAAAACCCCGGAAGTTCACACCGTAACGCTATATATTGAGGCGAGACACGCGTTCTTCGATGAGTGCATGGTCGTTTGATATTAGGGATTGTGACTTGGCCAGTCCCGAGTGATGTCTTTAATGTGTTTTCAACTAGAGCTTATTTGAGAATCATCCTACTTCGATTAAATTGCTATATTTGGACCTTGTGCCAATTATTTGAATCCTCCAGGGATTATCACTGTTTTCACATTTCTTGGATGTTATTTGATCTCACTCCTATGTTTTAATACTTTTTGGAAAAATCAGCCATTTTCTAAGATATAAAACCATCAAACGGTATTTTACTGATATTTTGAGCTGAGAACTGTTATTTTAAAAGCGTTCGAGAGGCGTATGTGAATTTTTGGACTAAGCATGGATCATATTGTGCGCCGCAGCGGTATTATATAGATAATTGAGGCCTAGAGCCTGGTTGATGCCACTATATGGCTTGATATTTGCGCTTGGGCTATAGGAGCCCTTCCGGAGTCTGTAGACACTTCCGATGAGCGTCGTCGATATTAAATGAATCGGGTTGTACGCTGCAGCGGGTACTAGAGTGCACCGTTCTACGTGTAGCATTGCACTCATATATTTGTCCTTAATCTGGTTTACCTGTCAGAGTATCTCTGTATTCATATTTCATTAGTTTGTAGCTTCATTATTTAAATGTTCCAAATTGCTAATATAGTTTACTTTGCGTTTTCTGTGTTTACTTATTCTCAGCCTTTTATTTATGTTTATTACTCACTGGGTCAAAGTACTCACATTACCTCATGCACTTTGCGTACAGATCCAGGTACCCCACAGGCTGAGTGAGCACTTGTTTAGCTAAGCAGCAGTATTCGGAATCATCGAGGTAGCTAAATGACATTCGCAGCCTTGATCCCTCCCCTCTATCTCTATCTTTTGTTCTATATTTGGTAGACAGATGTAGTAGGTTGGGATTCTGTATTAGAGGCTCATATTCGTGTCACCGAGTCCTAGTTGGGCTATGTTGTGGTACTGTGTTAAACTTCCGCATATTTTATCCGTATTCCTAGACTTTTTATATTATGATTTAGTATTTTTCCATGCGGTTGTATATCTATAATCTACTTAATTTGGAGGATATTTGTGAAAAAGTCGGCTTGCCTAGAAAGGTGTTGGGCGCCATCATGACCGGGGTTGGGGCCGTGATAGAGTTAATACACCAGGAGCATGTCCAACTTATGATAAATGTTTATTTTCTCCTTACACCCCCCACAACATGTGTTAATCGTGTTCTTTAGTTAGTGAATTCATTATGCTAGTTTCCCAACACTTGTTCGATAAGCATAAGAGAACATATCTTTCTATGTGTCATTGTAACACTTCCTTTCTCGTAAGGACCCTTACTAGGCTCTCCGTCAAGTCCAAGCGCACCTTTGGAGGTTATCTTATCTTAGCACAACATTTGTTTCTCTTGTCTTTCTGCCTTTCAATAGCATCTAGGTATTTCTCATTTCAAAATCCATGGAGAATTCATTATGAACGTCTTCAAACCTTCCATGATTATTTTATATTATCTCATTGGGTTCCCACCTCACTTCAAGTTCATCAAGGGTTGATAGCATGCCGTAATTGCTGAGATTGCATTATCTCCTTTCGATAATAGATTATCTGCATATGTGCTAGTCCAATGATCTTCTTATCAATCTACCTCTCGCATTTTTGTTTTGGGTTGACCAAGGAGCAATACACCTAGTAATAAATTCGTATGCCAAAACGTTTCCCTCAATCAAGTCTTATAGCGTCTCCCAATTTGGCTGGTAATAGTTAGTTGTGTAGAAGTGTGCTATAGTGCTTTATTGTGAAGTAGAGTTGCTAAACATAATTAGATTTTTGAGTTCTGACATGTGTGAAGAGCATTAAATGGAAGTGACAATTGAAACATTGATTTTATCATAGCATTAATGGTGACAAAAAATTTTATTTTAATGAAATCCACTTCCCAAATATTCAACTGATGAATAAATGGCAAGTGAGAGGGACTATCTGTATTGAAAAAAATCTAGTTTACATATTAAAGTGGTATAAGGATGACGTACGTGTCATGACACATAGACTAGTCAAAGAGTTACGACTGGCAAAGAGGCATGAGTTGTAACAGATACTAGCAGAGGTAAAGGAAGAGGCACGAGTGGTTATTGAAAGGACTCAGTGCCCGCGCTATTTAAGTCCAAAAATCAAGGAGAATGAATCTGAGAATACATGAGAGTACAGATACAGTGTTTAATGAGCCTTAAATACTAAAAATGCTAGAGAATTTGTACTAAATATAATGATTAAGTTACATAGCATTTAATGTCTTTAATTTCCCATAATAGCCTTATTATGACAAAGGTAAAATACATATCTCCAAAATAGCTATAAAAGGAAGAAAACTGATCAATTGTGAGGACACGAAATTCTATCTGAATATATTGGTTTACTTGCTTTTCTTCTGATTATATTATTGCTAGACAAATTACTTTCTTTCATATATTCTTTTGATTATCAGTAACCCGAGTTCTTCTAAATTAAAGCTTTGGCCGAAATCCCAAACAAATATGAATGAAAGAAATGGCTACATAATGGTCTTCTATGTTTTGCATTATTGATCTCTTACATCTTAATATAAAAGTTCTTGCGAGAGCTAAAAGAACATTTGCAATGGGTCTAACCCAGACTCTAAAAACTTGTGTTATGCGAAAGAAAAAAAGCGTCCTACATACTGCAATCATCGTACTAAAAATACATAGTCTAAGAGAATTAGAACATGAAAAGCCATGTATTATTGTTCTGCGAGGTTTTTAATATTTGTAGGGTAGACTTCATCTTGAAGATCGGAAGCAAAGGCCTTGTTACCAAGCAGAATGTTCACTGCTTCTGTGGGATGCAACCCATCAAACCACACATATTTGCTCCTACTTGAACAAACATTCCCTCCAGTTTTGCACAAAGTTTCAGTCCCACCTTCTTTTATTGGTGTAAGTTCACAACAAGAATGCCTTGTATCATTAAAACCTGTGTATGTTAATAGAAAAGACTTGTCACAATCGGTTATAAAATCAATCACATTTTCGCTTAAATAATGACGAAATTATTTGCTTCATAGGATAAAAATGGGATATATTAAATGTAATTTAAAATACATATTTTTGGTTTAAATTAGAAGGATTTGGATGAGGCTGTGAGAAGTATTCCTCACACAAAAAAGCTTTTCATAAGCGGAGACTTCAATGGCCACGTCAAGTCTATGTCAGGATGTTATGATGATGTATATGGCGGTTTTGGTTTTGAAGATACAAATGAAGGAGGAGTTTCGTTTTTGGACTTCGCAAAGGATTTTGATTTGATGATAAGTAATTCGAGTTTTCAAAAGAAGGAGGAGCACTTGATTACCTTCTATAGTATGGTGGCTAAGACTCAGATACATTACTTGCTCTTTAGGAAAGGTGATAGAGGTCTATATAAAGACTGCAAGGTTATTCCGAATGAGAATCTTACAATACAACACAAGCTCTTGGCTATGGACTCTGAGATTAAAAGGAAGAGGCAAAAGAGAGTTGTGTATGGCTAACCAAGGATCAAATGGAGCAGTTTGATTAAGGCCAAAGCTTAGAAGATGACTGAGAAGTTGATAGCGGCGTAGTCAGTGATGTAGCCAGAAATTTCGTTAAATTAAAGGTGTTCAAACTTTAAACAAATCAATAATTTTTTTTTTCCGATGAAAGGTGTACCAGATTTTTTAGATCAAACTAAACAACATTTAGCTAAAGATTTATAAATAAAAATTAAAATAACAAAAAGTCAATATTAAAAATTTACTAATAAAAGTAAGCATAAAACTAAAGGGAAGAGAGAGTCGAGAAGATTTGTAATTTGTAGAGAGGTTTTTCTGAAGATATTTTTTGTGGATCTTGAATTTTAAATAAAAAATTTATTTAAGAAATAACTTTTAGTTTAAAAAATTAATTTTAATTATTTTTTTATTTCTACACAAATTTTAAGTTTTAAGAGTTATTTATTGAAAAAATTAGATCAAAAATAGAATCAAATAGACCATACGTGGTGCTCTCGATTTAGTTTGGTAAATAACATGGGCAAAACTTTGAACTCGTGAAAAACTACCTCACTCAAGTGTGTTAAGGTTGTTCAAAGTAATATATATATATATATATATATATATATATATATATATATATATATATATATATATATATATATATATATATATATATATATTGTGCACATATATTTGACGTATAATTTTTCGGTGAAGGGTGTGCACTTGACGATCCTTGTGATAGGGTGACTATGCCATTGGTTAGAGGCTTGGGGTCATAGCGGGGATGAAAACGGTGTGTGGGGTATGACAACTAATTCATTAGAAAATTAGATAGCTAGGTGTTGGAGCTCTCGAGGGGTCACTTCGGTGGGCAACAAGGGGATTGGTGGTGGAACAAAGAAATCCAACGTAAAGTAGAATCCAAGAAGGTGTCCTACATGAAGCTAGTGAAGAGAAAAGACAAGAAGGAAAAGAGGATGAATAGGGAGGCATATAAGATGATGAATAAGGAATCAAAGTTAGTGGTTTCGTTGGTAAAAATGGTTGCATTAGAACGTATGTATATGGATCTAGAGGAAAAAGTTGGGGATAAGGTGTTGTACGGGGTCGCTAAATGTGATATAGAGGAGGACTCGAGACCTGGAGCAAGTGAAGTACATCAAATACAAGAAAGGCACAGTATTGGCGAGAACGCACACATTAGGTGTAGATGGCAGACATATTTTCATGAACTCATGAATAAAGAGGGGACAAAAATATTATTTGGGTTGTTCTAGAACACTCTGAAAGGCATAGAGATTTTGGGTATTTTAGATGTATAAAGTTCCGGGAGGTTACGGGGGCTATGCATAAGAAGATTAGGGAAAGAGAGACAGGGTCAGACGAAATTTCAATAAAACTTGGAAAAGCGCGGGCAAAGCAAGTATGGAGTGACTGATTGGTTATTTAATATTATTTTTAAGATGGAAAAGATTCTCGGAGAGTAGAAGTGGAGTATGAAGATTTAATTATACAAGAACAAAGGGGATATTCAACACTGCAACAACTATAGGGGTACCAAGCTACTTAGTCACAGGATGAAAAATTGGGAAAAGGTGGTGGAGATGAGGTAGAGGAAGAGGCTGTCTATTTTCAAGAACTAGTTCAGATTCATTGAGGAGTAATCTACTATAGAAGCCATTCATCTTGTTAGAAGATTGGTGGAACAATATAGAGAAAGGAAAAGAGACTTATGTATAGTATTTATTGACCTTGAAAAAGCATACGACAAAGTTCTGGGGGCGGTTCTATAGAGATGTTTGGAAGCAAGAGGTATACCTGTAACATGTATTAGGTCGAATAAGGACATGTATGATGAGGCCAAAACTCGAGTAAGAGCAATTGAAGGAGACTCGAGGTACTTTTAAGTAGAAATGGTGTTGCACCAGGGATCAACCTTTAGTCCATTATTTTTTCCTTGGTGATTGACGTATTGATGCGATATATATAAGAGGAAGTGCCATGGCGTATGTTATTTGCAGATGTCATAATATTAATTGACGAGGCATGCAGTGGACTTAAAGTGACGCTGGAAGTTTGGAGAAAGATCCTAGAATCTCATGGCTTCAAGTTGAGCAAGACTAAGACGGAGTACTTGGAATGCAAGTTGTATGATATACTCCGTGAGGCAGTTGTGGAAGTAAGGGTTGATACACAAGTCATCCGAGTTTCAAGTATCTAGGATCAATAATCCAAGAAAATTGGGAGATTGTCGATGATATCACACATAGTATTAGAGTGGAATGGATGAAATGGAAGCTCGCATCCGATGTTATGTATGATAGGAAGGTGCTACCAAAACTTAAAGGTAAGTTCTATAGAGTGCTTGTTAGAACATGCATGTTGTATGCAGCGAAGTGTTGGCAAGTCAAGAACCTCATGCTTAGAAGATAAAAGTAGCGAAAATGAGGATGTTGAGGTGGATAACTGAGGTATGATTAGGAACAAAGTTATTCGGGACAAGATGGGAGTGTCCTTTATTGACGACAAATGAGGGAAGCGAGGCTGAAATGGTACGGTTGAAGAGTAGACGCATAGATACCCCAAGTAGGAAGTGCGAGAGGTTGGCTGTTGTGGATCTGAGGAGCGGTAGAGGTAAGACGAAGTAATATTGGGGAGAAGTGATTAAACATGACACTGTATGTCTCCAGCTTACCGAGGACATAACCTTAGATAGAAAGATATGGAGATCGAAAATTAGAGTCGAAAATTAGTAGGCCGTCGAGTCTGGGACTCTGTACCTACTTTATTCTTTCAATACCAGTATTAGTATTATCATTTTAATTTTTTTTATTCTTCAATTTTTATTATTATATGATATTCCCCTTGCTTTAATTATCTTACTGCTTTGTTATTTGTGTTATTAATGTTCTTGTCTTTAATATTTTCAATATGACCTCTTTATTACTGTTTTCTTGTTCAAACCTATTGAAAATTATTTTTGTTCAGCCAAGAGTCTTTCGAAAACTATTTTTACCTTCACAAGGTAGAAATAAGATATGCGTACACTTTAACCTCACCAAACACTACAATGTGAGATTATACTGACTATGCAATTACTGTTATTGTTTGAATTAGATTTAACTAAGATAAACTTTATTTTAAATTTTAACCTTAATTTTGCAAAAAGACTTAATTTGGGTAGGAGTTCATATGTGCCACAAAAAGAATATCTGGAAAATAAAAAAAGGAAAGAATTGAAAGTACTTACCATGTTGACTAGGAGTTCGTATGATATCCGTAATGATCTGGTAAACGTTAACATAGACTAGTTTAGAACCAGGCATTTTTTGCGTCATCTGATCGACCAAGCTCCTTAAGTCATTGTTGTAAAGACGTAGAGGTAAATTTATTGATTCTACGCAGTCGGGCATGGGAATGGGAATTCTTGCCCTGACCATTGGACTGCACCCATTCGGATATAACGACATTACCACAAATTTTCTTGCTCCCAAGTCGTACAACCTCTGCAAAATCAAATTATCCATATTAAGATATATTCTTTTTTTATATGTCTTATAATTAGATGTCTAACTTTGATTTAACACAAATGTTAAATATATTATATAGTACTTTGTTTAGTACTATCATAATTAGGATAGGAAGATTGCCAAATACTATAGTATCTTTTTTTCCTTATGCCAAATAGTACAATGAAAAGTATGAAAATATGGTCATGAGGTTTGGACTAAAATTATTTTTCACCTCCAATTTTGATTTAAAATTAAACTCTCCTTCCAACTACTACTAACAAGGGTTGTGGTGGATGCAGGCCGGATTTAGAATTTTCGTTCAATGGATTCAACATTTAAATTTATGGGTTCATATCTATTATTTATTATAATTTTAGTAATTTCTTATATATAAATTTATGCTTTGCGTCGAAACTATTGGATTCAATTCCGATAGTTATATGGTGCATCCGCCCCTGGTGGAGGGGTAAGTACTCCTTCATTATTAATCAGAAATTTCGGATTCTTATCCTTGGGTATGGAATCGCCTTTATTAGGAAGCGTTTTACCCCGAATATGAGACTTCCCGGCGCGAATTCGGATTCAATCTGGCCCCAATGAGGATACCGAACAGCTGGTGGGGAACCAAGAAAAAAAAAACTCTCCTTCCACTTTAACTAATAGGCTTTCTCCTAACTATTCTTCTCGAAAAAAAAAAAGGAGTATAACAAATTTTTCTCATTTTCTTGCCTCAAACTAAACCAAAACCTAAAGAAACCCCAAACAGTGTAGATTTTTTTAATTAAAATAATATAAGACCAAAAGTGGTAAAAAAAAAATGCAAGAAGAAGTAAGTTAGAGGCACCTGGATCTGGTGAGAGAGAGCATTGATCAACTTAGAAATGAAAGCTGGAAGAGTGGCATTGTTATTGGGGAAGTTCAAGAAGTAGTTGAGTGAAAAATCATTGCCTCCACTTCCCACAACAAACAGATAATCTCCTAGTGCTTCTTTGGCATTGCATCCCAGCTGTAGTTCCAACTCAGGCAATGTCACATTCTCTAAGTTTCTGATTTGTTCGTTTAAGCTCATTACTTCCCCCTACAGTAATAATTTAAATAAGAATCAAACATCAATAATAATCTACAGTGGAACAAATTAAAAAGGAAATATTATTACATAAATTGCTATATAGATCTAGGATGAAATAATTGGAAAACGAATAGTTAAAATCGAGCCTACGTCTATTGTGTGGAAGACTCTCATTGATATCACTAGACTATAAGCTTTGATGGTCAATACGAAGTTTTTCCTTCGAGTTTGTATATATGATTTCTTTTTTCATAATTTATTTTCTAATCTTGATAAGGAGACAATAAGACTAGGAGAATCAAGAGATTAGTACCATCACACAAACGCAATTTAGTAGTTGGAGACATTTGATCTTCACTTGTTCACATGGTTGATGGGTAAAGGAAAAATAGTTAAAATAGCATTGTATAGCTAGTTTTTGGACTGTTCATTCAAAAATAGCCATTGTTTACGAAGTTAATAAAAAATAGCTATTATTTTGCTGTAATAGAGACTGGTCCCGCGTAATATACGGGAGTTCTGTGCATCTGTGTACGAACTCCAGTATATTATACTGGACCGATATACTTTGCTGACTTTTGTATAATATATGGGAGACTGGAGCACCGGCGCTCCAAACTCCAGTATATTATACTGAACATTTATACTTGCTGGAACTACAGTATATTATGCTGGAGTTCTAATGTACTTATGCTGGAACTCCAACATATTATGATGGAGTTCTTATCCTGGAACTCCCGTATAATATTGTGGAGTTCAAACATACTTATGCTGGAACTCCAGTATAATATACTGGCGTATTTTTTGGGTTTTGAACAGTATTTTCGCTCAAATTTATCTTTACATGAAAAGTGACTAAATTTTAATTACTTTTAAAACTAGGTTATTTTTGAATGACCAGTTGTAAATCTGGCTATTTTTAAATTTCTCCCGAAAAAATATGCAATGTTTAAGTGAAAAACTAGCCACAAATGAAAAAGGCATAAACAGGCATAAACCACATTAAAGGTGTTAACGATTGTTATTGGAGTGTCCGTTTAAGGTTATAAAGACTCTTTATTTGTTGTAATAACAACTTGTATTATCATACGCAGGATATTACTTTAAGTCCAGGGAAATATATTATGGGTGATAACATTATCCAAGTTACCAAGGGAGGACTACCTCTCTCTATGAGATTGCTGTCCATTTTTTTGTGGTTTCTTACTTATTGCAGCCCATATAATTTGGTAACATTTAAGAGAGATATTTTTCTTCCAATTGGATTTTCAGATAAATATAATCAAAGGTTCTGTTTGGACTCACAACTTAAAACAGTTGCTCTCTCCGTTTTTATTTGATAACACATTTTGCTTATCGAGAATTAATTTGACTAAATTTTGAAACTAAATGGATTAATTTAACTCAATATTAAAAATTAAAATTTGGATATTAAAAAGTTATACAAAAGGTACTACAAGCTGCAATTTTTCTCTAATGTAACTAAAAGATATATTTTAAAATATTGGCCAAGCTTCACGAAATTTGAACTTTTAATAAGCGAACAGTGTCATCTAAATTGAAACAGTTTAACTTTCAGTAAGCAAAATGTGACATTTAAATTAAAGTAATTTGACTTTAAGTAAACAAAATGTATCATCTAAATTGAAACGAAAAGATTAATTAAAAACTATAGTATTATGTTGTGTGTAACTATGTCGTTGGACACTAACCGAAATTGGGAAATATAAGGGGGAAAAAAGAAGAAAAAAAGGAAGAAGATATTGTAACATGTTAAGGGGACTGGGGACCGTTGTGGGGGATATTGATGTTTCTATTGATGGAACAAAGGTGTGCATTCGAAGGCAGTATTAAGTGCTAGAATTTTTAGGTAGTTTAAAATTATGTTATGCAAATTACAAGCCTATATCGTAGAATAGATAAAAGAACGAGGTGTTATGTACGCCTCTCCCTCCTCTATATTCTCTAATTAATTTGAATTTGTGCCATGTAGCGCTACCTAAAAAGGAAAGCGCTCACCCTCAAGAATTCGCTCGAATCCAAGACCTTTGCTAAAAGGTGAAAGGATTCATTCATCTCGTCACACTTTTTGATGGTTATCGGACTTTCAGAATGATATTAATATGGTGTGACAACGTGCCCATATAATTAGCAGAAAAAGCCTTGATTATTGAATATTGATATTGGTACTTGATCGCCAATAAATATATATCACAATAATAATATGTATATCAAAATGTATATTATAACTTTATTTTCCTTCTTTGTGTATATCAAAATATATATAAAATTTTATTTTTCTTCTTTGAGTATATCTAAGTGCATAACACAAAAATAATTATATTATTTGTATATCACAATTATAATATATCAAAAATAATGTGTATACCAAAATATATATCACAATTTTATTTTCCTTCTTCGTGTTGCAAAATTGGTATATATATATATATAGAGATATATATATATATATATATATATATATATATATATATATATATATATATATATATATATATATATATATATATATATATATATATATATATATATATATATATATATATATATATATATATATATATATATATATATATATATATATATATCATCTTGCTCGATTCCAAAGAAGATGTTTTTGATTATCCAGTTTTATATTGAAAATGAGCAGTAGATCCCACAAAAATTGTGTCAACAGAGGCAAGGAGTGCCGCTGAGCTATCCCATTAGCGATCCTACTTCAACGACCTTCTCGTAATACGTAAAAAAAAGTATTCCGATCCTGTATAAATGACAGCTGTAGTGGAGATCGATTCGTATTATAATGTATGTGTTGTCTCCAATATAATATAAAAAAAGAAAGAAAATATTGATGTTGGGTGATAAATTATATTCCCTTCCCCACATCAGATCCACCTCTTTACGTACCCTTGAGGATAATCCCTCCATTCACATTTTATTTTAATTAGGAATTCAGGTAGTTGGGACTTAATATATGCTATGAAATGATCACAAACCACCTAAATTACACCTTTTGATGACTCCAACGGAGATAAGACAAAAGGGGTTGTTCTGATGGTAAGCAACACCCACTTCCAATCGAGAGGTTGTAAGTTCGAGTCTCTCCAAGAGCAAGGTGGGAAGTTCTTGGAGGGAAGGATGTCGGGGGTCTATTTGGAAACAGCCTCTCTACCCCAGGGTAGAGGTAAGGTCTGCGTACATACTACCCTCCCCAGACCCCACTATGTGGGATTATACTGGATTATTGTTGTTGATGGCTCCAACGGAGAATATTTAATTTCTTAAAATAAAAATAAAAAATCAAGAAAGAAAGAGGAAGTAGTTGAGAATATAATATACTCACAGAAACAGCACCAGTTTCATCAAGAATGCCAGAACCACCAGAAGCAAAGTTAACACCATGAACAATGCAACTTCCTTTAGTTTCAGGATCTCTAAATGTTGGAATTTGAGGAAGTTTTAGATTGTCACCAATAAGATCAATCACATTCTTCCCATTTGTAAATCTACCACTTGGTCCCCTTACATAATCTACTCCATATGGCAAATAATTTGCCTTTGCTTTTGTTTTTTCAATAAAATTGTTGTTCCCGTTATCAACTAATGAGCTGCCAAATACCATCATCCCTCGGATTTTTGTGCCTACTTCGCCAAATTTGCATTCGCAGTTGCATGGAGATAAAAGATGAGCAAACAAAGAGAAGCTTAAGATGAGAAGAATTGGAGTTTTTTGCTTTTGAGACATAATAATGCAATTCGACTTGTTTCTTTGCCTTGTGTTTTTTTCATCCTTTCCTTTAGTGTATGGTCCTATTTTTATAGACAAGTCAAAAATATTGAGTACCGCTACTTTAAATGGATAGGAATAAAATACTATACTGATAAGTTAGAATTGAACACTAACTAACTCTAGAACTGTTGCCCCTTATTTTCGTTTCTCATTTTTTCAACTGCACCTAGCTAGGCCTACCTAGGGGTGTGTATTCGAATCGGTTTATCGATAATCGAATCGATTATTTGTTCGAAATCGAAAAAATCGAAACCTTATTGAAACGATAACGATAAACATATGTACAAATCGATAATCGATAAGTAATTATCGATAAGGGTCAAATTCGAATCGATAAATCGAATGCACAACCCTAGACTGTAGACATTGGTAAAATAAGTAATTACCTATTTGTGTAGATTAATATAACATACAAAATATATATATATTCCGCTACTATTTTGAAAGCGGCTATACAATATCATTTTTCCTAATCTATACCCTTTCATTTACCCTAAGTCTCTTACCCTACTATTTCCTCTACCACATTTAAGGAATGATAAAGATCAAGGGAATGAAGTTCAAATTAATGGAAAACAAAATTAGCCGTGATGATGCATACATTTGATCACTTACTTTAGTTTTGTTGCATGTGCTTGTTGATACAATTTTTATGTTATAAATTGTGTTCGTCTTATTTTAGCTTCTTTTTGTCCATATAAATTAGGCGCGTTTATAGCGATATACTTTCCATGGAATCCCGCAAATTTTCTTATTGGTGTAATCGATAACCGAATCGATAAGCCCCCAAAATCGATAAATCGAAATCGAAAAAATCGAAACCTTATTGAAATGATAACGATAAACATATGTACAAATCGATAATCGATAAGTAATTATCGATAAGGGTCAAAATCGAATCGATAAATCGAATGCACACCCCTAGACGTACCTCACCTCTAAAATAAATACTCCTACTAATTGTAAATGAGTTTAAGGAGTCCATTAATCAGGGGATCACCCAACTATCTAAAATTATGGATTAAAGTTGCTTTTCTTTTGTTTGTAACAAGAAAATCACCCAAATTTTCTATTAATTACGCACTGAAGATTACCAACCAAAATTATCAAACTTTTTCGGTGAAAAAATGTGACGTGGCAGTCCAGATAGACTTTTTATATTTTTGGACCAAATAAAATAATTAATACCAAACAAATATAGTAATTTATCCGTACATCCAACCCGACCCACTAGAAGTAAAAATCCACCATTAAATAAAATCAAACGCTAAAACGCATCCTATTGTAAATACATTTCTCTTTTTCTTATAAAAAGTATATTTCTTCTTTTTTCATTATTTTCCTCCCATTTTATAAAATAATAATGAGTACGAAGTTAAGGACTAAGGACCAGAAGTAACTTAGATATATTAACAAGTTATACAAAAAAACAATTTGTAATAGAAGAACTTACAAATATGACCTATTTTGTTTAACCTCTTGGTCTTCCTCTTCCTTTTCTTGTTTTTGGTACACTTTGAACTGAAGGTGTTGATGAAGAACCAACACTTGATGACTTTGCACTACCAATGGATCTTGCAGTATCTTGTGTACCCTTATCAAAACCTTTCTTATTATGACCTTATGCATGACAGTTGTTGCAGGTCATCTGGGTACTTCTTTTGGAAATCTTTCTTGTTTTATTTTCAGTTGATTCCTTCCTTCTCACTTTCTTGGGCATACCATGCATTTTTCTTACTTTTGGTGCTATAACTGAAGGGTTTTGTGATTGTGGCTACATCTCCATACTTTGTATAGGCTGAAAGAAGTGACTATAGGTCTTTATATAAGTCTCCATATGATACCAATGTGCAATGTAGTTAACTAGCTCCAATGTTTTTGAAATGGATAGCAGCTATAGCATGAGCATATGATATACCCTTCAACATCCAAGCTCTACAGGTGCATGTAAGCCCGTTCAGATTCACTATATGCTTACGGGTGAGTCATTCCTTCACTTCATAACTTTATTGATCATTCCAGTGCACACACATTTCATTGACTTTGTTGTGTTCTACTGCAACACCTTCCGTTGCAATTGGAGAAATATCACAGATCCAGGTATCATATAAATTCCTCATTTGTGTTATTCTTATTATCATCTTCACTCTGATAACTTCAAGCATCGTGATCATTTCCTTGTGCCTTGGCCCAATATCCAAAAATTGAAACTTTCAGTCATATTGTTGTCAACACTGTCACAGTTCCTAAAATACTTGAAATATACATTGCACCACCTCTCTTTGTTATAGTATAGTAGGTCCTCAACTATTTTATCCCCTCGTTTCTCCATGTGGTCAAGAAATATTTTAACTTGCTCATAAGTAGACTTAGCATATCTCCAAAAATAATTTCTTCTCTCAATGCCTCTTTAATTTTTTGACCAGCTTGCTAGGATGTGTCGGGCACACACTACTAAAAAAAATAGCCTACTGCAACGGTTAGAAAACCGTTCCTACAAACAATAAAACCGTTACCATAGCTATATTGGAACGGTTTACCACCCGTTACATCAGCCTCCGTGCCCATAGGTCTATTGGAATGGTTCTTGCAACGGTTTGCATCGCCGTGACTATAGATACGTCTATCGCAACGGTTTTTTCCTTCTCTTGTTGGAACATTTATCTTTTTCAATTGGAACGGTTTAAAACCGTTCCTATGTCGTTCATACAACGGTTCTTAACCGTTGCCATATTATATAAAGCAATACTTATGTAAGCTATTGCTACGGTTATGTTGGATATAGCAACGGTCTATTTAAGTTATTGTAACAGTTATATTTGTATTTGAACGGTTTATGGGACCTATTGCAACGGTTTACATTGTCTACTGGAACGCCATTTATATCATATTACAACGGTTCAGGCAGGCTATTGTATCAGTTCAATTAAAATCAAAATATACCACCTATAATAAATAAAATTTATACATATAATAAATTATAATAACACTAAAACTCAGAATACATCATAAAATGAAGCTATTAATAATATAAATATAAAATTATCCATCAAGAAAATAATAATATCCATAAAGCAAATGTTCTACCCATGAGTGCATAAGTTTAGTACATTCCAAAAGGATAAATAAGTTAAAAAAAATGTTGGCAACAAAAAATTCCTAACATTCATATATAACAATTCAAAATTATGTCAACTAAGGTATAGTTCTTCTTCGTCTTCATCATCCATTGCTTGACCTACCCCACCTACAAAGGAGGATAAATAAAGTTATTATACTTTGATGTATATACTTTGCATCAGAAAACTATCCTTTTTTCAAAAGGATAACAATTTAGCAACGACGTTAGTGAGCACACAAGCCAACTCTTATTCATAGTTTAATCGCAAAACGTTTCTTGCAACAAGAATCACTCAAATGAACAATAAGCAAAATAGTTGGCAACAGAATATTTTAATCTCTTTGCCTTTGTTAGGAATATAGATTAAAAGCATGAAATTTCTGTTTCATATACCAGTAGTATTAGCCAAAAAATTATCTGACTGACAAAGAATTAAAGGAATTCTTCGTTTGTCTTAAATAGAAGAATAAGTCATTTTGAGTAAAACTTAATGGTGTATTTCTTTAATGGAGATAATCCACAACAACTCCCAAGCATATATCATTCATAAAAGAAAGCAAATAGCATATAGTTACAATTGTAGTAGAAAAGTTGAGTTTAGCATTGCCTCAGCTGATGAATGTGAGGCAAGCATTTGTTGCAGTCAGCAAGATGGACATATAATTCATAGATCACAACATTCATATACCTCAGAGATACTTTAATAACATGAGAATTCAAGCAGAAGTCATGCTTACCCATACTGTCAGTTTCTTTCCTCCCTCTTTATCACACAAGCAATAAATCTTTAGTTTCTATAAGTGCAGAAAATGAAATCCTTGGACGGTCCTGTAGCATTAAGGTAAGTTTGGAGTTCCTTTTCAGCAAATTGATGAAACCAGCCTTTGCCTCACCTGTACAGATGGTCGCATACAAGAAAGAAACAGAAGCATGAGACAAGTTCACTATAGATGATTCAAGAAAAAGCAAAACAGATGATCAAATCTTTAAATACCTTGTAAGTACTCAAAAAACTGCCTTTTTGCATGCTCATGTTCGGATAGGTAGTATCCATATGCATAAGTCCATTTTAACACTCTCCTACATTCAACTATCTGCGATTTGCAAAGGGAAATATCAATTGCTCCATATTACAAGCCCCAATAAAAGAACAATTCCAAAGTTCAGAATAAATAAAGCATTAACTACTGATTACCGAATGATAATGTCCGACTTAAAAAACCCTATAAATAAAACTATGAGCTTGCCAATATCAAAAGGTTTAGGCATCTCAGAGAGTAGGTTTAGGCATTCACATATCAAAAGGACAGAGGAACATCCAGGGAGCAGGTTTAGGCATTAACATATTACTCATTTTCAACCAAAGCCTTTTATGGGGAAATAGCTGTAGAGAATTGCATTCGAATGGGGAGCCCTATGGATGAAAGTTATTCTTCCAAAAACCGTCTATATATAGAAACTATTTTCATGTCTTTCATCTGAATTTGCAGCCTCATGTGAGGCGCATATGGAAAGAAATGTGAGGGAAAGAAAGGATTACTCGAAAGGGACCAGATCCAAATTTCATTTGATGTGTGATGTTGGAACTTAACCTTGAAAGACGAATCCCCAACCCCGAATATATGGTGCCAAGACTTATCTTTGAAAGACAATTCCCTTCGCCCTCATCCATTATCATGGATAAGGAGGCCAGAGTAGTACAAGCTTTGGATACCCACTGTCCTTGGACATAGGTTAGGAAACTAATTCAAAACAGGGAATGGGATGAGGATGATGATTTCTCTTGTCACCATTCTAGATTCACTTTGTAATGAAAAGTAAAAAGTCGATTTCATGAAATTCCAAGACAACCATTCTTACACTCGTATCCAAAATGCTAAATCTTCCTCAAGGACCACAATTATAAAGAGCCATAACGGTAATGTAGGTCTGTTTTATTAATTGCTTCTTTTATATTTTAATTCATGACAAAATGGAAGTGTGCACATGCATCAATTGTGCTTCATTATCTTGTGACAATTTAATTGCATAACCCGAAACTACTAAGTGCTAATATAGAGCAATTCCGCAACTACTTCAGCAAAACAAGTACTCCATCCAATTAAATGTGTCAGCAAGACCTCCAATGAGCATCGTTATCACCAAACATAACCTGTTCAACAAACAGCTTCTCTGCTAAGGTGAATTATAAGGTACTAACCATGTAATTCTGATATATACACAAACATAATTACTTTACTAACTGTGTAATTCGTTTCATGACTTTCAAATAGACTTCAAAATGACATTGCTAAAAGTGTAAGTTTACAGAGAGGAACATGCTTATAAAGAGAGTTATATGAAATACAGGAAAGTGCAAACACCTTTTTGTTTAAACAATATATGAATGGGCCTTCAGCAGGTCGCGAAATCACATTCATCCGCACAGCGCAAGAGACCCAATACCCAGTAATGTGCTTCTTCTTTTAATCGCTTGTAAGCATACCACATACCACAGGCTAATGACAACAAACAAAGCAAATGCAATAGCTAATAGCCAGGACAGAGTCCCGTAATACTTATCAACTTTTAAGACTGTAGACTTTGAGCAACTTTAGTTAGAGAAGTACTGTTTCTGATACATGAAGTGTTTTAGAAGCTCGACGTAAGTCAGAGCAACCAACGTTTTGGTTACTTTCCACCCATCGAAAGGGCTTCTAGTTCGCTAAACTATATTGTCAGTGTCGGCAACTAGAAAATCCAACGACAGGACCAGAGTGTGCACAAAAGTACTATATGGAAAGCTATAAACACAGAGATCTGAATACTTGCTGAAAAATGACTGCTCGACCCGACTTATATACACTGAAGCTTAAAGGAATAAAGACTAGAATATACACTGAAGTGAAATCATATACACTCCTCACACCATAAATCTAAAGGAACGAAGAACAATTATAGAATATAATGCCTAAATAACAAAGGAAAAATTACCTGAAGTTGATTTCTCACTGATTGCCTTTTGGGTCGAAACTGTCTTGCGATTTATAATATTTTCTACACCCGTAATCGCTGCCTTTAAATTTTTCCTCTATTCTTCAGATCCTTCGAGCGAAACAAATGGAGTTTAGGACTTTGGGGGTTTGGAAGTCTTGGGTTAGCAATCGATATTTGGGGATTTTTGGTTAACAAACTGATTTGGGGATTTGGGAATTTAGGACGTGGGTTTGATCAACCTAAATGCTGATAAGATAAAGCAAATCACCAGCAAGGGGATTTGGGACGGTATTGCGACTGAGGGATGGTGATTTGAATCAAGGCATCAAAGCATATATAAAATACTACAAATATTTTTCTACCATCTTCATGTGTTTCTTCACTAAGTTTCAAAACACACGTGCTGCCTGAATTAGTCTTTAGCAGCTCATCTTTATAGTCCAGAATTCTGCCAAACTTCTTAATATGGTCTCCCATAATCTGTATTAACACAATATTCTTGATATTTCCATGCAACAACCCTTCCAATATGCACTTCTAACTCCTTTTGAACTAACTCCTGAAACTTAAAGATTCTAATATTTGGTTCAGAAATTATTCCTTCCTTGTATCTTTCTGCTAAGTACTTTGAGTTGCACAATTTGTTCTTGGTAGTACCATTGCACTTGTGAGGTAGATTATAGTTCTTCACTACAATATATTTTTTCCTACAATCATAACTAGCAAAAAAGAACCATGGACAACTAGCACACTCTTTACCCTCGCCGTTGTGGGTTCATGAGCATACTTATCTAACTCTACATGTTTATCGACTGCATACTTAGCAAGTGCTTCTCTAAACTATCTAACACTCTCATTAAAAGGTCAGTTTCCCAAAGAATTAACTTACAACTAGGATAAAATATAACCCTATTGGTTTAGCTTTCTTCTTGCTCTTACTGGTTGTTAGACTTCCTCTGCACCTTCATCATAAGCAGTTTCATCAGGATCTGTTTAAAAGCTAGCAGCTTCATTTGAGGCATAATTATAACGACCGATCGGTGATTGTGTAATTTCATCTTGTTTCCCCTTTCGATGCTTCATACATATGTGGTTTTGATTTTATGACTTGCGGGATCGATTATTTTCGTTCCGAGAAGTTCTCGGATTGATTTGGACCCTTGATTCTTGACTTAGAAGTTTAAATAAGAAAATAATGATCAAACTTTAACTTTTTGCGAAAAAGACTCTAGAATTGTATTTTATGGCTCCGATAGATTTGTATAGTGATTTTGGACCACGACATATACCTGAAATTGATTTTGGAAGTCTGTAGGTTGATTTATATTGATTTGCTGAATTTGACGATTTGAAGTTAAAAAGTTTAACCATAGATTGACTTTTATCTATAGAACTCAGAATTTGATTTTGGGAATTGTAATAGATCTGTTATGGTATTTAGAACTTGCCTACAAAATTTGGTATCATTTGGAGTTGATTTGATAGGATTCAGACGTTTAGTTGTAATTGTAGAAATTTTTGAACTTTACTTTGAAATTCATGTGTTTTGGTGTTTGATTCGTAGTTTTAAATGTTATTTTTTTTGTTTTAATCGTGCGATTGAGTTCTTATGATATTTTGGACTTGTGTGAATGTTTGTTTGGTGCCCCGAGGGATCGAATGAGTTTCGAGCATGTTTTTGAGTGTGTTGGACTGAATTTTGCAAAGACTGGTGTCCGATGCCTTTTGGTATCGCAATTGAAAATATCACGGTCACATTTGTGAACATAGCAGGGAACCTACATTATCCCAAATATGATGCCTAGGTCGTATTTGCGAAGAAATTATGTGTTGGTCTAGCTTTGCATTTGCAATGATGTTTGTCGCAATTGCGACGATAGCAGGGTTTGCAATTGTAAGGTTCGCAATTGCAAACCCATTTTCGCATTTGCGAAGAGCTTCCCACGCATGTCAGTGCTGCAATTGCTAGATTTTCTATGCAATTTCCAAGGTTCGCATTTGCGAACCCATATCACAATTGCGATAATTATAGTTGGACAAAAGGGCTAAAAGTCGAAGTTTTATCTCTCGTTCTCTCATTTTTGAACCCTAGACTCGGTAGGAGGTGATCTGGAGAAGTGATTTTCACCTGCAAACCGTGTGTAAGTGATTCAAATCAATTTCTAATCGTATTCCATTAACATATTTTAACATTAATACCATGTGAATCAAACTGAAAATTTATGAAACTTTGTCAAGTTTTTGAAAAATAAAAAATTGAGTTTTGAGAGTCGATTTGTACTCCGATTTTGAAAGTAATCACATATACGAACTCGTAGGATCACTGGTAGATGGTATCTACAATTAGACCCGGGTATTGACCAGGCAGGCCCGAGGTTGACTTGTATTCACTTTTTGAAAAAAGTATAAAGATCATAGCTTTATCTATTGCAATTAAATTCCCTGGCTTTGTTTGATGATATTAAGTTGATTTTGGTTAGATTTGATCGGTATGGAGGCGAATTTAAAAGAAAAAGTTATTTCTTAGTGTTAATTTGGCCTAGTTGAGGTAAGTGTCTTGCTTAACTTCGTGTGGGGGAACAACCCCTTAGAATTATTATTGTTTTATTCAATTATGCTAAGTGAAATTTGTACACGCAAGGTGATGAGTGGGTACACAGATTTATACATGGTATTTGACCGGTTTAGGCTACATAGACTATTTTCACGCTTCAATTGAAATATCATATCATTTTCTAAATTTTCCTAGTCAATCTATTCTTACTTGTGTTAGTCTATCCTTTCATGCCTCATATGATTTCGTTAACACTTTCTCTACATCCTAATTGATAAATTGCTTGCATGCTTTAGTTGAACTTGTTGCCTCCTTTATTGTTACATGTTATCTCTTCATTGTTGACTATCATTATTTGAAGTCATTACACATATTATCTTTTTCATTGGTGATTATTGTTAATTGAAGTTATCATTCATGTTACCTTTTTTATTGTTGCTTACCATTATTTGAAGTTATTGTCCATGTTATATCTGTCATTGTTGGTTTCCATTATTTGAAGTCAATGCTACATGTTATCTCTTCCATTGTAAGTTATTCTTATTTAACATCGTGTGCATATATTATCTCTCATTGTTGAGTTATAGGTGTTGAAGTTGTGAAAGCCATTATCACGTTGAGGCAAATTTGTTATTGTTGAAACATTTTCCTTTTAAGAATTTTACATTCATTATTGTTGTTGATATTATTGTACCCGTTATGGTGGAGTCGTGGGCTATTATTGTGAAAATGTTGATATTGTGGATTGTTGGAAAATTATGATATATGAGCACTTGTGGTGCGAGTTGTTATTGTAATGTGAATTTGACGCGCATGAGGCGGTGGTTTATGGCTTGGGGTTGATGGGCATGTGGTGGTATAAGGTAGGACTTACGTACGTGTTGCTTGTAGGAAAACTACATGAAGCCATGCGGCGACATAAGGTGCTTCTAATAGGTGTCTTGACCTATCCGCATCACTACTCTGCTGAGGTTAGGCTTGATACTTACTGGGTACCGTTGTGATGTACTCATACTACGCTTTTGTATATTTTGTGCAGATCCAGGTACGTCTGCTTGTGCCGATCATTAGAGATCACTTGTAGCTTCCTTATAGAGACTTCAAGGTATGAATGCTCTGTGTCCACAAGCCTCAGAGTCCCCTTCCCAATTTTACTTTCTGTTGTATTTCTTCCAAACAGTGATGTATTAGATATTCTAGTTTTATTTCATAGAGTGTAGATTCCGTTCCACCGGTCTTGGGGAGTGTATTGATGAGATTATGTTTTCTTTCGAAAGGTTATATTAATTATTCAGCTTTGTTTTAGTATTTTGATAATTTTTTCCGCCAAGTTATTATTATTGGTGAGGCTTACCTAGTTGTAGAGACTAGGTATCATCATGACATCCTACGAAGGGAAGTTGGGTCGTGACAATAACATGGCTCATCTCCAGCAATCTTACTCTTTAAAGATGTCTTTTTCCTAGCTGCCTACTCATCGTATCCAAGATCTGGACCCTTTTCACCTAACTTGACATGTTTAGTTTCAAACTTTCTCTTTTCTCCTCCTTCTCTGCACATTCTTCACTTTTTCAAACAGCTCTACAAGTTTCGAATCTGTACTATGGTCATTGCTTTCCACTTGAGGGATTCAACTAATGGAATATCATCAACATTAGAAGGACCACCATATCCCCACCAGGTACATTATCAGCAACATGGACACTATTTTGTGATTCTTCAAACCCTACACCTTCATTGTCCCCAATACTGTGATTTGTCCCTTTATCAAAAGACAGTAGATTCCCCACACACATGACTTTCATATTCAATAGCTGGAGGGACCGCTAATGCTTTACTAATAAAATGGGACACATACACTTCAAATATATCCCTATTTTTTAATAGAGGCACAATACGCATAATATTCATATCTATTAAAATTTTTACCAAAGTTCTAGAATTGAGTACTTTCACACAAATAAAATATGTTTCACAATTATACCTATTTTCTTTCACATAATCTAAAAACTCATAATACGAAAATATGACAATATCAATATAAAAATAATCTGTCATAATACCTCCTTCATAGTTCATAGGATATTGTTGTAACTGACCTCCATGGAATATCCTCAATGTAACAAGCTCAAAAGCCATTTTTTCTAACTGAAATCAGTAAAGAAGAAAAATGATAGTAAAGATATTTTTACTCTTCAAAATGGACAAGAAATTGAAGAAAACAAGAATTACCTACAAGAGAAGCGAACAACCTTCAGTATATACACTCTAATCTACGAGATTTAATATAAAATATACACAAGGTTTTAAGTTCATCAGCCCTTTTCTCATTGTGTTTAGAAAGAAATGAGGCCGGGTTAAGAGAACTAGGGTAAAAATTAAACACATGTGGATCGGGTATTTTAATCAGGTGGGTTTTTTGGTTATGGACCAGATCATTAAAATGACCAACCTCATTAATGAGTTGGCATCACCAGAAAGAGTGTGGCTCACACTCGGTAGTCTTTCATTGGTCTGGTGTCATGGATGGTGGAACAAAATCCACTTGCAATGTATTTGGGAGGAGAAGGGGTAAAAGAACACCCATTTAGTTTAAGTTTTTAAACATATTTTCTTGACAAGTTTAGTGAGGTCTTTATGTAAGTTTTCCTATATAAAACAATCGCAAATGTTACAAGTATATTTGGGGAAGTTACTAGTTATGTCATCACGTAAGTAAGTTGGTACAAAAATTAGTCAATTCATAAAATATAATCAAAATTAGCCAATTAGAATTTTGTAGCAAGAAAATATAAATGTTTTATTTTATTTTGAGTGGGTGTTATTACAATAGATTGGATACATCTTAAGGAGTTCAAATCTCAGTTTTGGGATGATTTAGAAGATTTTTGAAGTGGTTTGAATTGAAAATTCAAAAAAGAAGATGATGAGTGGTGATTTTAGCACTCATTCTAGTCTTTTTTCTTTAGTGTGCAACGTGAAATCGGAGGGCCAATTTCTCCTCGATAAAATTCTTTAAAGGGTCACCTCGGAGGCCCGAGACCTTGAGCCAGTCACTTTCCTCAAGATCTGTCAACACCCAGCCAAGGATAACATCGATCGATACCCCGATGAATGTAGGAAGCTCCCGAATAATGCATCCAGGGTCGATTAAGTCTATTTGAGCAGCTCAACGTCAGCTCACACATATGTCATAAAGTTAGCTTGCTGTCCCATCCCATTTCCTTTATCATGCGACGTATCTCGTACTAAGTTTTGGCTCCCCCCTCTTATAAAAAGGGGATTCTTTAACACCCTGTATGGAAGAACTCCAACTATTCTACACGATATCAATAATATCTCTCTTTCTTCTCTACCTTGCTTGTTCTTACTAGCTCAAGGCCACTTTAGCATTTACTACTCCCTCTTTTTTTCTTTATTTATTGCTTGGTATTGGCCATAAAGAGTCTTGTTCGATCATATTCTAGCTATTGCCCCATTCCTGACTACCCCCGATAGCTCAAGATCGAGTCCAGATATTGACCTCGAGGTCCTCCATCGACCAGTCCAAAGCCAGGGCAGTAAGCCCCTCGGTTTGATTACTGCCTCATTTTAGTTTATTTTTTATCGTTAAACTTTATATTCTTAGCATCATCTGCTCTAACAACTAGCATAAAAGTAGATCAAATATTATTAGAAGCCCATTAACAAATTTAATTGTTGTTACCATTTTTACGGTAAACAGTTTGGCGCCTACTGTAGGGCTAAAAATAATTGTGATTATTTTCTTGCTAGTTTCATTAGGCAAACACAAGTTGTCTTTCACGTTTTTTCTTGCTCGAAGATCTTTTATTTTAGGTCAAAATGTCTGGCTCGGTAAACAGAGTCAAAATTGACAACCTCGAATACCACGGGGAAAACGACATGGTTGTTCCGGCTATCGATGCGCCACATAGAATTCCGATAATGTGCCCGGGCCAATTACAGCAGCTGCGGATTCACAAGACGCACAATAGGTCGAGGAAACCTCACACACCGACAGGAGCATATGGCATAGCGACTGATAGGAAACCCAAAGAACCCTAGCCCAGGAAGAACATAAAGTTAGTTTTCATATTATTTTTGAAATTTTGCAGGCACAACAGTTGGCCATAGCTCAGTTACAAAGCCATACGAAGTCTCCCAGCACAGCAGCACCAGAAACAGCTCCCCCCACTGAACAAGTTCCCGAGATATCAGGCAATAAAGGATCGATAGCCAACCCTGCCATAATAAAGATGATTAAGGACCTCACCAAAAGGATTGAATCCGGTGAGAAAATGATAGCATCCAATGATAAAAAGGTCGAGACCTACAAATCTAGGGTCGATCGGCTTCCGGCTACACCCCCAGTCCACAAGGGCGTGGATTTGAAGAAGTTCATACAAAGGTCGTTCCCCGAGGAAGTGGCCCCGAAGCCCATTCTAAAGAAGTTCAGATTGTCGATACTATCTAAGTACAATGGTATCACTGACCCTAATGAACACGTTGCTGCCTACACTTGCATAGTAAAAGGAAATGATATAAAGAACGTTAAGATCGAGTCTGTAATGCTGAAAAAATTTCGGGAAACACTCTCGAAGGGAGCCATGATGTGGTGTCATAACTTAGCTCCTAATTCTATAGATTCATTCGCCATGCTAGCAGATTCCTTCGTAAAGGCGCATGCCAGAGCCTTGGTCCGGCCCAATACTGCTTTAGTCCAAGCATAGATTATTCCAACCCCCGACCTTCGAGAGATGAGACTCCAGCTTTGTGATCATATCCACTTGAGCAGAAGCTTGAACCTGGACCTAAGCCCTCAGTTCACCACAAGCATTCCTAACTCAATCGGTTTCGCCCCTAAGGTACTCTTGAGCCTTCATCCTTTTTCTACAAACTAAAAAGTAAGCGAAAGCCTATCCTCAAAGGTTAAAAAGCCGAAATGCTTACTACAAAAGGTCGTCTGCCCCAACAAATAGCTCTCATAACTCGAGTTCCGGTGCACCCAATATCGCCAATGAATCAACTCAACATCCCTCCCATACCAAGGAACCGAAAGGACTCGCCCTAATACAAAGCTCTCTGAGGTCAAGCCCCATGGTGGAGCAGCTCAAACCTAAGCCTATCAAAATCTTGCTGGAGGAAAACTTGATAAAGAAGGGAAGACATGAGATGCAGAAGAGTTGGGCTGAGGCTCGTCGCAAAGTGAATCCAGCAGACTTCATTGAAGGCCGAAGAACATTCCTGTAGGCCCAGACCCCTGGGCTTTGGGAAGACCTCACCTCGGTCGAAGCATGATCATTTGGAGGAACCACCACTATGGGATCAAAAACTTCAAGAAGAGCATGCTCGAACGATGCTATCTTGCCGGAGACACGGACTCATTTAGACTCACAAAAAGCTTCATCTCCCTACAAATGCGTATCCCATCTATCACCATCGTCTCCTGGCTCGGAAGCCCAAAACTACATCTCCTCTCTAGAGAAGCACGGCCTCATCCGGGGGGATCCTCCAATACCTACAAATGCCCATCTAAACCTGACAGGAGAAGGAAGAGCTGGCAAGGCATGGATCACGCATCCTAAAGAGTATTGCTCCATTTTTTGAGCAAATAATACGGGTTCCTAAGGTATAATATCAGTGGTCAGCACCCGAACAGAGCGATATGTCCATGACCAGTCTTTGTCATTCCTTGCAATAGTGATTAAGGGGGTGATCGACCGGCACCATGGAATCTACAAGCCCCGATAGCCCCGAAAAATGGGGGGCCCTAAGGGATGAATCCCATTATTACCGCAGTAGCAGCTGCGAAATTAGAAGACTAAAAGGCGGGAAGAATTACAAGCGCGTTGATACCGAAAACGTAGCGCAGAAAATTGCAACTGCATGAGACAGAGTAACCCTAGGAGAGTGAAAGCAGCCTTATGCCATACATTGGAATAATAGCGATGATTCAACGCCAACAGAAAATGCCAACATGTAGCACCACCTCCGGCCTCGAGGTAATATTTCTGCCCCCAAGACCTCTGTCATAGTAAGACGGTGCTCCAGAAGGCCAATAATGCCTTTACCAACACAAGAACAGCACATAACTTATAAGGTCTCCACCAAACCAATTTGTGAAGAAATAAGCATTTTTTAGCAACACCATACAAAACGAGCTACGGGTTCTGTCCAAGATGGTCTGAGTATGAGCAAGCCTCCGTTCAGAGGTTGCTTTCAGAAAATCACTGGTGTTCTTCGTCTATAGGTCCCCAAGAAAATTTCTTCTCAAGGGATAGTATGATGCCCAAAAATATTATCCATTCTTCCACGCGAAGTCAGGGTCCTGGCTGCCCGAGGTTATTAGCCTTATTCGGGTTAAGTCCGAGGAACCACGAAAGGCCCCGCATGAAGTCGTTTCCATCAACCGAAGGGTAGAAGGAATTCTCGCATCCGAGGTCATTATTATAAACAACAAAATAGGATCATACATTTATAGCTACCTTAAACATAAAGAAATACAGCAAGTATCAAAAGATAGGAATTAGGGAAATATCTTTGCATTCATAAAATGTCTGTTTACACGACCCTCGAGTGGTCCTTACATATGATTACAATCAAGGGAATATCTTTCCTTTTTCCTCTCTCTTTGTTTTCATTTTATTCAATAATACTTTTAGGTTCCAAAGAGGGTAATCAAAGAATGAGAGCCGGCTCAAAGGGTTTGCAAAGGGTTGATAGTGTTTGAGTAGCGAGAATAAAAGCCTTTGTCATCCCAACCGGAGAATATTAGAACTATATGGAGGATCCAACATAGTACCTTTTGACTGAATTTGCACTGACAGTTATTTTAGGGACATTTCCTTCGATGTGTCCCAAGTACAACGCACTTTTTTGGCAGTACTCTTGTTGCAATGTATGGACCTTTCCAATCCGGGAACCAATTTTCCTTTAGTTGTTCCAGCTATTTGTTATATTTACTTAAACTTTGTCTTCATTGCGATCTAATCCTCGATTCATTATTTTGATGTCTGACAGCTTTCAGGATCTGGGCATGAAGCCTGCAAGCATGTCATGTTCTTGAAATTTGCATTTAACGGAACGGAAAAGAGAATAAGAAATAAAAATGACAAGATTAAGAAAAGAGACATTCCTGGACAATGAAATATTAATTTCATTTGATTTATTTTTTTTAAAATTTTTTAAGATAGAAGGGTTTGCATCAGAAAGTAAGATAAAAGTTAAAACATCCAGATCAAAACCCTGCGATAATCCAGATGTAGAAAGGATAGCAAGACTGGCTACTAAAACTCCCGTCTATTGGGTAACATTCATGCATGGCGACCATTTTTTGGCTTTTCTTCTCTCATCAATGGCTGCAATGTCCATCAGATCCAAATCAAATTCCTCAGCTTCACAAATCATTCCGAGTATTGGCCCGATATTGTGGATAGGCAACAGATTGTTCATCATATCAGGAGCTTCTTCATCCCGAAAAACAATTTTTCAGCTTCAATTAAATCTTCAACTATTCTTTTGAGGTTCCAATAGTCCTATGTACTGTGTCCCACTGCTCCAGAGTGGTGTATTCACATCTAGCATCATATCGGTGCGAGAGACTCGGGTTTGGCCGGTTCGGGGCCACTGGCTGCAACAGATCTACCTTGATTAGCTTTTGGAACAAGCTTGAATACGATCCACCAATGGGGGTGAATTGATTCTTTCTGAAATGCTCTCTTGGGCAAGGATTGTATTGGGGATCATTTGGTTGAGGACTATATGGACCTGGTAAGGATGGGCATTTCTGGGAGATGGAGATTGATTTTGTGTATAAAGTAATGGCTGGGGTAAGATTGAGCGCTCATCACCGCAGAGGTGGCAGTGCCACGACATAAACATCATCTTGAAGTGAACAATAGTGTGGTGGGACCATAGGAGGCACATATGACTAGCTGAATGACTTGCGGTCCCCCCTCGAGATTGAAACCATCATGACTCCCTCCTTACTCCCATTTCTGTTCAGCAAACCCTTCGAACCATTTTGAACATCTGGTGATGTGGCTTTAAAAGCAGCATGACTCAAGATTCGGCCCGTTTTTAGACCCTTTTTAACCATTTCCTCAATTTTGCTAGCCTCAGCAAACGGCTTACCCACAACATACACCATGTTCTAGAAGTAGTTAGACTCTTGGGCCTGCAGAAAAACCATGACCATTTCAGTTTCATCCATTTGAGGCTTTACCCTGGCAGCTAGCTCACACCACTTGACAGCATATTCGCGGAAGCTTTCCGCAATTTTCTTTTTCAAACTGGACAAAGAATTTCTGTCAAAAGCGATGTCCACATTATATTGTTATTGGCGGAAAATATCTTGGGCCATATCGTCCCACATGTTCCAATGGGTAATTTCTTGATCCGTACACCACTCAGAAGAGATTCCGACGAGGCTTTCCCCAAAATAGGCCATTAGCAGCTCCTCTTTTGCACTAGTACCCCTCAACTAGTTACAGTATTGTTTTGGATGAGCGACTAGGTCTCCATGCATGCCATACCTTTTAAATTTTGGCATCTTGAAGCCAATTGGCAAGTGAACATGGGGAAATATACAAATGTCAGAGTAGAGACGCTCTTTTAGCCATTCAAACCTTGCATATTTTTCAGGCTTTGTTCCAGGCTCTTCATCTTCCGAGAAATTTCCTATTGCTTGGAATTTTTAACAACCTTTTCTTGCTCCCTTGAGAAATCAAATTGTGGAGGTTGAATGAAAGAGTACGGGGTCACATATGTTATTTCTGATTGAAGTTGTGGACGCTGAAAGGTGAACATCGGAGGCTCAACATACGACAATGGTGCAGACTGGTGTTGTAGAGAACGATATTGGAGGTGCCCAGGAAACTGGAGCCTGGGGGCGAACCACAAAAGACATGCCAAGATCATTGAACGACATTGCAGGGTGCCCATATGGGATGAGCGGGTTGGGCACAGGGGCGTTGGTAACCTCACTTGACCTAGGGATAAACTCAGGGAACCCATGGATTTCACTTGGCGGTTCCCTACCATTATACCAGGCATCCCACATTTCCAATATACGAAGACGCAACATCTTATTCTCTTCAGTAGCTGCTGATTCTAGCTGTAGAATAGTCGATGTTGGGCTATCCTCAGGACTGATGATTGGTAGGTTGCTTGCGGAGACCATCTATGCCTTTGGATCTTGTGAAGGAGGGGAGGCTAGACTACCAACAAAACCAACCACCAAAACCTAGCTAATTTGCACACACAACAACCTTGTTAGTTTTGAGACATTTAACATATAGGAAATCGCACGTTGGGATGCAATGCACCTAGCAATTAAACGTTTCTACCATGTGTTTTAACGGTTGCATATTTCATCCCGGCCTTAACTAACCATTTTTTACTATGTACCTCTCTTCAATCATTTCTGCCTCTCTTTGATCAGTCTTGATTTTTCATCTTTTTCATGACGCCCCTTATTTTTGGCACTCACTTTTTTTTCTTTTGGTTTGTCACTCTTTTATTTCTTGTCGCTCCCTTATTTTTTAAAATTTTTTTGGTCACTTTTTCTTTCTTTTTCACTCAATTTTTTCTTTCCTTCTTTTTTCTCTTTATTTTCACTCAATGAATTCTAAGGATCTGATCGAATCGGAGGGGGATTGTCTATGTATCATGACGCTGCATGAATCAGATCTTCCATAGTTCGGGAATATCGAAGAAGGAGTAAATGAGCTAAATTTTATTTTTTTGTTTTTTATAAAACTCAAACCATGAAAGCTTTCAGGCAAAAGAATAATATTTTTTATATTTTTTTTTATTTTTTATTTTTTTAATTCTGTTGGAATTTTCTAAAAATTAAATTCTTTAAAAGAAGAAAGGAAATATTTATTTTTTATTATTTTTTAGTTTGACTCCTTTTTTTGTTATTAATTTTTAAAGAAAGACTTCTGAAAATTCCTTTTCTTTAGATTTGAACATTGGGAATTTCAAAAGTAAAAAAGAAATATTTTTGTTTGAATTTTCATTTGTTTTATCTAACTTCTAACAAAAGTACTTCTAAAGAAAAGCAAAAATATTTTCTTTCTTCAATTTTTCAATTTTTTTTTGTTGACATTTACCAAAGAAAAACTTTTAAAGAAAGAAAAGAATATTCCCCTTTTTTTGTTTTATGTTTTGGAAATAATCTTCAAAATAAAGGAAACCCGTGTTTCGAATTTTTATTCCTTTTGATTTTTCTTTTTACTTCTTTTTCCATATGAAAGACTTCAGAAAGAAGAAAACTATTTTTGAGATTAAAAACTTCTTCTTTTTTTGAATTTTCTAAGGAAAGATTTCTAAAGAAGGAACTAATAGAAAATATTTTTGATTTTTTTTTGAAAACTTGGGCCGGAACCGATTAGGTTTGCCTACGTATCTCACATCCGGTGAGAATCAGACTCCCGCAGTTCGGTCAGTTCTGACGGAATAAGGGAAACATGACCTTGAAAATTTTGGCTCGATTTGAAATGCCTTTTCTTTTTTTCATGGTTTCGGCAGATTTTTTGAATTTTCTAAATACCTACCTCTCACTATCTTTTTTTTATTTTTGATTTTTTTTTCTTTCCTCATTTTAGAAGCCAGTCAACATGCAAACCGAAACAAACAGATGCGAAAATAGCATGTAAGATGCATCAGGATGATCTTTTTAATTTGGGTACACCTGTCAAACGGACTCAACCCCTGTGTTGAGTCCCCAAAGTCAGATGCACGTGATACAAACAAGCATTCCTACTAGGGATCCTACATGAGGCTATGTTATAATAGGGTTAAAAACCTAGGTGTATTGTTCCAGACCTGGCTTACCCGAGCGGACAGCTCGAGCCGATGGTGGAAGTGTACCGGAAATACAGAAGCTTCATCGACTTTAAAACTTCTCTGTACCTCGTTCGAAAATTGGGATATGACTCTAATAGAATAGAAGTTACACGAAGTGCACACTTCCCAAATGATTTAGAAGACTCAGAGAGAAGAGGGTTTCGTAAAAATTTATATACAATTCAAATAATATGAAAGCGGTAAAAGCGACATTTATCACATTAGGCGCAACATATAAAAATTAGATAAAAACAAGCGGCCTATAATAGTAATCTGATTCAAAGTCGCCACTTAGAATAATTTAATTGGTGTTCGTTATGATCCCTAGCAGAGTCGCCAGAGTTGTCACAACTTCTTTTTACTACCCGAGGGTAATATAAGCAAATTTTTACTGTTTAAGCGACCGTGCTAGAATCACGGAATCTGGGAATGCCTAACACCTTCTCCCGGGTTAACAGAGTTCCTTACGTAGAATTTCTAGTTCGCAGACTTTAAAATGAAAGTTGAATTTCCTCGATTTGGGATTTATAATAAATCGTTGACTTGGAACACCAATTAAATTATTCCAAGGGGTGACTCTGAATTAAATAAATAATCCCATTTCGAATATTTTCACTTAAATTGGAAAAACTCCCTTATATTACCCTCGCGTGGTAAAAAGAAGGTCTGACACCATCTGAAATCACCTCGAGGCGCCCGGTACCTCAACCAAAAGCACAAACATGTCTGATACCACTGTTCAAACTTATATGAATCATCTAAGCACCCCAAACAAGATCCAATCAACCAATTACCATCGGATTCAAGCCTAAGAATTTCAAGAACTCTCAAATTATGCTTTCGATAAAAGAGTCTATTAAACCTCGTCCGAATGACTTGAAATTTTGCACATACGTCACATTCAATACTATGAAGCTACTCCCACTTTCATAATTCCATTTTGAACCCCCGATATCAAAATCTCACTATCGAACCGAAAACTTCAAAAATTCAACTTTCGGCATTTCAAGCATAATTTAAACTACGGACCTCCAAAACACAATCTGAACACGCTCCTAAACCCAAAATCACCCAACGGAGCTAACAGAACCAACGAAATTACTTTCCGAGGCCGTCTTCACACCGTTCCGACTACATTCCAAATTCTAAAACATAAGCTCAATTTTAGGGACTAAGTGTCCTAAAACACTCTGAAACTCCAAATAATCCTCCTGGCAACTCACAACAGCAGAAACCAACACGAGGAAAGCAATTAATAGGGGATCGGGCGTCAATTCTTAGAATTATCGGTCAGGTCGTTACATCCTCCTACGCTTAAACATTTGTTCGTCCTCGAACGAGCATAGATACATACCTGAAGTAGTGAAATATGAGGGTAACAGATGCGCGTATTCTGCTTGGTCTCCCAGTCACCTACTCGACTGTGTGACCCCGCCACTGAACCTTCACTGATGCAATGTTCTTTGACCTCAGCTTTCGAACCTACCTGTCCAAAATAGCCACTAGCTCCTCAACATAAGATAGATCCTTGTCTAGCTGGACTGAACTGAAATTAAACACGTGTGACGGATCACCGCGATACTTTTGGGGCATTGAAACTTGAAATACCAGATGAACTCCTGCCAAGTTGGGAGGTAAGGAAAGCTCATAAGCAACCTCCCCAACACGCCGCAATATCTCAAAAGGACCAATAAACCTCGGACTCAACTTCCCTTTCTTCCCAAATCTCATAACGCCCTTTGTATGTGAAACCCCAAGTAGAACCCGCTCTCCAACTATATAGGAAACATCACGAACCTTTCGGTCCGCATAACTCTTTTGTCTGTACTAGCTGTACGGAGTCTATCCTAAATCACCTTAACTTTCTCTAAAGCATCCTGAACCAAGTCTATGCCCAATAATCTAGCCTCACCCGGCTCAAACAGACCCACCTGGGATCTACACAACCTACCATATAAAGCCTCATATGGTGCCGTCTGAATGTTGGACTCATAGTTATTATTGAAGGCAAACTCCACCAATGGTAAGTACTGATCCCAAGACCCTCCAAACTCAACCTCTCTCTCTCTCTCACACACACACACACATATAGCACATCCTCAAGAATTTGAATTGTGCTCTCAGACTGTCCCTCCGTCTGAGAGTGAAATGTTATACTCAACTCCACCCGAGTACCCAACACATGTTGTACGGCCATTCAAAACAGTGATGTGAATTGAGTACCTCTATCTAAAATGATGGAAACTGGAATACCATACATGATAACAATCTCCTGAATATAAATATCTACCAACCGCTCTGAAGAATAGATAGTACACATAGGAATGAAGTGCCCGGACTTGGTCAGCCCCACAATCACCCAAATGGCATCGAACTTTCTCAAAGTCTGTGGGAGTCCAACTACAAAGTTCATGGTGATTCGCTCTCACTTCCACTCCGGAATCTTTATCTGCTGAAGCAACCCGCCCGATCTCTGGTGCTCATACTTTACCTGCTGACAATTGAGGCACCGAGTTACAAACCCAACTATATCTTTCTTCATCTGCCTCAAATCCTGGTACATCTTTGTGGCACCCGGATGGATGGAATACCGCAAACTGTGGACCTCGTCTAGAATCAACTCCGAAGCCCATCAACATTGGGTACACATACCCGACCCTGCATCCTCAATACTCCGTCATCACCAATAGTTACATCTCTGTCATCACCATGCAGAACCTTATCCTTGAGGACAAGAAAATAAGGGTCATCAAACTGGCGCTCCCAGATACGATCAAATAAGGAAGACTGAGAAACCACACAAGCAAGGACCCGACTGGGCTCCCTCACAAACTGACTGGCTAAGGCCTGAACATCCATCACCATGGGCCTCTCTACTGCTGGTAGATAAGCCAAACTCCCCAAACTCTCTGTCTGGTGACTCAAAACATCGGCCACCACGTTGGCCTTGCCCGGATTATACAAAATAAGGATATCGTAGTCCTTCAGCAGCTCTAACTATTTCCTCTGGTGCAAATTAAGATCCTTCTGCTTGATCAGATACTGCAAACTCCGTTGATCAGTATAAATAACATAAGGCACACCGTACAAATAATGACGCTAGATCTTCAAGGCGTGAACAATAGTAGCTAACTCGAGATCATGGACAAGATAATTCTTCTCATCTACCTTCAACTGTCTGGACGCGTAGGCAATCACCCCACCATCCTGCATCAATACCACTCCAAGCCCAATCCTCGTGGCATCACAATAGACAATATAAGACATAAAACCAGTCATCAATAACAAAACTGGAGTTGTAGTCAAAGCTATCTTGAGCTTCTGAAAACTCGCCCCACACTCTTCCGGATATTGGAACGGAGTGCCCTTTTGGGTCAGTCTGGTCATAGGTGCTGCAATGGATGAAAACCATTCAACAAATCCACGGTAATAACCCGCCAAGCCAAGAAAGCAACAGATCTCTGTAGCTGAGGATGGTTTGGGCCAACTCTACACTGCTTCCACTTTCTTCAGATCCACCTTTATCCCCTCACTAAAAACCACGTCACCCAAGAATGCTACGGAATCCAACCAAAACTCACATTTCGAGAACTTAGCTTATAACTTCTTCTCTCTTAAAGTCTGAAGCACTGTCCTTATGTGTTGCTCATGATCTTCCCGACTCCGGGAATATCCCAGAATATCATCAATAAATACAATGACGAACAAGTGATATGGACGGAACACAATGTGCATCAAATGCATAAAGGCTGCTAAGGCATTAGTCAGTCCAATGGACATAACAAGGAACTCGTAATGACTATACTGAGTCCTGAAAATAGTCTTCGGGATATCTGGCTCCCGAATCTTCAACTGATGGTACACTGAATGCAAGTCAATCTTAGAAAACACTCGTGCACCATGTAGCTATTTAAACAATCATCAATACGGGGCAAAGGATAATGGTTCTTCACTATAACTTTGTTCAACTAGCAATAATCAATGCATATACACATAGAACCATCCTTTTTCTTCAAAAATAAGATAGGAGAACCCCAAGGTAATACATTGGGCCAAATAAAACCCTTAACAAGCAATTCCTATAACTGCTCCTTCAACTCAGGAGGAGCCATACGATACGGAGGAAAAGAGATGGGCGGAGTGCCCAACAACATATCAATGCCAAAATCAATATCTCTAACGGGCGGCATGCCTAGAAAAATAGCTGGAAATACATCAGAAAAATCATGTACTGCTGAGACCGAATCAATTATAGGGGTATCAACACAGACATCTCTCACATAAGCTAGATACGTGTCATACCCCTTCTCAACCATACGCTGAACCTTAAGGAATGAAATAACTCTACCGGAAGTATGATCTAAGGTAGCCCTCCACTCTACTCGCGGCACACATTGCATAGCCAGCGTAATGGTTTTGTCCTGATAATCAAGAAAAGCATAATGGGGTGAAAACCACTCCATGGCCAAGATAACATCAAAATCTACCATGCTGGGCAATAATAAATCGGCTTCGATATCAAAACCGCTCAGAGCAACCACACACGATCGATAAATGAGGCCCACAACAAGAGAATCTCTCACAGGAGTAGAAACATAAACAGGAGAACTCAAAGAATCCCGAGATACACCTAAATGCGGGGCAAAATAAGAAGACACGTAAGAATAAGTGGAGCTTGGGTCGAATAAAACTGATGCATCCCTATGAAAAACCAAGACAATACCTGTGATGATAGAATCAGAGGCAACAGCCTCGGTACAGGAAAGAAGGGCATACTATCTGGCTGGCCTCCCCCTCTAGGGTGACCTCTACCTCCCTAACCTCCATCTCTAGCTCGATGAGCAAGTGGGCTAGCAACTGGTGTTGTGATCATAGCCTGAGAACTCTGCAGAGCGTGATGTGGCTGAGAAGTATGTGGAGGTGCACTCCTCTTAAGTGTAGGGCAATCCCTCACCGCATATGTGTGTCACCACACTCAAAAAAAGCTCTGGGAAGATGTGGAGGTTGTGACTGGCTCGGGCCAAATGTGCTGGGCTGACCTCTGAAAGCACCCCGCGCAGGAGGCGCACTAGATACTGGAGGTGCATAATAAGGCTCATGAGGCCTAGGAGTAGCTAGAATACCACTGGCTGCTGGAAGACCTGAATGAACGGGGCGACTCATATAGCGCCTATCATGATGACCTGAAGTTGGGGGATGGGCACCAGAATAATGGCCTGACTCTCGAGACCTCTTAGGCTCCCTCTCATCTCTGTCTCTCTCTAGCATGCATACCCTCCACTCTCCTAGAAATGATCACCACCTGCTAATAAGAAATATCCTTCTCTAACTCACGAGCCATGCTAGACCTGATGCTGGGAATGAGCCCCTCAATAAGCTGGCGAACCCTCTCGCAAATAGTAGAAACCAAAGCTGTTACATGTCTATCCAAGCTACTGTAACGGACAGCATACTCTGAGACGGTCATAGCACCCTGATACAAAGGCTCAAACTCTGCACGCCATGCATCCTTGAGGCTCTAAGGAACATACTCTCTCAGGAATATATCTGAAAACTAAGTCCAAGTCAGGAAAGCTGCCCATCCGGACTATCTAAGTCATAAGTACGCCACCACTCATAGGCGGCTCCTCGACACTAGAAGGTAGTGAAGGAAACCCCGCTCGATCCTGAAATACCCACGGTACGGAGAATACAGTGGCACTCATCTAGAATCCCCAGAGCATCATCTGATGCTAGAACATTGAATACATGAGGCATGTACTTCTTGAACCTCTCAAGCCTCCGTTGCTCATCCGCAGAAGTTGTTTCCCTGTCCTCGAGCTGATCTAGAACTATGGGTTTATACCGGAATAATCTCTGGAACCTGATCAACATGCACTCGCTACTCAGGAGTGCGGGCGGAGGGAGTCTGTGCTCATCCCCCGACTTGAGATGTAGCTACGGCAAGGGGAAGCAACCCTGCCTGATCCAGAGTGGTGTGTATGCTCATAAATTGAGCAAGAGTCTCCTGAAGTATTGGAGTAGTAGTAGCAGTAGGCGTATCAGGTGCCTGGGCTCTTGCTATAACTGATGGTTGCTCTTCGGCGGCAGCTTGCGCGGGTTCTCTAGTTGAAACGCGTGTGCATCCTCGGCCTCTACGCTGACCTCGGCCTCTGACGGCTCCAGTATGTTGTGCAGTACCTGATCATCTCAGGTAGCACGTGTCCTCACCATTTTTGTGAGAATACAAGACAGAAGTTTAGAATTATGATATCAAAAGTCTTGCACGACAAGGAAATCAAATGAAGTGGAACTTTCCTAACAGTTACATAGCCTCTCGTTGATTAGTACAGACGTCTCTATATCGATTCACGAGACTATAATAAACCGGCTTGTGGTTCATGACTCCTAAGAACCTAGAGCTCTGATATTAACTTGTCACGACACCAGTTCTCCCTCTGTGAACTATCATGACGGCACCTAGTCTCTACGACTAGGGAAGCCTAACAAATGCGGAAAAGAAATAATTGCGGAAAAAAATAATTAAAAGCCGAAATAACAAAATAAAATAGTGTTTAAGATTCCGCCCAGCATATAACAATACAAGAATCTTAAACTAACACTCCCAAAATCCAAAACCTCATGAATCACAAGCTAAGATATTACATAAAAAGCTCTAACTCCAGAAATGTCTATCAACAAGGAAGTATACAGAAGGGCTATACTAGTATTGAGAATATAAAGAGACTCTTCACTCTGCGAATGCAGCAGATATACCTCGAAGTCTGTACAAAAGTGCCTAGCCTCAAGTGTGATAAGACTGGGTGAAAGTACCTGGACCTACACATGAAAAACATGCGCAGAAAGGGCATGATTACACAACGGTACTCAGTAAGTGTCAAGCCTAACCTCGGTCAGATAGTGACGAGGAAAGTCAGGTCCCTACTGAGTTTAGATGAAAAACAAGGTAAGACAGTATAGAATTCAAAAATATAATTAAATGCTAATAGTGAGAAGCAACACAAGATAATAAGAATAATAATAATTATAACAGAGATAAAATAATCATGAAAGGAATACCGCTCAACACAGAGTTACAACCAGGGATCTCTCAGTATCCCAAGGATCTCTTAGTATCCTCAATATGTATGCTGGAGATCTCTCGATATCTCAAGGATCTCTTAGTATCCTCAATATATGCTAGGATCTCTTGGTATCCCAAGGATTTCTTATATCCTCAATATATATGCTAGGGATCTCTTGGTATCCCAATGATCTCGTATTATCCTCAATATACGTGCTGGGGATCTCTCAGTATCCTGCACTTCTGTCCAATCAATATATGTGCAGGGGATATCCCAGGATACCGTCCCGTAGTCCCAAAGTAAACACACAATAGCAATACGAAGAATACTCAATAAAATTCAATTTCATACCAAGGTAAAATAGGTAATTCTAACCTATCATGCTACACATAATACAACTAAGGCAATTTGAGCAAGTAAGTAATTAAGTCAATTAGATATGCTTCCCTAAGCTAACATCAGGCTTAAATTTTAAGTAGTATAAGCGGGAAAGGAAAATACAATTAAAGTTACTTTAGTGAAAATATGATTTTTCAACAATTAGCACAAGTATTCACTCATCACCTCACTTGCAAGGCATTTCAATTATCAATAATACCAAATCCTAAGGAAAGCTCCCCACCACAAGGTTAGACAAGTCACTTACCTCTAACCGGCTCAAAATCAACTCGAAATCACGTTCTTGCCACAAGCACTCAGCTCCAAATGGTCCAAATCTATTAAATTCAATTGTATAATGCAAATATAACTTCAAGTAACTGATTCCACAAATAAATTCTAATCTAATACATGAAATAAGAAAAATGACCAAAACACCCTCCGGTCTCACGTCTTGAAATCGGGTAATATTTATATTTTCAGAATCTTCATACTCTCACGAGTCTAACCATAGTAAAAATGTCCAAATCTAATGTCAAATTCCTAATCAAAATCCAAAATTTAGGTCTAAGAATTTTCTCCAAAATTTCCCCTAATTTTTATCCCAAATCCGAAATTAAATGACAGAACTAAGATTAGATTATAGGAATATAACTAGAAAGGGATTAAGAATCATTACCCACGGATTCCCTCTTCAAAATCTTCCCAAAATCGCCCTCTCCCAAGCTCCAAATTAATTTTCTAACTTTTAAAACTAAACCCTCGAAATTCTTATTTTATGCCCAGCAAATCCGCATCTGCGGGACCGCTTCTGCAGTCTAACCTACCGCATCTGTGGTTCTCACTAAAAGCCTAGGACCGCATCTACGATCACTCACTCACACTTGCACCATCACAAATGCGTCCAGACATCCGCTTATGCGGCTCTTCACAGCTTACCTTATGGCCGCTTCTGCGGCTTGATTCCACATCTGTGGGATCCCACCTGCGGCCTCCCAACCATAGATGTGGTTATGACAGCAGTCATAAACTTCAGCTACAATCTCAAATTCCAAATATTTGTGTCAACGATCTGAAATCACCTCTAGGCCCCCGGGACCTTAACCAAAAGCACAAAAAAGTTTAATGCCACTGTTCAAACTTATACGAATCTTCTACACACCTCAAACAACATCAAATCAACCAATTAACATCGGAGTCAACCATAAGAACTTCAAAAACTCTCAAATTACGCTTTCGATCAAAAAGTCAATCAAACCTCATCCGAATAACCTAAAATTTCGCATATATGTCACATTCAACACTACGGAGCTACTCCCACTTCTGGAATTCCATACCGACCCCGATATCAAAATCTCACTATCGAAATGGAAACTTCAGAAATTTAACTTTCAGAATTTCAAGCCTAATTATGCTACAGACCTCCAAAACATAATCTGAACATGTTCCTAAACCCGAAATCACCCAACGGTGCTAACGGAAACAATGGAATTCCATTCCAAGACCGTCTTCACACTGTTCTGACTACGGTCCAATTTCTAAAACTTAATCTCTCATTTAGGGACTACGTTTCCCGAAACTCTTTGAAACTCCGAATAAATTCTCTCGGAAACTCACAATAGCAAAAACGAACACGGAAAAGCAGTTAATATGGGATCATGACATTAATTCTTAAAAAGACCGGCTGGATCATTACACAACCGAATGTTCTTGAATAGGTGGCGAATTAAAATAAAGTCAAGCTTATGGCATGATATTTTGTAATACTTGAAATTCTTTGTTGAGAGTGAGCGTTTTTATGCATCCCTTATGTTGTTATTATAAATATAGTGATTTTGGGACTTTCTTTCTTATGAGGGAACATGAATTAGGATGGATTGGTAACATTGTTGTATCCGAAAATGAGTAAATGGAGAATATGTAGTAGACTACTGCTTTTGAGTCACTTCTTAAGGCTTTTTGTTGTCACTTTATTACTTGGAAAATCCTTTGCATTTCTTGAAAGGGTTTTTAAAAAGAGGGAGTTATTTGGTTAAGATTCGTGTGATTGAGCCTAATTATTAGTACCAATCAAATCCATAAGTATGGTGCTTAATTTGAGAATGTGATTTATAAATAATAGCAATACTACTTGAGATTTAAATGGTAGAGCCTCATTGAATTGGTTTTGATTTGCTTGAGGACAAGCAAAAGCTTTAAGTTTGGGGTGTTGATGAGTGGTGATTTTACCACTCATTCTAGTCTCTTTTCTTTAGTTTTTATGTCCTTTAACTATAATATGGCGTAGTTTTTTGTGTGTATTGTTAGATTTTCAGGTAAATGATGCCATGAAGTGATTTGAATTAAACTGAAGTGGAATTGAGCAAAAAGGGTGAAAATAATGCAAAACTCTCCTGTGATTCCGCATTTACGGAAGAGTGGTCGCAGAACTGACCCCGCATCTGCAGGAAATGCAATACATCTGCGTAGCTGAGCTTCTTTGTAGGAATCGCACATGTGAGTAGTTTATCGCTTCTTTTCTTGGGAGCCTGCATGTGCGGTACCAAACATCCCTTCAAGTTTTCGCTTCTGCGATAAGGTATCCGTATTTGCGGAGCCGCATCTGCAGAGCCGCACCTGTGAGGATTCTTCAGCAGGTGCGGTCAACGTGCATCAGAATTGGGCTGGATTGACATTTCACATTTTTTTAATTCCAAACCCACAAATACACGACCAAACCTATTGTGAACACATCTATCGGCTTATTTTCAGCCTTAGGGCTAGAGAGAAAAAGGTCAGAAGCTAGGGTTTATGCACTTATACTTGGATTTTGAAGATTTAAAGATTTTGGTTAAGAATTTCTTACTCATTTGTATTCATTTCTTTATTTCCTTGCTTTGTATTGAATATCTAAGTGTGTAGTATTTTATCCAACACTTGAATCTTATTTATGAAATATTCTTGTTTAAAGTGTGGATTAAATATCTTGTTGTGTTTATGTACTGAACGATTTTTATCTTTTTATGAAGTGAGTTATTGTTTCTTTAATTATTCTTGTTCTTTAATGTTTCAAAAGAGATTAGCTAACCCTAGCTAATTGGGGTAGGGAAAGATTAATTAACAAGAACTTGAGGCTTTAATCCTCATTTTATAGATTCTACCTCGGGATAGGATTGAACTACTTGTAGCCATAATCGGGTGTGTTTAATCGCTTAATTTTTTTAGGGATAATTCAATTAGGAAATCTTGTTAGTCTTTTCAAGAAGCTAATATAGAATTATTACTTGTGGCTAATTAACATAAACTCGCTCATATTTATAAAATCGTGAAATACATTGGATTGTTACTTGAGTGTAATTCCCGACGCATCCATACTAGTAGCCATTGATCATTTTACTTTCTTTCTAAGTTAATTTACATTTCAGCATTTAGGTATAAATATTTTTTCAAACCAAATCTAAGTGTTTGGCATTGCATAACAAGTGATAATTCTTTTACATTCCTAACCGCCTATATATTGTTCTCAGTGGGATTCGACCCCGACTCATAGCTGGATAAATTATATTGCACGCGACCGTGCCCATTTACTTTTTAATAGTGTATTTGGACGTCATCAAAAGATGAATATGGAAAAAGATTATATGTGTATCGTATATGTATCATATTTATATCAAATATGTATCATATGTGTATCTATGTATACTTTTGTGTGAGATACATGCGTGATACATGTTTGAAACATATGTCGCATAAGAACTTTTTAAACTCGATTTTAACTATGAATTTTGATATTAAAATCAATCCGAATCACCTCCAATCTTCCTCAAATTTTGTATATTGACTCATATATATGTTTTCAATAAATTTTAATCATACCCATTAAAAAGGTCTCTTTTTGCTTACAATATATATATATATAATACAAATTAAAAAATAATTATAATACCAATAATATCTATGAGTGGAACATAGATGGTGGCATCAAATATAATATTTTGGACAAATTACAGCAGATGACTATGGTAGCTACTACATACCGGACTTCTCATAAATGTTCTGACCAGCTTATTACCCATGTCCTAGTAGCAAGTTTTACAGGTCAATTTAAATGATGGAGGGATACCTATCTTAGCGAGGAAGACAAGAATCAAATTCTCTTAGGTGTTCGAGTTGATTCAACGAGAGAACCAATCCTTAAGGATGGTCATACCATTCCTGATTCAACCAACACCCTAATTTATACCATTATTAAAACATTCATAGGTAGTCCAGATATCATTAGGAAAAGATCTTTTGAGATAGTTAACAACCTTAAGTGCAAAACCCTTTCTGATTTCAGATGGTACTAAGATTCCTTTATTGCCCGAATCTATGAAAAACTAGAAAGAAAAATTTCGAGATAGCCTACCTAAGTCTATTAGAAATTTAGTTAAGAGGAACTCCAAAATCAATATACTAGTGTTATTTTTTTTTACGAAAAAAATCACATATGACCAACATACCTGTCTCATCCAACATGTTACTCCCAAAATATGTCGATATGATAAGATATCGAGAAAATTTGCCAAAGATAAAACACATAATCGCCGAGATCTTAGTAGTTTCTGTGAATAATTCTTACCTCCTTGTAGTAAAAGGCCTCATAACACCTAAAGATAAGGAAATAACAAAATCAGATCTTCTGCACACAAAGATGGCCATACCATTCCCAACTCAACCAACACCCTAATTTATACCATTATCAAAACATTCATAGGTATTCCAGGTATCTTTAGGGAAAAATCTTCTGATTTCATATAGGGTGTGTGTGTGTATATATATAAGATGGAAACCTCCAATATTGGAAAGAAAAGTTTTGAGCTGGCCTACCTAAGTCTCTTAGAAATTTAGTTAAAAGGAACTCCAAAATCAGTATACTAGTGATATTATTCCTTACTAAAAAATCATCTATGGCCAGCACACCGGTCTCATTCAACATGTTACTCTCAAAATATGTCGACATGATAAGATATAGAGACAATTAGCCAAAGATAAAACGCCGACTCATCGAGATCTAAGTAGTTTCTGTGAACAATTCTTACCTCCTTGTGGTAAAAGGCATCGTAAAAGACGAACACCTAAAGATAAGGAGATAACAAAATATAGATCTTTTGCACCCAAAGATGGCCATGCCATTTCCAACTCAACAGCACCTTGATTTATACCATCATCAAAAGATTCATAGGTAGTCCAAGTATCTTTAGGAAAAAATGATATATATATATATATATATATATATATATATATATATATATATATATATATATATATATATATCATCTGGTTTGCTACATCATCCATGAATTTTCTTTCAGTCTTGCATCTAATTTTGCTAATCCCCCTTTAAAATATTTTAAAAAATCTTTGCGTGTGATTCTTGGATAGAAAGAATATTTATTTGTTTGAATTTTCAATTTTGTATATGCTTGGCTAGTTTTGATAAGTTAATAATTAATGGATAGAGGTTGGTAAGTTAATACTTATTTGGGACATTGATGTAAGATTCACGAATATTTGGACCTCTTTCCTTGACAAAATTGACTTGGCCCTCTGTAAGTGAAACATGAATCAAGATAGTAAGAGCTTTTCTTTCTTGTGAAAAAACAGATATTTATAGAAGTCCCGAGGGATCTGTTATCGTATTCATGATATAGAGTAGGAAAATTAATGCGATTGAATACTCCCTTTGATCTCTTTTACTTGTTATGTCGGCTTTTGCAGCCCCCTAAGACAACAGTAATTAAAAGGATAATTTGAGTATTTGACTAAATTATTCTTATTTATTCTTTGCTCTCAATTTATTGTTACTATTAATTTCACTATATTAATCTCTCTCTCCACAATTGAGCTCAAGTATAGGGCATCCAATTATCCCTAGTATAGTTTCACATAGGCATTTTACAAAAAAATGATGGCCAGTGATAAAGGAAGATAAATGAAAGCTTTAACATTCTATTGCCGTCAAGGAGGGTTTGAAAGAAGCCTGAATGCTACATACATTGCCCTAATTGCCAAAAAGAATGGTGCCATGTTGCCGGAAGATATTTTTACCATTAGCTTGGCTGGTACAACACCAACATAATTAGTGTAATCCCACAAGTGGGATCGGAGGAGGGTATATTTTGTATGCATACCATACCCTATCTTGAGATAGAAAGGCTATTTCTGATAAACCCCCGGCTCAAAGGAAAAAAACAAAGCAAGCTTGACTGGTAGTGTTGCAAAATAATCTGTTAACAGAAAGATCCAAGAGGGTCATCGACAAGCTGGTTCATAACACACAAATGGATTTCATTAAAGGGAGACAAATTATGGATGCAATTTTAAATGCTACTGAATGTCAAGATAACAAGAAAAAGGAAGATGACACCTCAGCTTTCGAACATGCTCAGAAAAAGTTCTTCCCCCACCTTTTACATTCTGATGATACGCTAATTGTATGCGATGCAGATATGGAGCAACTTCAGCATCTGAGACTGATTCTCACGGTTTCTGAAGCAGAATCAGGCTTACACATTAACTGGATGAAGAGTACGATGTGTACTGTGCATAAAGTTCGAAATATTTCTTATCCGGCTAGTGTTTTGGGGGTGCAAAACTGGCTCGCTTCCTATGACCCACCTGGAGCCAAATGTAAAGTTGATATCATCTGGCAAAGCATTATTGAAAAGGCTATCCAACTGAAAGAAGCATATATGTCACTTGTGCTCATTAATAGTGTCCTGGATTCACTCCCCTCATATATCAGGTCACTATTTCCTATGCCAGTGAAGGTTCAAAGAAACTAAACCAGCTGAGAAGCAATTTTTTTTTTTTTTGTAAAGGTAATATGTTTGTATTGAATATGAAAATGGTTACCCTAATAGTGTAATCTTGTGATGATAATTACAATGGCGAAACCATAAGAGAGGCCTAAGATTCTGTAAGACTCACAATTGATCTAAGACATCAAAAATTAACCCATTCTCTTCTAGATATTCCTATTTACACCAAAAATAAAAGAGCATTAAACAGCTCATCTTCAGTTTTTGTATTGAACTATGGTTATCCTCAAAACATCTTTGATTCCTTTCTTTCCATACTTTCCACCATATACAAGCTGGGACAATCTTCCATCTCTCCTTCTGGTTGGAGTGTTCCCCGTCTCTTCTCCAACTGGTAGGACTTCCTTGATTCTCCTCGGCATAACTCATCGGATCCCCCTCAGGTTGACAAAAATCTTCCATAGTAATGACATTGCAGCGCAAAAAAAGATGATTGAGTGTCTCCTCCTGAGCTTCACATAGGTTGACCTTCACATAGGTGGCATCTGGACCCCAGCTCTTGTGTCAGGACTGCTTCTCTTGCTAATAACCAAGTAAAACATGCAACTTTGCAAGGAATTCTTACTTTCCTGATCATCTTCCATGGCCACCGATCATTCTGGTTGTTAGACTGGTTGAAAATCTTGTAGGCAGATCTTACAGAATACTTGCCCTCTTTTCCTCCTTGCCAAAGCACCTTATCCTCAAAGTTAGAGGTCCCTTTGAATTGTTCTAAAGTGTTATAAAAGATGGGAATACAATGATGATAAGATTAGGAATGTAGTTATTCGACAGAAGGTGGGCGTGGCCCCCATAGATGACAAGAGGAGGGAATCAAGACTCAGATGGTTTGGACACATTCAGAGGAGGAGCTCTGACGCACCAGTGAGGAGGTGTGAACGACTGGCTGTGGTGGGCACGAGGAGAGGTAGAGGGAGACCTAAGAAGTATTGGGGCGAGGTGATCAGGCAGGACAGGACGCTTCTTAGGATTACTGAGGACATGGCCCTTGGCAGGGAACTGTGGAGGTCGAATTAAGGTTATAGGTTAGGAAAAGTTGTGGATATTTATACAATGCACTAGAACGATACTAGACAGTTAGGACTTAGTCATAGGATGCTACTGCTCAGATACTGATGCAGGGCGTGACCGGGCAGATATTATTATCCCTTGTATATTTTCCGTATTTTCTTAGTTTTCATATATTGATGTTAGTTGTGTTACTTTATGTTGTGTATTTAATTTTATGTTACTGTATTATGAGTTTATTGATATACTAATATATCTCCTCTTGTTGCTTTCTTGAGCCGAGGGTCTCCTGGAAACAGCCTCTCTGCCCCTCGGGGTAGGGGTAAGGACTACGTACATATTACCCTCCCCAGATCCCGCTTGCGGGATCATACTGGGATGTTGTTGTTGTTGTTGTACTAAATTCTGTCACCCTTTGAATTTTCCAATTATTTAAGAGTCTTCTGAAAGTGAGATTCCACCCTTGGCCTGTCTACAATTCTTCAACATATGAAACTTGTTGATTGAGATTTTAGATGTCGGGGAATAGCTGCTTCAGGGTTCTTTGTCCAAGCCATTTGTCTTCCCTGAAAGAAATCTTCATATTGCCAACTTTAAGACTAGACTTATTATAGAATTTCGGCGATTGATTTCTGATAGATCTCCAGTGCTAACCCCATTAGGAGTGATCACAGGTTTGGTTGTCCAGCTGCCTTCCTTCCATTACCTTACCTCAATCACATTTTTCCACAAGGATTGTTCTGCTGAGGCAAACCTCCATAGCCACTTCATCATCAGGCTTTAGTTTTGAGTCTTCAAGTTCCTGATCCTCATACCCCTTTCTTTTTTGCTTGTTGTGAGAACATCCCATGTGATTAAGTGAATCTTGCTCTTCTCCCTGACTCCTTGCCATAGGAAGTTTCTCCTCAATGCATCAAGTCTTTTTGCTACAGTTACAAGCATAAGAAAAACGGACATCATATAAGTTGGCATAGCATCCAGTGCAACAACAACAACAACCCAGCATAATCTCACTTAGTGGGGTCTGGGGAGGGTAGTATGTACGCAGACCTTACCCCTACCCTTGGGTACAGAGGTTATTTCCAAATAGAACCCCGGCATCCTTCCCTCTAAGAACTTCCCACCTTGCTCTTGGGAAGACTCGAACTCACAACCTCTCGGTTGGAAGTGGGGGTTGCTTACCATTAGAGCAAACCCCCTTGTCTAAGCATAGCATCCAGTACACTGTTGATTAATGTAAGTCTCCCTCCTAGTGATAATTTCACACTTCTCAACTACACCATTCCAAATCCCTTTAGATTTGCTTTTTGATTCAAGAGGCATTCCCACGTAAACTGTTGGCAGTGATCCTACTTTCCCACCCAGAATATTCACCAAGCTATTAATCTCCATTACTACATTAACCGGATAGATGAAACTCTTGTTCCAGTTAATATGTAATCTAGAAATAGCTTCAAAAAGGATGAATATCACTCTCAAGAGAAGCACCTGATCTCTATCAGCATCAGAAAACACCAGCGTATCATCTGCATATTGCAGGTGGGATACTTCTATTGACTAGAATTCTTGAATTCACACTGACGCCCTTAATCCAATTGTTGGCTTTAGCAGATTTAAACAGACTGTTTAAACCTTTCATTGCCAAAATGAATAGAAAGGGGATATAGGGTTCCCCTGCCTCAAGCCTCTCTGTGAAGAAAAAAATCCCACAGGTGACCTATTTATCAAGATTGAGAATTTGACAGTGCTTAGAAGCAATTTTCTATGGCAAGGTAATAAGGATAAGAAAGGAGAAAGCTTTCCATTTGGTCAACTAGAAGACTTGCACTCTGACTAAGAAACTAGGTGGCCTGGGAATAAAAAATCTGATATTACAAAATGAAAGTCTCATGATGAAGTGGCTCTGGAGATTTCACAATGAAGAAACGGCATTGTGGAGGAAGGTGATCGAAGAAAAGTATGGTCTAGAGGGAAACTGGACCACCAGAAAGAATATTAGCACTTAGTGCTGTTTTATCATCAATGAAACATCACTTTTCATTCTCAAAGAAATAGAATCAATGGAACCGTATCCCCCAATAATTACTACGGTCTTCTGGTGGAGATGAGATAATGGAATCATACGCTAATTTAAGAAAATACACAGTGTCTCAAGATGGATCACAGATGTACTAATACTACAAAACGCAATCAAGATTCTACATCCCTTAAAGCTATGGTGTTAGGACATTTTATCAGTTTGATCTTATATTCGGATACTCGAACCAAGTCAAAAACCAAAGATGGCAAGCTTGAGATCTACACTAAATAGGAAAGCATGATCTACTAAAGCAACCAAGCATGGAGGGATCTTACCAAATGAAGGAAAGCTAAGAACAAGTACTTAGTGGAATAAAATGGGCAAAGCTAAGACAAGGAAGATATCAACTAAAAGTCACGTACTACAATTAGTATATCAGTATTATAAAGATCCCATATAAACAATCGTCAACATTACGATTTGGATGGAATTGAAATGATCAAATCCATATGCACCATAACTGATGCTAGCCATCTCCATATACTAGAGCAAATCCATCATTTATTTTCTAAACCAGTAAACACTGAAAATCTTATTCAATTTATCTCTTTTTTTAGTGCAAAAGCTAAATATATATCGCTAATGACCTGTATTCAGAAGAAAGAACTACAAGGCACCAAGAGAAGAGATTCTGAATTATAACGATGAGATGCTGGTCATACCTTGCCAATCTCAATGGATCTCGAACATCCATCCACCCTTTGATCAAGTCTCAGTTAAAGATAATTCTGCCCTGCATAACATCAATTCAGATAATGTGTACTTCCACAGTGGACATCTCGAACATCAGTTAAGGAAGAAAAGAATAAGATACTAAAGCAAAAAAAAGAGCAAACTGACGAATACAAACTGATATACCTCTCTTCAATATATTATACACATGGAGATCAGAGTAGTAATTATCTCTAGGGGCAGGGATGGTGGGGGCTTACTGCTTAAAGTGGATGTAGTGAAATATTTGAAGCAAACAAAACTTGATCTTGCAAGTAAACTAGAACTACGGAAAAAATAGAGGGGGAGGAGGAAGAAGAAGAAAACATGAGGCATTACATCTATATTGACGTTGCCGCAGTAGGATGGCCTATAAGATTCAAAGCTTAAAGAAGATACCTCTGCCTACAAGGTTTCAAGTTCATGATCGTAAAACGCCACCTAGTCCACACTGTTAAGACAGGAATGCAAAAAACAAAACTGCAGAAGCTTCTATTAGAACCATGTTAGTTTTGAATGCATAAAGCATTATGTACTAGAAAAGTTAGGTAAGATGGCTTCAGTAATCTGTACGTTCAGTTCTTTCACAAAGTTCTTATAATATTGCATCTGAACAGCAACAAGGAGATGTGTTATGTACTTATGTTAGATCATGTTAGCACATAACTCCAGGAAAATAAAAAGACAACACAGCATGGATCAAATTGCTCTGTTGTTTCGGTAGTAAAGTTCTAACAAAGACTAACATTTTAAGATACTGCAAAGCTTTCCACCTCGCAGGAGTTGTTCTAGCCTTTTTCAGGAGTATGGGGCCTACAAAGTCAATAACAGAAGAACAGCTAAACAGTACTTTCTCCTTTTCATCCACAAGCCTAATACAAAGTAAATCAAAGTGTGAACAAGCTGCAAGCTAGTCACAGTATAAATGACATATCATTAGAGGGAGAGAGCTATTGATCAATACCAGGGATGAGTACATATTGATGTAGCACAGGCTTCTCACATCAGCTGCATAATTAGCTTCCCGCTCATCCAAAGCCAAGAAGATTGCTAATTGTCAATGCACAATTTTGTTCTCAGATTGGTAACCCAAGATTCCAGACATTTATTAACTGAGAAAGAAATCCACCAGGGCAAAAATACTATAGATGCAAGATAGAAAAGAGGAGTGAATGCTTTCTTTTTTGCCATTTTTTCATCTGTGAATTGTTAATCAACCCATTCGTACACTCTATGCGATCGAATACTTCTTACACACATGAGTTTTATACAAGGTATCGGACTAATGAATCTATTTTCTTTGTGATTTTGTGGTTAGTCTTTGAATCTAGAAAGAATCCAGAAAAAAGCTAAGAATTCACTTCGAATGAAGAAATTCAGAATATTGTTTCCTGATACTGATATCTCAATTTCTCAAAATACTTCAATTGGTACACGCAAGAAATAGGCTAATTCAGCAGCCTTTTGTTCAATTTCTCGTGGAGTCAAATTCTCATCAGTACGAGTCAAGGGAATGGACCCCTGATGATTCCTTTTCTTTTTTTTGGGTAAATAATTCAGATGAGGAATTCTTTTGAATGAAAAAAGTAAATTATCATGCTAATGATTACATAAGAATGTTACAAGGGCATTAGGCAAACCAGAACAGCAGAAAAAGAACTCAACTAATATTGAAACAATATTAGCATTTATACCCAATTCACGAATGTTACAAAGTAAACTACAATGAGACAGTGCGTCTATAAAGTGTTTCATCATCAGTTTCCTCCTCTTCTGATACAATCTCATTGCCTGGTAGCTCTAACTTCCCACCCATATAAAATGACGGACCAGAACTTTCAGGCTCTATATAATCACCATACAATCTCTCTTCAAATCTTTGGTCACTACAATTGAGAAACCAAGCCAAAGAACATCTGATTCCTTTGCTTTGCAACCTCTGGTACCGGGGTTTGATTCTCGATTCCAAGCTATATGTGAAGTAGTCCGGGAAGTCCAAAAGTTCGTTCATTGGTCTATCCATATCACTCTTGAAAAAGTAATAGCTATTTTTCATGAGGCCAACTTGCAATGCAACTAACTGAGGACATTTAACAATCATCTTTGCCACATCATCAGATGAAAATCCCCGTCCAAGAAGGAACTCGACAGGTTTCATTATCACATGCTGGTGTAGGCTAACAATTTGTGGCATCTTTTCGATTATTCGAGCAAAACCATCAGGATCAATCTTGAGCTTTAAGTTAAAGAAATACTGTTGCGACGACAGCTTAGCCTTCAAAGGCAAACCAATAATTTGTGGATATTGTGCAATAACAGAAGGCAAAGCATCCTTCCTAATTCCAAAACTGAGTAAGCAATTCACATTAGGTTTCACCGCCTCCTCAAGATCATAACCAAGTAGATATACTCGCTTCTCCAACATCCTTGCCAAAATTTTCTTTGGCAAACCCAACGAAACCAAATAATCCACAAGTGGTTTAATCGTCGTCCCAACTCTCATTCCAAGAAAATATGGATATTGTGTTACCATCGGCCCTACATCCCTCGGATTAACCCCTATACTAACCAAGTAAGCAACTGAAGTACTCATTGTTCCCTCAAGCTTAAACCCCAACAGCTCGGGATATTTCATCAAAACATACCCAATATCTTGTTTCTCAACATCAAGACCTCGTAAAAATTTAATAACTGGAACAAGCTCCACGACGACACTAGCGTGTAGACATTGGGGGTAGTTCCTAACAAACTCACCAAGCCTAGACTTTTGAATCCCAATCTTTTCCAAGTATGTCAAAACAGGAATAATGTTTTTCCTCACACTACAGCCAAGCATTAAAGGGTATTCATTAATATCATCAACTGTCAGTCCTATTTTCTGCAAGAACTCAACGCGTTCGCGCATAACTTCAACGGTTGAGGGTAATTCTAACTCCTCTAGTTCATCAGGGATAATTCCTATACTTTTCAAATAATCACAGATTATGACACGTGACACCAACTTTTCTTTACGGCCTTGGATTACACCCCACGTTACAGTTGGCATTTCATATTCAGGGAATTTCGAAGAATGGGTCGAAAAGGGTATTTGGTTTAGTACCCTAGAGGGAAAATAAGTAGATGAGGTTTGAGGGTTTTTGTAGGGTTTAAGGGTTGGTTTCGTAAATGGGTATTTTGGGGTTCTGAGGATTGTTTTTAAGGATTGGCTTCTTCTTAACATTGAGGTCATTTCAGTGAAGAAACAAAGATCATTCAAGAATCGAAATGAATTAACTTACAAGTAGATAAAATGGAATGTATGGAAGCTCAAAGGGTGAAAAGGCGTAAAAGCCTTACTTACCTTTGTTGCAGCAGAACGAAGCTGATATCCATTAAACAGACTTCAATGGGAATATTGAGGAGGAAGAAAGAAGAACAATTTTGACCTCAATATGGACTCATGGGCTGGGCCATCAATACATGGACCGATTGTGTTGGGTTCATGTTAGACATCGAACAGCAGCCTTTAAAGCATGGGAAAATAGCACGGGCTAGTCGGTTTTCAAATTAATAATTGAAAAATAGCCGGTATTTGTAAAGTACCGAAAATTAATCACTATTTTGCCGAAACATTAAAAGTTCCAATATAATATATTGTATTATGGAGCTTCTGCATATAAACTTCGAGCATATTATATTGGAACTCCAGCACAAGAAAAGTTCCAGCATAATACGATGGATTATGGAGTTCCTGTGTATAAACTTCCTGCATATTATGTTAGAACTCCAGCAAATTATGAAAATCCAACATATTATATTGGAATCTCTACGTAAAAAAATTGAATTCGAACATGTTATGCTTAAATTTTTCGATTTTTAAGGATGTTTTTTTCAAATTTTATCTTTACATGAAAAAAAATAGCTAAATTTCGATTACTGTTAAAACTGTGGCTGTTTTTAAATTACCAATTACAAATCTGACTATTTCTGAATTTTTTCCCATAATTAAGGCCTTCACCTCCCAAAAAAGAACGCCTCACTGATTTTTACGTTAAAAATTTCCATTCGATTTTTAACTAAGAGAACTGTTTTGCTCAAAATTCTCATAAACTTTATAAGCATAAATCAATTAAAATCAACAGAGGGCCAATCATAGCAGATCGTAATAAATCAAAAGACCAAATGAATAAAATGTATGAGACAATAGTTATTGGTTAAGGGGAGTAGGGTGAAGATCTTTTATTAATAATATTGGTTTGGTCTGCCTCTCCATGGAGAGGTTCAGAGCCTTACAATGGTGTCTTTTTTCTTCTTTTAGAAGTAGATGTGAAGAAGAAGAAGCATCCCCCTTATAGGGTTCTTTCTCTTAATATTTATAGATGTGGATCTAGCCAGCTGGCAACGGGCAGCCGTGGCTACATCGAAGGGACGTTCCTAAATGATGAGTAGGTCGTGGTCTCGCTACTTTCTAATTAGGTTGAGTAACCTTGGAGTACTTTGGTCGGTGGATGGTTATACCTTTTATTAACCCAAACGAGCTTAGGAGCTATTTAGACATACTAATAATCATGAATTTAATTCTGACCCATACAGATAATCCCTCCGCTTATTGAGGTCGGGAGCTGGCTGAGCTCGATGAGAGGATTTTGCCGATATCCGCAGCCGTTTATGCTTTGGAGATGGCCGCAGCCATTTATATTCTGGATATGGCTGTAGCCATTTGGCACGGACATTTCTTGACTGCGATGAAGCTGTTTTATCAAGTGAGTTCACAGTCGACGATCGTGGTCGCAATTCTTTGGTTGGGTTTTATACGAGCGACTGGCCATAGACGTTCGTATATCGGAGAAGGTCGTGGCCATTTATCTTTATGTGCTTTTCTTTTGGTAGGAGACCGTAGTCACCTTATTGTCAAGGGACGGCGATGACCTGTTGTTTTGAGAGGGCCGTAGCCATTTTTCATTCAGGAGACGGTCGTGGCCGTTATTACTTTGGAGACGGATGCAATCAATACTACTTCCGGAGATGGCCGTGGCTAGCATTACTTTGGAGACGGTCGTAGCCACAAATGGTTTAGAGATGGCCGTAGCCGATTACATATGCATGGGGGGAATACGACCATGCTTACCGCGTGTGAGGAAGGCGTCATATGCATAGTGACGCATGGGGCGTGCTATTGGTATCTTGGGGACGTTGCAACCGTTTCACGGGCCACATGCCGGTGGATGGTTGAATGACTGTTCCATGGTATCTGTCATAATGATACATGTTACTGTAGGCCTGAACCATTTTGAGGTTGGTCAGGCAGTTAATGGTGACCTTTGGGATTCGTGAAAGCCATTTATGCCTCGTCTATAAAAAGGGTTTTGTATCATTCAGTTCTTACTTTTCGGATATTCGTTTAAGTGAAATTCTGAGAGAGATGGCTCTTCTTGTTCTCAAATTAATTCGTCTCTTGCTCCTCGTTACTCCGTTCTTGCCGTTTATCGTCAGATCTTTATCTTCTCTTGATTTTCCGATGACGTTTGCTTACTTTCTTTCGTTATACCGACAATGACGAGCAGTTCTCATTCTGATATTGCTCCGGTGGCGGTTACGACGGCTGAGGGTCCGTCTACGGTGGTGAGAACTGTAGATTCGGTGAATATTGATAGGCGCCCGTAGGTGACTGACATTCTTTCTTTGCCCGGTGGTCCGATGACTAATTTCTCCGACCCCGAAAGAGAGGACCAAGTGGACGATGCCCCATTGATCGGGGAGGTAGGCCTCGCCCAACTGAGGGATCAATGTGACATTACTCGTTTTTCTGATCGTCATTGTTGGGAGCAGGGATAGGGTTCACGTCGACCACCAAGGGTACTGTGTTTTTTATGCTTACCCCTTCAAGCTAGAATTTAAGCTCCCCCTTCGAATGTTAGTGGTGGATTTCTGCCGTTACTATAGGGTATGTCTTGGTCAGCTTGTCCCCTCCTGCTACAAGCTGTTGGCGATGTTAATAAAATATGCGAAGTTGGAATGGAGGGAGATTACTCTTGGGCAGGTGTCAACTCTCTACGCCCCTCAGAGGGTACGTGGCACCATGATTCAGTTGGTCCCTCGTGGGGCCGGCGGTTTGACCGCGGAACTTGATGATGAGGTCGATACCCGTCCTTATTAGCATTTTTTCTACATCAGGACTGAGCACCTGGTGGGTTGCACTACTGACTTCCCGGAGGAGTGGAAGCTTCTTTTATGCTGGTCTTGATTTCTTTTGGTTAAATGTCCCATTTTATGTTCGTACGTTCTGATCTTCTTCTTGTGCTGTAGCGGGAGGTCCGCCACCGGCACCATTTTCTGTTATCCGCCAGTGGGTTGAGGCCGTGCTCCCTGTTACAGCGGGAATTCACACGTGGGCGTTTTTCTGGGAGGTCCATGGCCGTAGGCTAGCCGCTGGTAAGAATCTTTTTTGTTGCATTGTTCTTCTTTCATTGTTCTTAGCTTCTTTTCCTTGACCCTTCTTCCTTTGCTGGTTAGAACGATCACGTCGCAGGAGGGCTCCTCAGCTTGCTTTCTGTAGGCTGGGGGCGACTGCCCGATTGGTTGCAATGCCGGCACCTCGCCCCGTCCCGAGGGCAACCTCAGTAGAATCCTCAGCGGCTCACTCTCCGGCACAGTCCGTGCATTGAATTGATGAATCTCCAGGGGTCGTGCGTTCCAGGGTGGAGCTACCACCGAATGAAGACGATGAATAAGACGGGAGGCCGCTGGTACGGCGGAGGGTGGCGTTCACCCCGGTCCTTCCGGTGGTGATTAGTTTGGATTCTCTGCCGTCGGAAGCGGAAGGGGACGCAGCGAATCTTACCCCAGAGGGTGATAATTCAGTGGAGGTTGCCCCGGTTAGCTCAGGCCAAGGTGACACAATCGCTTCGGCGATTCAAATATGAGCTCCAGTTGCTGAGATAGAATGTAGTTCCTCGGCAACTATTTTGGTGGAGATACGAGCGTCGATGTTTTGGTGAATGCGGGCACTTTAACTTCCCGAACGGCGGAGCCTCGACTTCCAGGGCGGAGGAAGAAAGGGGCGCCTCAGGATTGGGGGAAGATTCTGAGTCCGACATGGACCCTGAGGACATCCGTCTGTTCCAGGAGGGTTATACCCATCCAGCGGTACAGGCCGAAGGGAGTTATCACTACATGGAGATTCCTAATGAGCAGAACCTGCTGCTCAAGGAGGAGAACCTGATAACGCTGTTCGAGGTTATGTGCTCGGAGGTGGAGAGCGCGTCCTTGAGGGGCATCTCGGATGTCGTGTTGATGGGCGAGGTGGCTGCCCTGAGCATAAAGGTACATGTGATACCTTGTTTTGTTTCTTTTCTTAGTATGTATTAACTGTTGTTCTGTTTGTTGCAGTCATTCTTACTACATGTGGAGAGCATTTAGCGGTTAACGTCCGCTCGAAAGTCTTTGTGCGGTTGTTGGAGAAGTGTCGGCGCTATCGGGGCTGATGCCATGACTTGCTTGAATGCTCAGGGAACGACCCGCGGAACCGGGAGCTGGTAGAGGAGCTGACGCGGAGGGAACTTCATATGCAACAGACCCTTAACAGGGTAAATGCTCTTGAGGGGTAGCTCCGTCAAAAGAATGAGGAGTTAGACGCTGAGATAAGGGCCGCTACTGAGAGGGAGCGCCAAAATCGGGCTGCGACAGCGGAAGCCGCTGAGGCTTTGACTAGGCAGGTGGCTGCCTTAGAGACGGGGCCCTGCTTTAAGAAAGCAGGCAGAGGACGCCCTGGCGGTGGTTGAAATGTTGCAGGCCGCCAATTGTGCCCAAGAAAGAGAACGCGGATTAGAGATGGCCGCCTGTACTTTTTGAGAGAGGGCGTTGGAGGAGCGCATTGATGTCTATGAGTAGAACGCTCGTACTGCGGCGGACCAGATTGCGGCATTGGAGGTTGAGAAGTAGGGCCTAAGGAATCAGGCCGCTTCTTTTGGTCAAGCTCGTAAGCTTTGGACGTACGCCGAGGCTCAGCTTGACGTGTATAGGAGGTTGTGGGAAGCCGGCGTTGTGCCTGAGGCCACCTATGAGGAGGCACGCCAAAAAGCTCGTGATGCCCGCCTCGACTGCGGTTTTGACCCGTCCACGTCCGGGGGGTGATGATGGTGTCGAGGGCGCTGACAATGTTGAAGAGGGCGTTGGTGGCGCCGAGTGAGCAAAGAGAGAGTTTGTAATATTTGTTTAGATTTCATTCTCTTTTTCATTCTTATTTTTTATTGTCATTCGATTGTTTCTTGTCGGCCTTGGGACAGTGTAATTGGAGGCAACCCTGTGTAAATATTGTAAATATATGTGGCTTTCTTCCTTACTGTTTATTTTGTATCAATTTTGTGCGTTTCTTTTTATGCTCGTTTGAGAGGGCCTTGCCTTAGAGTTTCTCTAGTGAGCATGTTAATAGTCTCGACTGGTTAGGCGGTTTCGACCATTGTCGAATTGATTCCTTGCCTTAAGGGAAAATTGGTGTAGATGGCATTGGCCATAGATAGACGCTTTTGGTCATCACCTTTCTCCACTTGGTGGGAGTGAGTTGTAGCCGTGTTTGGGCAGTGGCGGCACATAGCCTTAGTCCCAGTTCAGGCTCAGTCGGACTATTGGTCGTGGTAATGAAAAGCACAGCCTTGTAGTTCGACTTGGGCCGATATTTACGTGGGCCAAAACTTTAGTTTTGATTTAGTCGTACTTACTTGAATGTCGGAGGCGCTTGGCCCGACCTGGGGTTCGTCCGTGGTTGAACATTTGGGGATGCTGGCCTCGTTGGGCCGCGAGGGCGTATATTCTTGGCTTTGATTCGTTCGTGGTTGAGTTTGTGACTTTTGTGACTGAGGTGTGTAGACCGAGTCCTAGTTCTACTCATAGTTGACTTCTTTGGGCGAGGTCACGTAGCCTGAGTTGTTCAACCGTAGTTGAATCTTTTGTAATTTATAATGGCGAAGGCACTTGGGTTGAGTCCCAGTTCAACTCGTAGTTGAACTTATGGGCGTGGACACGTAGCCCGAGTCGTTGTTCAACCGTAGTTGAACTTTTTGTATTTTTCAATGGTGAAGGCACGTAGCCTAAGCTGCCGCTCAACCGTAGTTGAACCTTCGTAACTTCTTGAAGTTGAAGGCACATAGCCTAAGTCCCAGTTCAACCGTAGTTGAACTTTTGGGTGAAGGCACGTAGCCTGAGCTGTCGTTCAACCGTAGTTGAGCCTTTGTGATTTTTTGAAGTTGAAGGCACATAGCCTGAGTCCCAGTTCAACCGTAGTTGAACTTTTGGGCGTGGGCACGTTGCCCGAGTCGTTGTTCAACCGTAGTTGAACTTTTTGTATTTTTCAATGGTGAAGGCACGTAGCCTGAGCTGCCGTTCAAACGTAGTTGAACCTTTGTAACTTTTTAACGTTGAAGGCACATATCCTTAGTCCCACTTCAATCGTAGTTGAACTTTTGGGCGAAGGCACGTAGCCTTAGCTACCGTTCAACCGTACTTGAATCTTTTTACTTTTTGAAATTGAAGGCACATAGCCTGAGTTGTTGTTCAACCGTAGTTGAATCTTTGTAATTTTTGCAGTTGAAAAGGCACATAGCCTGAGTCCCAGTTCAACAATAGCTGAACTTTTTGGGTGAAGGCACGTAGCTAGAGCTGCCATTCAACCGTAGTTGAACCTTTGTAATTTTTTGAAGTTGAAGGCACATAGCCTGAGTCCCAGTTCAACCGTAGTTAAAATTTTGGGCGAAGGCATGTAGCCTGAGCTCTCGTTCCACCGTAGTTGAATCTTTTTACTTTTTGATATTGAAGGCACATAGCCTGAGTTGACGTTCAACCGTAGTTGAATCTTTGTAATTTTTGAAGTCGAAGGCACATAGCCTAAGTCCCAGCTCAACCGTAGTTGAACTTTATGGGTGAAGGCACGTAGCATGAACTGCCATTCAACCGTAGTTGAACCTTTGTAATTTTTTGTTATCGAAGGCACATAGTTTGAGTCCCAGTTCAACGTAGTTGAACTTTTGGGCGAAGGCGCGTAGCCTGAGCTGTCGTTCAACCGTAGTTGAATCTTTTTACTTTTTGAAATTGAAGGAACATAGTCTGAGTTGTCGTTCATCCGTAGTTGAATCTTTGTAATTTTTTAAGTCGAAGGCACATAGCCTGAGTCCTAGTTCAACCATAGTTGAAATTTTTGGGTGAAGGCACGTAGCCTGAACTGCCGTTCAACCGTAGTTGAACCTTTGTAATTTTTTGAAGTCGAAGGCACATAGCCTGAGTCCCAGTTCAACCGTAGTTGAACTTTTGGGCGTGAGCACGTAGCCCGAGTCGTTGTTTAACTATAGTTAGAAATTTTTGTATTCTTCAATGGTAAAAGCACGTAGCCTGAACTGCCATTCAACCGTAGTTGAACCTTTGCAACTTTTTGAAGTTGAAGGCACATAATTTGAGTCCCAGTTCAACTGTAGTTGAACTTTTGGGCGAAGGCACGTAGCCTGAGCTGCCGTTCAACCGTAGTTGAATCTTTTACTTTTTGAAATTAAAGGCACATAGCGTGAGTTGTCGTTCAACCGTAGTTGAATCTTTGTAATTTTTGAAGTTGAAGGCACATAGCCTGAGTCCTGGTTCAACCGTAGTTACTTTTTGGGTGAAGGCACGTAGCCTAAGCTGCTGTTCAACCGTAGTTTAACCTTTGTAAGTTTTTGAAGCCGAAGGCACATAGCCTGAGTCCAAGTTCAATCCTAGTTGAACTTTTGGGCAAAGGCACGTAGCATGAGCTGCCGTTCAACCGTAGTTGAACCTTTATAAGTTTTTGAAGTCGAAGGCACATAGCCTGAGTTGTCGTTCAACTGTAGTTTAACCTTTGTAAGTTTTTGAAGTCGAAGGTACATAGCCTAAGTTGTCGTTCTGCAGTAGTTGAACCTTTGTAATTTTTTGAAGTCGAAGGTACATAGCCTGAGTTGTCGTTCAACCATAATGAACCTTTGTAATTCTTTAAGTCGAAGGCACATAGCCTGAGTCCCAGTTCAACCGTAGTTGAACTTTTGTTTTCCCACATAACCCGCTTCGTGTTAGGCGTTGGGATATGCTTCTCGTTCGGATCTTGCCTAACTTATGCTTGTAATATTCTCAACAGGTTCGCACAGGTCACCCCGTTACAGATCTCGGTTCGAGATGCTTTTGTGCTTTCCTCCTTTTTGGCAAGATCCCGTGTGAAAAGGGGGCGAGGTACCTTATGCACATTTTTCCCATAGGTATGGGGGATCTACTTCTTCTTCTTCTTCTTCTCTTTGCTCGGAGACGCGGGGATGTGGAAGCAAGCTCGTCTTGAGGCATTTGACTTCCTTTGATCCGACCTGCCGCTTTGGCTTGTTCGAGATGGGTTGTTTTCTTTCCCTTTTTGTTTGGTCTAAGGATAAACTACGCGATTCTGCTATGAAATCCCCGCAGCGGCGCCAAATTTTTTAGCTCAAAGTTCTCATAAACTTTATAAGCTTAAATCAATTAAAATCAACAGAGGGCCAATCATAGCAGATCATAATAAATCAAAATACCAAATGAATAAAATGTCTGAGACAATAGTTATTGGTTAAGGGGAGGAGGGTGAAGATCTTTTATTAATGATATTGGTTTGGTCTGCCTCTCCATGAAGAGGTTCAGAGACTTACAATGATGTCTTTTTTCTTCTTTTAGAAGTAGATGTGAAGAAGAAGAAGAAGCCCCCTTTAGGATTCTTTCTCTTAATATTTATAGTTGTGGATCTTGCCAGCTGGCAACGGGCGGCCGTGGCTACACCGAAGGGACGTCCGTAAACGATGAGTAGGCCGTGGTCTCGCTACTTGCTAATTAGGTTGAGTAACCTTGGAGTACTTTGGTCGATGAATGGTTATACCTTTTATTAACCCGAATGAGCTTAGGAGCTATTTAAACATACTACTAATCATAAATTTAATTCTGACCCATACAAGAACTACAAACAACAATTAGCCATTAAGTTATGCCATTAAAAATAACGAGTAAGTATTACTTGTTATAAACTAAAGCAATAGAACAAGAACAATAGCAATAGAGAGAAGAGTAGAGAGAGTTCTTCTTATTGAGTTGAGAGGGGTCTCAAGGATGATTTACAATGGTAGGGGGCACCTCTATTTATAGGGGAGAGGAAGATTTAGCTACCACTAATAGAACTCTAAAATCTCTCTAATTAGATACATTAAAGACATTCACCTTAAATAGAAGTGTAAGAATCTTCTATTTCATAACACTCCCCCTTGAATGTCTATTCAATGATGTGCCTCATAAAACCTTAAAACCAAAACCCAATGGGAAAAATTAAAGTAAGGAAAAAGAGTACACATGTTTGAATATGCGCCTATTGGTTGCCTCGTTAAAAACCTTGCAAGGAAAACCCAGTGGGACAAAACCTTGTAAGAGAAAAAGAGTGCAACGCGCATTGACTCCCCCTAATGAGTACATCGATTTATATCCTTGAGCATTTGCATTCCAATCTTGTGCATCATCTTCAAAACGATCTTTGGTAAATGCTTGATGAATAAATCAACCATATTGACTTGAATAAATATTCCGCACCTTGAAATCATCATTCATGATAGATATGAACATCTTCATATAATGTCGTGGAATAGCTCTTCAATATCTCCATAGATGCATTCTCAATGCCATCATGCTTATAGTTATAGCAAGATACATATGTACACAAATTGTACTTAGGATGTGGTACTTCAGGACCAAGAATTGCATATGCTTCAAGCAACTTAAATCTTTCAAGTTAAGTCATATAAGCCATATAATAAACTTTAGCTGCATATCAATCTTTCATTAGTGATACTAAACAAATAAGATATCGAAAACTGACTATACATACCTTTGACTTTTATCTTTCAAGCATTTGAACTATAGGTTCAAAACTACATGTCTTTCATATGGAATCAATTCTTCTTGAATTGTATCTCTTCCATTTAGTTACTTTCTTTGAGTCAGCAAATGCGTATAGCATGCTTTGCAATATGTTGCAATTGAATTATCCCTTTTATGAACTTCAGGTTCATATCATGATATTCGGGGATATACATATACAAATGAAAATTCATCCCATGTAACACTTTCTCAAGTGTTTATCATGTCTCCCCCTCATGTTAGTAAAGCTAACATGTTTCCTCAACTTTGGAAAATCATCTTTGTGCATTATGTCAATATACACAGCACCTTAATAATAAGATGAAATTATTTGGTTCCTGACCCTGAACCACTTGTGAGGGGAGAATATACTCTCGTATACAACTTATATCAAACTAATATATATATAACTTAGTTCTCATAAGAAACAGTTTAGCTATTAAGTGGAAGCACTCAATAATTATCTTGCTAAACCAACTTTAATATAAACCAACTTATCAAGATGAACTGTCTTGAGTAGAGAATCTGGAAACTATGCTCGAAGTTAGATTACTGAGCGATTTACCTCGCAAGCACTACCAGGCTGCGGGTTAATAACAATGGCGCATGTAACCATATCATAGATGCATCATATGTGGTATACATGGCAGGTGAATGGGCCCATATTCACCTTTGATATTTCCAGAATTTAGGGCTTCAACCCGACTCTTTAGTTGGTCAGTTCATTAATGAGAACAAGTGATACAAGAGTATTCGTAAAGAACTTTCTAGTTCTTTAATATTCACCTATGTGAATTTGCACATCATACTTAAAATGAGATGGCTAACATGAATGCCAACTGAATAAATTATCAATATTGGTAAACTTCAAATTTACACCATGACATGTGCACTTATCAATAAACTTCGGGTTTATTATGACATGGGTTTTATACCAATAGATATCCACTTTATTGTGGCATTCTTTCGTTTGTGTAGTACAAACTGGAGAACAAAGCGGGTAGCTTTTCATATACAAATTACCCCGCTACAAGTTGTAGTAATAGGAGAATCAAAGCCTTCCTTTATTTATAGTCTCAATATCATCAATCGCCTTCGCGTGTACTTTTGGAAACTGGATAAGTTTCTTTGAGACTTACTACAGCACAATACTCAATTGTGTTTCTCCAACATAGTAATAATTGGCTCTTCGAGAGCTCTCAATTAATTTTGTACTACCACAGACTGAGGTTCGAGATCCTCACATTCTTGCATTCCGTATTTTCAAGAGTCTCAGGCTCAATAGATTCTTCGTGAATCTCGGAATTAATCAAATCATGAGCGTCCTCATGTGATTCTTTCATAGTGTCATTTAGATCGTTCTTTTTCCTCTTTCTAGGATTTCGATCTTTGGAACCTAATGGTCTGCCACGCTTCTGGCGTGCATTTGACTCATTGGATATGACACTAGATATTTGTCCAATAGGGACTTCAATACGGATCGGAACATTTTCCGCGTGAATGTGGGATTTCGTTATCCTCTTCAAGTCCGTAAATGCGTCAGGCATTTGATTTGCTATTCTTTGCAAATGGATAGTCTTTTGTACCTCTTTCTTTCAAATAGAGGTATGTGGATCAAGATGAGATAATGATACATTTTTCCACAAAATTTCCCATTTGGTTTCACCGACTTCTCCCCCTAATTTTGGGAAAAGTGTCTCATCAAATTGACAGTCTGCAAATAGTGCAGTGAACAAATCTCCTGTCAATGTTTCGAGGTAGCGAATAATGGAGGACGATTCATACTCAACATATATTCCTAACCTTCTTTGCAAACCCATTTTGGTGCAGGATGGCGGTGCTACAGGCACCTATACTGCGCATCCAAAGCTTCTTAAATGGGATATATTGGGTTCATGACCCAAAACCAATTGCAATAGGGAATATTTGTGATAATTCGTCAGTCAGAGACGAACTAGTATTGCTGCATGCGAAATGGCGTGACCCTAAGCCGAAGCGGGCAGCCGACAAAGTAGCATTGCTGCATGCAAAATGGCGTGAACCCAAACCGAAATGGGCAGCCTCGTTTTCATGAAGAATTCAAGATTATTCTCATCTATTATCCATTAACTTTGCAAACGCAAGGTTGCGTGATGGCAACAAGCACACATTAGACCATCTACAGGATGCGTCTATCAAGACCATGAAATACCTAAACTACCCACTAGGTGGGTGAATAGGTCCACAAATGTCCCCTTGTATACGTTCCAGAAACTGGGGTGACTCAGTCCCAACCTTTGTTGGGGATGGTCTGATAATCAGCTTGCCTTGATAACACGAAGTGCAAAGATATTCATTACTTGAAAGAATTTTGAAATTCTTTAACGGATGCCCATATGAGCTTTCTATAATCCGTCTCATCATGGTTGATCCTGGGTGACCCAGTCGATCATGCCAAAGTACAAATGTATTGGACTCAGTATTCTTTAGATTTACTGTTGAATGTGCCTCAATTGCACTAATTCTTGTCCAATACAGGCCACAAGATAAAGACGGGAATTTCTCAATAACCCTCTTTTGGCCGGAGACATTCTTTGAAGTGAGGACGAGATATTCAAGATTATCTTCATCCATTGTCTCAATATTGTAGCCATTCCGGCGTACATCTTTAAAACTCAACAAGTTTCTCATAGACTTGGAGGAGAACATAGCATTCTCTATGATTAACGTCGTGCCCTTGGGCAGAGTTACAATGGCTCTTCCGGAGCCTTCGATCAATTTACTTTCCATGGTATGACATACAAAAGAAATACAGGAACATAAGAATAAGCAAGTTCAATTCCTTTTGTGTCACATAATATTTTCAAAATCTGCTACTAACCGTTGACAAACAAAATAAGATATGTTGTCCATAATCAATTACTATGCAGTTTGAAAATTTCAGCGTTTTTCATAAGACAATCGATTATTAAACACACACAATCGATTGTTGGAACATAGACAATCGATTGTTAAACACACACAATCGATTATTTGTTATTTTTGAAAAACTTCAGAGCATACTGTCTTAAGACAATCGATTGTTAAACATCGACAATCGATTGTGGATGATTTTTGAAAAATTCCAGATTACACTGCCTAACGACAATCGATTGTTAGATATAGACAATCGATTGTGGGTGATTTTTGAAAAATTCCAGACCTCACTGTTTCAAGACAATCGATTTTTAGACAAAGACAATCGATTGTTGGCTATTTTTGAAAAATTCCAGAACACTGTTTCAAGACAATCGATTGTTAGACAAAGACAATCAATTGTTGGCTATTTTTGAAAAATTCCAGAACACACTGTTTCAAGACAATCGATTGTTAGACAAAGACAATCGATTGTTTATCAATTGTTTTTCAACTTTAATGTGAAAATAGTTGATAATCGACTAGTTTTTCAGGCTAGTCGATTACCCCCACTGGAAAATAAAAGTTTTATTGATATTTGAACATATTGAAGATATTCTAAAGAACTACTGCTAACATTGCTTTATGAACTAACTAATACGAGCTAATGCTAATGACTATTAGTTTATTCACTAACTAATACAAAAAATCAAATAACTCCATCTTCTTTCATCACGGATCCATCGCCGATTAGGTGGTCTATTTTTCCATCGGGTTGCTCAAAGAAGTCTGCCACATCCAGGTGGGTGATGTCCTCATTGTCGTCATAGACAAAGTTTGTTTCAGGGCCTTTTCTCTTTCGAGATGCTTGATAAAGGTCAACCAAGTGTCTTGGTATACGGCAAATCTTTGACCAGTGCCCTTTCCCACCGCAACGATAACATATAGTTTCTGAACTATTTGCCTTAGGATCTTCGGGATCCCGTTTCTGCTTTCGGTGGTTATCTCTCTTTGGGGGGTGACGGACTTCTTTGGAATTTCTTCCTTGTCCACGTCCTTGGCTTTGACCCCGTTTATGACCGTGATCATGGTCCCTTTTATGTTTGGCATAATGCGAGTGCACCATATCTGCTTCAGGCAGTGGTGTAGACCCAGTTGGTCTATTTTCGTGATTTCTCATGAGCAGATCATTATTTCGCTCAGCCACTAGTAAGAGAGAAATCAGTTCAGAGTATTTCGTAAAGCCTTTCTCTCGGTACTGTTGCTGCAGTACCATATTGGAGGCATGAAACGTTGTAAACGTTTTCTCAAGCATATCGTAATCGGAGATGTTATCTCCACATAGCTTCAGTTTAGAAGTAATTCTGAACATAGCAGAATTATATTCAGAAACGGACTTAAAGTCCTGTAGCCTCAGATGGGCCCAATCATATCGTGCTTGTGGCAGAGTGACCAACTTCAGGTTGTCATATCTCTCCTTTAAGCTGTTCCACAAAACGAGTGGATCCTTGACGGTGAGATATTCAATCTTCAAACCTTCGTCAAGGTGGTGGCGCAAGAAAATCAAGGCCTTCGCACAATCTTGGGTGGATGCTTTTTCTTTATCTTTGAGGGTGTCTCCGAGACCCATAGCATCTAGGTGGATTTCAGCATCCAACACCCATGTCATATAGTTCTTGCCCGAAATTTCAAGGGCAACGAACTTTCTTTTCATAATGTCAGACATACTCGAAAATTAAATTAGGAAGAGGGAAAATACCTTGGATTTTCGAGAATGGTACTTGAGACGGTAGAGTCTCGTGCTGATAACGTGTTATAAACTAAAGCAATAGAACAAGAACAATAGCAATAGAGAGAAGAGTAGAGAGAGTTCTTCTTATTGAGTTGAGAGGGGTCTCAAGGATGATTTACAATGGTAGGGGGCACCTCTATTTATAGGGGAGAGGAAGATTTAGCTACCACTAATAGAACTCTAAAATCTCTCTAATTAGATACATTAAAGACATTCACCTTAAATAGAAGTGTAAGAATCTTCTATTTCATAACATTACCAATATATATAATATTTTAAAAACATTAGACAAGAAAAAGTTTTTTTATTAAGGGTTGGGGTCCAGTAAGTGAAGCTTCAGTATTTTTCAATCCATATTTAGATGGAAGCCGTGCGTCCCTATGAAAATTTAATGGCCTAATTGCATCTCTTTTCCTCTCGCCATCTAAACTCTTTTTCTCTTTCAAAACTAAGTAGAAAATATTAAACCAAAGCGTAGTATGAAAAAATCTCATCAAATAAACTATTTAACTTCAAATTTGAAAATCAATTTCCACTCATAAAATCTAAATTTTGTTACTAACGGTTTTTGGCTTATGGATTTTCGTAATTATTAAACAAAGAAACAAAGCTTCACGAGAAACAAAATGTAATAATTGATACACAACATTCAAAAAATCTAGGTAAAGAAAAAAAAAATTCCCGACAGATATGGTTGAAAATAGTTGAAAACACATAGGTGGAACAACATGTCAATTTTGAGAAAGATTGGAGGTGATTTGGAGTTAAAATTCACAGGTGCAATCGAGTTTAAAAAATTTCTTTGCAATACATGTATTTCACATACATGTATACATGCATCTGTAGAGGATACACAATGAGATACACAACTGATATATAGGATACACATCACATCTTTCATGTTCATCTTTTGTTTTAAATTTGGCTTAAATTCCGATTCAAACTATCTCAAATCCCTACCAATTTATCCAAAATTAAGCTTCAAACTTCTTAAAATATTTCATCTAATAATACCCATTTGAAACAAACCACAATTTCAAACTCAACCTTTTAACCCAAGAGACAAGCATTTCCAGTGGTTTTTAATGAAGTTTTTGCTCATCCTTTTCACTTTTCAAGCAACCAAATCGTGTTCCATGCACGAAATATATTGGTTAGAAATTAGAATTATAGTCCCCTAAAATTGTTTAACTAGCTGGTGACTCCCAAATGAGAGAAGAAAGATGGGCTAATGTATTGTTTGATGGAATAATTTGAACTGGAGTGAGGTAACAAAAAGTTTTGAATATCATATATTGAACTTAGTTGGTAACTCAAGGAGTTAAAAAAGTGTAGGCCATGTTTATTGATTTGAATAATGCTAATTGATTAGAGGAATTTGAAAAAAAATTAAAAATAATAATATGGGTAGCATTTTTGCTCTGAAATGCCAAACTAGGTAATTTTCTCTTTTACCTCTTTATGGTATATTATAAATGTACTTACGCCTCGTATAGCAATTATCGCTTATAGATATATCATATGCATATTTACCATTTATATAGAAAATAATGTATTAGACCATGTCTGCGTTTGGTATGGATATTTTCCTAAAATTATTTTTTAAAATAAATGATTTTCTTGCTCATTTTCTGGAATTTGATTAGTAAGCAGAAAATATTTTTTGAGAAAAAATAAAATTTAGGTAAACACTAAAAAGTGATGAAATGGATGATGATGGATGGATGAGCTAGGGTAGTGGAGGTACGGTTCGAATTCGAGTATGGGTCGCAATTCAAGGTCAGGCCGCGCCCAAAGGTCTGCGCTTCACATTTAGAGTTGGTATCGGATGAGGATTCTAAATTTGTCCAAGTTGGGTTTGGAGTCGTGATCAGGGTCAGGAGTTAGGATACAACCCCACCCTACCCCGAAACCCAACCCCGACTTCGCAAACTCGATCCTTTAACCCTGACCTTGATCCCCGCCCAAAATTGACCTTAAACCCCAATCCATCCCTACCCCGAGCACGACCCCAACCCCCAATTTCATTCTTGACTTTTGACCCCCAACCAGCTCTTCCCCTTGACTCCAAAATTCAACTTTAACCCTAACCTCTAACCCTATTTTGATCTCGTCTTTAAACCTTGACCCTGAGCTTAACTCGAGGGTTGGTTAGAGAGGGGGGGGGGGGAGATTTTTTGGGGCAGGGGATTACAGTGTATGGGGCTGGGCACCGAGGGTGTGAATTAAGAGTGATGGTGGGGGTAGGAATAGGGAATGTTGAAACAGAATTTTGTAAAATATTTTTTCTCCTCTTGGTAGAGAAGTCATTTTCCTCCAACTAAAGGAAATTATTTTTCGAAACACTTAAGCCAAACAAATATAGAAACATTGAAAAAACTTTTCTGAAAAATATTTTTTTTATACCAAACAGACCCTACAATCATTCCTATTTTCTCTCCCTCTCATTTAGGGGTGGTAAAATGGTTCAAAAAACAGTTAACCATTCATATCATTCACTAAAAAATGGGTTGAATAATGAACTTTTTAAAAATGGGTCAAATATGGATAAGAACCATATTATCCATTTAGAAAATGAATAACCAATGAGTAATCAATGAGTCTAACTTTTACATTTGTAAAGCCTCAAATTGGGGGTTCCTCAAGTTAGTGAGACTAAAAATTCTCCCAAAAATGATCATATACAAGAAGTCATGGATAATATGGGTAACACATATTATCCGACAATTATCCGTATTAAATATGGGTCGGGTGGGATAGTTGATCCATTTTTTTCATTACCCGTTTTCGATTCGAACCATATCCGCCCCGCCCCACCCGTATGTCACTCCTACTCATTCTAGATTCTGAAGATTGGCTATAGAAAAAATAAATAAATTTAAATCAAGGTACGAGGAATGTCCCTATTCTTACACGCATCAAATTATTAATAATCCAAATAACTCCAAATTGCCAATTTATACTAGTAATATCAAACCGGTGAGTAAATGGGGCGAATATGAAAGAGTCTCAATGTACTATTGAATTCTGAGTAATAGCTTTTGAATACTTGTAATCAGAGAGATTGACAACACCTGAAGAAATAGTAGCTATGGACAACCTTGGTGAAGAATAAACTAATCTAATGATGTTGAAATCTTTTGGTTGATAGAAAAGTCATGACCGTTTGATTGAAGTTAAACTGAAATTTAAAATAGAAAATTACATTAGACCGTGACGATATAAGTCTAAACTCCATTAACAACTATTAAAAAGTTTTAAATTTTTGAATTAAAAAATTAAATTTTATAAAATTATTATTTATTTGGATTGGATGTTATTGCAATTAATTTTTTTTGGAGTTTATATTTAAATTTTGAAGGAATTTGATAAAGACTCGAGTTGGATTTGATTAAAATTTTAGACTGAAACTCAAAAAGGAAAGTATAAATAAATTGTGTATATTTTGTATATTGGGTATAGAATAACATATAGGATATATACAACTAACATAAATTTGTATGTAAGTATTGTATGAAAAGTGTATGTAAGTCGTATCTGTTTGACCGAATTCTATACAACAAGAAGTTGTATTACTTTTGACCGGATATATGTTTTATAAAAATATTCTAATTACTTTTTGTAAACAGGAGACCGTAGCTAAACCAGGTCAACATAATTCTAATTTTGTATCCAAGAATTTCCCACCTTTGTATCTATAGGCAACCCCCACTTCCAACCGAGAGGTTGTGAGTTCGAGTCTCCCCAAGAGCAAAGGTGGGAAGTTCTTGGAGGGAAGGATGCCGGGGGTCTATTTGGAAACGGCCTTTCTACCCCAGGGTAGGGGTAAGGTCTGCGTACATACTATCCTCCCCAGACCCCACTAAGTGGGATTATATTTGGGTAGTACTTTTTACTATAGGGAAAAAACTTTATATAAAAGGTTCATACAAAAAGGAAGGAGAAAGAGGGTAATGGATATCAATCAAACCCACATAGATTACGGGTGTGTTTGGTATGAAGGCAAATATTTTCTAGAAAAATAAATAATTTTATTACTTATTTTTTTTGTTTGGTTGGTGAGTGGAAAATTCTTTTCAAAAAATAATTTTTAGTGTTTGTTTAGAAAGTAAAAGTAAAAAATACTTTTTATGCAAATAACTTTTCATGCTACTCTACTCACCTCATTCCTCCAAATTTCCATATTTCCTGTTCTCCCTGCTCCCTTACTCCCCCTCAATATTCTTAAGACTATTTTTTTTGAAGAATTTAATTAATATCTTACAAATTCACACAAAACCATGGGCTAATATGTTACTTTACTTTTCTACTCAAAAAATAACGTTAAAATTTATGCTCCATAACTATATTTAAAAGTTACTCTTAATTTGTTTGAAAATGAAAGTATTCTTTCTACAGCATAAAAAAAAGTACCCATTTTGGTAAAATTAAAGAAAATATTTTTTTTCTACATCATGAAAAGAAAATAGTATCATTTTTTAAAATGAAAGAAAATATTTTTTACTATATCATTTTGTTGAAATGAAAGAAAATATTTTTTCTACGTTGTGAAAAGAAAGTACTTTTTTATTTAAATGGAAGAAAATACTTTTTTATATCATGAAAAAGAACTCAATTGTTGAAATGAAAAAGAAATTACTCTTAATAATATATTTATTTAGAGTGGAGCAGGGCGGGGTTGGGAGAGGGTGGGTAGGGCTGGGTGGGATATGAAGAAGTTTAGTGAGGATGGGGAATAGGGTTGTGAAGGTTGAAGAAGAGTTTTGGAAAATACTTTTCCTTTTCTTGACGAAAGAAAATAAATTCGTGAGAAAAAAAATTAAGAGCATTTAAGCCAACAAAAGCTGAAAAATTTAAAAATATTTTCCTTCGTACCAAACAAACCCTAAAAGCTTTAGTAGTGCACATTTTGTTGTTAGTGAAGACCTTTTTTTTTGTTAAAAGGATGATTATATATTAGCAATTAAAGGAAGACCTATATGTATATGTGTCACGATCTGGATTTTCCACCCTTGGGAATCGTGATGACGCCTACTAGTGAAAGGAAAGCCAACTATTCCGTTTTAATAAACCTTTTCAAGTCTTTAAAGTTTTTATAATTTCAAAACAACATATCAAAACAACGGAGATGATAATATCAATAACAAGTGGAAGACGAAATCTAATAATTTAACTTTATACAAACTGCGAAAGTCTAAATATATCTCTACCAAGAATTTGGTGTCACTTTATAGCTTGATTTTAGATCTTGCTCACTCGTATCTATTCTTTTGCACATACTTGTGTGTATATAGTATAGTCCCCCAAGTGCTTGAGCGGTGAACTAAGAAGCCTCGAGCACTTGTGTGTTTTCTCCCAATTTGGTCCTTTTCCTGAAACAGAAAAATATACGGGACTCGGCGGTGCAATTATAGATGAAGACTGCCTAAATCGTGTGTATTTCCATCAGATTAATGTAACCATGGGCTGGGAATTTAAGAATATTCAATTTTTCCGTGCCGGCCATGACTCATCATTTGGCACGAGTTAGGGGTTTTGCCTAGCATCTAAAATCGTTAGTAAAATTTTAACAATTCAAAGAAAAAGATTCTAGCATGGCGATATCTGACCGTGGGTACTTTCTTAGAAGTAATATCTCTTTAAGTGAACGTCATTCTAATGTGAAGGTAAAACCTTAACATCCATTGTTTTCAACTCGTATGCTCCTTTCTCTTCAATTTCCCGAACTCTATAAGGTCCTTCCCATGTTTGATAGCTTTCCCGAATTAGCTGTCTTTGTAGATTGGAATTTTTTTTTAGCACGAAGTCCCCAATTTTAAAAAACCTAAGGCGTGCCTTCCTGTTGTAATATCGCTCAGTTACTTGCTTTTGAGATGCCATCCTTATTAATGCTGCTTCTCTTCTCCCTTCGAGTAGATCAAGATTTACCTGTAACTCTTCATTATTCGAGTCTTCCTCTATTTGAAGATGACATGTACTAGGTTCGCGTATCTCAACCGGTATTAAAGTTTCTGTAACATAAACCATTGAAAACGGTGTTTCTCCCGTACTTGTCTTTGTTGTTGTTCGATATGCCCATAATACCACTGGTAATACTTCAGGCCAATTACCTTTTGAGTCTTGTAACCTTTTCTTTAGGTTGTTGATTATTACTTTGTTTGTAGATTCTGCTTGTCCATTACCCACCTGATGATATGGTGTTGATGTAATCCTTTTGATTTACCAACGTTGAAAGAATTCTGTGAAATTGTGCTCCTATAAATTGTGGTCCATTATAGCACACGATCTCCTCTGGTAACCCAAAGCGGCAAATTATATTTCTCCAAATGAAGTCCTTAACTTCTTTCTCTCGCACCTGTTTAAACGCCCATGCTTCTACCCATTTAGTGAAATAATCAGTAAGCACGAGTAGAAACTTTACCTGAACTTTTGCCTGGGGTAATGGACCTACGATATACATTTCACATTTCATGAAGAGCCACGGAGCTATGACATGATGTAATAGCTCAGCTGGTCTATGCATGTTATTGCCATACCTCTGACATCTGTCACACTTAGATACAAAGTTGTTCACTTCCTCTTCCATTTTAGGCCAATAATATCCTGCTCGAATCAATGTCTTTACAAGTGATCTGCCTCCTGCATGATCTCCACAATGTCCCTCGTGTATTTCTCTCATCACATATTCTGTTTGAAAAGGTCCGAGATACCTGGCTTATGGCCCACCAAATATTTTCCGATAAAGGTTCCCTTGATATAGGCAATAACGAGCAGCTTTCTTTCTAAGCCCATGAGCCTTTATTTTATCCTCAGGTACGGTTCCATGCTGCAAAAAAGATAATATTTCGTTTCTCCAATCCCAAGTTAAGTGATTAAAGTTTACCTCATTTTTATCTGAGTCAAAAATGGAGTGGAATAAATTTATGATTGATGCATTTGCATCTTTCGCTATATCTACTGCAGACGCAAGATTGGGTAAAACATCTTCTTCCACGTTCTCTTATCTTGAGATTTGTATTACCTTCCAAGTTTGGAACTGTTTTATCAGTTCTGTACCTTTCCAAGATACTCTTGCATTCGAGTTTCCCTGGCCATATAAGTCCCCAGCATTTGTTTTACTACAAGCTGTGAGTCACTTTTGATTATGATTTGCATGATACCGAGTTCTAGTGCTAGCTCTAAACCTGCAATCACAACTTTATACTCTGCTTTATTATTAGTTACAGGGTGACATTTTATAGCTTGTCTAACTGTTTCACCCATAGGTGGTACAAGAACAATTCTTAAGCCTGCCCCCTTTACATTAGATGAACCATCAACAATTCCCCGGATTAGCGCCATTAAAAACTTGTAACTCTTTTTCTACTTCTAAATGCATTTCTTGACTAAAATCAGCTACGAAATCAGCGAGTAATTGGGATTAATAGCAGTTCGAGGTTGGTAAATTATTTGATATTCACTTAACTCTATAGCCCATTTTGCTAATTTTCCTGATAGCTCATGTTTATGCAAAATATTTCGCAATGCAAAAGTAGTAACAACAACAATAGGGTGACACTGAAAATAAGGCCTTAATTTTCTAGATGCCATGATAGAGCTAATGCTAACTTTTCTAGTTGCGGATACCTTGTCTCAGCATCTAGTAGAGTTTTACTTACATAATACGAGATTGCTTACCCTGGTCCTCACGGACTAAAACAACACTTACTGCTACTTCTGAAACTGCCAAATAAATGAGTAGCTTTTCACCTTCCTTAGGTTTTGCCAATAAAGGAGGATTTGACAAGTAAGCTTTCAAACTTTTAAGGGCTTGTTGGCAATCTTCATTCCTCTCTAAATGATCTTGCTTTTTGAGCGCAGAGAAAAATTTGAAGCACTTTTCTGAAGATTTGGAAATAAATCTCCCTAAGGCCGCGATTCTTCCTGTTAATCTTTGGACCTCCTTTTTACTCTTAAGGACATCAGGTATTTCTTCAATTGCTTTAATCTGAGAAGGATTTACCTCAATTCCACAGTTAGAAACAAGAAAACCTAAAAATTTACCTGAAGCAACTTCAAATGCACATTTTTTCAGGGTTGAGTTTCATATTGAATTTTCGCAAAATTTCAAAGGTAACAGTTAAATGAGAGATATGATCATGAGAATGCTGGGTTTTGACGAGCATAACGTCTATATACACCTCCATAGTTTTCCCTAAATGTTCTTGAAACATTTTGGTGACTAACCTTTGATAGGTTGCTCCAATAACTTTTAGACCAAAGGGAATTACTTTATAACAGTAAGTCCCTCGGTCTATGATGAAAGAAGTCTTTTCCTCATCACGGGGGTCCATTTTAATTTGGTTGTACCCTGAATATGCATCTAAAAAACTCAAAAGTTCATAACCTGCAGTCGCATCAATCAATTAATCTATATAGGGTAAAGGAAATGAATATTTTGGACAAGCATTGTTTAGATCAGTGTAATATACACAAACTCGCCACTTACCGTTCTTCTTAGGTACGACCACCGTGTTATCTAACCAATCAGGGTATTTTACCTCGCGAATTGACCCAATTTTCAACAACTTTTGGACCTCATCTTGCATTACTTGATTTTTGAAAGCCCCTTGCTTTCTTTTGTTTTGCTTGATTGGAATAAAGGATGGGTCTTCATTGAGTTTATGAGTTATCACATCCGGTGGAATACCTGTCATATTAGCATGTGACCAGGCAAAACAGTCCACGTTAGTTTTTAAAAATTTGAGTAATATACCTTGCGTATCGGGATTTAGATTGGCTCCTACGTAAACTTTTCTTTCTGGCCATTATTCGAATAGCACCAAAACCTCGAGTTCCTCTATTATTGTTTTAATGTTCTCATTTTCTTCGGGTTCTTGAATTACATAAGGTCTTGAATCTAAATCTGTTTTCTCAGTTGAAGTTTGATTGTTGACGCCTCCAACTGTTTCCTGTAATTGATATTTCTCTTTGCTGGCGGTACTCGTATCTCTTACTGCGTTGATACTCCTGGATGTTTGTTGATCCCCTCGAATTTGACATATTCCCCAGGGTGACGGAAACTTGATAACTTGGTGTAAAGTTGATGGAACAACATCCATATCATGGATCCATGGTCTCCCCATATTTATGTTGTAGGCCATTTGCATATCAACTACCTGAAATTTAGTTTCTTTAATAACACCTACAACATATGTCGTTCGAGTTACCTCGCCTTTTGTTACCACGCTTGAATTGTCGAAGCCTGACAAAGCATGCGCTTTGGATATCATTTTATCTTCAGCTTGCATTTCCTACAACACTCTTAGTAGAATAATTACAGAACTTCCTGGATCAATTAAAACTTGTTTTACATTAGTATCATGTATAAGTAAGGATATTACCAGTGAATCATTGTGAGGAGTTATCACTCCTTTCGTATCTACATCATCGAAGTTTATGCTCTCATTTCTAAGGTTTGCTGTACTCATTTGCCGTGGGTGATCGTCATTTTAGAAACCTTATTTGGAGCCGTGTACGTTACTCCGTAAATATCCTCCCCTCCACTGATGACATTCACCATTCTCTTAGGTGAGGGTGGTTTTGGTGGCTCTTGCTTATTTTTCATGTAAGCTTGCTTTCCCTTCTCACTAAACAGCTCTGTGAGATATCTTTGCTTCAGTAGATGATCTACTTCACTTTGTAGGATCTGTATTCTGATGTTTTATGTCTGTGGTCATTGTGAAATTTGCACCAATGGTCCGAATTACGTCTGTTTGGATTTGACCGCATCTCTTTTGGCCACCGTACCTTATCTCCCATACTCCTTAGAACAGCTACGAGCTCAGAATTAGTTACATTGAAACTATGACCAGCGAATCGTGCCATTAAATTCCTATCATCATCTCGTGTCTCTTGGTTGTTTCGATCGCCTCTAAACCTGGATGAAGACCTAGTTCCCCTATCTCTTGATCTTTGGTCATAGTGTTGGTTGTTCTGTCTATTTCGTGAATCCTTTCCTGCAGGTTCCATATACAGATCATACCTATTTTTAATTGATCTATTTTCAGCTTCTGATCTTCTGGGTCCGCTCCTTTCTTCACGATGATGTTGAGGTACAGTATCCTCCTCGATTCTAAGCTTTGTACTATACCTGTTGTAAACGTTGTTCCAAGTGGTTGCAGGAAACTCATGAAGGCTTTCTTTAAACCTTCTCGTGGCTTTTGAACTTTTCTCATTAAAATTACTTGCAAAAGCTGTTGCTGCCCAATTATCTGGTACACGAGGTAGAGTCATTCTTTCACATTGGAATCTATCAACGACATCTCTGAGCAATTCAAAGTTCCCATGTTTGATTTTGAAGATATCCTCCATCCTTTTCTCAACCTTCTGAGCTCCCGAGTGTGCTATGATAAAAGAATCTGCAAGTTCAGCAAAAGAAATTATAGAATTTTCAGGTAAAAGAGAATACCAGGTTAATGCCCCCTTGGTGAGCGTCTCCCCAAACTTTTTGACCAATACTTACTCAATTTCTTGTTTGGTCAAATCGTTGCCTTTCACTCATGTTGTAATTGCAGCTACGTGGTCACGTGGGTGTGTTGTACCATCATATTTTGGGATATCGGGCATTTTGAATTTCTTTTAAATTGGTAGGGGAGCAGCACTTGGTTTCCAAGGTTGTTGTGAGTATTTATCCACGTCCACTCATTTTATCACACGTGGAACTCCAGGGATTTGCTCGATACGCTCATTTTTCTCCTTGAGTTGTTTCTGCAAGGTTAGTACTAAATTTTGAAAATGAGAATTACCCGGTTCTCCTTCTTGTGAGTCACTAGGGGTTGCTCCATTACCAGAATTAACTAGACCAGAGCGGGGGTTTTCCAACGTGTTGTTATTAGGCATTGTTGGTACGGCAGATAATCTATTAACTAAAGCTTCCAAAGCTTTGTCAATTCGTGCATCTATTATTTTCTATAAAGTTCATCTATTATTTCAGCTCCTCCGTCAGCATGTTCAGACATATCATTAGGAGTTCCTTCTCGAGATCCGCGTGGAGAAGCTTGAGGGATTACATTATTGAGTTCACCGCCATCCACTTGATGGATCTGGTTTTCCGGATTGTTGTTTTCATTGTTATTTGACATGATGTTAATAATGGGTAGAATGTGACTTTAGAAAAGATGGATTATTGGATTCCCGGTAAGGGGACCAATTTGTTTAACAAAAATATTATTTGGTCAACGCTAGAATTTTGAGAAAACAAATCGAGTTACTGATAATCAAGAGACCAAAAAGAATAAGAGGCTTTCTGAAAATTAGAATAAAGCAGTAAAAAACTTTGTATTTCAGTATAATGTAGATGCTATTTCGTGTCCCTACAAATGATGAAACCTCCTCCTTTTATAGGTAATAAGGAGTAACGGCTTAATCTAAATAATAAAGGACATCTAATGAGGCGTTACACAATCATTGCTATTAAATACTGATTCACAAACGTATTGTGCATTTAATAATGAATTTAGACTACTTTTTGTCATCATATTCTTGTCTTCAGTGTCCTTTTTTACACGTTGGCATTAAATGACTTGAATTGGTACGAGACTCGTGTCTAAACTCCTTCTCGTGCATGTTTAAATTTCTCTTCCCGTATCTGTCATCTCCAGCGCCTTTTATTTGATTATTACACTTTGACTATTTGACCAGCCCACGTTTCATGCCATGTCATTTGAATTTAAATTCAGTTTTTTCCCAATACACTGGGGGCCTCGGAGTAATTTTGGATGGCTTAACGGAAGTTTTGAACTCAGAAGAAATTGCAGATTTTTGCCTAGCTGTTGCAGACCTTCGCGTTTGCAGCCATAGGGACGCATTCGCGATGGCAGTTTTGCAGACCACCACATTCGTGAGGGCTTCTTCGCGTTTGTGTAAGGTGTGTGACTGAAGCATCGCGTTCGCATTTGGTTTGTCGCGTTTGCGTAAGAGGATGAGCTGGAGCATCACGTTCGCGGACCTGGAGTCTTGTTTGCGTAAGGGAAATTGTGGTCAACGGATTTTATTCTTCGCGAACGTGGGGGTATTGACCGCGTTCGCGTAAGGTAAAATCTGGGCGTCCAGAGGGCTTTTTAGATTATTTCATCCGCGATCCCATTCATAAATTCCCCCATTATTGACCACCTTAAGAGCTCCTTGGTAGAAATTGAAGAGGATTTTGACGAGAATTGATTGGAGGTAAGTCTCGTGACCTAGAAACTCTATTTTATTGAAGAATCAACCTTTAGTTCTTGGAAAATTGGGTAAAAATTTGAAGAGCTAGGACTTGGTTTTTGAAATGAAAATTTGGGATTTGAAAGGGCATTTGAACTTATATTTTGGTAAATTTGATATGTACCGACACGTGGCGAGACGAGAAATCTAGTAATATGAGTTTTGTATTTGTTTTGAGAAGTGGGCTCGGGTCTCGGGTTTTACTAGTTTTGAGATTGTTGTTATTTTTTGACTATTTTCGATTGGGTATTGTTCCCTTGGTATATTTTAATTTATTCGATCTGTTTTGGTTAGATTAGACGCGCGTGGAGGCTGATTTGACGGGCAAAGGCGTTGCGAGCTAGAGATTTCACCGGTTCGAGGTGAGTAATACTTGTAAATGATATCCTAAGGGTTTGAAACCCGGGATTTGTACATTATAGTATTGTATTGAGGTGACTTGCACGCCGGATAAGGGCATGGGGTAGAGCACCGTTGGGGATTGTGAAATTGGTCCATCCCGATTGTTGATTTTACCATGTATTTTGCTGAAACTACTTGATTATCATGATTTTGGCTGATTGCCATATGTTGGGATTCGTGCCAATTATTTAATTCCTTTAGGGATTGATATCACTGTTTTTGCATTACTCTGCATATTATTTGATCTCGGTCTAAGGTTTTATATACTATTTTGTAAACTCAGCCATCTTTCTAAGATTTGAAAACTTAAATGATATTTTAGTGACATTTTGAGCTGAGAACTGTTATTTTAGTATTGCCCAAGTGGCCTATGTGCATTTATGGGCCGTGCGTGGATCGGGCTGCATGCTGCAACAATGTGATATTGATATTGTGCTTGAGCTATAGGAGCCCCTGTGAGTATGAACCCCCACAGTGAGCGCGGGTACCCAAATGGATCGGGCTATATGCCGCAACGGTCATGTGCATTGCATTGCATTTATGCATTTGTTCCTGCTTGTACTATGAGGCACGACATTCAACACTCTCATATCATTGGCATCCATGCTATTTCTTGCACCGTTACCAGATACCCTGGTGTATTTGTTAAGGAGTGCTATGCCCGAGGGGCTAACTTATGTGCGGACTTATGCTATCTGATTATGCATTCATTTGCTTGCTTGTTGGGAAAATGATATTTTCAAAAGTGGTTTTTAACTGAGCCAAATATTATCTAAAGGATTTTACTGGATTTTTTTACTGTTTTTCTCAAAGGATTGTGCTGTCCCATATTGCATGATGGAGTGCTCTTACGTGATTTCAAGCCACCCAGTTATTATTTGCTCTTATTACTCACTCAGTTGGAGTACTCACTTTACTCCTTTTACCTCGCGTGCAGTTGCAGGTATGGTTCTCTTGGTAGCGGGTTAATAGCAGATTGAAGGTATTACTATTGTAGCTCAGCAAGGTGACCGCCAGCGTTCACGGCACCGGACTTCATCTTTTGAACTTCGAATTTTATTTTACATATATATTATTGGCCCTGTAGTGGTGTTCAGTCTTCTTTAGATGCTCGTGACTTGTGACACCCCAGTCGGGTTGTGTTAGGTTGTAACTAATATCTTTTAATGCCATTAAGTTGTACCCTGTGAGCACGTGATTTTTGCCCTATCTGTATTTATCCTCGAGAGGCTGCAAAACCTTTTGGAAAACTTCACATTCTTGAATTCTTATCGTGCGTCCTTGATTCAGCTTGAAAAGAAAACCCTTGAAATTCCTTCCACGCGATTGTATACGCACGTGAGTGCTCAGTATCAGATGTTCCTTGACATCTTGTGATTCCCCGATCGAGGGGCAAGATGTGATTTATATGAGTTGATGTTGGGCCAGTCTTCCGTACCTTTGCTTATGGCTTGAGCACTAAGGTGCTGATTGTGCAAGCTAGTGTTATGAACTTATATGTTCAAAATTGCCCCTATTAGTGGGAATGACGTCTAGGTAGCTATGTGGTGAGTATGTCGGTACTGCGAGATGTTCTTATATGACTTGGAGGTGTCGAAGAAGGTTTGCTGAATGATAGATGAACCATTAAGTGTTTGACTTCCATTGTGATTGGATGTGTTGCCCCGAGTTATGGGTTGATGAAGAATCTTTCCAAGTCTCCTAGTTGGGAGTAATGTAAATAGCATGTTGCGGTTTGAGTTCAGGATCAGAAAGACTAGTCGACTGTGTAAGGTGTATGACGGTGGAAGGTATGTGGAAATGTTATGTTGAGGCGAAGTAGGCGCGCTATCTCTTGCGGAGTGTTCTAGCGTGATATGGTCCTTGTGTGCATTTTAGAAGATCTGTGTTTCACAACTTATAAACGATTGGAGCTTATTCTCACTATGTTATTGTGGCATCAATGGAGAAAAAGTGTTATAAGCTATTGAAATATTTTGGTCTATGGCTTTGAGCCAAGTTGGGGAGTTTGCTGTTAATTAGCTAGTTGCACGGTCATGTGCTATGTTTGTTCCATTTCGAGATATGCTGGCAGATTAGTTCTGGTTGCAGAAATTGAGCTGAGGATGGCACGAGTGAAGCAAAATTTGACAAGGGGTACTTCATAGATGTGTGGAAATAATAGGATGTCTTGAGTTGTTGTGGATAAAGAATGCTCAGTATATTGAGGAGGAAGATTTTTGTTGGTATCCGAATGAGATTATATCCTGCGGTGTCAGAGTGCTGTTAACGCATGAGTGGTTCTATTCGCTAAGTCAGGTGAATTGTATATCAAATATGAAGTAAATGACTTTCGAGAATGGTTTTATTGTGTTCAAAGTTCTACATGTAACAATTTGGTGTCTTATGGTTGTGTATATGGGTAGAGACTGAGTTTCATTGGAAAAGGTCAAGACTTGCGGTGTTTTATATTGATTATGGGATCCTATGTATCGGTACCGAGAAAGTCATGGTAACAAATTCAGATTCGCAGGAAGTTCTTCAAAGTAAAGTATTCTGGAATATGGTATTTCTAGGAACATTTGAGAGAGTATACAGTGGCCTATAGGTCTTAGACAATGTGGTATTATGTTCGAGTCTCGTATGGTAAGCCTGGGTTGAGGCATTATGGTGCTACAGCAAGAGGGAATATCGAGTTGATCATGAATCGGGAGGAAAAATTTAACACATGGAATAACATTATAGTAGACTGAATCGGTATGGTACGAGTATGATGAAATCTTCGTATGTGTTCGAGGTAATGAGCCTTACATGCATTTTGTAGCAATACTCTTGAGTTTTGGCAGCTAGCTTGGTTTGGGTAGAAGGATTCAGTCCTTGCAGTCTAGTATGTGCAAGTGGAACTGGAAAAGAGTTCTTGTTGAGCTTTACCATGGTTCGGAGATGCATATATATTTTCTTGAGGCATGCTAAGCATGGAATGTGTAATGATTCTTCTCCTAGATGGGATTGATGGAAGGTCTTGGCTAGATGATTTACAGTTCAGTTCTGCAAAGAATCTCATAAAATTCTTAGGCAACGGGTAGCCTCAGGTAATCAAGGAAATGGTACTGCTAATTGGAAGTGATTTGGCGAGAGTATATGTCTCGAAAAAAAGGTAATGTGATTGGACTGATGATACTTCTGTAGTATTGTGGCACTTTCTTGTTGGTTCGACTGGTGATATTCGGGTTGCTTGACGGCACAAGGAGATTTTGAGTATGTGTCATGGAATTATTGGATATTGGGTTGTGGCATGTGTTCGGACGGCAAAATTGGGATCATGTATGATGATTCGTGTACTATGTGTAATTAGAGGTGAAGTCCTCATATTCAGGCTATTTGTGATGGTGGATCGTGTGTATCGGCACTGTTTGGCGTCTATTGGGATTTAGAGGCTCGAGTAAATCTTTCGTTGCTGGCATGCTAGATTTTGGATGTGATGTTGGAGTTCAGACTGGCTGTCTCAGTGTTAGATTAATTCTGGACTATTGCGTTACGGGCTATGCCGGAAACACCACGGTTTGAGTGGTGAGGTGCATTGGGTTATGTTCTTGTGGAGCGGTTTATATTTCAAAGACCCAGCGGACGACTGTGAAGGATTTCTTTTCCTAATTGGGCCTTCATGACGGATGTCAGTATAGAGGTTGCGATTATTGATCCAATTCCAGTGGTAGGGGACTTTTCGGATGCGATTTCCAGTTTGAGTTGACTCGATTTGCTCCAAATTGTATTGTCGAGGGATAGGTTGACTCGACCGTTGTTGAGATTATCAGTGATCTGGAGAGATCTATGAGTTATTTTCTGTGTTGCAAGATGTTATGATTGCAGGCAATAGGTGCAGTACTATCAGGATTCATAGTGGAAGTTGAGGGGGGAAACCTCAATTGTGCTTGAGTTTTGTAGCTTACAACGCTATATGTAGATATTATTATGCACTCAGAATGTTTACGACTGATACTCGGTATTTTTTCGTAATGAACCAATTTGGCTCGCTCTGCATCTTCTCATGTGAGATATATGTATAGATCGGGTGGCACGCCGCCATGGATATGTGTGGATCGGGTGGCACACCGCCACAAGTATTTTATCTGGATCGGGTTGCACGCTACAACAGTGTGATGTAGAGAGTAATTTTCCATATGCTATTTTGTATGCCTTGCTTTCTGGCTTCTAAGGAAAGTCCGTTTTGGGTGTTGCTCGACGGATGGCGCATCAGTTGTGTCCTTTCAGGATTGTATGGTGTATACCACTTGCTTCACCATGGGTATAATGATTTGTTTTGGTTCTAGATATCAATCGTGCGTGGTTGTCAATTTCGAGCATAGCGAGTTGAGGCGCTTCATGTGTAACAGTGTTTGGATAAGATCGTGCATTATAGCGAGGCTACATGGAGATTCTACCCTTTGGGGTAGATTCAGGTATTCTATTTCTATGATGTGGGATGAGGTCCTTGCCTGGTGTTGTGATGGTACTAAGGAGTTTGAGTTACAACTCTTTTGTTTGAGTCATTTGTCATAATTTGAGTATCTTCAGATCGCCTTTCATTAGTGCGTGGATTATGCAAGTTGTGGCTTAGGCCTGTATGGAGGTCTCATATCACCAGAGTGGTGTGTTGGATTAGAGGTGATCATCGGATTTATTAATAAATACGAACGTATTTGATTCCAGCTTGTTGGAAGGATAATATCGAGGTTCGGCTCGGAAATTTGCTATGGTAATTGTTGGAGGAGAAGCAACTTCATAAATGGTTGATATTAGAAATGGTTTCGGTTTATCGCGTGTTTTAGTATCGTTGGTAGTTTAAGGAAAAGTGTTGGAATGAAATTTCAGTCAATAAGAGGTTCCTACCGGTATTCGGGTGTTGTGGGAAACTACCGTGGATAGAAGTTATCATTTCGAGTGTTTGGTTTATGGGGTATATCGCATGATTTCACCTCAGGGTGAAGGTATGAACTATTACAGCTGGTTTGGACATAGTATGAGTTAGATGTGAGGTTCTGATTTTGTGTATGATTTTGAAAAGTGCAATGTGGTTCTACGGTTTATGGTCTAGATGGATTGTGAGATTTCAGCTATGTTGTGTTATCGGACCTGTGCGAGATAGGGTGACGTGGGATCACCCCCGGTATATGCTTAGTAAGGTTATTCAGCTATTGGTTGGCTTCTAAGACAACTATGGGTACGCTCGAGGATGAGCGTGTGTTTAAGTGGGGGAGGATGTGATGACCCGACCCGTCGTCTCATGTGTTACTGCTCCGTTTCCCTATTTTATGCTTTTTCATGTTTTATTATCAGTATGTGATGTGTTAGAGTTGATTTGGATTGGTATTGGTGGAAACTAAGACACTTAGTCTCTTTAAAGAAGGCTTGTTTTGGAAAAGTCAACCAGAAGTTGACTTATGAGTTAGAGGGCTCGAATGGGATTCCCGGTAATTTGGTTAGCTTCGGGAAGTGATTTGTGACTTAGGAGTGCGATCGAAAGTGATTTTGGAGGCCCGATATGGAATTAGGCTTGAATTGGTAAAGCTAGTATTTTGGCGAATTTCCGGTTTATGGATGAGAATTTGATCAGAGGGTCGGAATGGAGAGTTACTGTAGCTTGAAAGAGTGCGTAATAGCTCACTGATCGAGTGCTCTTGCGGCGAAGATGAACGGGGCTAAGCGATACTGCCGAAGCTGTGGGATTCAAAATACATCGGCAGGGATATTTTAATTCGTTTGGTGATTTTGGATATGTGTGCAAATTTTTAGGCCATTAGGACATCATTTGGTCGGATTTTTTTTATAGAAAGTGCATTTCGGAACTTCTTGAAGAACTTAGGCTTTGATTTGGGGAAATTTGATGATTTTTTGTGTTAACGGTAACGTTTTGATGGTTCTAGCAAGTTTGACTGAGGTTTTTGGTTGTGTTAGTGTTTTTGGTTGAGGTCCCTGGTGCCTCGGGGTAATTTCGGATGGCTATCGGGATGAAATCCCATGTTGAGAAGTGGCAGATCTTGCTGGTATCTAGTATGAGCGCTTCTGCGGAAATGAACCACAGAAGTGGCACCGTGGAAGCGTGAGGTTGGTCATATAAGTGGTTTGATGTGGAGCTAGGTAGTTCCGCAGAGGCGGAACTCTTTACGCCTAAGCGAGTCCGCAGAAGCGGACGTGAGGTCACAGAAGCAGTTTGACCAGGAGATGAGGAATCCGCAGAAGCGGAAATAATTGTCGCAGAAGAGGATGGTGGGGGTTTTAATGAGAAACCGCATAAGCGGAGTTACGGCCGCAGAAGCGGTCCCGCATAAGCAGTAGCGGGACCGTAGAAGCGTAAAATGACTGTTCACAGAAGGGTTTTAAAATGACATTTCATCCGCGACTTGGGAGCTATTTCCTCCATTTTTGAGCACCTTGAGAGCTTTTTGTGAGCAATTGAAGAGGGTTTCGAAGGGGATTGACTAGAGGTAAGTTCTATGAACTAAAAACATGATTATATTGTGAAATTGGTTTAGAGATTCATGGAAATTGAGTCTAAAATTTACGAACTAGGGCTTGAGTTTTTGATATTCCAGATTTGGATTTGATTGGTCATTTGAGCCTGGATTTGGTAGTTCTTGGTATGTATGGACTTGTTGCGAGTCGAGGAACCTACTAATGTGAGTTTCATAATTTTTTGAGAAGCGGGCCTAGGGCTCGGGTTTGTCTAGTTTAGAGATTCTTGCTATTTCTCGATTGTTTTCGATTGGGTATTGTCCCCTTTGCATATTGTGATGTATTCGCTCTGATTTTGGTTAGATTCAATGCACGTGGAGGCCGATTTGAAGGGATAATGCGTCACGGCCTAGAGATTTCACTGGTTTGATGTGAGTAATACGTGTAAATGATATCCCGAGGGTTTGAAATCCCGGATTTGCACATAATAGTGCTGTATGGAGGTGAATTGCATGCCGTATATGAGCATGTGACAGAGCACCATTGGGTATTGTGACTTGGTCCGTCCCGGTTGTTGATTTTACTGCATATTTGACTAAAACTACTTGTTATCACCATAATTTGGGCTGATTGCTATGATTGGGCTTCATGCAACTATGTGAATCCTTCGGGGATTGAGATTACTGTTTTAGCATATCTTGCATATCATTTGATTTCATTCCAAGATTTTAAACACTTTTTTTTTGCAAACTCAGCCATACTTCTAAGTTTTGAAAACTCAAATGATAATTTAAATGTTATTTTGGGCTGAGAACTACTTTTTTTTATTAATGCCCAAGGGGCTTATGATTCTTTTTGTGTACTGATTACGGGTGGCTCGGGCTGCGCCCGCAGCAGTGACTTGAAACAGTGGTAACAATTATACTGTGTGATGTGACTTGAAACAGTGGTAACAATGACACTGTGTGATATAAATTGGTCAGGTAAAAATGACTGACCAGGATTTGATTGATGCCACGAGATGGCTTGTTATTGCGCTTGGGTTGTAAGAGCCCCTTCGGACTCTAAACACACCCCCAATGAGTGCCGTCGATGATAAATAAATATGGATGGCTTGGGATGCACTCCGTAGTGGGTACCTGAATGTACCATCATATGCATTGCATTGCACCCATGCATTTATTCCTATTTGTACTAGTGTTCATGACATACAACACTCTCATTTCATTGGCATCCATGCTACTTCTTGCACTGTTTACCGGATACCCCGGTGTTAATTGTTGATGGAGTTCTGTGTCCGAGGGGATGACTTACATCCTGACTTGCACTATTTGTGTCGCTTTCATTTGCTTAACCATCGAAAAGAAATATTTTCAAAAGAGGTTTTAAACCGATCCCAGATGTTTTCCAAAGGATTTTACTGTTTTATTGTTTTCTTAAAAGGGTTGTACTGTTCTATATAGCATGATGGGGTGCCTTATGTGATTTCTTGCATTCATCTATTGTTTACCCTTATAACCCACTGAGTTGGAGTACTCACTTTACTCCCTGCACCTCGTGTGCAGATGCAGGTAATTGTTCACCTGGCAGTGGGTTTTGAGCCGATTGGAGATCTTGCTATCGTAGCTGTGCTAGGTGACCGTCAGCCTTCGCGACACCATATTTTCTTCCGTAGTTATTGAGTTCTAATCGGTATATTACTAGTATTGTAATAGTGTTTGGATTCTTTAGATGCTCGTGACTGGAGATACCCCGATCTGGGTGGTATTTCCGCTACTTGTTGTTTTTAAGTCATATTAAGACTGTTCATTCATGTTTAATAATTGTTAAAAGAATGACTTGGGTTAGTTGGCTGGCCTTGTCTTCACGAGAGGCGTCATCACGACCAGGTTTGGAAATTGGGTCGTGACAGATGTGAGATGGGGTCTCAGCCTTGTGTTGTGATGGAACTGATGCGCTTGAGGTACAACTTTTGTTTGAGTCAATTTCATGATTTGAGTATATTCAAGTCGTTCCTTATTGGTGCAGGTATTATTCAAGTTGTGGCTTAGGCCTGTGTTGAGATGTCATATCACCAGAGTGGCGTGTTGGATTAGAGGTGATCATTAGGGTCATTAATGAATATGAACAGATTTGATTTTAGTTTGTTGGAAGGATAATATCGAGGTTCAACCTGGAAATCTATTGTGGTATTAGTCAAGAAGGAAGTGGCTTCGTGTATGGGTGATCTGAGGAATGGTTATGGTTTATCATGTGTTTTATTTATTGTTGGAGGTATATGAAAGAGTTGGAATAAGACTTTATCTAATAAGAGGTTTCTATCGGTATTTGGGTATTGTGGGCAACTGCTGTGAATAGAAACTATCGGTTCGAGTGTTGGATTGTATGGTATATCGTATGGTTCCACCTGAGGTTGCAGTTATAGGTTATTACAACTGGTTAGGATTCATTATAAGTATAGATGCGAGGTTTTGATCTTATGTATGATTTTGGAAAATGCAATGCAGTCCTACGGTTTATGATTTAGATGGACTGTGAAATTTCAGCTATATTGTGTTATCGGACCTATGGAAGATAGGGTGACGAGGGATCACCCAGGGTATATTCTTAGTAAGTTCATTCGACTATTGGGTTGCTTCTAGTACAACTCTGAGTACGCTCGAGGACGAACGTTTGTTTAAGCTGGGGAGCATGTGATGACCCGACCCGTCATCTCATGTGTTACTGCTCTGTTTTCCCCATTTTATCTTCTTCATATTTCGTTATTGGTATGTGGTGTGTTAGATTTGATTTGGATTGGTTTTTATAAGAAATAATATACTTAGTCTCTTTAAGAAAGGCTTAAATTGGAAAAGTCAACCGAATACTGACTTATGAGTTATAGGGATCGGATGTGATTTCCGGTGATTCAGTTAGCTTCGGGAGGAGATTTTTGACTTAGGAGTGCGATCGCAATTGATTTTGGAGGTCCAGTGTAGAATTAAGCTTGAATTGGCGAAGTTAGTATTTTTGGCGATTTTCGGTTGATAGGTGAGATTTTGATCCGAGGGTCGGAATGGAGTTCCGAGAATTGCAATAGCTTTGTTATGTGATTATTGATATGTGTGCAAATGTTCAGGTCATTCGGGCACCGTTTGGTCGGGTTTTTAATCGATAGTGCATTTCGAAAGTTTTGAAGAAACTTAAGCTTGAATCCAATGTGAATTGATGGTTTTAGTGTTGTTTGACGTGTGTTAATGGTTGGAACAGGCTCGTATGATATTTTGGGATATGTTAGTTCTTTTGATTGAGGTCCTTGGTCCTCGGGGTTATTTCGGATGGCTTAACGGAAGTTTTGAACTCAGAAGAATTTACAGATTTTTGCCCAGCTTTTGCAGACCTTCGCATTCGCAGCTATAGTTCCGCGTTCGCGATGGGGAGTTTGGCAGACCATCTTGTTCACAAGGGCTGCTTCACATTTGCGTAAGGTGTGTGACTGAAGGATCGCGTTCGCGTTTGGTTGGTCGTGTTCGTGTAAGAGGATGAGCTGGAGCATCACGTTCGTGGACCTGGAGTCGCGTTCGCGTAAGGGAAATTGTGGTCAACGGAATCTTTTATTCGCGAACGCGGGGATTTTGACCGTGTTCGCGTAAGGTAAAATATGGGCGTCCAGAGGGCTTTTTATATTATTTCATCCACGACCCCATTCATAATTTCACCCATTATTGACCACCTTAAGTGATCCTTGGTAGAAATTGAAGAGGACTTTGACGGGAATTGATTGGAGGTAAGTCTCGTGAGATAGAAACGCTATTTTATTGAAGAATCAACCTTTAATTGTTGGAAAATTGGGTAAAATTTTGAAGAGCTAGGGCTTGGTTTTTGAAATGAAATTTTGGGATTTGAAAGGGCATTTGAACTCCGATTTTGGTAAATTTGATATGTGCGGACTCGTGGCGAGACGAGAAATCCGGTAATGTGAGTTTTGTAAGTTTTTGATAAGTGGGCCCGAGGCTCAAGTTTTGCTAGTTTCGAGATTGTTTTTACATTTCGACTATTTCGATTGGGTATTTTTCCCTTGGAGGCATATTGTAATGTATTCGCTCTATTTTGGTTAGATTCGACGCGCGTGGAGGCCGATTTGAGGGGCAAAGGCGTCGCGAGCTAGAGATTTCAGCGATTCGAGGTGAGTAATACTTGTAAATGATATCCTCAGGGTATGAAACCCCGGATTTGCACATCATAGTGCTGTATTGAGGTGACTTGCACGCTGGATTGGGGCGTGGGGTAGAGCACCGTTGGGGATTGTGATATTGGTCCGTCCCAATTGTTGATTTTGCCGCGTATTTGACTGAAACTACTTGATATTATCATGATTGGTATGATTGCCATGTGTTGGGCTTCGCGCCAATTATTTGAATCCTTCAGGGATTGATATCACATTTTTGCATTGCTCTGCATATTATTTGATCTTGGTCCAAGGTTTTAAATATTATTTTGCAAACTCAGCCATATTTCTAATATTTGAAAACTTAAATGATATTTTACTATCGTTTTGAGCTGAGAACTGCTATTTTAGTATTGTCCAAGTGTCTTATGTGCATTTCTTGACTGTTGATCGGTGAAGACTCACACCTAAGTATGAGTGGGCGCAATTACTAATAACCCAATAGTGTATCGGGGTCGAAAATTCCACAGGGAGCTTTAATTTGTAGTTGAAATATTTGCTAGCCTAGAGATGAATTTTGACTTTTAATTGGTCTTCTTATCAATTTTGGGTTTTCTATTTGTTTCAACTAAGATTATCACTATGATTGTAAGCTAATGTTATGCTAATATGTGATATTAGATTTACGCAATAAGAGAAAGGCGCTAGGGTCATGACACTCACCTAGGTGGCTAATTAACAGGTATTAATTTCTAACACAAGGATGATAATTATGGGGTATATGGTTAACCGTTGCACTTTAGCACTCACTCTCACACATCTCGGTAGAGAGAGTGATTTTTTCCAACTGACTCTCTTGAGACCAATTGGGTAGGCTAATTTGCCCAATGACCTCAAGGTTAAAGTAGAGTGATTACTCTCTCGAAATTTAACCCGTTACTTGGGACTACCATTCTCATGGGTCCATCATAAATTCTTGTTGGGTTGATTGTGAGGTCATAGACTCTCTTTCTCAAGAAGAGTCAAAACCCACTAAGCTTCACTTAGTATTTGCAACTACCAAATCTAAGTAAAATCATACAAACAACCCAAATACCAAACACCCAATATCATCCAAGCATTAATTAAGAATATCCATTAATTACCCATACTAGGGTTGAGCCACAACCCTAGCTAATGCGTTTAGCTAGACATGGAACAAGCAGAAAAAGAAGAAATAATAGAAGATATTGACATAATCATTAATTATTAAATTAATCTACTTAATTCCACACTAATTACGCAAGAAAATCGCCTAATATAGGCTAAGTACGAGAGTCACGAGCTCAACTGCTATAGAATATGATAAAACTTGACCTAAAAAAGTAGAATGTTCTATTTATACTACAAAGAAAAACCGAAAAAAATGCCCCTGAGGGTCTGTTGCGAACCGCACAAAAATGGCATGCGGCCGCATAGGGCTTGTGGTCTTCAGTTCTGGCTTCTGGGCTTGAGGATGCATACCGCATGGAAATGACACACGACCGCACAAGTCATGGTATGCAGACCCCATGGAAACATCACGCGGACGCACAACTACAGTGATGCAGACCACGCGAAAGTGGCATGCAGCCGCACAAGAGACTTTCTCAATTTTGCCGGTTCTCTAAACTTCTCCTATGGGGACCGCAATGGTTTGGTGTACGGCCGCGTAGGACTGTTGCCTTGAGTTTCTGAATTTTAGTCTCTGCTCATTGCGGACCGCATGGAAATGGATGCAGTCCGCGTGGGTTCTCCTCTTTCTTGGTCACTATCTGAACTATCCTACGCGGCCGCGCACCAATACAGTGCGGTCCGCGCAGGTCACTTCTGACTTGACTTCTTGTAGACTAATTTGTGCAGTTGCACATCAAAACAGTGCGGTCCGCACAAATGACCTTCTTCCCATGTTGGTTATCTGTTGACGTTGGGCAGGTTTCACTCCTCTGTTGAGCTAATTTGTGATATTCATCATCTCGTCGCTCAAACCTGCAATCAAACACACTTTGTAAGCAATTTAAGACTAATTTGAAGCAGTTTATGCATAAAGCTCATGTAAGAGGGGGTATAAAACATGTATAATTCAAAGATATCAACTCCCCCAAAGTTAAACCTTTGCTTGTCCTCAAGCAAATAAAAATAAGACCTATTCCTCAATGAAAAACACCCTGGTAATTCCTGTTCTTCCTAAGGTAACCTTAACGAGCCTCAGTTGGGACTAACATTTGCCCTCGATGCATATGTATCATTAACACCTTTGAACTTTGAACACTTGTGGATCAAGTGCGACACAAGAGCATCAAGGGTTGACACAACTCATCAAGGAGCCTTTCTCAAATACTTCGGTCATTGTGGAACCTAGACTCACGTATCTTCGACTTTCCCTAAGTGCACCTCACCTTTTAGAATAATTGCACGCAAAACAAGGTGAATGAACTCTCCCTCATCTCTCATAAAGAAACAACCCTAAGACCGTCTTTAAGCACCATATGCTTGCCCTTCATGTAAGTATCCACTAATTTAGGCTTCTCTCAACTCAAGATCACATAAGGCTTTTGCGGAATCATTATGAAGGATTTTGGGTAGAGGTAGGATATGATGTTTCAATGGTTTCAATCTTCCCTTGGGCACTTCATTTGATTCATTTTGGAACACTTTCTTGACTCAATTGAGTAATTCACTTCTTTTGGGTCTAGAGGGATGCAATATCACTCTTTCTTTTGCAACTCAACATCTTTTTCCTTTTTGTATACTTTTCCACACCTTTTTCACTTTTGTTGTCCATTTGATTCCCTTTTTGATTTTTATTCCTTTTGTCTTTGTTTTTGTCTTTTTCTTTTTCATTGCCTTCTTTCTTTTTTTTTGCTTTTGTTCCACCACACTGATACCTTTCTTGTTTCCCTCCCCCAAACTTAGTCATTTGCCACTACTCAAGGGAATATTTGGGTGCCAAGAGAAGGTTTAATTAATAACAGGTATAGGCTTGTAATTTGGTTCATGAAAGAATAAGGTTCGAGGCTCAAAAGGGGTGAACTAGGGATCATTTGATTGTAGGTCATGGAATTGTTCAATTTTGCACTTTTGGATCAAGGAGAGCGTAAGATCATTTTTCAAGTCAAGTTATACCTATTATTTCACATCAACAAACATTCAGGGAAAGTTCTAGACCATTGGCACGGTACTTGGGCTCAACACAACGAATTCTCACCACACGCACTCAAGGATTGCCAAAAACGTAGTCGAGGGCCCACAACAACCTTAGATATGATTCAAGTGCACAATGGCCCAACACGACCATATGATGATTGTTTGGTCAACACAAGAGTCTCAAGGTCACGACTTTCACAATATGATGATTGAAGCCTTGCCTAAGGTACCCTTAACTACAAAAACTTGAAAATCAAAAAGAAAAAAAAATCAAAAACTGACTCAACCCTTAAGAAAGTTGTCACGCTATCTATCATACGGAAGAGACACCCAGTTTGCACAACATTCTACCCTTGGAAGGAACCATGACATTAAGAAAACCAAGGGCTTATTGCCAACACCAAAAAAAACCAAAAAGAGGCTATGGGCCTAACTTTGCAACTAAAACGAAAAACTTTAACGAAAATACGAAAATAAAAAACAAAAAGAAAGCTCAAATGAAACCCAAATGAATATGTACAAAGGGGAAGTAGAATATACAACTAAAGGAGTTCAGAATCAAAAGTTATATACAAATGGACTAGAACTACGAAAGTACTAAAAGTAATCAATATGTACAATCATCCAAATGTAAACAAAACGTACGGCCACACCCATACGAATAAGAACTAGCATTGTCCCCAATGCAAACTACCAGATATATCATCAAAATCAAATAAAGGATATAGGAGTGGCCCCTCAAGCCTCATAAGTTGTTGTCTGCTAGTCAATGTCTTCCGTATCTTCTGTACTGGCCGGGACCTCAGGCCGGTCCTCAACCTGTTGCTGTTGTGCTATGGGGACATCCGGTGCCTGCTCCTAAAATGGCTCAACTACTGCTGGGGCTGGAGGAAGCTCAGTATCTGCAATGCTGGATGGGCCCTCGTGAACAGGTGCCACAACTATCACGCCCCCTTCAGTTTTGGGGAGCATCCTTTTCTTCCTCGGCCTCTCCACCTCCTGTGGCTGCATATCCAAAGGCTCCACTGATGACTCAGCAAACAACAAATGAAGTGGTAGCTGATCCGCTACCAACTATCTACCTGTACCTGCAACTTTGCTACCGACTCCTTGGAAGCCTTCATCTTTCATAATTTTCTATGCTCCTTGGCCAAGTCTTTGAGAGCCTTGCTATGCTTCCCAACTGCCTTAGCCAAATTTGCCTGCTCCGCAATCATCTTTTCCTGGTTGGCCAGGATTTTCTTCAGAGTCTCATTAATGGAGGCAGGCACCTCAATAGTCACCGGGGCTCTCTCTTCCTAAACTGCAGCAGTCAGTGTGGCCAACTTGGATGTCGCAACCGACACCCAGTTGTTTACACTAGCAAGTGTGTGTGCTGATTTGCCATGAATCTGTGAGTCTTCGACACCGGAATCACTGGGTCATCTGTGTAGAGCTGTGGATGGGCCTGGAGGCACTGTCTCAGTAGTAGTCTTCTCAATGGCAGCTGGTTCTTCAGACTGGCCAGCTGTGGTGGAAGTGGAGGCTTTGCCCTTCTTGGATCCCTTCAGGTTGTCCGGACCCTTTTGATCATACCAAGAGTATGAGCCCACCGGTGGTTCCATGATGTCAAATTTCTTCTTTTTCACTTTCATCTCCTGAAAGTAGAGTGTCAATGTGTTGGGGAAGGGGTAGTTGGTCTTTGTCTCGTACCCCATGTGGGAGATCACCCGATACATAATGCTGCCTACATTCAATGGAATACTCGCCATGATGGAGGCAACAAGAACCGCGCGAACAACTAGAATAGAATTATCATGTGTGGTCGGGTCTAGCCGATTGCACATGAAGGTCAACCACCCTTTGGCTTCAAAGTTGAGGGTGTTTCCATAGATTTTCTCATGTGCCTTCAACCACACAAGAACTGTACCTGGAGAAGCAAGAATCCCGGCTAACCACGTGCGAGCTTCTTCTTTCAGTGCAAGCTTTTCCAAGTACCGAGACTCATATTCCTCCCCAAACCCAGCAAGTCATTCAAAGATTTCCCGTCAAACACTATCGTCTTGTTCCTCACCTTTGTTGCTTTTGTATCCTGAACCACATGGTGAACATTGCTGTAAAATTCTTTCACCATGTGTTCTTTAGCATAGCCAACCCTTTCCATAAAGAATCCCCAACCCTCTATCGTACAGAATTGAGCTTGTATGTGAGGGTTATGAGAGAGCAAGTCTGCATCAATGAAACGCTGCTCCAAAATCAGCTTTCTCTTTGGCCACCATTCCCTATACCGGTGGAAGGCTACCTCACTGAAAAATCTGTCCTCCTAAGCCTCTGGCTTCCTCGTTCTGTCAATCCCCCCGATATTGGGTTCTCCTCCCTCGGCATACCCCGCACTCTCCCATGATATTGAAGCTGTGGGAGAGGTGGAGTATATGCTTCTCTCTCCGTCATTAGTCCCGAACTCATCAGACGAGCTCAAGACTACATTAACTAGCTTTTTGGAAGTTGCCATGGTTGTAGCCTCCGGAGAAGAGTCCTCAGGAGCAGGGAACTCTATTGATGCATGAGTCGGTACGGACTCGGAAGTAATGTCCCGAGAGGGTGCGTACTCACTCCCACTTGAATGTGAAGTCACCCTGTCGGCTGCCCGAATGATCCTTCTTTGATGCTTTATTGTTTCCTTATCTTTGGGAGTGAGTTTATCTCTCTCCGCACAGTCTTTCCTCAGGAAGCACCGCCACTCCCGGGTTGTTTCTCCGATCCCCCACGTTGTATTTTCTTACCGGCCCTTTTCTGCACCATTGCCTGCAAAGCATTACATCTGAGGTTGTTAGTATAAGCACAAAATGAGAACACACAGTTATAGAATTAAATAGAAATTGTAGAACATGTGTTGCAGACAGGGATTATTCTGACTGCATAGAAAAGTCACGCGATCCGCACTAACCGAATTGGTTCACAGATGGTTCCCAGACAATACCTACGCGGACCGTAATGTTTTGGATTACGGCCGTGTAAGATGGACGTGGTCCGCCCAGAAATGGATGTGGTCCGCACAGATTGAGTATAATTTTTTCACCTTCTCTAAATCTAGCCATGCGGTCCGCGCTGATTTGGACCACGGCAGCATAGCTACAGTGACGCGGACTGCACAAAAGTGGATGCGGTCCGCACAATTCAACCTTAAAGAATGACAACTCTCTGAACCCAAGGCCACACGGTCCATAATGTTTTGGACTGCAGCCGCGTTGGGCTCATACGGACCGTATAAAAGTGAACGCGGTCCGCGACGAGAGGGCATTGAAATTGCTTATGAAAGCACATGCGGACCACATAAAAAGTTGTGCGGCCGCGTATGGCAAGTTAAATGGTAGGCATCCTTCGTTCAGTATAGTTCAAAATTTGACATTGAAGAGCCTAAGTGTCCCTACTCAGTTATTAACAGAAGTTTATATGCCTATTGGTCAAAAAACTAACCCAAATCCTAATTTTACCAGTCGACTAAGAAGAAAAAGAAGAAAACAAGAAGTTACACTAATAGAATTTCATGAAAATAACAAAAAAGTAAACAAAGAATTGAACTAGAAGATTAAGTGTTACCAGTTAATTGATGAAAAAACGATGATAATTGCACAATGTGAGTGAGTGAACAGTAGATGGGAGCTTTCAGGTGAAATTTTGCGAAAAGAGTAAAAGGATGCCCCAGGTGTCTATTTATGGAAAATCGTGGGGCCTAACTCTCACCTACCTGCGCGGCCGCACAAAAGTGGCACGCGGACCGCGCAAGATTTCAGCCCACATGGGCCGCACTTATTTGTCACGCGTCCGCGTGGAAAACTTTAGAGGTTTGGTGAATTTGGCCACACCCACGCGGACCGCATTGATTTGGCATGCGGCCACGTGGAAAACTTCATACAGTGGCTATTTCTGATTCTTTCTATGAGGACCGCACTAAGGTGTTATTCGGCCGCATAGGTTCTTCTGAGTTTTGCACCTTCAACTTGTCAAGCCCACGTGGACCGCACTGTTTTGGTGTGCGGCCGCGTGGGCACTGGTCAGAGACTATTCATTTTTCACATTTTTTCTTGCACTAGTTCAACAATATCCCTGCAACACTTCACAAACTATCAGCCCAAAAATCCTATTCTACACAGAAAAATAAGTAAAAACAAAAGACATGCGTTGCCTCCCAAGAAGCGCATGATTTAACGTCGCGGCACGACACATGTTACCACCATAGTCACCTCAAATGAATCAGCGCCACCATATGGCTATCATCAAACGTGCCGAAATAATGCTTGACTCGATGCCCATTGACCTAGAATACCTCACCATTTTTGTTTTTGAGATCAATGGCACCGAAAGGAGTAACACCAACCACTTCAAAAGGACCGCTCTACTTGGACTTAAGCTTTCCCGGAAACAACCTTAGCCGGGAATTAAAGAGAAGAACCATATCGCCAATTTTGAATTATTTCCCCAAGCATACTTGTCATGGAGGTACTTCATCTTGTCCTTGTACAAGGATGAGCTTGAATATGCATGAAATCGAAACTCATCAAGCTCATTCAATTGTTCGACCCGGAGATTGGCTGCAACATCCCAATCTAAATTCAACTTTTTCAAATCCCACATTGCCTTGTGCTCTAATTCCACTAGAAGATGACATGCTTTTCCAAAAACCAAACAATATGGCGACATGCCAATCAGAGTCTTGAATGCTGTACGGTAGGCCCAAAGGGCATCATCCAATTTCTTGGACCAATCGGTCCTATTTGCATTGATAGTCTTGGATAGAATACTCTTGATTTTTCAGTTTGAGACTTCAACTTGGCCACTCGCTTGAGGATGATAGGGAGTGGTCACTTTGTGGTTTACCCATACTTGGTAAGCAAAGATTCGAAATCCTTGTTGTAAAAATGAGAGCCACCGTCACTAATTATGGCACGGGGTGTGCCAAACCTAGTGAAAATGCTCTTCTTCAAGAAAGCCACCACACTACGAGCTTCATTGTTGGGTAAGGCGATGGCCTCAACCCATTTTGACACGTAATCCATGGCTACCAAAACTTATGTGTTGCCACAAGAACTCACAAATGGTCCCATAAAGTCGGTCCCCCAAACATCAAAAATATGAACTTCAAGAATCGTGATAAGGGGCATCTCATTTTTCTTTGAAATTCCTCCAGCACATTGACACTCATCACATATTTTCACATAATCAAAGGCATCCTTGAACAATGAAGGCCAATAGAACCCACAACTCAACACTTTGGATGTCGTCCTTGCCCTACCAGGATGACCACCATAGGGCGAAGAGTGACAAGCTTCCACAATACTCAATTGCTCCTCTTCGGGAACACACCAGTGAATCACACCATCGGTGCAAATTTTATAAAGGTGTGGCTCATCCCAGTAGAAGTCCAAAGCATACCGTTTAAGATTCTTCCTTTGGTTAGAAGAGTGCTCACATGGGACCACACCAATAACCAAATAATTAGAAATGTTGGCAAACCACGGCATGTCAAGCATAGAAACTGAGAAGAGTTGTTCGTCCGGAAAAGAATCATTTATCTCAACGCCATCCGAAGGCCTCCCTTCCTTCTCCAATCTAGATAAGTGGTCCGCCACTTGTTTCTCACTTCCTTTTCTATCAACGATCTCCAAATCAAATTCTTGTAGAAGAAGCACCGATCTCATCAATCTTGCATTTGAGTCCTTTTTAGTCATCAAGTACCTAAGGGCGGTGTGATCGGTATGGATAATCACTTTGGCCCACATAAGGCACGGGTAAAACTTCTCATGGCAAATACAATGGCAAGCAATTCCTTCTCGCTGATTGTGTAGTTTCTTTGCGCCTCAGTCATAGTATTGCTAGCATAATACACCGGATGGAATAATTTGTTGATTTTCTAGCCCAAGACCGCCCCCACTGCAACATCACTAGCGCCGCACATGAGCTCAAAGGGTAAACTCCAATTTGGTGCGGTTATGATGGGGGTAGTTGTCAATTTTTGTTTTAGAAGCTCGAAGGCCTCCATGCACTTGTCATCAAACACCTATTTTGCATCCTTCTCCAACAACTTACACAACGGGTTCACTACCTTAGAAAAGTCCTTGATGAATCTCCGGTAAAATCCCACGTGTCCTAGAAAACTCCTCACCCTTTTACAGAGATATGGGGAGGAAGCCTTGAGATCACCTCGATTTTTGCTTTGTCAACCTCGATCCCCCTTTTCGAAATTTTATGACCCAACACAATTCTATTTTCCACCATAAAGTGGCATTTCTTCCAATTGAGCACCAAATTTGTGTCTTCACAATGGGCCAACACACGATCAAGAATTTGCAAACATTCACCAAATGAGTCCCCGACCACACTAAAATTGTCCATGAGGACCTCCAATATGTACTCCACCATATCGGTGAAGATTGACATCATATATCTCTGAAAGGGCACTGGAGCATTACACAGTCCAAGTGGCATACGCGAGAATGTGAATGTGCCATACAGACATGTGAAAGTTGTCTTTTCTTGGTCATCTGGGGCAATGAGAATCTGGTTATAACCGGAGTACCCGTCTAGAAAACAATAGAATGCCCAGCCCGCCAGACGGTCAAGCATGTGATCCAAGAATGGCAAGGGAAAATGGTCTTTTCTTGTAACCTTGTTCAATTTCCGGTAGTCCATGCATACCCTCCAACCTATCACAGTACGAGTTGGAATCAGCTCATTATTATCATTGGTCACCACCTTCATTCCTAAATTCTTTGGCACACACTGAACTAGGGATGTCCACGAACTATCAGAAATTGGATATACCACACCGGCGTCAAGCCACTTGATGATTTCCTTCTTAACCACCTCTTGCATGGCCTCATTGAGTCTCCTTTGATGTTCAAGAGACAGTCACGCATCCTCCTCCAATATTATCTTGTACATGCAAAATGCAGGGCTAATGCCTCGAATATCCGCCAAGGTCCATCCAGTTGCCCGCTTGCACTTTTGAAGAGCCACCAAAGTGGCGTGCACCTGCACGTTAGTCAAGAAAGAAGAAAGAATAATCGGCAAAGTGAAATTAGGACCAAGAAACTCATACCTGAGATGAGGAGAAAGTGGTTTCAACTCCAACACCGGTGGCTCCTCAATGGATGGTTTGGTGGGTGGAGTTTTGCGATTTTCAAGATCAAGATATAGCTTCCTCGGCTCGTAGGAGTATGAGCCCATGCCATGAAGTGCATTCACACACTCCAACCTTTCCAGAATATCCTCAACCTCCTTGTTTAAGATCACGGCCTCGAGTGGGTCCTCAACATTTGCCATTGCGCTTGTGTCATCCACTATCACCACCGTGACAATGTCAACAAACGAACACACTTCGGTGCTATTTGGTTGGCGCATAGACTTACATACATGGAAAACCACTTTTTCATCACCAACACGGAAAGCCAATTCTCCCGCCTCTAAATCAACCAAGGCCTTCCCTGTAGCTAGGAAAAGCCTTCTAAGAATAATAGGCACCTCGAAATCCACCTCGCAGTCCAAGATCATGAAGTCCGCCGGCAATATGAACTTGCCAACCTGAATGAGGACATCATCAATAATTCCCAAGGGCCGCCTCATAGATCTATCTGCCATTTTAAGCCTCATGGAAGTCGGGCGTGCTTTCCCAATCCCCAAAGTTTTGAATACTGAATAAGGCATGAGATTGATACTAGCCCCCAAGTCACATAGGGCCTTTGCAAAATCTGCGCTTCTAATGGTGCATGGTGTTGTGAATGCATCAGGATCCTCTAACTTCGGAGCCATGGAGTGCACAATGGAACTCACTCGATACTTCATCTTAATAGTTTTGCACTCCATAGATCTCTTCTTAGAAACCAAGTTCTTCATGAACTTTGCATATCCGGGCATTTGTTCAAGTGCCTCCACCAAAGGCACATTGATAGTCAAACTCTTCATCATCTCAATAAATTTTTAAACTGATTGTCACCCTTTTTCTTGGACAATCTTTGAGGATATTGTGGAGGAGGCCTAGGTAGAGGTGCCTTTGCTTTTGGTACCGTAGGTTCCGGCATGTCAATGACATGTTCCCTAGACGGGTTCACGGCCTCTTGGGTCTCCTCCTCACCCTCATCAATATTTATTCTCACTTCATTCCTCATAATTGGTTCATCAATATCTTCAACCACTAACGGGACATCATCTTCCCGCAACTCATCATCGTCGACCCTAACTTGACTTTCTTGCACATCACCCCCTCTCCCACTATGTGTTTTCACCGCCATGACATGATTATTGTGCCCACCTTTGGGGTTCACCACCGTATCACTTGGTAGTGCACCCTTCAAGCGAGTGTGAGAGATTGTAATATTTGTCCAAGTTGCACCTCTAAGTTCCGGATCAAAGTGTTGTGGGAGGCTAATTGGGCATCCGAGTCGTGATTCCTCTTTATCATTTGTTTGAACATGTTCTCAATTCTACCCATATCTTGACGCGAGGAACTCGACCCTTGAGATTGGAACGGAGGTGGTTTGTTCGGTTGTTGGAACATCGGGGGCCTTTGAAATCCATACCCTAGATTGCCTTGATTATCTCCTTGATTGTTGCTCCACGCACCATTGTTGTTGTTGTTCCAATTGTTGTTGTATCCTCCCCAATTTCCTTGGTTTCCTTGATTACCCCAATTTTTAACTTGATTACCTTGATTTCCCTAATTGTTACCTTAATAACCCTTATTTCCCCAATTATTGTTCTAATTTTCACTATTTTGTTGATTCCCCCAATTGCCTTGGGAATGCCATTGTTGATTCCCTTGATTTCCTCTATTACCTTGGTAGTTATTGACATATTGGACCTCTTCACTTTGGTTATCATTAAAATAATTCGAATAACCACCATTCCCATCATCAAACTTGTCAAAATTTTCCGGAGGTTGTTGTTGCCCTCTCTGCCTTCTTTACATCATACTCACTCCCTCCATGGCATTGACTTGATGCGTATTTTGAACTTGTTGAAGTTGCGCCTTAGCCAATTGGTTCATTGTTGTTGTAAGTTCAGCGATGGCTTGACCATGATCATGCAACTCCATATGCAAGTGCATAACATTGGGATCACCTTGAGGAACATTAGCTCGGCTTTGCCATGCCGAAGAAGTATCGGCCATTTCATCAAGAACATCACAAGCTTTGTTGTATTGAAGCTTCATAAAATTACCACCAGCCAATTGATTAACAATTCATTGGTTTGTTGTATTTATACCCCGATAGAATGTTTGTTGGATCATCACATCATTCATATCGTTGTTGGGGTACTCTTTCACCATTGTCCAAAATATCTCCCATATCTCATGTAAAGGCTCCGTCGACTCTTGCTTGAAAGCTAGGATCTCATCTCTAAGAGCCGCCATATATCTAGGCGAGAAGAACTTTGCAATGACTTTATCCACCAACTCATCCCAAGTAGTGATAGAATGATTTGGTAATCGCTCCAACCAATCTAATGTTTCCCCCCAAAGTGAGAAGGGGAAAAGCCCTAGCCTCAGTGCATCTTCCGAACATTCGTCTGCTTGCTCCCCAACAAGTATCTACAAATCCTTTCAAACTCTTGTAAGAATTTTGGTCCGAGGCACCTATGAAATATCCTCGTTGTTCGAGCAAAGTGAGCATGACATTGGTGATTTGGAAGTTCCCCGCCCGGATTCAGGAGGAACTATTGCACTTGCGTACCCTTGATTGGGTCGAACTTGTGGAGCATCTCTTGGTGGAGGTGGAAGAGGGTCTGGTATGTTGTCTTTAGCATTAGCATTGGCATTAACATTCCTACCCCTCCTTTGTGCTTGGGGTAAAATCTCATCTTGTTCCACATCTTCCGCCTCCTCCACTCCAACATTAATCGGTTCATTTGCATTTAAAGCCATTGGTACCTGAGTGAAATAAACAAACAAAATAAATAAAAGGAAGGAAAGAGAAGCAAAACACAAAACTAGCCAACAAATAGTCAAACACCGTAAAGCTCCCCGGCAACGGCTCCAAAAAGTGATCGGTGAAGAGTAACACCTAAGTATGAGTGGGCGCGATTACTAATAACCCAATAGTGTATCGGGGTCGAAAATTCCACATGGAGCTTCAATTTGGAGTTGAAATATTTGCTAGCCTAGAGATGCGTTTTGACATCTAATTGGTCTTCTTATCATTTTTGGGTTTTCTATTTGTTTCAACTAAAGTTATCACTATGATTGTCAGCTAAAGTTATGCTAAGATGTATTATTAGATTTACACAATAAGAGAAAGGCACTAGGGTCATGCCACTCACCTAGGTGGCTAATTAACGGGTATTATATTCTAACACAAGGATGATAATTATGGGGAATATGGATAACCGTTGCACTTTAGTACTCACTCTCACACCTCTCGGTAGAGAGAGTGATTTTTCCCAATTGACTCTCTTGAGACTAATTGGGTAGTCTAATTTGCCCAAGCAACTCAAGGTTCAACTAGGGTGATTACTTTCTTGATATTTAACCCATTACTTGGGACTACCATTCTCATGGGTCCATCTCAAATTCTTGTTGGGTTGATTGTGAGGTCATAGACTCTCTTTCTCAAGAAGAGTCAAAACCCACTAAGCTTGACTTAGTGTTTGCAACCACCAAATCTAAGTAAAATCATACAAACAACCCAAATACCAAACACCCAATATCATCCAAGCATTAATTAAGAATACCCATTAATTGCTGATCACGCCCAAGTATGCCCTCTAAAAAGGACTCTGCGGACATTGCAAATAAAACCCGAGTATTATGCCAGGGTTGAATCCACAGAGAACCAACCTATCAACTATCACCTTTAGAACAACTAAATTCTTCAGAACCAGCTTCCCAAGACTTTTGAATCACAAGTGGAGATTTTACTACAAACTAAGATTATAGAAAAGTAACAATTTATAGATAACTAACTAAGGTTGTAGACAAGAATGACAGCAACGCCAAGGTAATGACTTCCCCTATTGATGGAATCCCTTCTTTTTATGCTTCATACAAATTTATCAACACACTTTATCAATAATGAACACTCAAATTATTGCAACTCTCTCCCGAGCATATACAGTAAAATACTATTGCACTCTCTCGAGATACACTAGCTAGCTTTAATTAACACAGTTCATTTAATATTGCACCAAGGCTTCGTTATTCCTAATCCCGCCTTTAAACCCTCAGTTATAGATTCCTCTTATTACCTTAGAAGTGGTGTTATTCAACAATAACCTAAATATGCACTCTTTTCCAAGTTATGCACACTAAATAGGCACAAATAATTGAGGATCCTGTCAATTAACAACAACAAGAACATAGTTGAATAAATAAAGATGAAAATCGGCAAATTTGCATTCACATAAACGAGAAGTTCAACCCCAATAGTTTCCATCAAGACCTTAGACAGGGAGTTTAGCTACTCATAACTTTGGGTAAACAAAATAAAGTAATATTCAACATAATCTAGCAATAAAAATCAAAAGGGAAGAAGAAATAGGTTTAAGCTATTCTTTCACTTGTTTTCCTTCCAAGAACTCAATATAACTAAGACATGCCTCCAATGGGCGAAACCTAGTGACTAATATAGGTTTTAGGGCTAAAATTTCACGTTTGATACATTTGCCCTTGGCCATCAGCACGCCTAGCGCGGTTCTGCCGCGGTCGTGGTAGAACCGCGGCCAAACGACCCCTCTGAAACCAATTTAATCTGCAGTTGTATCCCACTGTGGTTCTGCCGCGGTTGCAGTAGAACCGCGGCCAAACATCTCCTCTGATTCTTGATTTATCTACAGCTATCTCCCACAGCGGTTCTACCGCGGTCGCAGTGGAACCGCGACAGACGCCCTTCTCTGATTATTCATCTTTCTTCCACGTGATTTACTTGGGATTTTTTGTAGTTGGCCTCTTTTCCTTCATTTATGACTCCAAAAGTGCTCCCTAGCCTTCTCTAATCATATATAGCCTGCGCATCAAGAAAAACACTAATAAGAGCATTTTGTTATCACTTTCATTTTCAAAACTATGCAAGAAGGTGGTTATTTAGGGCCTGAATATAGTTAAATTCACCTATTATCAACACCCCACACTTAAACCTTTGCTCGTCCTCGAGCAAACTAAGCAACACTTCTAGGCCTAACTGTTTGCTGCATTGTCCAAAGATATGTCACACCTGCCATTTTGACGAGCCAACATAAGAAGTGCACAATCCTACCCCATATGCAGACTCTACTGCCATGACACACTCTAGCTCATTCTAGTTACTCTAACTGCGGCGAAGACTTACTTTTCCTTCCCTAGTCACATGCACTCACATCAAAATTCTGAGAGAAGTTCCACACACATATAAAAATTCAACACAAGGAACCAACTATGGGAAGAATTCACTCACTCTCAGCAAAGAACATTCACATGTCACACATACATACCATAAGCTTGCCCCTAGTGTGGTACTCTACTAATCGAGCTGTTTGAGTCAAAGATTAAGAGGTCCTTATTTGGTTGTAATGTAGGCTAAGGTACAAGTAGGATACATTTAGATGTAGTGACTGACCTCCCTAAGCACTTTTAATACATACTTCCTTTTCCATGTTTAGCCCAATCCTTCCTCCACATTTTTGTTTCACATGTAACCCTCATTTTCTTTAAGTGCCACGAGCTTCTTATTTTCTCTTTTTTTTTACAAAACCTGTGCGCTAATCATTATTCATTCATGATTCCCCTTCTTTTGCTAACTCCTTACCACCCCACACTATGACTTTTGCATATTTTTTCGTGATTCAAGTGCTTCTAGGAGGTATAGGTTCAAACAAATCATTTATTCAAACACTGGGATATAGTTTATTATAAGGGTATCAAAGAACAGGCTTCAGGCTCAAAGGGGTTAACTAATGGCAATGTATACAGGTGGATTCACAACTAAACAGGCTTACACACAGAAATGCCTCAAACATCTCTAAGACCTAACAGCTTCTATTTCTCTTTGCAAACACACATGGCAAGTTCAAGGTATCACCTGCAAACACAGAATATAAGTAAGGATCTCACACACACTTGGAATTTAACTAATTCAGAATCAGTTTATCAACACACACAAACGAGCGTTCGAGCAAAACAAGATGTGTAAAATTAAGGCATAGATCTACAAGTCTACACTGAGCCAAGACCTTACACTCTCAAGTTCATTTCAGTGATTTTTTTTTTGCAGGTGTGAACATCAGGGGTCGCATTCTAGCATTTACCCATCTTAGTCCTAACACTACAAAAGAAAAATCTACCTAACCCGGTTCAAGAAAAATCTTTGGAAAAGATCCGTGGTCAAAAGAAAAACCAAGGGGACTTAATACACTACCTAAAAATAAAAATAAAATAAATGAAAAATCTACATGGAATACTTCCCTCAAAAGTACTTTCCAAGTGGTCCGTCATTAGGAAGAGTCCTCTACCTTTGTTTTTTTGTTTTTTTGTTTGTTTTTATTTTTTTATGTATCCGACTTGGACCCTCAAGAGACCGTCGACAAGTGTCCATCATTGGGCCAAGTCAGTTACTCCTAAATTATCAGCCATCCGTTATATACAACAACACCATTTACAAAAACAACATCTTCCTACTACAACAATCACCATATCTATATACAGTAACACACATACACAGAGTAAGTCTCCCACCCCACACTTAAAATAATGGAATGTCCCCATGTCATATCAATTAAAAAAAGAACATAAGGGTTAGAAGACTTCCCTGAGACTCAATTAGAGTCGAAGATGGTGTTCGGGTCCACATGGCAGGCTCTCCCCAAAGCTCGGAACCATGACATGAATCGTCCCTGTGACCGGGCCTGCCTCTGAGACATGGCATCAAGTCGTGTGTGGAGGACATCAACTGAGGTGCGCAGATTCGCAACCTCTTTTTCCATGGAACGCAACATTGGCCTGGTAGATTGGGACCTGGAGAAGCCGGCCCCAGTGTGGGGGCGGCGAGATGGTCGTCAACTGACCGTCTGGATGGTGCAAAGGGAGTTGGGGAATCATCATCCTCATCATCTCTTTCAATTGCTTGTGGGCCCCTGCCCACTCTGATGCGAGAAGCTCTGAAAGATGCCTCAGGTTCCATTGTCCCATCAGCAGGACTAGTGGAAATGTTCCTCTGTAAGCATAGTTGTGTCATCAAGGAGGGAAAGTAAAACCCCTTTGATAGAAATAGTCCCCTCAAAATCATTTCTTCACCAATGACCCTGGCTGCGTCAAAATCTCTCCTGGTGACGAAGCACCAAGTCAGTAGGGCCCTGTTGAAGTTCACGTCCATCGTGTTGCTAGACTGTATAAACCTGCTGCAAATCACTGTCAACTTGCACTTAGCCAAGTGCGTGAGAGAATTGGAGTGCAAAGTGATCTGCTCATTTATCCACGTTGGTCTCCCCCCAGCACAAATGTATGTGATCATGACCTCCCACGTGACATCCGGTTGATCGTGGTAATAGTCAATATCACCTGTGAACTCAGGCAGTTGCAAGGACTGGCGAATGTAGGGAATATGTACTGGGACTATCCGACCTCGTAGGCACACATCTCGACCTGTGTGAGCAGGGCCGTTCGCATAGAACTCCCATAAAATCATCTTGTTGACCTTGCAGGGTTCCTCATACAGGAATTCCATCTGTCTCCTCTGAATCTCCTCATACATATCTTCCCTTTCCGCTCGGAGGTTGCACGGTCAATCTAAATTTCAAGAATGAAGTTTTTGCGCGCCTTTGCATTGAAATTTTCCTTGGCCCGTACCGAGACGAACCTTGATGCATCATAAGTCGGTTGGTGAGATGGGCCAGCCTGTCTCCTTTGTCTCTTGGGAGCCATTGTACTTGTAGAGTGCAAACAAACCATTAAATTCATCCCAAACAGGGCCAAAGGGGTGGTTACTTAGACTTCGCCACCCGATGGCTACAAGACAACACTCCCTATTAGCACCCCAAACTTGCTCCTTTGCCAAGTTTTTACCAATTAGAGCCCCCATACATCACCAAATATCATCCCCCACAACTATCACACCCCACAACACCAAATCAACTCCAAAAATTTGGCCAACAGAAGGCCTTGCACCATTCACACCCTACAACAATTTCTAGGCCTCCAAAATATTATATCAAGCCCTACACCCAAAGTATAATGGAGGCCTAACTAAATAAGCACCAAATAACCACAATAAACAACTAAAATCAAATACAACAACAATAAGCAACAATTATAACAAGAAGTTAAACTATTTCTACCTAGGGTTATGTTACACAAAACTATACTACATTACACTAAATTAGTAGTTCACCTAAAGAAAAGGAAAGAGAAACTTACTTGGGTTGAGGATGGGCAAGGGTTTGGTGAGGTTGGGGAGAATTTGGGTGAGAGGGGGAGTGATTAGGGAGAGAAAAGATGAGACGAAGATAGAAATATTGAGAGAAAATTGAGTGAAGAAGGAGAGTATTTCGCTGGAGGGGTTTGGGGTTTCAGAATTTTGGGAATAAAAGGGGTAGGTGGGGGTATTTTAGGAAATAGTTTAATTAAAATGGTTGAATAAAATTTAAAAAAACTTACTGGCTGAAAACGCGGTCACCGCGGTAGGACCGCGGTAGACCAAGTTCAGAGAGCCTTCACTACCACGGTTTGACCGCGGTCACGGTGGGATACAGATGGAATTTGTTCAGAGAGGGGCTTTGACCGCGGTCGCGCTAATACTGCGGTCTGGGACCTTCTCAAGTTCTGAACGATTTTTTTCATATTGTAAAGGATTACAATTACAACAATTTCATGAGTTGCCTCCCATACAATGCCTGATTTAACGTCGCGGGACGACGTAGATGAGCGCATTTACGGCTCGCTCGACCTATGCGGCTCATTCAAGTGGAGTGCAGTTCCTTCCTTTGATTCTCTCATTCCCACGTATAATTTCAACCGCTGGCCATTGACTCTAATTGTGCAAAAGTCATCCTCAGTAGCAACTTCAACAGCTCCAGACGGATTCAACCACCCAAAATGGTCCAGATAATCGTGATGTTAGCTTACCCGGGAATAACTGCAATTTGAATTGTATAACTGTACCCTGTCCCTGGATTTGAAAGTTCGCTTCACAATGTGCTGATCATACAGCCTCTTCATTCTTTCTTTATACAGTCTTGTGCTCTCAAAAGCAAGATGTCAGAACTCCTCAAGCTCATGCAATTCTGTGACTCTAGATGAGCCTGCAACTTCCATGTCTAGATTCAGCTGTTTTAGTGCCCACCATGCTCTGTGCTCCTATTCTACAGGCAGGTGACAGGCCTTCCCAAACACCAACTTTTATGGAGACATACCAATTGGTGTCTTGAATGTTGTTCTATACGCCCAAAGTGCCCAACTTTCTTGCCCAATCTGTTCTTGTGGTATTTACAGTTTTAGTCAACACACTCTTTATCTCTCTATTAGAGGCCTCCACATGGCCACTAGTTTGTGGGTGGTAACGAGTAGCCACCTTGTGGCGCACATCGTATTTTGCCAACAACTTCTCAAATGCTTTGTTGCAGAAATGAGTGCCCTCATCACTTATTATCGCTCGTGGTGTCCCAAAGCGGGTGAATACATTTTTCTTAAGAAACCCCACCACCACCTTTGCATCATTGGTGGGCAATACTACAGCTTCCACCCACTTGGACACATAATAAACAGCAACAAGGATGTACTTATTATCGTAAGAGCTGACGAAGGGACTCACGAAATCTATCCCTCAAACATCGAACACTTCAACCTCCTGAATTGGGTTCATGGGCATCTCGGGGGACTGTGAGATGTTCCCGGTGCGTTGGCATTCATTACAACCCTTTACCCATGTGTGAGCATCTTTGAACACTGTTGGCTAGAAAAGCCCGGCCTCAAGCACCTTTGTTGCAGTCCTTTCTCCTCCAAAGTGTCCCATATAAGCCGATGCATGACATGCCTGCCAAATAGAAGATTTTTCCATATCGGAGACGCATCTTCGGATCATGTTATCCAGGAATATTCTATAAAGATAGGGATCATCCCAATAATACATACGGCTTTCACAAAAGAAATGCTTCCTTTGGACTGAAGATAGGTCATGAGGGACTATACCACAAGCTAGGTAGTTGGCAAAATCCGCATACCATGGTGCTTCTAGATGGTTAGCTATGAGCAGTTGCTCATCTGGAAAGGTTTCCAGAATATCCTCAACCTCAATTGTGTTTTCAGCTGCCTCAAGTCATGATAGATGATCAGCAACTTGGTTCTCAGTGCCCTTTCGATCACGTATCGCAAGATCAAACTCTTGTAGCAGCATCACCCAACAAATCAGGTGAGGCTTAGAGTCTTTCTTTTCTATCTGGTATCTAAGAGCTGGATGGTATTACCTTAAATCCTATCAGATAGGGCCGGAACTTGTCGAATGCAAATATCACAGCTAATATCTCCTTCTCAGTCACTGTATAATTCAGTTGGGCTCCACTCAGCGTTCTACTTGCATAGTAGATTGGATGCATCAATTTGACCTTCCGCTGGTCCAGCACCGCCCCCACTGCATAGTCACTAGCATCACACATTAGCTCGAAAGGTTGCTCCCAGCTGGAGGCAACAATGATTGGTGTTGTGACCAGCCTTTGCTTCAGCTCCTCAAATGCTACCCTGCATGCATCAGAAAATACAAACGGGTTATCATTTTCTAACAACTTACAAAGAGGGTTGGTGATTTTAAAGAAGTCTTTAATGAACCGTCGGTAGAACCCGGCATGTCCAAGAAAGCTTCTGATTGCTTTGACAAAGGTTGGCGGAGGCAGCTTTGCTATGATACGAACTTTGGCTCGATCTACTTCTATCCCCTGTCTTGAAACTCGATGCCCTAATACTATGCCTTCTTGCACCATGAAATGGCACTTCTCCCAATTCAACACCAGATTAGTCTCGATGCACCATTTCAACACACGTGTCAGATTCTCAAGGCACTCATCAAACGAATTCTCCACCACTGAGAAATCATCCATGAACACCTCCATTATGTCTTTGACCATATTAGTGAAAATGGCCATCATGCACCTTTGGAATGTGGCGGGTGCATTGCAAAGGCCAAATGGCATCCTCCTGAATGCATAAATGCCATAAGGGCATGTGAAGGAGGTCTTTTCGCGGTCCTCAAGTGCAATGGATATCTGGTTGTATCCTGAGTACCCGTCAAGAAAGCAAAAGTGTGACCTTCCTGCCAATATGTCCAACATCTGATCAATGAAGGGAAGTGGGAAGTGGTCTTTTCGGGTGGCAAGATTCAACTTTCTATAGTCCATGCATATCCTCCAACCGGTGACGATTCTTGTTAAGATCAATTCAATTTTATCGTTCTTCACCACCGTCATGCCACCCTTCTTAGGCACACATTGAACTGGGCTAACCCAGCTGCTATCAGAAATTTGGAAGATGATTCCAGCATCCTACCACTTTATTACTTCCTTCTTCACCACTTCCTTCATATTCGGGTTCAGCCTCCTCTGGTATTCCCTGGACGATCTATGTCCCTCTTCCAGCAGAATCTTGTGCATACACTAAGCGGGGCTGATCCCCTTGATGTCTGCCATGGTCCATCCGATGGCAGATATGCGTTCCTTCAGCACCTGTAAAAGTTGTTGCACCTGCTCATCTGGCAATCCAAATGAGATAATAACAGGTAAAATGGTGTTCGGTCCCAGAAATTTATACCTGAGGTGAGCTGGCAAGGGCTTAAGCTCCAGCTTCGCTGGTTTTTCAATATACGGCTTAGTTGGAGGACTCTCTCTCTATCTCTCTCTCTCTCTCTTCTCCAAGTACAGGGGTTCAAACTCAAGCTTCCTATCCCAAAACCCCTTACCTTCCAAAGCCAACACCCATTCCGTCAACTCCTCACCATTTGCCTCCTCCAAATTTGTCAGACATGCAGCCAAGGGATCGTCCACCGTCAATACATCATCATTAGACTGGACGATCACATCCACGACATCAATTAGTGAACAATTGGCAAACTCACTTGGTCGCCTCATAGATTTCTGCACATTAAATACGATCTCCTCGTCATTGGGCCTCATCTTAAGCTCCCTAGTTTCACAATCAATCAAGGCTCTCCCTGTGGCTAAGATTGTCTTCCTAAAATGATAGGAATCTCTTCATCCACCTTGCAATCCAAGATCATAAAATCTGCAGGGAACACAAATTTCCCCACCTGAATAAGAACATCATCGAGGATCCCAAAAGGATGCTTCACTGTCATATCTGCCAGCTGCAACAACATAGAGGTGGGTCTAGCTCTCCGATGCCCAACCTCTTGTAAACAACCAGGGGCATAATATTAATGTTGGCCCCTAAATCACAAAGTGCCTTTGCAAAGACATAGTTCCCAATAGTGCACGGGAGGGTAAAGCTCCCAGGATCAGAGAGCTTTTCAGCAACCGGTCTAATTACCACTGCGCTACAAGTCTGCATGAGAGTCTTTATGGCCAAGTCCTGGAAGTTAAACTTCCGAGACATCAAATCTTTCATCGTTTTCCCATACCTAGGCATTTCCTTTAAAGCTTCGATCAATAGAATATTTACCTAAATCTGCTTGAGCATGTCAAAGAACTTCTTGTATTGCTCTTCCTTTTGGTGCTTGACCAATCTCTGTGGTAATGGTGCAAGAGGTCTTTTCTTCCCAAGGACTTGGGACTTTTCCTTCTCAACTATCATCTCCTCCACCGGCTCTTCTACTATTTCGGCGACTTTCTCGCTCTCTTGCTTCATAATCTGATTTTCGGGAAAAGGCTGGACTGTCACATCTGTCAGCCTTGTTGATTCATCTAGCTCAATAGGTACCTTAATGAGTGTCTTATTCTGCATATTCTCACGAGCTCTTTCTTGCTCAACATCAAGATCTCTACCATCTCACCGCCATCAGCTGCTTTGGGCCTTGATCTTTGGGGTTGGTTTGGGTATCTGCAGGCAATGTCTCTTGAGGATGGTTATTCAAAGACATAGCAATCTAGCCCATCTGCACTTCAATATTTTTAATACCTGCATCATGTGCATATACCCTCTCATTTATCTTTACATTGGACCCAATCACTTGCTTCATCATCGCTTCTAGCCTAGCGAACCCATCTTCTTGTCTCCCACCATGCTGCTGTTGAGGTGGATGATACCCTTGCTGCTGATTATTGTACCATTGCGGTCTAGGATAAGGTGCCATGTTGTTGGGGGGTCTCATATCTCCCATATTTCCGGCATTGTATTGAGGCTGTGGCAGTCTGTACTGATGCTGAGTCTGCTGGCCTCAATTTTGGTTTCCTTGCCTCTGACCCGCATAGTTCGCCACATAATTCATATCTTCAGGTTCCTGATGATGAAGGTCATGCTCTACATTCCATGGATTACCAATTGGCTGACTGATGCAAGATGTGCAAAAGCCCCCATTGGTAGAATAAACTATGTGCACCCGATGTTTTTTTCCCAACTCCTATACCTTCTTGGTAAGGATGTTCATCTGTGTCAAAAGATTCGCCACATTCTCAGCCATAGTGTTGGAAGGATCAAGAGGCGGTGCATTTCTGGTTGTCCACCCTGAATTCTGAGCCATTTTATCCAGCAGATTCTGTCCTTCTCTCCATGTCTTGCTCAAAAATGCCCCACCAGCTGAGGCATCCACAATATTCTTCATCCAACATTCCTTTGAACCTTCCCCATGTCTCGTGCAAAGTTTCCATAGGTTTCTGTTTGAAGCTCACGATCTCATCAATCTGTTGCGCTGTTTTGGTGGGCAGATGGAACTTGTTGTGAAACTTCTTGACTAACTCATCCCAAGTTTCAATGGAGTATATGGGTAGTGAGATTAGCCAAATCTGAGCAGCTCCTGTCACTGAGAAAGGAAATAATAGCCGCATGATTGCTTCCAGAGTCACATTGGGCTGCTTGTGATTTTTGCATATGGACAGGAAATTCTTTAAGTGTTTCTGAGGGTCTTCTACCTGCGTTCCAGAAAACAGTCCCTTGTTTTGCAACAAGTGCATCATATTGTTTGTAATCTGGAATGATTCAGCTTGTACTGCTGGCACAACAATGGCAGTTGCCGAATTGTCAGATGTCGGTTGTGCCCAGTCATAAAGTGCACCCTCCGGCACAAGAGGTGCCGCTTCTCTATCATTCAAATTAACTTGCTCATGCCTGCTGTTTCCGTTAGGGTCGACTACGCCGTCCATTTCAGTTTCGAGTGTGTCTGTCTGTTGAGATGGTTGAAGTCTTTTGTTAGCACGGTTCAACATCTGGAATATTTTCTCACGGTCTGAGAGTCCTTCAAGCAGTTCTCCAGTCATTGCAGAGTTTCTAGGCATACACCTGTGCAACCAAGTCAACCGTCAAAAGTTTCAATCCAAAAGTGGGTGTAAAGAAACTAGCTACTCCAAGAATTTTTGTAACTCTAGCAATGGCAATTGATAATTTCGTTAACTCCTCGGTAACGGCGCCAAAATTTGATCATGCCCAAGTATTCCCTCTAAAAAGGACTTTGTGGACGTTGTAAATAAAACCCGAGTATTATGCCCAGGGTCGAATCCACAGAGAGTCAACCTATCAACTACCACCTTTAGACCCACTAAATTCTTCAGAACCAGCTTCCCAAGACTTTTAAATCATAAGTGGAGATTTTACTACGAACTAAGATAATAAAAAAGTAACAATTTATAGCTAACTAACTAAGGTTGTAGACAAGAATGAGAGAAACGCCAAGGTAATGACTTCCCCTATTGATGGAATCCCTTCTGTTTATGCTTCATACAAATTTACCAACACACTTTATCAATAATGAACACTCAACATACCGTAACTCTCTCCCGAGCAATTGCAGTAACATACTACTGCTCTCTCCCGAGATACACTAGCTAGCTTTAATTAACACAGTTCATTTAATATTGCACCAAGGCTTCGTTATTCCTAATCCCGCCTTTAAACCCACAGTTATAGATTCCTCTTATTACTTTAGGAATGGTGTTATTCAACAATAACCTAAATATGCACTATTTTCCCAGTGATACACACTAAATAGGCACAGCTAATTGAGGATCCTGTCAATTAACAACAACAAGAACATAGTTGAATAAATAAATATGAAAACTGGCAAATTTGCATTTACATAAACGAGAGGTTCAACTCTCAATAGGTTCCATCAAGACCTTAGACAGGGAAATTAGCTACTCATAACTATGGGTAAACAAACTAAATTAATACTCAATATAATCCAGCAATAAAAATCAAAAGGGAAGAAGAAATAGGTCTGAGCTATTCTTTCACACTTGTTTTTCCTTCCAATAACTCAAAATAATATATACATGCCTCCAATGGGCGAAACCTAGTGACTAATATAGGTTTTAGGGCTAAAATTTCATGTTTGATACATTTGCCCTTGGCCATCAGCACGCCTACCGCGGTTCTGCCGCGGTCGCGGTAGAACCGAGGTCAAACGACCCCTCTGAAACCAATTTAATCTGCAGTTGTATCCCACCACGGTTCTGCCACGGACGCGGTAAAACCGCGGCCAAACACCTCCTCTGATTCTTGATTTATCTGCAACTCTCCCACAGCGGTTCTGCCGCGGTCGCAGTGGAACCGCGACAGACGCCCTTCTCTGATTGTTCAGCTTTCTTCCACGTGATTTACTGGGGATTTTTCCTAGTTGGCCTCTTTTCCTTCATTTTTGACTCCAAAAATACTCTCTAGCCTTCTCTAATCATATATAGCCTGCACATACAGAAAAACACTAATAAGAGCATTTTGTTATCACTTTCATTATCAAAACTATGCAAGAAGGTGGTTATTTAGGGCCTGAATAGAGTTAAATTCACCTATTATCAATTACCCAAACTAGGGTTTAGCTAGACATGGAACAAGCAGAAAAAGAAGAAATAATAGAAGAGATTGACATAATCATTAATTATAAAATTAATCTACTTGATTCCACACTAATTACGCCAGAAAATTGCCTAAAATAGGCTAAGCACGAGAGTCACGAGCTCAGCTTCTACATAATATGATAAAACTTGACCTAAAAGGTAGAATGTTCTATTTACACTACACAGAAAAATCGGACAAAAATGCCCCTGAGGGTCTGTTGCGGACCGAAGAAAAATGGCATGCGGCTGTATAGGGCTTGTGGTCTTTAGTTCTTGCTTCTTGACTTGAGGATGCAGACCTCATGGAAATGACACACAACCGCAGAAGTCATGGTACGCGGACCCCGTGGAAATGTCATGCGGCCGCACAGCTATAGTGATACGGACCGCGTGAAAGTGGCATGCGGCCGCACAAGAGACTTTCTCAATTTTGTTGGTTCTCTGAACTTCTCCTACGCGAACCGCACTGTTTTGGTGTGCGGCTGAGTAGGCTTGCATCCTTGAGTTTCTGAACTTTAGTCTCTTGTCATTGCGGACCGCATTGAAATGGATGCGGTACGCGTGGGTTCTCCTCTGTCTTGCTCACTCTCTGAACTATCCTACGCGGTTGTACACCAAAATAGTGGGGTCCACGCATGTCACTTCTGACTTGACTTCTTGTAGACTAATCTGTGTGGCCGCACGTAAAAAAAGTGCGGTCCGCACAGGTGACCTTCTTCCCACTTTGATTATCTGTTGACGTTGGGCAGGTTTCACTCCTCTTGTAAGCTGATTTGTGATATTCATCATCTCATCGCTCAAACCTGCAATCAAACGCACTTTGTAAGCAATTTAAGACTAATTTGAAGGAGTTTATGCACAAAGCTCAGTTAAGAGGGGGTATAAAACATATATAATTTAAAGATATCAACTATGCATGGATCGGGCTACATGCCGCACCGGTGTGATATTGATATTACGTTTGGGCTATAGGAGCCCCTCTGGAGTTTGAACCCCACAGTGAGCGCGGGTACCCAAATGGATCAGGCTACACGCCTCAGCGGTCATGTGCATTGCATTGCATTTATGCATTGGTTCTTGTTTGTGCTACGAGGCATGACATTCAGCACTCTCATATCATTGGCATCCATGCTATTTCTTGCACCGTTACCAGATACCCTGATGTTATTTGTTAATGGAGTGTTGTGTCCGAAGGGATGACTTATGTGCGGACTTGCACTATCTGATTATGCATTCATTTCCTTGCCCGTTGGGAAATGGATATTTTCAAAAGTGGTTTTTAATTGAGCCAAATATTTTCAAAAGGATTTTCCCGGATTTTGTTGACTGTTTTTCTTAAAGGGTTGTGATGTCCCATATTGCATGATGGAGTGCTCTTACGTGATTTCTTGCCGCTCAGTTATTATTTGCTCTTATTACGCACTGAGTTGGAGTACCCACTTTACTCCCTGCACCTCGCGTGCAGTTGTAGGTATGGTTCGCCCGGTAGAGAGTTATTAGCGGATTGAAGATATTACTATCGTAGCTCAGCAAGGTGACCGCCAGCGTTCGCGGCACCGGACTTCATCGTTTGAACTCCGAATTTTATTTTACATATTTTTATTGGCCCTGTAGTAGTGTTCAGTCTTCTTTAGATGCTCGTGACTTGTGACACCCTGGTCGGGTTGTGTTGGGTTGTAATTAATAGCTTTTAATGCCATTAAATTGTACCCTCTATTCATTTATGAATAATAATCGTTAAAGAAAGGATTTGGGGTTAGCTGGCTGGCCTTGTCTTCATGAGAGGTGTCATCACGACCGGGTATGCAAAATTGGGTCGTGACAAGTAACCTTCAGTGTGATATAGATATTGTTCAGTGATATTTCTGTTGCAAATGAAAGAAAAATGTCTTTACTAAACAATTAGTGATAGTTGAATTATCATTTGAGTAATACGTTATACTCACTAACATAATTTAGAGCTCATTTGGCCAAGCTGCCAAAAATTGCATACTTTGAAAATTATTTTTTTTCATAAATGCTTTGTCCAAAATTTCTTTTGAAGAAAAAAATAGTTTGTGCTTGGCCAATTCGTTTAAGAAGTACTTTTTGCAATATTTGATAAATAAATTGTGTTTGGCCAATCTTTCTAAAAAGTATGTTTGAGTGTCAAATTACCAAAAAGGATAGTACCAAGGTCTTAGAACTATTTTAAAAAGAAAATTAAACTTAAATATTTATCGTAAGAGACTTTTATTTTTTTTATTTTATTTAATTAAAATATAAATTATAAAGTAAAGATACATATTAAAGATATAAACCAATATAACACATATAGTTATACCAAAACATATAATATATAGTATAATTATTTATTGTTTACATGATGATTTGAATAATCAAAATATTCAATATTTAGAAGTCTATTCCACAAATTACTATATATTGATAATCCACCATTAAAAAATAAATAAAGCCATTTACACATGATAACATTTCTCAACATATTAGTAGAAGACTTGCCTTGCATTTCTAAATGAATACTAGAAGGTCTATCTCCTTCCTCAATCTCTACAGTAATGTCTTCATTAGCATAATAGTTGAATTTCTTATCGCTAGAAGAATGTCGTCGGATGAAATTATGTATATCCATGGTGGCTATAACAAGATAATTTTGAGTCTCAAACTTGAAAGATGGCATTGTAAGCGTAAAATAAAATTATTTTTAAATATTATAAAATATTATTATTTGCATGATAAAAATAGTTAAATATGTTTAAATTCAAATTCAAAAAGAGTAACTAATTACTAACAACACATAATGCATAATTTTTAAAAAAAATTTAAATAAAAAACGTAATTATTACCTAATAATTTGTCCTAAATTACCATGTGGCCTATTGTGAGGTTGCCACTTAACTTAATGGGGAGGCTTGTTCTTCTTTTTTTAATAATATGTAGATTATGCAATGCAATTATAAATTTATTACCTATTTGTAGATAATTTTCACAAATTAGATTTGATAATAAAGATTCGGGAATAACAGAAGAAATTATAGATGCTTGTTTGTAGAAGAGAATTGATAATCTAAAGAAGAATATAGATAATTTGTTTTAATGTAAAAAAAGAAGAAATAATTAGGAAAGTTACAAGATATTACATAAAGAAAAAAATTAAAAAAAAGAAGAGCCAATAAGAAATTTGAAAAGTTTCAGTATGATTCATGTATATGATTTATCTAGTTTTACATGAATGGTAAAAAATAGAAACAAAAATGAAAAGAACAAGCTTAAATCAAGAGGGATAATTTCAAAAATATAAATTTATGGCGTGTCACGACCCCAATTCCGATCGTGATGGAGCCCAACACAACTGCTAGGCAAGTCCGACCATTTACACTCTCAACCCGAGCATGAAGCTCAAATTCAGTTAATTGGATATCAATATTGACAATAAAGCTAAAATCTTAATTGAGAGATGGAAAACAAACTGAATAATCTCCCAAAGACCTGGGAGTCATGAGTTTAGAGCCTCTAACAATACAGAGTAACAAGACTTCAATAATACAAATTGTTCAAAACTGCAAAAATAATAATAAGGGAATAGGAAAAGAATCGGGTCCTGCGAACGTCAGACAACTACCTCGACAACTCCAATAAAACTCCGAAGCCGCAATTATATCAGTTAAGCTTCCAAAATACAAATCTGCACACATGGTGCAGGGAGTAAAGTGAGTACTTTAACCTTCATGGTAATAAGAGAGAATAATATCTGAGCGATAAGAAAACACGTATGGGCACACCAAAATGCTATAAAAGACAGTACAACCCTTTGAGAAAAATCGAAATACTGTGAAAATCCTTTAGAAAATCTCAAGATCAATTCAAAATCTCTTTTACAAAGTCTCTGTTACAAATATCTTTTTTTTTTCTTTTTAAACAGCCAAGCATATGAATACTATATCACATAGAGTAAATCGGCTCATAAGTCTGCCCATTGGGCACAACACTCCTTAACATATAACACCAGGGTATCTAGTCAACAAGGCAAGTAATAATATGTGTGCCAAAGATATATGAGTGTAAATGTCATCCCACGTAATACAAACAGGAGTGAATGCGTACATGCAATGCAATGCACATGACCGCTACGGCGCGTAGCCCAATCCATTTGGGTACTCTGCGCTCGCTGGGGGTGTATTAAGACTCCGGAGGGGCTCCTAAAGCCCAAGAGTTATAATACTGCGGCATGAGGTCCAATCCATAAAACATACTACTACGGCGTGCAGTCCGATCCGTATAATATACAATTGCGGCCTGCAGTCCGATCCATATAATATACTACTGCGACGTGCAGTCCGATCCGTATAATATACTACTGCGGCGTGCAGTCCGATCCATGCATGTATATGTATATACTTCTGCCACGTACAGCCTGACCCATATCTCAGTCCAACAATGCACATAAGCCCCTTGGGAAATAGTAAAATAGCAGTTCTCAGCACAAAACGTCAGTAAAATATCATTTAAGTCTTCAAATCTTAGAAAAATGGCTAAGTTTGCAAAACAGTATTTAGAACCTTGGACTGAGATCAAATATTATGCAACCTAATACAAAAAAGTGATATTAATCCCTGAAGGATTCAATAATCGGCACGAAGCCCGTAACATGGCGATCAACCCAAATCATGATAGTATCAAGTAGTTTTCAGTCAATTGCGGTAAAATCAACAACCGGGACGAACCAAGTCACAACCTCCAACGGTGCTCTACCCCATGCTCATACCTGGCGTGCAAGTCACCACAATACATCATTATGATGTGCAAATTGGGAGTTCCAAACCCTCAAGATATCATTCCCAAGTATTACTCACCTCGAACCGGTGAAATTCCTCGCTCACGACGCCTTTGCCCCTCAAATTGACCTCCACGCGCGTCAAATCTAACCAAAATCAGTACAAATATATCATAATATGCTAATGGGACAACATCCAATCGAAAACAATCAAAATATAACAAAAGTCTCGAAACTAGCAAAACCTGAGTCACGGGCCCGCTTCTTGAAAAATTACGGAACTTACATTTCCAGAATCCTCGTCTCGGTACGAGTTCATGCATACCAAGAACTCCCAAATCTGAGATAAAATGACCTATCAAATCCCAATTTGAAATATAAAAAACTCAAGCCCTAGTTTATTCAATTTTATATGCAAATTCAGAGAATTAATGGAAGATTCTTCAATAAAATCATGTATTAAGCTCATGAAACTTACCCCCAATCGATTCCCAGTCAAAACTATTCAAAACGCTCGACAAAAGCTCCCAAGCTCGCTCAAAAATGGTGGAAATGAGCTTGGGTTGCGGACCAAAATGTTTTTATCATTCTGTCCGGAACATTGCAGCACCCTCTATGCGATCGCATCACTTCCATTGTGATCGCATAGACCAAAAATCCAGGCCCTGAAAAACCTCTTACACGATTGTAGAAAATCCCACGCGATCGCAGAACACAGCCCAAAGTCCTTGCACGATCGCACGTGCCCGTACGCGATCGCACTGACAAAACGCCCAAGCCTACGCGATCGCATGCCCCCTTCACGCGATCGGAGAGAGCAAATTCTGAGCCCCCTACAATTCCTTCTATGCGATTGCAGCCACAGGCTCGCGATTGCAATGAAAAATTCTTCTCTGCAAATTTCTGCTGCATTTTTCCAACTTAAAAAATACCCATTAGCCATCCAAAATCACCCCGAGGCCCTTGAGACCTAAACCAAAATCACAGATATGTTCTAATACTCTATTCAAACTTGCTCGAGCCATAAAAACACTATCGTTAACATCAAAATCCTCAAATATCATTAAATCAAGGCCTAAGTTTTTTTGAACTTCCGAAACTCACATTTGATCAAAAACCCAACCAAACGACGTCCGAATGCCCTGAATATTTGCAAACACATCCAAAACCACCTAACGAAGCTACTGAAACTCTCAGAATTCCATTCCGACCCTCGGATCAAAATCTCACCTATCAACCGGAATCCGCCAAAATTCAAACTTTGTCAATTCAAGCCTAATTCTACACCGGACCTCCAAATTCAATTTCCATCGCATTCCTAAGTCACAAATCATCCCCTGAAGCTAATCGAAACACCGAAATTTACATCCGAGCCGTCTAACCACACAATCAACTTCCGATTGACTTTTATAATACAAGCTTCCTTCTAAGAGGCTATGTGCCTTATTTTCAACCCAAAACCAATTCAATTACACCCGATCAACTCTAATACTAACATTGAGACATGAAGCAACACCATAAGGGGGAAACGGGACGGTAACTCACGTGACAACAGGTCGGGTCGTCACATCCTCCCCAACTTAAACAAACACTCGTCCTCGAGTGTACCCAGAGTTGTGCTAGAAGCAACCCAATAGCTGAATGACCTTACCAAGAATATACTCGGGGTGATCCCACCACCCTATTTCACATAGGTCTGATAACACAATATAGCTGGAATTTCACAGTCCATCTAAACCATAAACCACATTGCACTTCCTGAAATCATGCACCAGATCAGAATCTCATGTCTGCATTCAGAACAAACCCGAATCAACTATAATAATCCATACCTGCAACCTCGGCTGCAATCATATGATATACCACATAACTCAAACACATGAAGCGATAATTTCCATTCACAACAGCTTCCCACAACAACCAATATCGATAGAAAACCTCTTGTAGATAAAGTCTCATTTAGATACCTTCATATACTACCAATGACAACTGAAACAAGCGAATTACTGAACACATCTCTCATATCAACCATTCATGAATCATTTCCCTCTTGACTGTTACTACGACAGATTTCCGAGCCAAACCCAGATATTACCTTTCTAACAGACTGAAATCAAATTGGTTCGTTCTCATTAATGACTCCAATGACCACTTCGACTCCAACCACCCCTCTGGTGATATGACACCTCGATACAGGCCTAATTCACAACTGGCGTAATACACGTACCAATGAGAAGCAGTCTGAACATACTCAAATTATGACAATGACGCAACGAAAGAGCTTTATCTCAAGCTCAACAGTACCATTACAACACAAAACTGAGATTCTGTCTCACATCACAGAAATAGAGTACCTGAATCCTCCTCGAAAGGTCATAACTTCATGTGGCCTTGCCACAATGCGCGATCCTATCCAAACACTATTACCCATGAAGCACCTCAAGTCACCATGCTCAAAACGGACATCCACGCGCAGATTGAGGTCTGAAACCCAGCAATCCATCACACCCACGGTGAAGCAAGTAATATACTCTATTCAAACCTGAAAGGACACAATCGATGCGCTATTCGCCGAGCAACACCCAATACGGACCTTCCTCAGAAACCAGGAAGTAAAGCATACAGGGTAACATATGGAATACTATTCTCACATCACACTGTTGCGTCATGCAACCCGATCCAGATAACATACCCATGGCGGCTGCCACCCAATCCACATATATATTTCACAAAAGGAGATGCACATCGAGCCAAATTTTCTCATTACAATAAACACATATAGTCTTATGCCCGGCCGTGCGAAACGCATCCGAACAAGTCCTTCAATACAGGAACTGAATCAACGGTAGAGACCTTTGCACTGACATCCGCCACGAAGGCCCAATTAATAGAGCAATGTTTGCCAGCAGTCCGCTGGTCTCTGGAATACAAGCTACCCTACTAGAACATAATCCGATGCACCTTGCCACATAGCCTGTGGCATTTCCGACATAGCCCATAACAAATTAGTCTAGACAACCTGACATTGGGATAACTAGTCTGCAATCTAATATCATAACCCAAATTTAACATACTAAGCAAAGAAAGATCCACTCGGACCTCCAATGTCCATAATCGCTAGACAATGTCGATACACACGATCTACAACCACTGCATAGTCGGATCACGAGAACTTCTACTCTCCATAACATGTAACACATGAATCACTATACGTGGTCCCACTCTCCGCCGTATGAATTCATAACACACATCAAGTATCCATTCATACCATGAAAGATATTCAAAATGTTTCCCTGCGCTAGCAACAACTCAATTATCAACGGTCGATCCAACAAGAGAATACCGCAATACCACCAAATATGATCAGTTTTTCCTTACCTTCCCCCCTTTCTGAACATAAACCCCCGCTAAATCACTAGCATAGCAACTCCATCTTCCTTAATCATCTGAAGATCGACGCTTAAATCACCTGCAAATGCCCGTGCTGCTTATGAATGTAATGACTTCCCGTTATTACTGAAACAAAACTTGAACATGCTAATCTCAATTCTCCATATCATAACACATAGACCATACCACACTAGGATAACATGAGGACTTCTATCTCTCTCCTGCGCCGCAGACATCGACGCACTCAACTAGTCAAAAACTTTCATGATCCCATATAGGAGAAAAATTATTACACACTCCATGCTTCGCATACCCATAGGAAAGATACTCATTTTTAAACCACGGTAAAACACATCAAGAACTCTTTCTCTCAATTCCATTGCACAAGCTAAACTGCCAAGACTGAATCTTTCTACCCAAACCAAGTTAAGCAAACTGCTAGCACTTAAAAGCTTTGCTGCACAATACCTGTAAGGCTTGTTACCTCGAACACATACAATAATTAATCATATCCTTACCATACTGATTCGGTTCATTATCAAGCTATTCCATTTATCTAATTTCCTTCCCGATTCATCTTTAATTTGATATTCTCCCTTGCTCTAGAACCACAATACCTCAACCCAATTTACCACATGAGACTCGCACATAAAACCATACTGTCTAAGACCCATAGGACACTGAATACCCTCTCAAACATTTCCTAGAAATACCACATTCCAGAATGCTTTACTTTGAAGAAATTCCTGTGATTCTGAATTTGTTTACCATTACCTTCCAAAATGCGGATATGTAGAATCCCATGATTAACACAAAGTACCACAAGTCTTGATCTTTTCTAATGAAAACACAGTCTTTAGCCACATACACAAACTTAAGACACCTGATTGTTACATGCAAAATCTTGAACGCAGTAGAACCATTCTCGAGATTCATTCACTCTTATTCAACATTAATTCACCTGCTCTAAATGAAAGGAACTACTCGTGCCTTAGTGGTATTCTAGCACCGCAGAACATGATTTCCTACAAATACAAACAACCATCTTCCTTCTCTATACACCGAGCATTCTTTATCAACAACATCTCAAAAAAACACCTTAATATTTCCTCACATTTACGAAAGTACCCTATAACCTTTGTAAAAAATTTCCTCACACGTGCCATCCTCGGCTTAATTTATACAACCAGAACTGATCCGCCATCATCCCTCAAAACAGAACCAACATTGCACATAACCGTGCAATCAGCTTACCAACAGCAACCTCCCCAACTTGGCTCGAAGCCATATATCAAGGCACTCTTAACAACTCATAGCACTTTTACTCCAATGATGCCACAATATTATACTGAGATTAAACTCAAGTCATTTACTGGTTTGTGAATACACAAATCATCTAGCACTGACATTTTTCGCAAACCTCGTATTCATTTCCACATCAGCTGAGTCCATTTTCTTAAGCGTCAAATTCTCAAATTTCAACACATTCCCTTCAATTACATATGAGACCTTCTAACATATACATAAGGATCATATTCCTCAAAAACACTCCGCAGGAGATAACCCACCTACTTCGCCTCATTTAAATATTTCAACATGCCTTCCACCATCATATACGTTACACAATCAATTAGTCTTTCTGACTCTGAGCTCATACTGCCACATGAAATATACACTTTCCAACTAAGAGACACAAAAAATATTCTTCACGCGCCCATAACTTGGGGCTACACATCAGACTGCAATAGAAAACCAACGCTTAACAACTAATCTATTATCCATCACACTTCTTCGTCACTACCAAAATCACATAGATATACCTCGCAGTACTGACATACTCACCACATGGATATCCATCCGCCAACCAGGCTAATAAGAACATTACTGAACATATAAGTTCAAAACACTTGCTCAAAAAATTTGCATCTCGGTGCTCGAGCCAATGGCAAAGATCCGGCCTCAAGTCCTCCTGACTGGCCCAACATGAACTCACGGAGATTACATCTCGCCCCTCGATCGGGGAATCACAAGCCATCCAGTCACATATACTACTGAGCGCTCGCGTGCGCCTACAGACGTGTGGAAGGAATTTCAAGAATTATATCTTAAGCTGAATCAAGAAGGCACGATAAGAATTCCAAGAAAGTCAAGTTTTCCTAATTGTTTTGCAGCCTCTCGAGGATAAATACAGACGTCTCCGTACTGATTCGTGAGACACTACTAACCAGCTCATGACTCATGAAGCCTAGTAACCTAGGCTCTGATACCAACTTGTCCCGACCCCAATTTCGGACTTATGGCGCCCAACACAAATGCTAGGCAAGGCCGACCATTTACACTCTCAACCCAAGCATGAAGCTCAAAATCAGTTAATTGAATATCAATATTGACAATAAAGCTAAAATCTTAACTGAGAGATGGAAAACAAACTAGAGAATCTCCCAAAGACCTGGGGGTCATGAGTCTAGAGCTTCTAACAATCAGAGCAACAAGACTCCAATAATAAAATTGTTCAAAACTGCAGAAATAATAATAAGGGAATAAGGAAAGAGTAGGGTCCTGCGAACGATAGACAGCTACCTCGACAACTCCAATAAAACTTCCAAGCCGCAATTATCTCAGTTAAACTTCCAAAATACCTGAATCTGCACACATAGTGCAGGGAGTAAAGTGAGTACTTCCAACTCACTGGTAATAAGAGAGACTAATATCTGAGCGATAATAAAACACGTCTGTGCACACCAAAATGCTATTAAAGACAGTACAACCCTTTGAGAAAAATCAAAATAGTGTGAAAATCCTTTAGAAAATCTCAAGATCAGTTCAAAATCTCTTTTACAAAGTCTCTGTTACAAATATCTTTTTTTTTCTTTTTCAGCAGCCAAACATATGAATACTATATCAGATAGAACAAGTCGGCTCACAAGTCTGCCCATCGGGCAACACTCCTTAACATATAATACCAGAGTATCTGATCAACAAGGCAAGTAACAGTATGTGTGCCAAAGATATATGAGTGCTAAATGTCGTGGCACGTAGTACAAACAGGAGTGAATGTGTGAATGCAATGCAATGCACATGACCACGATGGCGCGTAGCTCGATCCATTTGGGTACCTTGCGCTCAATGGGGATATGTATAGACTCCGGAGGGGCTCCTACAGCCCAAGCGCTATAAAACTGCGGCGTGCAGTCCGATCCATATAATATACTACTCCGGCGTACACTCCGATCCGTATAATATACTATTGTGGCGTGCAGTCCGATCCATATAATATACTACTCATCGTGCAGTCCGATCCGTATAATATACTACTACGACGTGCAGTTCGATCCATGCATGTATATGTATATACTGCTGCGACGTGCAGCCCGACCCATATCTCAGTCCAGCAATGCACATAAGCCCTTTGGGCAATAGTAAAATTGCAGTTCTCAGCTCAAAACGTCAGTAAAATATCATTTAAGACTTCAAATCATGGAAAAATGGCTGAGTTTGCAAAACAGTATTTAGAACCTTGGACTGAGATCAAGTATTATGCAATGTAATACAAAACAATGATATCAATCCCTGAAGGATTTAATAATCGGCACGAAGCCCATAATATAGCGATCAGCCCAAATCATGATAGCATCAAGTAGTTTTCAGTCAATCACGCGAAAAAGTCAACAACCGGGACAGACCAAGTCACAATCCCCAACGGTGCTCTACCCCACGCTCATACCTGGCGTGCAAATCACCACAATACAACACTATGATGTGCAAATTCGGGGTTTCAAACCCTCAGGATATCATTCCCAAGTATTACTCGCCTCGAACCGGTGAAATTCCTCGCTCGCGATGCCTTCGCACCTCAAATTGGCTTCCACAAGCGTCCAATCTAACCAAAATCAGTACAAATATATCATAATATGTTAACGGGACAACACCCAATCGAAAACAATCGTAATATAACAAAAATCTCGAAACTAGCAAAACTCGAGCCCCGGGGCCGCTTCTCAAAAAATTACGAAACTTACATTTCCGGAATCCTCATCTCGCCACGAGTTCATGCATCACAAGAACTCCCAAATCCAAGATCAAATGACCTATCAAATCCCAATTTGAAATATCCAAAACTCAAACATTAGTTTATTCAATTTTATATCCAAATCCAGAGAATTAATGGATGATTCTCAATAAAATCATGTATTAAGCTCATAAAACTTACCTCCAATCGATTCCCAGTCAAAACTCTTCAAAATTCTCGACAAAAGCTCCCATACTCGCTCAAAAATGGTGGAAATGAGCTTGAGTCGCGGACCAAAATATTCTTTATCATTCTGTCTGGAACATTGCAGCACCCTCAATGCGATCGCATCACTTCCATTGCTATCGTATAGACCAAAAATCCAGGCCCTGAAAAACCTCTTACGCGATCGCAGAACACAGCCCAACACGCGCCCTCACGCGATCGCACTGACCAAACGCCCAAGCCTACGCGATCGCAAGCCCCCTTCACGCGATCTCAGAGAGAAAATTCTGAGCCCCCTCCAATTCCTTCTATGCGATCACAGCCACAGGCTCGCGATCGCGCTAAACAATTTTTTTCTACAAATTTCTGCTACATTTTTCCAACTTAAAAATTACCCGTTAGCCATCTGAAATCACCCCGAGGCCCTCGGGACCTCAACCAAAAGCACAGATATGTTCTAATACTTCATTCAAACTTGCTCGAGCCGTAAAAACACTATCGTTAACATCGAAACTCTCAAATATCATCAAATCAAGGCATAAGTTTTCTTTAAACATTCGAAACTCACATTTGATCAAAAGCCCAACCAAACAACGTCCGAATGACCTGAAAATTTGTAGACATATTCAGAATCACCTAACGAAGCTATTGAAACTCTCAAAATTCCATTTCGACCCTCGGATCAAAATTCCACCTATCAACCGGAATCCGTCAAAATTCAAACTTCGCCAATTCAAGCCTAATTCTACACCGGACCTCCAAATTCTATTTCGATCGCACTCTTAAGTCACAGATCATCTCCCGAAGTTACGAACCACCGGAATTTACATCCGAGCCCTCTAACCACACAGTCAACTTTCAGTTGTCTAATACAAGCTTCCTTCTAAGAGGTTATGTGCCTTATTTTCAACCCAAAACCAATTCAATTACATCCGATCAACTCTAATACTGACATTGAGACATGAAGCAACACCATAAGGGGGAAATGGAGCGGTAACTCACGTGACGACGGGTCGGGTCGTCACATGGCAAGTATAATTTTGTCTTGAAGAAATTAATTTTCTGCTTTTCGTTCTTGGGAGAAGCTATAATGTTATGTCCCTTCCTAAAAATAGAAAAATTGCTTCTGTTGCTGGTAAAAAATAATTCTCGGTCCTGGCCAAACAACTTAGGCCCCGTTTGGTCATGAGTTTTGCCAAAATAAATTTGAGATTTATTTTCAAAAGTCATATTTGATCATAAATTTTGCCCACATTTGGCAAAATCCCAAATTCCAAAATCACACCAATTGCTCATTTTGGTCCAAAATCCCAAAACTTGAAAATTATATACTTGTTTTTCCAAAATAAAATTGGAAAATATATTTTGAAAACGTATGTCCAAATACATATTTATGTTCAAACCAAACTTCAACCAAATCAAAATTTTAAAGCATTTGAAATCTGTGGCCAAATGCAAGCTTAAATTAAAGAAAAAAATAAAAAAAAGGTACTTAAGACTCCTGGTCCTGGGAGTACTGTACCGTATAGATGAATGAATCGAAAGCATTAATTTCAGTAATTTACAAGAGTGAGTGAAGTCTTCTCCCGACTTTAACGACACAAACAGATCCCTTTCTCTCAACAAGATTTAACCGCCCATTAGATAATACCCCCACTTACATTCCTCACTAATCGTTATTTCGACTCGCATACTAAGGTTTGTTTCTCAGATCTCAATAGTTTCCTTTCGTTTTTCCCGTCACTTCAATTATTTCTTCTTTATTACTGCACTATTTGTGATACAGACTGAAATTATGGTTTGTGTCACTTTTGTTGTGGATTCAATTTGTGCAATAAATTTCTCTTAGTGTTTGTTTCTTGGGTTCATTGGTGTTCTTGATATTGTGTATTTGCACTGGCAAAATTCCCTTTATTGTAGAGGTACATTTGATGCCTATTTTCTTGGTCAAAATGAATCTTGAGTTCATACTAAGGTATTCAATGAGGTCCCATATCACGGGTTCGGCAGACAAAACCCTGGTATTTAAGTGGAGAAGGGTAGATGAGTGGGTAGAACTGTGTGCCACTAGCCCTCCTAGATTTCTCGGTTATCCAAAATCAATGTGGTTGTTCTCTGTTTCTAAGATTGTGGTTCTTAGAGAATTTTGTTTTGCCATAAAATGAACTGATATTGCTCACTTTTTCTTTTTTTAGTTTTAATTGGAGTTTCCTGGGTGGGATGGGGTGGCACTAGGATCTTGATTTTATCTACCACCGTGGTCATTGTACTGGGTTGTTAGTACATCAATGCTGCGTTATAGCAGTCTTTTGTTCTGATTCAGATGAAGCTTTGCCTTAATTTCTAGGCGTAGTTGCTTTTGCCATGTGCGAACATGGGATTTTTTGAGTGATGACTTGAAAATGCAGTACGTCGTAACAGGAAAGGATTTCTATGTTGTAGGAGGTTTATGAGAGTGTAATTGAGACGAGAATTGCTTTTTACTGAGGCGAATTCTGTACTTTTCCTTCATCAACCAGGTGCTGATTTAACTGCTAAAGTTTTTATTTATTCAAATTTATAATGAAGGGGTGTTAATAAATTCAGGATTATATCTCTTTTTGGTTTATCCTTTTTTTCTAGTAACTCCAGTTTATTTAGTAACTCGGATGTTGTAATCAGATGCCAAAGGAGAATAATATGCAGCATGGCATGTTCCATGTAGTGCTTAGTCATGTATAGTATGCATATGGTGGATTATTTGGATGCCACTGTAGAGAGTCTTTCTCTGCTTTATCTAAGAGCCAACTGTTCGCAAGGTTGAGTGGACTATGAATTGATAATCTACTTTAGAGGGTCTTACCATATAAGTAGAGCGATAAAAGGATGATGAGTGGTTCAAGTCAAAATTATTGACTAGACAAGTTCAATTATAATGGGATCTTAGCTGATTGATAGTAAGGAGTATATAGCTAGAAGTTTCCAATAGTAAATGGTCTAGTATTAGGTTCTTTATTACTATAATATGCTATTATGGCTTTCTACACTTAACATTACACAATTATATGCACAAGCGGCCAGATTCGTTTGATTTAGATTGAGTTGCATGTTTCATCTTTGTCCGTTTGGTTTCAGTCTTCTTCCTTTTTTATTAGAATACTAAGGGGTCGTTTGGTACAAAGGTGGGATATCCCATGGGATTAATTATTCCACCTTCTATATGGGATAACTAATCCCTCCATTTTAGTGTAAAAGTTATCCTGGGATTAGCTAATACCCCAAACCAAATATGGGATAAGGTCAACCCCAAACCTTAACTCGGGATTATTATTCTTATCCCATGTACCAAACGACACCTAAGGATTATTTTATGAAGCCATTTGTTGTATTCAGTTGGTTGGAGATTGAAATCAGATATTGAAAGGGCTAATGATTAGGATTTGATTTTGCAAGTATCCAAAGCCAACTCTTCATCTTGATGATCCTGAACACTGTTACTAGAAACGGTTAAGCTTAACTAGAAAGTTAGCATTATATCATAATTCTACAAAAAGAGGTTGGGCAAACTTGTCAAGCTTTTACAATGTGATCAAATCATATACTCAAGAACATATTGTTTTGTCGTTTTAAAGTAAGTACATATATCGTTCAAGAAGAAGTGATTTGACGGTTATGAAGGAAGTAATATGGATTTGATGCTTTTCTGTCTAGTTGGTAGCATCTTTTTGAGTTATCTATTGATTTCACGCTTCTCTTTTGAGGAGTTTTGAAGCAGGATAACTTTTGAGATTCTTATTCATCTAAAGAATAGAAAGGAACCTTATGTAACTTTTCACGTTCCCTTATTATTGATAGCCCTGGCTGTCCCTGATTGTAGCATCTTTTTCTAGTAAGGAAAAGGAGTAGAATAATCTTTGACCGTAAATACCTAATTTGGAAGATGTTACATGACTTGACTATTGCATGAAGCAATAATAAGAAATTATATGTTTTCATATATCCATAATACTAAGCTGCACTTTTCCATGTACAATATTGAAATACACAAAGTAGTTCATTATATGACATTATCATTTTAAATTAAGGTTAATGTTGTGAATGTATCACTGTTACGCATCTAGAACGTCTCAGACACGTTTATAGTTTTATTCCTTGTCCTCGTTATGATGCATTAGTGGGCCTCTTATTCCAGTTTTATTTATCAATGGTTCTATGAGTGTGCCTGCGTCATATTATAAGTATCTCTAAACTTGACGACTACAGTTATTTAGCTTGACTATGTTTTCATATGCTTATAGCGGCTAAGCTGCACTTGGACAATTATGAAATACACAGTAATTTGTAAAATGAAAGTATGATTTAAAATGTTTCACTGTTACGTGTGTAGAGCCCATCTGAGATTCTGATAGTTTTCCATTAGGATGCGTTTTGGTGGGCCTTCTACTCCAGTTTCTTTATGGAAAAAATGAGTGTGCCTGTGTCATATTATAGGTATCGCTTGAGTTGATGACTACAAATTTTTTGCTTGACACTTCATCAGGAAAAAGGAAAAGAAAAATTATTTGGCATCACATTTTGCTGTCTCTAGATATTAGTTACATATAATATGATGGGAAACGAAACTTTTCATGATCTAGAAAATTAGCTGGGGTCACTGGTAGCTGGAGCTCCTTAGCGCTGCCTTGAGGCTCATTCACCTGGGTTCGGTTCTTGATTGAAGCATACAATTATTCTTTAAACTTATCCAAAAGAAGTTTTCATGCTCTATTTATAAGATGGTCAAGCTAAAATTGCTGGTAAGATGACTGGTTGGCCTTGGAGTTGGCAACTAATCATTGAAGAACCCTATTAAAAATGATAGAAAAACGACATTAAGTGGTAAATATTATGAGTTAATTTCACGTTAGTTAGAGGCTAAGTTTCTATTGATCTGATTTCTTTCGGGACAATTAGGGTTAGTGCAACTTCTTACATCCTTATGGGCTGATTCAGAAAATAGGAAGTTTAATTTGGTTACTTCAGGTTGATACAGAGATAGCTATATGTTGTTTTCATATTTCCTAATGCATTTATTCAACTGCCTAGTGAGAAGAAGCTGTAGAAAGGAACAGGGGAGGCAGTTTGCTATGAATTTTTATTTTCTCTGAGAATTCTTAAAACAAATAAATAGAACAAATTTCCTTAATCTCATCATCGGTGTGAGCTTTTCTAAATTTTGTCTCGAAGACATTGAGAAAGTTGCTGAAATTATGAAAAGAACTGATGGCTCATGGGTAATTATGACTCCCATTCTTGTTTGATGTATGTGTTTATTTCTAATGCAAAAAAGTTTTTGGTGTCTTTGTTACAAGAGAAACTTTGAAGTACAACAGTTACTACAAGTTAAGTTTGATAGATGTGAAATATTTAAAACCAGCTTGATATAAAATAAGAAGTACAGACCAGCATGACCTGCATTTGCCAACAGGTTAGTGGAGAAAGTTCTTTTGTATAGTTTAACTAGAAGTTTACTCGAATCTATATTCAGAACATTCACAGGAATAATAATCATTTAACTCATAGTCTAGTTTATAGTGTAAAAGTTCTGATGTGGTGAATAATAATGTAAGAATTGTTATGCGATTAATAATAATACATGGATTGCTATATGGTGAATAATTTTACATGAATAATATTGAAGGGATAGCAACTTTAAGGACACTTTTGTTTGTACTTATCCATGTATTGCTAATACACATTCTTATTTCATATTATATTCCATATACGATAATACATGGTCTCGTGTAAGTTATACTGATATTAGCAATACAACAATTGGTTTTGTTGTATTAATCTCTGCATAACCAGAAAGCAAACATTGCGTTAGTCGTATGGAGATTATACTAGCAATACACCTTTTTATATTGGAAAGCAGGCACTGTTTAATAATACATAACCGGGATTAATATTCGTTATCCTTCAAACCACAGACCCCTAGGAGTCCCAGCAGCCCCTTGTTGTGCAGTTCTGGAGCAATCACCCTAGTTTTAATCTCTTTCCCAACCTTTGAAAATGCTGAGTGTGATCATTGAGCATTATTTGACCTTCTTACTATTGCCCTAGTGTATGGGAGCGGGAAGTTCCAACAGAGTTCTCTAAGTAAAAAAAATTAAGGTCATTCACAACTTTACAAGGGTAGTGGTCTACTGGCCAAAAGATTGAGCAGTTAATTTTAAACTCTATGGGAATATAAACAACCCTGCAACATCTAATTTCATAATACAGCCATGAATGCACAACAATTTACACTACTCTACAGTCCTCTGTCGAGTATTAGGGTTGTAGGTTTAAGAGGTAGTCGAGTCTTGCCTTACTTCGTACCTTTGTGAGACTAGTCTGGTAGAGTTTTTGTATAAGATAGCTAGTGGCAATATTGTGTTTTACTATTTCGGTTTTCAGTGCAAGAACTATTTTACTAGCTATCGCTTTTGCTTTGCATCTTTCTTTGGGATTCATGTTCCTATTTTTCCTGTGATTTATGTGGTATACTAATATTGTCTCCTTTTGTCTTTCTATTTTCTTGAGCCGAAGGTTTTTCGGAAACAGCCTCTCTACTCCTTCGGGGTAGGGGTAAGGTCTGCGTACATACTACCCTTCCCAGACCTCCAAATATGTATTTTTTTCTTCTTTGTTTTTGGCATAGGGTGGCTGTCATAATCTATAATTGATGAAAATGTGCATTTCCAAAGGTTGAAATTGTTGCATATCACCAATACTTTTGGGATCTCTACCGGCAATCATGGCATGCACATAACTTGATCTAAGGTTTCTTAACTTCCATTTTGATTATTTGCATCCCGAGCACATTATTACATAATCACTTTCAATAGTTTCCTTTGTAGCGGCATCTAATAGAACCTTATTTTCTTTGAATGTATTGCGCAGCAAAAGAGATTGTGCACCAGGTAAAATATGAGTCTGGCATGTTTGGTATGCCATAGTGTTGAAAGCCCATCACATTCCTTCAGAAGTTACTCTGTTTCAAGTTCCGACAACGATGGGAGATGTTCCGCGATTGCTAATTGCTTGATCAAGAAGATATCGCTTAGCCACCCCAATGCAAACGGTGGCATCACAACCTCTAAAGTAACCCCTCAGCCAACTGATCAGAGTAATGGCATGACAGGTCCTCCACGGCTCGTTAGGAGCCGTGCCGTGAGGAGGGATATAGTGAGAGACTGGAACTTTGATGAGGTTGCATTGGAGCGCTAGTCCAGTATTGGAAAGAGCAATATGTAGGCGCAGAGACAATATGCTTGTTATTAGTGTTAAATCAGGTAGAATTTTGAACTCAGTACTTTGAATCTAGTTTTGGGTGTAATTGGTGTTGCAGCAAATGCCACACTATGAAGGATTTTTTTTATATAAATCATCTGTTGATATCCACTTTCCCTCTCTCTATTTTTAACTCCTGTTCTGGCTTTCTAGCTCGAAATTTGTATTTACGGACTTGATTAGGTCTACTTCTACTTTTTTTTTTTTCAAAGTATTCTCTCCGTTTCATTTTATATGTCAATGTTTGGGTGAAAATGAAGTTTAAGGTATCAATTGGATGTATTTATTACCTGTATTTAGATAAAAACAACAAAGTACAATTGTTAAAGATTTAATTTTGTACAAAAGTAATCACATCGAAAGTTTAAATAGATAAATAAATATGAATATGTCATGACCCAAAATCTAACTAATCGTGATGGTACCTAACCCAACCCGTTAGGTAAGCCAATTAACAATTTTCCAAATTAATGAGATTTATCAAGTAGAGAAATGACAATAGTCGAAGGACTGATAATACAAATCATGAGCTTATAAGATTTAGACTTTACAAAGCTTAGTGTAAAATAAATACATTATCTGTTCATATTATACATAAATAGGTTTTTCATAGGTCTACAACTACCATAAACAAGGGGCAGCTATAATCGGAATGCAAGTACGTCTTCCATGACATCTCCTGTCATACACATCAACGTCAACATCCAAATCTGCACGCAAGGTGCAAAAATGTAGTATGTGTACAACTGGTCTCATGTACTCAATAAGTAACAAACCTAACCTTAGCTTGAAAGTAATGACGAGTTGGAACAAAGATCAGAGTCCAACACTAATAGCCAACAACAATTCAGAGCAAATAATAATAATGGTACAAGAAAAATACTAAAATATAAGATTCTCAACTCGTTCACAGTTCCGGAAAAATATGCATGCTTTTCAAGTATATCAGTGAAAAGTCAATTCACCAAAATATTAGTAGGTTTCTAAAACTGTGATTTTTTCCAAAACTTTTCAACAACAGATAAGATATTTTATTATCAAATGGCATGAGGAAAATACATCTCTACGCCTACATGTCAATGTGTAGGAGAAGTCATGGATGACGTGATACCGTACATCATGAGGAAAATGCATCTATATGCCTGTGTGTCAAGTATGCGTGTCGAATGCGATGCAACTCAGGGATAAACCATATGCATGCTCTCAGAGTATTAATTCACTCGGTCCTCCGAGTCACTCAGTCCTTTCAGTCACTCAGCACTCGCTCTCGGCACTCGCACTTGCACTCAATAGGTACCTGCGCTCATTGTGGGTGTGCAGACTTCGGAGGGGATCCTTCAGCACAAACGCTATAATAAGCTAATCTTGGCGTAAATCAATAGCATCTGCTGCAGCGTACAACCCGCTCCAATTAAAATCAATAATACTAGCTGCAGTGTGCAGCCCGATCCCATCAATATCCTTACAATCAGGCCCTCCACCTCGCTCAATCATCAATCTCTTCAGTCTCTCGGGCTCATAATGTCATGAAAATTAGCCCAAAAATAATAATGTAATGTATCAATAAATGGTAACAGAGACTGAGATATGATATGCACATGAATTCGTATGACTGAGTTTGTAATTGCAATATAAGCTAATAACTCAACAGTAGAAATAACCTCAGTCAGTCCCAATAGAATAAATATGTAGCCTAGACATGGTTTATAACATGGATCACAACTCAATAGCTCTAGTACGTAGAGATTTTATGGTTACAGATAAGATCATGTAACTACACAATACCACAGAAATAATGGAGTCACAATCTATATGGTGCACGCCCATACACCCGTCACTTAGTATGTGTGCCACCTCAACACCAAACATATAATACGTATTCGTGATTCATGCCCTCATCACCAAGTTTAGAAGTCTTACTTACCTCGAACAAGCCAAATCCAATACTGAGCAGGACAAATGATGCTCCAAAATGTCATCCTGCGCATACCGACCTCCGAACGGCTCGAAACTAGCCAAAAGCAACTCAAATACATCAAATAATACCAAAGGGAACAAACCAAATCAGTAAAAGTCGTATCTTTTTAATCAAAATTCCAAAATCAACCCAAGAGTCAAACTTGGTCTTGCACCTCGGAACCCGACAGAACTCACATACTCCGACAAACCATTCAATTACGAGTCCAACCATACTAGTTTCATTCAAATCCGACTCCAAATCAGTGTGTAAAATTCAAGAATTCGCTCGATGAAACTTTAGGCAAAAACTCCAATTTTCTCTTTAAAAATCATAATCCACACGTCAAAATTGAAGATAGATTCAAAAATATAACCAAAACCGAGTATAGAACACTTACCACAATCCTTTTGATGAAATTTGCCTCCAAAATCGCTCCCTTCTGAAATCTATTGCTCAATATGTGATAAAAATGGCCAAAACTTAAAGCATTCTGCCCAGCGTTTTCAATATTTACGGACAGTATGTCACACTTGAGACCTCCAATTCTGCAGTGAAAAGCTTCTCTTTTGCAAAAACAGCCTGTCCCAGCAACTTTCGCACCTGCGGTGACAAACCCCGCTTCCGCGAAGACCTTCGCACCTGCGCTTCAAATTCATCGCACCTGTGCATCCGCACCTGCGCCAAATTCTCCTCTTCTAGGAACTTCCTCACCCAAATCTCACCTTGTTTCTGCGACAGCTTTGTCGTTTCTGCGACTACGCAAACCAGCCGCATGTGCGATCACACTATATTCTGCCACCAGCAACCTTATCCAAAATTGATCCAAACGATTCGAACCTCGTCCGAAACTCTTCTAAGCCATCGAGACCTTGCCAAATTATATCAACAAGTCCTATAACATAACACAAACATACTCGATTATTCAAATCATGCATAACGATATCGAACCCACGAATCACACCTCAAGTCAAAATTAACAAACTTTTGAACTTTCAACTTCCAAAACTCATGTTGAAACACATCAAATAAATTAGGAATGAACTCAAATTTTGCAAAGAAGTCCTAAATGACAAAACAAAGTTACCCACAATCCGAATACGATATCCTCAAAATCAACTCTCGTCAAACTTATGAACTTTCCAAACCTTCAAATGTTCAACTTTTGCCAATTCGTGACGAAACCTTCTAGAAATATCCAAATGCAAGTTCGGGCATCCGTCCTAGTCCAAAATCACCATCCGGACCTAACAGAACCATCAAAACTCCAATCCGATGTCAAATGTTAAAAAGTCAAACTTGGTCAACTCTTCTAACTTGAAGCTTCAATCATGAAATTCATTCTTCCAAATCGATTCCGAATAACCTGAAAACCAAACCAAAGATTCACAAAAGTCATAATACACCATACGAAGCTATTCATACCCTCATACTATCGAGCGAAGTGTAAATGCTCAAAATAACCGGCCAGATCATTACAGAATGTTTAAAATTTTTGCAGCTTGTACATGAGAAGTATTATTAATAAAATAATCTCAAATAATTTTTAACGTTCCAAAATGAAGAAAGTGGAATATACTGAGAAGAACGAAATATAATTGGGACACAAGGGGCTTAAAGACGAGCATCACATCTTTTTATCTTTTTCCTCTTAGAATAATGCAGGCACTGAGGGGTCCCGACAAGAGATGGGCAGTAGAATTGAACTAATATTGACTTTACACCAATTTTAGCACTTAATAAAGTGTAAAAATATAATATATTCAAAAAGCTTAAACGAGGGATGTGTAATAAGTATCTTTTTTCTTAGTTGGTAAGAGACGTACAATGATGGTCTCTTCAGAATTTTGGTGAACATCGATCCGTCCATTAGTGGAAGATAATAGGTAATAGTTGTGGTACGCGTTATTGGATTTAAATTGTAAACATCGCCACTATTCATTAAAAAACGAGATGTGAAATCACTATAGTAATTGCTGTAACTGTAGTATGTTAGGAAAAAAAAAAAAACAGAATATGAGACGAAATAATTAGGTTTTGATAGTGTAGACATAGACCTTGAGGAATTTAAGTCTCCCAATATTGCTGCAGGGATTATGGCAGAATTCCTCCAGGATTCTACAAAGCCTATAAAATTCGAGTATCACCAATTAACTTGAAATTTTCACTAGAACAAATTTTGTGAATTGTAGATAACAGAAAGAGAAGGAAAACTATTTTTTTCCTTTGATGATTTTCATTTTTGGAGAGGAACGTTGTATTTATAACCTTTTTAGGCATGTGCTAGAATTAAGAGGCTCAATCTTTGCCAACATGCACCTTTCATAACCAATAGTCACCTTTTTGAATTTAAAAGAAAACTGTTAAAGATATTTTATGAAATTTAATTAAAAAATATTTTTAGTTAATTAATAAAATAATAGGTAACTAAAATATTAGTCTCGGGCTACTTAATTGGTCCAAATCCCAATTACGTAATTGCCCAATCTTAACTATTAATAATATAATCAAACTCAATTTTCCTCCAAAATATTTTCAAAAATATTCAAACTATATAAGACAAGAAGTGCTTTTAAACACCTCTTTCTTTCTTTCTTTTTCTAATGAGGGACAAAACAACCTCTTCTCAAATACTCCCATCAAACACTAATTAATCTAACAATCCCTCACCTAGTTAGTGATTGATGTTGTTTCTAAGATTCATTCATACAATAGGTATCTTTCGATTTAAATCTACTACTTGTATAAACTATTCAAGGCCTTATCGAATTGATGGTTAATTAAGTTCTATTAAACCACAATTCCTATATGAAAAGACGGAAAATTTTTATACACATATATCGTACCAAATCGACAACTTGTTCACCGTGAGTTTTAGCACCCAATTATGGCCTTGTGCTACTTCCGGAATTCATAAACACTTATCAAGTTTTATATTCCAAACTTCGATCGAAGCGACACCACTTCATGTATTTACATAGTTGAATATTTGACAAATTCCTTAACACGAGTTTCTTTTAGTAATTAAACAGAACTCTTCTTCTTCATAAAGAGTATTTTTTGTAATCACCCTCCTTTTGCTAGGTACTTATTTCTAGTACCTGCCATCCATCACAACTATAACTTGTTATTATCTTTTAAACCTTTAATATTGTTAAATAATGAGAGAGGTAAGGTTTCTATTATTAGTGACAAATTAAATTACCTTAGTCCCATAGCACTTATTGTATTTATTATCATATCCCACGCAAGTCCTTTAGTGAATGGATCAACAAGGTTGTCTTTAGACTTGAAGTACAAAACAATAATAATTCCATCCAAAATTTGTTATCTTATGTACTCATGTCTTAAAGTAATATGTCTTGATTTTCCATTGTATATTTTGCTAAATGCCTTATACATAGTTGTTTCACTATCACAGTGCAAGAGAACAACTGGCATTGGTTGTGACCACAACTCTATATCTAACAATAGATGTCTCAACTATCTGCCTCTCTTCCCGAAACTGCTAAATCAATAAACTCATATTTCATTATGCAATGAGTAATATACTTCTTTTTCTTACAAACCCATGAAATTGCTCTTTCACCTAAAGTGAATATCTACCCAGATTTTTTTTTTGTTATCACCGACACTAGTTATCTAACTAGCATCACAATATCTTTCTAATATTATAGGAAATTTGTTATAATACAAGGCAAAAGATTTTGTCCTTTTTAGATAATCAAGTATTCTCACTGTACCTTTCCAGTGATCACAACTTGATTATGATTATATCTTGATAATATACAAATCGCTAAAGCAATATCTGGCCTGGTACAGTGCATAACATACATCAAACTACCGATTGCACTAGCATAATCTGATTGACTAACAGATCTTTTCGGGTTCTCAACTATCCTGCTAGAAGCATCAAATAGAGTATTAAATTCTGTAATACCCAAATGATTGAATTTAGATAGAACCTTGCCAATGTAGTGAGACTAACATAAGACAAAACCTCCAATATGACTTTTAACTTTAATACCTAAGATAGTATCAACTTCTTCCAATTCCTTCATTTTATATTAACAAATTAAATATTTTTTAGTTTTATTATGACTTATATATTAGTTCCTATGGTTGGTATGTCATCAACATAAATACGCAGTATCACTCTATAATCCTTTGTGAATTTGGAATAAATATATTTATATTCTGTATTATCTTTAAAACTATTTGATAATATAATACAATCAAATTTTCATGCCACTATTTTGGAGCTTATTTTAATTTATACAAGGACTTAACTAATTTGTAAACTTTCTTCTCATTTTCAAGAAGCACAAACCCTTCGGGTTGCTCCATATAAACTTCTTCATCAAGATCATCATTTAAGAATGGCGCCTTAACATCCATTCAATGGAAATTTAGATTATATATTGATGCCAAAGCAAACAATACTCTTATTGAGGTAATCCTGGCCACATGAGCATATGTGTCAAAATAATCTACTTCTGCCTTTTGTCTAAATCCTTTGGCAACTAGTCTACCTGTCATAACCCAAAACCAGTCCGTCGTGATGGTGCCTATAATATTACTAGACAAGTCAACTAATTAGACACTTATAACACTTTAAATGAATGAAAGATACGAAAACAATTTAATTAAAGGAAATCTTTAAAATAAAAGGATAGGAAGTCATAACTCAAAATATAATCTCTCCAAAACCGGGTTGTCACTGAGTACATGAGTATATATATATATATATATATATATATATATATATATATATATATATATATATATATAGTCTGGTACATCGTCAATAAAACAAAACAAAACGATAAAATGAAAGATAAGGGAGGGTTAAGGTTTGCAAACGCCAAGCAGCTACCTCGATGATCTTCGAAGTTCTGGACTCCGCAACTCAGCAACCTCCATGACCAAAAGCACATGGATCTGCGTACGAGGTGTAGGGTATAGCATACCAACTCAATAAGTAACGAATTAACCTATGGACTGAGAGTAGTGACAATCTCAGCAGTTATAGTTCAATATAGAAATAACAATACAGAAATGTAAGCCCGATTTCAAGTTCATCAGATAAAAACTCAATACAAGTAAAATAGATCAACTCTAATTGATATGAGAGATATGACATGTCTATAACTACATGTCACTGTGCATACTTTATGTGATGCAGTACAATGGAAGCCTAATGTACTCACACTCTTAGATTACTCCCTCACTCAGTACTATATATGGCCAATCCAGCGCAGGAAAAATCCATCCCCAAGTATATATATCAACTGATAGTCAGCCACTCAGTACTGTATAAGGCCAATATAGCCTAAGAAAAATCCATCCCCAAATATAATTTATTCGGGCGAGATCCATGGCCAGGGAAGATCCACCCTTTAATATAAATGAGTTGCGCTCACTGTGATTGTGCAGACTTTGGTGGGGATCCTTCAGCCCAAGCACTATAATAAGTTAGATCCAAGCATAGATAAATAAATCATGTTATGGCGTTAATCCCAATCCCATAAATACCACTCACAATCAGGATCTCAGCCTCACTCAGTCGTCAATCTCTCTAGTCTTTCGGGCTCACAATGCTTATACTAAGCAGCCCTAATCAATGATACGAGATGCGACAATGTACAATAAAAGAGATTGAGATATGATATGAATGATTCATAGGAATGAGTACATGACTATAATTATACAATAAACTCAACAACAAGGAACGACCACTGTGGGTCCCAACATATAGACTAAACAAGATTTCTAGCATGATTAGTAGCTCAATTATTTTATCACATGATAAATATACAGATAATAACAAGATAAATAAGCTATACAATTTCATGGAATCGACCAAGTCATAGTTCTTACGGTGCACACCCACACGCCCTTCACCTAGCATGTGCGTCACTTTAACATCAATCACATAATACATAATTCAGGAATTCATATCCTCATGACCAAGTTGAAGTCTTACTTACCTCAGACCACGTAAATATCTACTCCAACATGCCCTTGCCTCGTGAAACGGTCTTCGAATGCCTCGAATATAGTTACAAACAGTTCGATACAATCAAAACGAGCTAAAAGAATCATTTCCATAAGAAAATATTAAGATCTTAATCAAAAGTCAAAAGTCAAGTCAAATCACTCAAAACTCTCCTCGTACTGTGTGACTTTGGTGAACATGACCACCGTCATCCTTTATGGTGGCAACTCCACTGTTCGGTGGTGAAAAATCACAAGACCAAAATCTTAGAAGGTGCCTTGGAAATGCGCACAAACCTCATCTAAGCTTTCCCGCTAAAACTAATCTAGCTGTTACAGATCTGAGTGGTGATATCTCTGGGGGAAAATTTCACATGGGAGCGTCTGAAAAATCCTCAGCCAAATCTTGGAATTCTAAGCAGTGGAGAATCTTCTCCACTAAGAGTTATCAATACACCATACTTCTGAACATTCCACCATCAGAATTGATTCATATGATCAGCTGAATCCCAACAAACACCAGCTAGTCGTGCATGGTGATATAGATGTCCAAGTTGAACAAAATTTATACAAAACATTGCCTATAGGTGAGGAGATTGTGTCTAATCCATCGCCATTCACTTCAATGGCTCAAATCTTACCACATCTAAACAAACAACCTCTGTAATTAATGGTCCACCACCTGTTCGATAAAATGTAAAAGATACTCCCACTGAATTTATTGTTGTACAAAGTGGGGAAGATGATTAATTAAAGCCTCCCCAAAATAAAAATCAATTGATGTGACGACCTATCCGGTCATCTTAAGAATTAATGCCTCGATCCCCTATTAACTGCTTTCCACAAGTTTAATTCTGCTAATTTTGATTTGGGGGATGTTCGATTTTAAGTTTTGAAGATTTTTTAGACACTTAGTCCCTATATAAGAGATTAAGTATTGGAAAATTGATTGTAGTCATAACAGTATGAAGATGGTCTCGGAATGGAAATCCATTGGTTCAATTAGCTTCTTTGGGTGATTTTAGGGTTAGGAGCACATTCGGATTGTGTTTTGGAGGTCCGTGGCTAATTTAGGCTTGAACTGCCAAAATTTGAAACTTTGGAAGTTTCCAGTTCGATAGTGAGATTTTTATCCGAGGGTCGGAATTGAATTCTGAGAGTTGCATTAGTTTTGTTATGTCATTTGGGATGTGCGTGCAAAGTTGCATGTCATTCGTATGAGGTTTGGTAGACCTTTTGATTGAAAATGTGTTTTTAGAGTTTATGGAATTTTTAAGTTTGAATTTGATGAAAGTAGGTTTTTCTATTGTTTGTAGTGTTCCGAAGGTTGGAACAAGTTTGAGTGATGTTTTAGGATTGGTTGGCAGGTTTGGTTAGGGTCCCGACGGCCTCGGGTGTGTTTCAGATGCCCAAATGGTCATTTTTTGGACCTTGTTGAATTGCTGAACTGCTGATATCTAGTTTTCTTCTACCCAATTGCAACCTTCTTTCCACGTTCGTGTAGTGTAATTCTGGAGGGGCCCCCAATTTCTTCTTCGCTATCGCATGACTTGGCTCGCAATTGCATTGTACTTGCCTTTCCTTCTTCGCATTCGCATTTTCCTTTTCGCGTTCGCGTAGTAGAAACATGAGTTGGTAGCTCAGCGGTCCCCTCTTCACTTTGCGTTTGTGTGTCTTAAACCACGATCACGTAAGCCCATATTTTCCTCTTACGTGATCGCGTGCAATGATTCGCGTTCAGGTAGGCCATTTCAGAAGCCCTTAATTTTTTCTCTTCGCGATCGTAGGCCTCTTTTGCGATCACGATGTATAATATACCTGGGCAGCATTTAAAACACAAGATCAAGGGTTTAGACCATAACTTATATTTTGGACTTAGGAGCTCGGGAAATCACAATTTTTGAGAGTATTTTCAACTAGATGACTTGGGGTGATATTTATAATATGCAATTGAATTGAATAGATTTGGATCATTTGGAGTCTGATACCCGTGGAAAAATTATGGTTTCGAACTGATTTTGAGCCGTTCGAGGTAAGTGGATTATCTAACCTTCTCTGGTAGACCTTCCCCTTAGAATTTGTATATTTGGTAATTGAAATACCTTGTAAGTGAGGTGACAAGTGAATACTTGTGCAAATTGTTGAGAAATACATTTTCATTAAGTATTTACTAGTATGTTCCTTTTCCTACTTTCATTACTTGTGCTAATAAAGTTGTTGTTAATTTAGGAAAGCATGTCTAATTGATTCCACTACCTTATTTGTTCGACCTTCTTTACCTGAACTACGTGCAACATGCTACGCTAGAATAACGTGATGCATTGATATGAAATTTCCATTCTGAATATCTTCTTGCTGTTGTTTATGTATTTACATTGGACTACGGATGTGGGATTCTTGTGGCTCCCCCTTCTCTATTTACTTTGGGACTACGAATTAGATTCTCGGTAGACCCCCTGCACAGTTATATGGAACTAGTGAATGCACCCGCTAGATTCCCTCAGTACTGAATATTTACATTTGGGACTACGGATCGGAACTAGATTCTCGGTAGACCCCCTGCACAGTTATATGGAACTAGTGAATGCACCCGCTAGATTCCCTAAGTACTGGATATTTACATTTGGGACTACGGATCGGAACTCGTTAGATCCCCACATATTGATAGTTGGATTACGGGACGGTATCTCGATAGATACTTCGAACATGTATATATGTGATGGACTACGGGACGGTATCCCGAGAGATCCACTGGATAGTTGTAATCTAGACTACAGGAAGATATCCTGGAAGGCACCCCGAATGTTATTTACTGACTTGAGATGCATTTCTTCCTTGATTTTGTGGTCTTTGTTCTAGTTGTTGTTGCTCCTTCTATTTTGTAATATTTTCTTACAGTTGCATTTAATTATTTTTATTTATTTCATACTGTTGAACCTTATATTTTATTTAACCTCAGTAGGGCCCTTACCTTCCTCATCACTACCCCACCGAGGTTAGCCTTGGCACTTACTGAGTACTGCCATGGTGTACTTATGTTCTTTCTGTGCATGTTTTTCATGTGCATATCTAGGTACCTCTGCACATGCTTACCATCCTTGAGGCATGGAGAGCTTTTGAAGACTTTGAGGTATATCTGCTGCGTCCGCAGATAGAGGAGTCTCTATCTTATTTTATCCTGTAGTATTAGTCTTTTTATCTTACTGTTAATGGACACATTCTGGAGTTTAGAGCACTTGACTATATTTCTTCTATCTTGTGTTCCCGTGAGTTTCCGAGTTTTGGGATATTGTTGTACAAGTTTGAGATGTTGTGATGTATATGCCTAGCGGCATTTTTATATCGTTATCATTGGTTATTCTTGGATATTAACTTATATTTCCGTAAGTTTCGATTGTTTTCTGCACTTGTTAGGCTTACCTAGTCATATAGACTAGGTGCCGTCACGACAGTTCACAGAGGGCGAACTGGGGTTGTGACAAGTTGGTATCATAAATATAGGTTCATAGGAGTCACGAAACACATGCCGATTCTTAGAATTGCTGATCGGTACAGAAACGTCTGTGCTTATCTACGAGAGGCTATGTAACTATTAGGAAAATTTTCACTTCATTTGATTTCTTTGTCGTGCGATATTTTGACATCACAATTCCAAACTTTTGTCTTCTATTATCTCACAGATAATGAATACACGTGCTACTCGAGGTGATCGGGCACCGGCGCTCCCTACTGTAGCCGTTAGAGGTCGGGGCGCGATAGAGGCCGAGGACGCGCATCTGGTGCAGCCAGAGCACCTACACGAGCTGCCGCTGAGGTACTACCTGCAGATCTAGCCAGAGTCCGGGCGCCTGATATGCCTACTGCTACTACTACTCCAGTCCTTTAGGAGACTCTGGCGCAGTTCCTGAGCATGTATACCACCTTGGCTCAGGCAAGGTTGCTTTCCATTACAACAAACACATTTCAGGCCGGGGGAGGAGCACAAACTCCCGCTGCTCGCAATCTTGAGCAGTAAGTGCATGCTAAGAAGTTCCCAGAGATTATTACAGTATCGCCTACAGTGCCAGTTCAGCCCAAGAATGGGGCAGCTACTTCATAGGATGAGCAACGGAGACTTGAGCGGTTCAAAAGTATATTCCTCCGGTGTTTAGTGGACTAGCATTAGATGATGCCTTGAGATTTCTGGAGGAGTGCCACTGTATTCATCACACTATGGTCAGATCAGGATCGAGCGGGGTTTTTTCAATGCTTTTTAGCTTCGGGGAGCCGCCTATGACTGATGGCGCATCTATTAGTTAGACAGTCCAGACGAGGTTTCTTCACTAACTTAGACCCAGTTCTTAGAGCTGTTCCTGGGAGAGTATGGTCTTTAGAGCCTTAGGGATGCATGGCATGCAAAGTTTGAGCATTATCGCCACGGTGCTATGACTATCTCATTGTATGCTATCCGATACATTAGATTGGCTAGACAAGCGCTAGCCTTTGTTTCAACTGTCCGCGAGAGGGTTCGCCGGTTTATTGAGGGCCTCATTCCCAGTATCAGGTCTAGCATGGATTGTGAGTTGGACATGGATATTTTTTATCAACATGGAGCATTGCTAGGAGGATTGAGGGTATACGTGCTAAGGAGAAAAAGAAGAGGGAGGCCAAGAGGTCTCAAGGGTCGGGCCATTTTTCTAGTGCCCGTACCCCAGCTACTGGTCTTATAGTTGGAGTTATATGAGTCGTCAATTTATTCAGCTCTTCCAGCATTAGTGCTCCAGCTCATCCTCGATCTTAGGAGCCTTATTATGCACCACCGATATCTAGCGCGCCTCTTGTACGGGGTGCTTTCAGTGTCAATCCAACAGACCTAGCCCTAGCAAGTCACAACCACCATACCTTTCTAGAGCTTGTTTTGAGTGTGGTGACACACGCCATATGGTGAGGATTGCCAAAGACTTGGAAAGGGTTCACCTCCACAGACTTCTCAGCCGCAATGTTCCCCACAGAGCTCTCAGGCTATGATTACAGCTCCAGCTGCTAACCCTTCTGCCTAGCCAGCAAGGGGTGGAGGTCGGGAGGTAGAAGTCGCCCTAAAGGGGGAGGCCAGGCCAGATACTATGACATACCTACCCGTACCGAGGCTGTTGCCTCTAATTCTATTATCATAGGTATTATATTAGTTTGTCAGAAAGACACATCGGTTCTATTCGATCAGGGCCCCACTTACTCTTATGTGTCTTCTTATTTTTCTCCGCGTTTGGGTGTAACCCGAGATTCTTTGTGTTTCCCCATCTATGTTTCTTCTCATGTGGAAGATTTTCTTATTGTGGACTGTGTTTATTGGTCTTGTTTGGTTACTATTGTTGGTTTTGAGACCATGGACATTTTATTATTACTCAACGTGGTTGATTTTGATATTATCTTGGGCATGAACTGGTTGTTACCCCTTTATGCTGTTCTTGATTGTCACACCAAAATTGTGACGCATGCTATGCCAGGTGTATCGCGTGTTGAGTGGAGTTGTACTTTAGATCATACTACCAGTAGAGCTATTTCTTTCCTTAAATCTCAACATATGGTTGAGAAGGGGTGTGGTGCATATTTTAGCTTATGTGAGAGATGTCAGTATTGATACCCCTTCTGTTGATTCAGTCCCTATATTACGGGACTTTCCTGATGTGTTTCCACCAAATCTTCCGGGCATGCTGCCTGATAAAGATATTGATTTTGGCATTGGTCTGTTGCCGGGCACTCAACCCATTTCTATTCCCCCGTGTCGTTTGGCTCCTCCTGAGTTGAACAAGTTGAAGGATCACTTATAGGAATTGATTGATAAGAGTTTTATCCGGCCCAATGTTTCACATTGGGGTGCTCCTGTCTTGTTTGTGAAGAAAAAGAATAGTTCTATACATATGTGTATTTTATCGCCACTTGAACAAGGTTACAGTGAAGAACCATTATCCTTTGCCTCGTATTGATGATGTGTTTGACCAGCTTCAGGGTGCACATGTGTTTTCTAAGATCAACTTGCGCTCAGGTTACCATCAGCTGAAGATTCAGGAGCCAGATATCCCGAAGACTGCTTTGAGGACTCATATGGTAATTACGAGTTCCTTTTCATGTCATTTGCGATGACAAATGCCCCAGCAGCCTTTATGCAGTTGATGTACAATATGTTCCGACCATATCTTTACTTGTTCGTCACTGTCTTTATTCATGATATTCTGGTGTATTCCTGAAGTCGGAAAGATCACGAGCAGCACCTAAGGACCGTGCTTTAGATTTTAAGAGAGAAGAAGTTATATGCTAAGTTCTCAAAATGTGAGTTTTGGTTAAATTTAGTGGCATTCTTAGGCCACGTGGTATAAAGTGAGGGTATTCGGGTGGATCCGAAGAAGATAGAGGCTGCGCAGAGTTGGCCCTGACCATCCTCAACTAAAGAGATCCGCAGTTTCCTTGGCTTGGCGGGCTACTATCATCATTTTGTGGAGGGTTTTTCATCGATTGCATCCCCTATGACCAGATTGACCCAAAAAGGTGCTCCATTTTAGTGGACAAAGGAGTGTGAGGCGAGCTTTTATAAGCTCAAGACGGCTTTGACTATAGCCCCAGTTTTGATATTGCCTACTGGTTCAGGGTCTTATATGGTATATTTTGATTCCTTGAAGGTTGGTCTTAGAGCAGTATTGATGTAGGACGGTAGGGTGATTGCCTACGCGTCCAGACAGTTGAAGATACATGAGAAGAATTACCTTGTTCACGACCTTGAGTTAGATGCCATTATTCACGCCACAAAGATTTGAAGCCATTACATATACAAGTTTTCCTGTGAGATTTATACTGATCATAGGAGCCTGCAGCATTTGTTCAAGCTAAAGGACCTAAATTTGCGCCAGAGGAGGTGGTTGGAGCTGTTGAAGGATTATGACATTTCTATTTTATATAGCCCGGGCAAGGCCAATATGGTGGCTGATGCCTTGAGGCATCGAGTGGAGATTTTGGGGTGTTTGGCATATTTACCAACATCAAAGAGGCCTATGGCGATGGATGTTCAGACCTTGGCCAGTTAGTTGTGAGATTAGATCTTTCGGAGCCTAGTCGGGTCCTAACTTGCGTTGTTTTTTGGTCTTCCTTATTTGATAGTATCAGGTAGCGGCAGTATGATGAGCCTCATTTTCTTGTTCTCAAGGACAAGGTTTAGCACGGTGATGCCAGAGATGTGACTATTGGTGACGATGGGGGTATTGAGGATATAGGGTCGGATTTGTGTACCCAATGATGATGGGCTGTGATAGTTGATTATAGAGGAGGCCCAGAGTTCACGGTATTCCTTCCATCTGGGTGCTGCGAAGATGTATCAGGATTTGAGGCAGCACTATTGGTGGAGGCAGATGAGGAAAGATATAGTTAGATTTGTGGCTCGGTGCCTTAATTGTCAGCAGGTGAAGTATGAGCACCAGAGGCCAGGTGTGTTGCTTCAGCATATAGAGATTTCAGAGTGAAGTGGGTGCAGATCACCATGGATTTTGTTGTTGGACTCCCATGGACTTTGAAGAAGTTTGATGCTATTTGGGTGATTGTGGATCGGCTGACCAAGTACGCTCATTTCATTCCTATGAGTACTACTTATTTTTTGGAGTGGTTGGCGGAAATTTATATCCGGGAGATTGTTTGTCTATATGTCATTCCAATTTCCATTATTTCAGATACAGGTACTGAATTTACCTCATGGTTTTGGAAGGCCGTTTAGCGTGAGTTGGGTACTCGGGTAGAATTGAGTATAGTATTTCAACCTTAGACGGATGGACAGTCCGAGCGCACTATTCAGATTCTTGAGGATATGCTCCGTGCATGTGTGATTGAGTTTGGAGGGTCTTGGGATCAGTTCTTTCCATTGACAGAGTTTGCTTACAACAGCAACTATCAGTCTAGCGTTCAGATGGCACTGTATATGGTAGTAGGTATTGATCTCCGGTGGGTTGGTTTGAGCCGTGTAAGGCTAGACTATTGGGCACATATTCGGTTCAGGATTCCTTGGAGAAGGTTAAGGTGATTCATGATAGACTCCGTACTGCCCAGTCCATACAGAAGAGCTATGAAAACCGGAAGGTTAGTGATGTTTCCTATATGGTTGGAGAGAGGGTTCTTCTTCGGGTTTCGCCTATGGAAGGCATTATGAGATTTGGGAAGAAAGGAAAGTTGAGTGCAAGGTTTATTTCCCCTTTTGAGATACTGAGGAATGTTGGGGAGGTTGCTTATGAGCTTGACTTACCTCCCATCTTGGTTGGAGTTCATCCGGTATTTCATATTTCGATGCTCCGAAGGTATCATGGTGATCCGTCGGACATGTTGGATTTCAGTTCAGTCTAGTTGGACAAGGATCTATCCTATGCTAAGGAGCCAATGGATATATTGTACGGGAAGGTCAGAAAGTTGAAGTCAATGGACATTGCTTCAGTAAAGGTTCAGTGGCGAGGTCAGTCGGTCAAGGAGGTGACCTGGAAGACTGAGTAGGATATGCGCAGCCGTAACCCAAATTTGATCGTAGTTGGAACAATGTGAAGACAGTCTCGGAATGGAAATCAAATGATTCTGTTAGCTCCATTTGGTGATTTGTAAGGTTAGGAGCGTGTTCAGATTGTGTTTTGGCAGTCCGTAGCTAATTAAGGCTTGAAATACCGGAAGTTGAAATTTCGGAAGTTTTCGGTTTGATAGCAAAATTTTGATCAGAGGGCCGACATGAATTATGAGAGTTGAAATAGTTCCATTATATCATTTGGGATGTGTGTGAATACTTTCAGGTCATTCAGACGAGGGTTGGTAGACTTTTTGATTGAAAATGTGTTTTTAGAGTTTCTTGAATTTTTATGCTTGAATTCGATGAAGAGTAGGTGTTTTGATGTTGCTTGTAGCGTTCCGAAAGTTGTAACAAGTTTGGCTGATGTTTTAGGATTGTATGACAGGTTTGGTTGAGGTCCCAGGGCCTTGGGTGTATTTCGGATGCCCAACGGGTCATTTTTGGAACTTGTTGAATTGGTGAACTGCTGGTATCTACTTTTATTGAACGCGATCACAACCTTCTTTCCTCATTAGCGTAGTGTAATTCCGGAGGGGGGGGGGGGGGGAACCAATTTCTTCTTTGCGATTGCATGACTTGGCTCGCGATCGCATAGTACTTCCCCTTCCGTCTTCGCATTTGCATTTTCCCTTTTGCGTTCGTGGAGTAGAAACATGACACGATGGCTCAGTGGTCCCCCTTTCACTTTGCGTTCGCGTATCTTCAACTGCGATCACGTAAGCCCATCTTTTCCTCCTATGCGATCGCGTGCATCGAGTCGCTTTCACGTAGGCCATTTCAGAAGCCCTTCATTTTTACTCTTCATGATCGCAGGAATTCTTTTGTGATCGTGATGTACAATATACCTGGGAAGACTTTAAAACCCAAAATCGAGAGTTTAGACCATCATTCATATTTTGGACTTGGGAGATCACAATTTTGAGAGGATTTTCACGTGGGCGACTTGGGTAAGTGATTCTTACTTGGTTTAAACTAATTTCCACAAATCTTCACTTAAATTCATCCTTTAATTTTGGAATTTTTGTAGCAATTGGGGGAATAATTTCTTAGACCAAGAGATTGGGTGTTTGACATCGGATTTGGATAATTTTAGTATGGTCGGAATCATGAGAGTACGCGGTTTCTGAAAATATAAATTTTACCGGATTCCGAGATATGAGATCGAGGGGCGTTTTGTTTATTTTACCTAATTTCGCGTATTAGATTTGAATTAAATCATAGAATCAGTTAATTGAGGTGTCATTTACAATATGCAATTGAATTGAATAGATTTGAGCAATTTGGAGGTGGATACTCATGGGAAATTTGTGGTTTCTGACTGATTTTGAGCATGTTCGAGGTAAGTGGATTGTCTAATATTTTGTGGGGGACCTTCCCCTTAGGATTGGTATATTTGGTAATTGAAATGCCTTGTACGTGAGGTGACGTGCGCGTACTTGTGCTAATTGTTGAGAAATCCGTTTTCATTAAGAATTTACTAGTATGTTCTTTTTCCTTCATTGCTTGTGCTAAAAAACTTGTTGTTAATTTAGGAAAGCATGTATAATTGATTCCACTGCCTTATTTGTTCAACTTGCTTTACCTGAACTCCGTGCAACATGCTAGGCTACAATTACGCGATGCCTTGATATGAAATTTCCATTCAGCATATCTTCTTGCTGTTGTTTGTGTATTTACATTGGGACTACGGATGTGGGATTCCGGTAGCTCTCCCTTGTATATTTACTTTGGGACTACAGGTTATATTCTCGATAGATCACCCTTCATAGTTTTATAGAACTATGGGAATGCACCCAGTAGATTCCCTCAGTACTGGATATTTATATTTGGAACTACAGATCAGAATTCGATAGATCCCGGCACATTGATAGGTTGACAATGGGACGGGATCCCAAGAGATCCTTCAGATATGTATACACAGGATCCCAGGAGGTCCTTCGGATATGTATACATGTGATGGAGTACGTGACGGTCTCCCGGAAGATCCACTGGAGTGTTATTAGGACTACATGATGGTATCCTGGAAGGCGCTCCGGATATTATGTACTGACCTGTGTTGTATTTCTTCTGTGATTTTGTAGTCTTTGTGCTAGTTGTTGTTGCACCTTCCATTTTATGATTTTTTTTTACTGTTGCACTTAATTATTTACTTTATTTCATACTGTTGAACCTTATATTTTATTTAACCTCAGTAGGGCCTTGACCTTCCTCGTCACTACCTGACCGATGTTAGGCTTGGCACTTACTGAGTACAGCTATAGTGTACTCTTCCTTTCTGAACATATTTTTCATGTGCAGATCCAGGTACCTCTGTACAGGCTTACCATCCTTGAGGGTAGAGTGAGATTTTGGAGATTTTGAGGTATATCTACCGTGTCTGCAGATTGTGGTGTCTCTATCTTATTATATCATGTAGTATTAAACTTTCTATCCTACTATTTATGTACACATTCTAGAGTTTAGTGCACTTTACTTTATTTTTTCTAGGTTGTGTTCCCGTGAGTTTCCGGGTTTTGGGATAGTATTGTAGAAGTTTGAGATGTTATGTTGTATATGCCGGGCGACATTTTATATATCATTTCATTGGTTATTCTTGTCTTTTATCTTATATTTTCTTAAGTTTCGATTGTTTTCTGAACTTGTTAGGCTTACCTAGTCGTAGAGACTAGGCGCCGTCACAGCAGTTCATAGAGGGAGAACCGGAGTCGTTACAATTGAGTAGCACTGTCATTATACCTGGCAATAGTACAAGCCAAAATAATAATGCAAATCTATTACCGGTTACTGGTTTGGTCATTCTAAAACCTCAATCCAGAGAAGAAGCTCCTAATAGTTCACCATGACAACAACTCCAACCAAACCCAAAAATATCCCAAGTACAAAACCATCATAAGACCAGCAATAACAATATCCATAAAGTGTCATCCAACTTTGATAATCCCAGCCGCACCAAAAACATCACACCACACCAAACAGTTACTCAAACACAACCCAACACTAAGACCAAAAGCCAAACCCAAGATCCTATCCCTAAGGCAAAACAAATAAACAATTCCCCAGCCCCACCACCACCCATAGTCACTAACTCATATGTAACCAAATTGAGAGCAGGATGTGAAGCAAAAAGTTGAACCGATATAGTTCCGACCACCTAGAATCACAACAAAATAAGTTCAACCAGAAGTGATCTTCGACATAAGTAATTACATGGTCAAGCTTGCAACCAGGTGCAAATACACAATTATTGGAATGTTTTCAGACACCATGCCTAGAATGGATGTCAGTAGAAAAAGAATGTCATTCAAACTGAATTGAAAGCTAGAGTAAAGATAGCACATTTCAATGTTAGGACTATTTATATAGACCTAGACAATTAATATGATCATGTCACTATTTAGAATGGGCAATTTATGTACATACAGGGCCAAATGATAAAGCTAGAAGCCCGGACCCACCTTCAATCCAACTGAAGACTCTCATATAATTCCTATATGGGTTGTCATCCCTGAACTACCTTATCATTTCTATTACAAAGAGGTCATCATAGTTTTACTATATTCAATTAGGAAAGCTCTACATTTAATATTGGCATCATTTCAAAAAACAAGAGGAAGCGTGGCCAAATTGAAGATGCAAATTGATCTTCCAGAACCTAGATCACACCATGTGTGGTTAGGATTTGATGAGAACCAAGATGCCAATGGTGATGGACAGTGGCTGGAAGTGCAATATGAAAACATTCATGACTATAACATGTATTGCAAACATTTGAACCACGCAATAACATCATGTCCATCTAGAATCAAAGATGAAGAAAATAAAAGGAAAAAGGACTCTATCATACATGAAGGTATAAGTGAAAACCAACATCAGCAAATACTTCAAGGAGAGTATCAATAAGCCAGAACCAAGGGCACCAGCAAAAAGAACATCAACAAAGCCTTCAGAAACACCAAACATCAGGGGTCAATCTTTCAAAAATGAATGGCAAAATCAGAAAAGAAAAGGGACTCAGCAGAATATGGAGAAACATCAAACATATGTACCAAAGCAAACATCAAATAACCATCAACTGATGCACTCAAATACTCATTCTCAGGTAACCGAGAACTCCAAATAAATGGACTAAAATAGATATGACATCCTCTACGTTTACAAATCCCCAAGTTGCAATGGAGAATGATGTTGTCTCTATGTCTTAGAATCTTCCCCTTTACATTTCCACTGCTAATAATACTGAAGTTAATGGATTGAAGGAGAACGGTCAGTAGATAAACTTAACCATGCAAGATGGAGATAAAAAAGGGAAGGGTATTCCTCATGATGTGCATAGGTGTGCTTTAGCACCTTTGATTGATCAAAGGAATGGCTCTAGAACCCATGATACCATTGGCACTCAACTTGGTTCAGCTCAGGGTCCCCTTGATGATCAGTGCGAAGCAAAACACCATGCAATAAAAAGAATGGACAAAGTCAAAGGTCATGATATTCATGATGCTCCCAGTTAATAGACTAGACAGAAAAATAAACCAAGTCAGAAAAAGAGAAGATCTCTCCAAAGCAAAAAAATGCAGGAATCAACATATTTGAACCTTTAGAGGAACCTCCTGATAAGGCTTCTGAGAACGACTTTCATTCACCTTCACCAATGAAAATATACATTCCAAACCAAGGATATTGTTGTTAATTGGTCAATGAAAATGGCATTCATATGGCAGTGGCACACTCTCACAATGATACACCTCCAAGCACACACATACCCATATAACCAGACTCAGGGAAACAATCTGCCCTGATACTCTTCAACAGTATCTCCCTCTCAAGTTAGGATGATGATGATTACAACCTATACAATTTGAAAATGAGTTAGCTAGGGGTTTATAAGAGGATGACATGTTTAGTGATGGTGCTGATGAAACATCAACATTGTGACCTCCTACTAGCAACAGTTAATGGTGTTGCTGAATAGGAAAATGTCACATCTTCTCATGAGAAACCTTCTAGAATAAGACCTCCACCCAGACTTACAAGAAGCAAAGTTGCTTCAAGCATCAACAATCCACCAAAATCAAGATTCTCCCCACCATTCTTAAATTATTAGTACAATTATTTGGAATGTTAGAGCTATCAGAACCTTTGGAGCTATTGAGAGACTCAGAAACTAAAACAAATTCACAAAATTTCCTTTATTTCTTTCCTAGAACCATTTCGGGACAATTCTCACATTGATTTCTACCTTAACTACTTCAGAATTCAGCTATCTATGAGCTAAGTTGCTGCCAATAACAATAGCAAAATTTGGCTCTTCTGGGATCAAGACTTCACTGGGATTATTTTCAATCAGGATGAACAACAGATGACCATTGCACTGAAGCATATTGAACTTGGCGAAATTATTCAGCTTACACCCTATCTGTACAAATATAATAGCTCATTTATACAGAATGGTAAAGGGCATCTATGATTATCAACCATGTAAATAGAAATGAAGCGTTAATCCTTTTCAACTAGATTTTGCTGCTCCTTGCAATAAAAATGCACGAACCATTTCATAAAGTATGTGTCCGGATAGTCCTAAATCTCGATAGCTAACTCTCGTCCTTATGCTCAAAAAATGATGTTGATGAAGGCGTGCAGGTGCACTATTCCGTGGTGGGAATTGTAAATTTCCATAAATTTCTCATTTGTCACTCAATGAAGGAACTTTGCTTATTTCATTCTTAGAAGATCGACGAATCGAATGATATTTCTGTTCCAATTTTTGTCTCTTCTTCTCCCTATGAATAAAACTTTTCCTTGCAATAATGGTTGAATTCCTATGCCAAGTGCAAACCAGCATTGAGATCTCTACTCTGGGAGAATTTAAGAAATACCTCTACTATATGTAATATACCCTGGTGTGTAATTGGGGACTTCAATGTGTTGCTTCCATTGGGGAAAAGATTGGAGGAATTCCCTACCAGATAAATAAAAGCATTGACTATCTTAGCATGATTGAGGAATGTGGTCCGACAGACCTAGGCTTCTATGGACCTAGATACACTTTGTGAGCACGTAATTTTTTCGTTATATATGAATTATTCCCAAAAATTTAAATAAAATAATTTTTCTTTATTTTTACAATTTTTGTGTCATTTTCTGATAATTGTTTGCGTTTTATTTATGCATTTTAATTCATATGCAAAATATATAAATATAGTTGGAATTTGTTTAGGATTTAATTTTATATTTTAGGATTAATTAGTAGTTAAATTGCTTTTAGAATAAAATACAAAGAAAATAAGAAAAATTGTCCTATTTGCAGTTTTAGTTTAAGTTTGTCTTAATTTGTGTTTAAATTAGGAATTTGTGTAAATTAAAATTAAGGGATATTATTTTAGGGTCAATTTGGTTTTTGGTTTTAATTTTTCATTTTAATAAAATCAGAAAAATATATGAATACAAAATAAAAAAAGAAGAGAAAATGAAAACAAATTGATAAATAAGAAAAAACAAAAGGGGAGTTGTATTAAAAGAAGAAGGCTAAATTGGGCTATTTGTAACCAATTCCCCAGCCCAAAATTAAATCACTCTACACGCCAAAATAGGCCCAGCCCCATAATACTCGACCCAGTCCCCTGTCTCTCAAACGATCCTGTTTATCTCCCATTACATCTGGGTCGTTCATCTTTTGATCTAACAGCCCAAAACTAACTAGGTTGTTTAGTATTTAACCGTCGTATAGCCCCTTACCTTACCCCCACCGTATCGTCTCCTTCAGAGGTACCTGTGTAATGCCTCATCATTCCGCCGGCCAGAAATCGTCTCTGCCAATGGCCCACCTCTATTTCTGTCCAAAATTACATCCCTTATTCTTCTCCTCCTCCTCGTTATTGATCCACAACTCGTTTCCCTCGAACCCCAACCAAACTCGTCGAATCTTCAACCAAAGTTTTCCGGCTAAAACTCAACTTTATCCATATACCACCAAATTTACACCATAGGACCGCCTTGGCATCCTCTCTCAAACCATCCAAGTCCCATCCCTCGAATCACCACTCATCATCTCGAATATCAGTTAGAAAATTCAGGCCAAAACCCTAGTTGCCCAAAATTTGCCAAATTGATACGACATGGTCCCCGGGGTTTCCTCGTGATGAATTTAAAGTCAATGGCGTTCGAATCATACTGGTGAAGAGTTAATTTCAAATATGAAAATGGCCGGTGAGTATCCTTAGGATTGCTTAGTGTTTCTTTTAGTTAATTAGATGTTTTGAGTTTAGTTTTATTTGTCTTCTACCCTTTTGTGATATTGGTGATTTAATTAGGTTAATTATGATACTAGTTCTGTTTCATGTCTGTTGGTTTGAGTATTCAGATGAGAATTTGATTAGGTTAAATAATTAATTGTTAGAGTAGTTTCTATACAGATGATTTCCTTATTATAATAAATGTGTTCATGGCATTGTGGTTAGGATTAGCTAAGCTTTTATTGATTAATTTCGTGTTCCAAATCAATATTTGTTTAGTAGTTTTTCAGTAACTAGTAGTTTATTGAATTAGTTAGTAGTTAAATTGAACTATTTGATCAATGTTTGTTTTCAATTAGTCTTAAGAGGTTGGTTATAGCTGAGTTAGTTTTGATAATAATGAATTAGTAATTTCAGGGGATTCATAAGGGCGTTTTGGGTAGTTGATATTAGGATAGAATGTTGTGGGTAATACTAGAACATTCTAGAATAGATATTTAGTTGTAATTTCAGAGAAGTTAGTAGGCTTACTTGAGTAACGAGTCAATAAGTGAGGGAATAATTGAAATAAACTAGGGACTGAAAATGAAAACAGAAAATTGGGGGGATGCCCTCATCTTTTCCTATAAAAGGGCATTCCCATGCCTTAGTACACAAGTTTGGGACCTCCAAAATTCAGATCTGTGATTCAAATTTGACGTTAAACTCTTCTAATTATTAGTTCTAAAAAGCCAAAAAAAAAACACAAAAAATGTAGTAGGAAAAACTAAAAAAAACAAATACTATTTCATTTAGTTTTAATTTCCCAGCTAATTTCTAGTTCTAGTATTTGAGTTTCCTTTTCTAGTTCAGTGTCTTGGTAACTTGGAGTTTCAAAGGTGTTTTGAATTGGCTTCAAGTGACTTTAGGTATAATTGAGTTGGTTTGAGTTGAATTTGTGTCTGCTGGAAAGTTCAGAGATGTTAAGTACCCATTTTGAAATCTGAGTAGTTCATGTGGTACTATTTCGAGTAGGTCGATAGTCATGTTTGAGTAAAACACTTTGAGCCATTGATTATGTTTTTTTGGGATATTTTTCATATCAAGCTGCTGCTATTTGATCACTGCCTTAGCTGATCTCGTACTCTCAATTTTTGCTCTCTTTCCAGGTACATTCCTTCAGCGAGCTCGATGTACTTTTGAATTGAATTTGAAAAGAAGTTTCCCCAGATCTGAGCCCATTGAGATCATTTTTAATTCAATAGATGTTGTTGAGATAGATGTAGTTACGTCACGACCCTAGTTCACCAATTGTGAATATGTCATGACGGCACCCAGTCTTCACGACCAGGTAAGCCTAGCACATTGCGGAATTTAACAACTGCCATGAAATAGCAAACTAATTACTAAATAACAAGAGAAATGTATACGATGCCGCATGGCACATACAATTTACCAATAAAGTTTAGAAAAACTCCCAAGACCTGGAAACTCACGGGCAACACAGGCTAAGAGAAACATAAATACGGATCTAATATCCGGAAATGTCTACAACAACTGAGTACATGAAATGGAACTGCTAACTACAAGCTAGAGTAGAAGGAGACTATTAGGTCTACGGACGAGGAAGATATACCACAAGTCTCTGAATATAGCTCTTGGATCATTGATAGTGCGCCTGACCGGAGGTACCTGGATCTGCACATAAAAAACATGAGCAGAAGAGGCATGAATGCACCACAGCGGTACTCAGTAACTGCCAAGCCTAACCTGGGTTGAGTAGTGACGAGGAACGTCAGGACTCTACTGAGATAAAATATAATAATAATGAGGCTGAAAACATTATGAAATAAGCAAAAATAATGATATACAACTATGAAATAAATCAGTTTACACAACAACAATTAACCTGAAAAAATAAGATAATACAGAGTAAACAGCTCAATATCATCACCAATAATGAGGATCTCCCAGGATACCGTCCTGTGGTCCATTTTATCAATATCTAAAGGATCTCCGGGGACACTGTCCCGTAGTCCCAACTTTAAATGTACAGAGGGAGCTCCCAGGATACCGCCCTGTAATCCCAAATGTAAATATGCAGGGGAAGCGCCCGGGTTACCATCCCGTAGTCCCAAATGTAAATACCTAGTGCTGGGGGAATCTACCGGTTGCCTTTTTGTAGTTTCATATAATCGTGCAAGGGGATCTCCCGAGAATCGAACCCGAAGTCCAAAATATAAAAGTGCAGCGGGATCTCCGGGAATCAAACCCGTAGTCCCAAATATAAAAGTGCAGGGGGAGCTCCCGGGGTACCGTCCCGTAGTCCCAAATATAAACAAACTAGGGGGAACTCCCAGAATCCCATATCTGTAGTCCCAATTTAAATGCGCAACCACAACATAGAATATACAGAAAAAATCAAATGTGGAACACCAATAATTAGGTATAACTAACCTAGCATGCTTCACATAGTACAACTTAGGCAAAATAAGCAATTAAGCAGTTAATTCTATCTAATCATGCTTTTCTAACTAACACAGATTAATCTTGCATTGAAATCAGTCAAATAAACAGAGAAACACAATTTAAATAATTAAAATAAAGTGGATTTTCAACAATTAGCACAAGTACACGCTCGTCACCTCATGCACAAGGGCTCTAAATCAGCAAATAAGAAGTCCTAAGGGGAGAGGTCCCCCACACAAGGTTAGACAAGATACTTACCTCAAACCGGTACAAAAATAACTAAGAAATGATGTCGTTGCCACGAGTATCCAACTCCGAATGGACCAAATCTATTCAAACCGATTATATAATGCAAATAACATCGTGAGTAACTAATTCAACTATTATAAGTAAAGCTAAGGTGCAAAAATAGGTCAAATGAGCAAAACGCCTCTTAGGAGAACGTCTCAGAATCAGATATTTTTCACATTTTCAGAACCCTCGTACTTTCACGAGTCTACCCATATAAGATTCATTCAAATCAGAGGTCAAATGCCCCCTCAAATTCTCACAATTAGGTCTATAAAATTTACCCCAATTTTCATTCAAAATCCAAAATTAAAGGTAAAATTCAAGATTAGATTAGTTGGATTTCGTCATAGGGGAGTAAGGAATCGTTACACAATCGTTGCCTCTGAAAAGCCCTTAAAATATCTCTCAAATCCGAGCTCTCTAGCTTGAGTTTTGTTAAAAATGGAAGAACCCTCGTTTTAAAATTTTTATATCTGCCTTGGGGTTTTGTTCAATGCGATCACATAAAAGGGGATGCGATCGCGTAGGGTAAAATTTTTGGGCCCAAAATGTGGCCTATGCAAACGCATAAGAGACTCTGCGATCGCAGAAGAGGGACAAGCAGAACTATGCGATCGCATAAGAGGTCCCGCGATCATATAGAGGAAATGGGAGCACTGAGCCACCAGCTCAAATTGCTCAGTGCGAACGCGGAAGAGGATGTGCGAACGCAGAGAAGGGGGAAATAGAACTGTGCGATCGCATGAAGGGCTTTGCGATAGCATTAATGGAAATATTCCCCCACCAAAGGCACTATGCAATCGCATGTGTAGTGATGCGATCGTAGAGAAGAAAATCTATGCAACATCACAACATAAAATGTAAAACTCTTCAAGTCCCAAAACTGCTTCGTTAATCATCCGAAACACACCCGAGGCTCCCGGGACCTCAACCAAACATACGGACATATCCCATAATATCATTCAAACTTGTACCAATCCTTAACCCATCTAAAACAACGCCGGAAACGCGAATTAACTAATGATTTGAACCTAAGAACTTTAAAACTCAATCAAACTCACTTTCGATCACCAACCTAACCAAACCACGTCCGATTGATCTGAAAATTTTGCACGCACGCCCCAAATGAGAGGAAAATGCAACAAAACTTCCGGAATCCCGTTCTGAGATTCGGATAAAGAATTTACTATCGTACTGGTAACCTCCAAATTCTAACTTTCGGCATTTCTAGCCTAAATGAGCTACGGATATCCAAAATGCATTCCGAGCACGCTCCAACCCCGAAATCACCTAACGGAGCAAACAGAACCATCAGATTCCCATTCTAAGGTCGTCTTCATATTGTTCCGACTACGGACTACTTTCCAATACTTAAGCTCTCATTTACGGACTAAGTGTCCCAAAACATTCTAAATTCTAACACCGAACATCCCTCATACCAAAATAGCAGAAATAAACTTAGGGGCAAACAGTTAATGGGGAAACGGGGCATAGATTCCAAAGATGACAGGCCGGGTCTTCACATCCTCCTACACTTAAACGTTCATTCATCCTCTAATGACCATATAGAACATACCTAAATTATCAAATAGATGAGGGTATTGGCTGCTCATACCCCGCTCGGTCTCCCAAGTCGCCTATTTGGCTGGCTGACCCTGCCACTGAAACTTTACTGAAGCAATATCCTTTGACCTAGGATTTCAGACCTGCCCGTCAAATATTGCCACAGGCTTCTTAACATAGGACAAATCCTTGTCCAGCTGGATTGAAGTGAACCCTAACACATGAGATGAATAACGGTGATACCTCCAAAGCATTGAGACATAAAATACCAGATGAACCCTGGCCAAACTGGGAGGTAAGGAAAGCTCATAAGCAACCTCCCCAACTCACTTCAAAATATCAAAAGGCCCAATGAGCCTCGGGCTCAACTTCCCTTTCTTTCGAAACATTATGACGCCTTTCATAGGCGAGACCCGAAGTAGAACCCGCTCGCCAAACATAAAGGAAACATCACGAACCGTCCGGTCCACGTAACCTTTCTGTCTGGACTGGGCTGTATGAAGTCTGTCCTGAATCACCTTAACCTTCTCGACTGCATCCTGGACCAAATCAGTGCTTAGTAGCTTGGCCTAACCTGGCTCGAACCAACCCACCGAGAATGTGCATCTCCTACAATATAAGGCCTCATACGGTGCCATTTGAATGCTGGATTGATAACTTTTGTTGTACGCAAACTCAGCCAATGGCAAAAACTTATCCCAAGACCCTCTAAACTCAATCACGCACACACGGAGCATATCCTCAAGAATCTGAATGGTGCGCTTAGACTTTCCATCCATCTGAGGGTGAAAAGTTGTACCCATAGTGACCTGGGTACCCAACTTCTACTAAACTGCTCTCCAAAATCGTGATGTAAACACTGAACCACTATATGAGATGATAGAAATTGGAATGTCGTGAAGACGGACAATCTCCCTAATATAAATCCCCACTAACCGCTCCGCTGAGTAAGTAGTACACACTAGAAAAGAAATGAGCGGACTTGGTCAGCCGATCCACAACAACCAAAATAGAATCAAATTTCTTCGTAGTTAGAGGGAGACCAGTTACAAAGTCCATAGTGATCTTCTCCCATTTCCACTCTGAAATCCCCATCTGCTGGAGTAACCCTCCCGGTCTCTGGTGCTCATCCTTTACCTGCTGACAGTTGAGGCATCTAGCAACAAACTTAGCAACATCACAACAGAAAATCTGCAACTCTTCAAGTCCCAAAAATGCTCTGTTAAGCATCCGAAACACAGCCGACGCTCCCAAGACCTCAACCAAACACACAGACATATCCCATAATATCATTCAAACTTGTACCAATCCTTAACCCACCAAAAACAACATCGGAAACTCTAATTAACCAGTGATTTGAACTAAGAACTTCAAAACTCAACCAAACTCGCTTTCGATCACCAACCTAACCAATCCATGTACGATTGACCTGAAATTTTACAAGCATGTCCTAAATGACATGACGGTGCTAAAAAACCTCCGGAATCCCGTTTTGACCCCGGATAAAAAATTTACTATCGGACGAATTCTAACTTTCGACATTTCTAGTCGAAATGAGCTACGGACATCTAAAATACATTCCAAGTATGCCACCATCCCCAAAATCACCTAACGAAGCTAACAGAACCATCGGATTCCTATTCTGAGGTCGTCGTCACACTGTTCCGATTACGGACCACTTTCCAACACATATGCTCTCATTTAGGGACTAAGTGTCCCAAAATACTTTGAATTCTAACACCGAACGTCAACCAAAATAGCAGAAATGAAGTTAGGAAAAATAGTTAACGGGGAAACGGGGCATAAATTGCAAAAACGACCGGCCGGGTCATCATAGGTTAATGTTAGAAACTATTTTGTATTATGTGAACGATAAACACTTGACTGAATAATTAGGGCTGTTGTTAAGTGTGATTTAGATTGGTTTGGATTGTTATACTCTTGGATTGTCTGCAACTTTTGATTATGTGTTAGCCAGGTTATAGTAAAAAGATAATAACACGCTAGATGCTTTAGGGGCATTTTTAATAAGTTAATTTCTTAAAATCGGGTGCGCATTGATGCGACCCAAATCCAAATCTCAACGGAGTCAAAATATGTTAAAAACCATGGGCGCATTGATATGACATGGGTCGAGATGCATTTTTTCCACGTTGCAATTCTCATAAAAATAAAAATAAAAGCAGTTTATAATAAAAAGCACATAAGCTAAAACATATTTTGAAATCAGATAACATCAAATACAATAGTTAAGCGACCATGCTAGAACCAGGGAATCCGAAAATGCCTAACACCTTCTCCTGGGTTAACAGAATTCCTTACTCGGATTTCTGGTTCGCGAACTGTTAGCAGAGTCATATTTTCCTCGATTCGGGATTCAACTAGTGACTTGGGAAACCATTAATCTCCCAAGTGGCGACTCTGAAACCTTAATAATAAATCATGTTACGTTTGTCCTTTAATTAGAAAAACTCTTTTACGCCACTGTGGGTGTAGTGGGAAAGGAGGTGTAACAGCTCTGGCGACTCTGCTGTGTAGAAGATCCCGAAACGTTTTGTTCAGGGTTCAAAATCTGAGCTTAGATAAATTGTTGTTTTTGGCAATATCTGGTTTTTCTACAGGTTTCATGCTTAATGTGGTAAATGTTTATCACTTTAATAATATCTAAACTACCTATTCTTTTAGTGTAATACCCTAAAATAAAAAGAGGCTCGGACAAGTTAAAAAGCCGAACGATCTCGAGGGTGCCCGGTACGTTGCCCCCTCGTCGACTCCCGTTGTCCGCTTGGGTACACTGTTTAGAACACATACCCAGGTTTTGATTCTAGAATTGCTTGACCTCATGCTGGATCCCTAGTAGGAACGCTTATTTGCATCATGTTGCATTCGACTTAGCGGACTCAACACAGGGGTTGGGTCCGTCTAGGACATGTAACTTGAAATGAAAAAGACCATCCTGATGCATCTTACGTGTTGCATAGGCATTTATTTGTCTCGGACTTGCATACTAACCAAATTTGGAGTATTTAGAAAAATTGAAAAAAAGGGAGAAATAGCAGTGTAGGTAGTTGATTATCTGTTTTAGAAAAATAACCAATATCAAAATAGTGTCGAAATTCTGCCGAATTTTTGAGGAAAATGAAAAAAAGGAAAGGGAAAAGAACATTTGTTTTCAAAAGTAGTGTGTTTTATTGGTCAAGAAAAAGAAAAAAAAGAGTTTTATTTTCAAATAGTTTGATTGAAAAAGAAAATACAAAAAAGAGTATTGTTTTTCGAAATAGTGTATTTGTTAATGAAAAAGAGTGTTGTTTTCGAAAATAGTTAGTTTAATCGGCCCGAACTACGCAGGTTTTATTCTCACCGGATGTGAGATATGTAGGCAACCCTCAGCGGGTACAACCTCCCCTTTTGCAAAAATAGTCAAGCAATGTATAAATTTTTAATTTTGGCATGAATAAGTCAGGTGAAACTATTTTTGTCAATCATAGCTGAATGTTCCCAAAAGGGATGCCAGAAGGTTGACTTTGCATAAATAGCCACCTTTGGTAATTTTTTAATTTTTAGACAGTTAGCCAACACAGCTTTAAAATCTTCATCCTTGAGGTGCTGAAAGCCGTGATTGTAAAACCCGGTCTTCTGCTTTAATTTGACAAAAAAAAATAAAAAAAGAGTCATTAGTCAAGTGAATACCGTTTGGATTTTGGTCAAAATTAGTCGATCCAGCTTCGGCGGCGTCTTAAACCATTCTTGCCGAAATAACCTTAGAGTATCTTTCAATTGTCGAAAGGCTATTTTCATAAAAGAATGGACAAGTTTGTGAAGTTTCGTAAAGTAATCTCCCTGGCCTCAAAATTCATGTGAAATTGAGAAGGGGCCACATTCGTAGTCGTGGAAATATCCGTTTAGTTAAAATTTGCATGTAGGGAAAGAATTTATCAGTTGGTTCTTGAGCTTGTATTTCCTTTGATTAGAATATGTAGGTTGTTAGATATTTGAGTTTGCATTTCATCTTTTATGTAAGAGTCTGTTAGTTTTGTTTAAGTTTGTCGGTATTTAAATCATTAAATCAAAGTTTATTTTACTATGAATAATTAAAACTTCCAAAATATGTTTTATTATTTTCACCTTTTTATCTTAACGAACTATGCCCTGTCTGATTCATGCGGGATCATGATACGTATGCAATCTTCATCGGATTTGACCGTAACCAAATAAAAGGGAAAAGAAAATAAGAAGGAAAACAAGAGAGGAAGAGAAGAAAAGAGCGGCAAAATGAGGAAGAAAAGAGAGAAAATAAGAAATCGAGGGAACGAGAGAACCTAAACAAACAGAAAACGAAGGCGAGAATTGAGGAGGAAATGGAGAAAAGAAAGAAAAGCAAGAAAAAGAAATAAATATGGGGAAAAAGGAAAGAAAGAAAGAGAGAAAGAAAGTTAGCATTGGAAATAACGGCGAGGATGACGCAAGAAGTCGAGCAAATGCATAATAGAATCTGTTAACAACTTAGGTGCATTCATTCCCTAACGTGCGGTTATCAAATCTGCTAATGCCCTAACTATCAACCAAGTTGTTGTTGATGTTGAGTCCAGGCAAGTGGTTAGTTGTTGGCATTCTGGCAAACCATTCCTACAACACCCGATCAAAAAACAAGCTGAAAATGACATGCCAGGAATCCGATACCAGTATTGTGGACCCGACAACAGAGGTAGAGGTGATGGATGTTAATGAAATGAGGGAAGAACTGCATAAGTTGAGGCAGCAAATGGTTGAAATACAGCAGGCTTGGTCTAGGAGTTAGCTGGCGCTTGTTTATCCTGCCAATCCGGCCTACATCCCACATTGGCTTAATCTGAGGAGCCTCCTACTATGAATTCATCTCCGGTTTTTCCTTTCTACCAACAGAGCTATGGAACCACCTCATACCCTTCCCAAGCTCCACCACCCAAACAAAACTCTCCTCCACCAATCACCCATGTCTTTGTGGCACCTCCACCTGTCACACTGCAAAGATCATCTAGTGAGCCACTATTTCAAGCCCACGACAGCCAGTACTATCCTCCCTAGCCTACCTTTAAGGTTCCTGAGTCATATTCTTACACCCCTCACTTTGAGCTCCTGGTGGAAACTGAAAAGCCTCTTAAAAACCCATAGCAGGAAGAAATGATTCAAAAAGTAAAAAGCTTGGAGCAGTCCCTCATGAATATGAAAGGGTGAGGTGGCCAAGTCAGTGTGGACTATAAATATTTGTGTCTATTCCCGGATGTTCAGTTACCTGCAGGGTTCAAAATGCCAAAATTGGATCTGTATGATTGGCATGGTGACCCAGTGGCCCATCTGAGTGGATTCTGTGGCAAAATGAGAGGGGCCGGTAGGAAAAATGAATTACTGATGGCGTACTTCAACCAGAGTCTGAGTGGTTCTGCTTTGGAGTGGTATACACGATAGGACCGTGGTAGGTGGTATACTTGGGACGACTTGGCACAAGCATTCGTTTGCCATTTTTGGTACAATCTAGAAATTGTTCCAGACCACTGATAAAACATGAGAAGAAGCCTGGAAAAAGTTCGGGGAGTATGGTTTCCACTGGAGAGAACAGGCTGTGAGGGTCGATCTTTCAATGAGGGAAAGCGAAATGGTAGACTTTATTTCCAGGATTTGGAGCCAACTTACTTTGGTAACCTGGTGACGGCAATTGACAAATATTTTAATGAAGTGGTGAAGATGGGTGTTATGGTCGAGGATGGGTTGAAATCCGATAAAGTCATGAGTTATTCAGCGATTAAAGAAATTACCCAGGCCATCCAAAGTTGCACTAGGGGTGTGTTGGGAAAGAAGAAGAAAGAAGAGGTTGCAACAGTTGAAGCCGGAGCTTGGTCCAGATCTAGAGGTCCTTCACCCTACTACCAACCCAGATCCCACAACCCAAACTACCCATACACCCCATATGGCCCTCCACAACCCTACTACTCACCACCGGAGCCACATTTCTTCGTTCACCGTGCTTAAGCTTATACCCAGCCATTGGATCATGTGCAATGGCGTGCACCGGCTCCTCAAACCACATACCCACCTCCACAAAAAACATGTCCACCCCTGAGGGCTTACAGATATACTCCAGGGTCCAGTTTCCATAGGAATCAAGCTTTCAAGAAAGAGAGGCTGTAGAAGTAGAGAACATTCACTCCACTGGGGGAGTCATACACTAGTATTTTCCATAAATCGAGGCCGCTGGTCCTGTTGACCCCGATTGAGCCCAAAGTACCAAATTCCCTTCCTAAAAATATGGACCAGTCATTGAGTTATGAATATTGTTCGGGAGCCCCCGGGCATGATACTGAAAAATACTGGAAACTGAAAACGACTGTGAAAGAGCTTATTGACACTAAACGAATTGAGGTTCAGGCCCAGAGGCACCAAATATCAATTAGAATCTACTGCCAGCTCACCATGAGGCACATGTGATCGAATTGATGCATAAGGGAGGAAAGACTGATAAACCTTCACAGACGGTGATCCATTCTGGGAAAACCAATTTGAATGAAAAGTCAACCAGTGAGATAGTGGTGTTTCTGTTGAAAAGGGTAGATAACAAGACGCTGTCGTCAAAGGTTCTTTGATCATTGAGTGGTACAGATGGAGACATGGGAAAGGGGTTAGAAAGGTTTTTCACTGAGTTAAATATAAAGCATAGGAAGGGGCAAGCAAGGCAAATTCGTAGTTTGCCAAACAACGGGCAAATGTCAATGATGGGAAGTTCTAGTAGTGGGTTTTATTTTTATTTAAGCCGTCTGGGTTATTCCAGGGTCTGCAGTCCAGATACTTTGTTCCGTCTGTTTGGATGAGTCAAAACCCTGTTATCTTTTCCTTCAATGAAATGTAGTTGTCTTTCTTTCTTCACTCTTAATTCTGTTTCAATTTGTTTTTCTTCTCCGTACAGTTCTTTTTATGTTGATATCAATAACATGACATGCATGAGGAATCCTCAGCCAAATCTTGAAAGACGGTCTTATTCTGAAGTACTAATACAAGAAATTGAGTGTGATAATGAGTTGGAACATGATGATGATTTCACCCTCCTTGAACATTTGAGTTTGATTAATGAAAAGAGGTTAGTATCAGTGTGTCATGGCCAATTGCACCAACAAAAATGGCAATAGCGTGCAACAGGAAAGTGCATCCGAGGGAGTTTGAGTTGGACAGTTAGTTCTGAGACGTATCTTGCCTCATCAGGCTGAAACAAAAGGAAAGTTTTCCCCAAACTAGCAGGGGCTATTTATTATAACTAGAGTGTTGTCTAGTGGTGCATTCTATCTAACAGATGTGGAAGGAAAATGTGTAAAAATGGCCATCAACTCTGATGTGGTCAAGAGGTACTCTGTATGATTTGTTTGTTTTGATTGTACTTGTTGTGTATTTGGCGTATTTTGAAGATTGAAATGACGAAGGCGTTTTGTTCTGCTATCTGAAATACTTATCCTTTGTCACCCATTTTGAGCCGTGTTTATTTTCTTTCATACCCCTCTTTCGGAATAAATGGCACAAATAAAAAATGCAAGTGCCGAAGATGAGTACATGAAAAGAAAGGAAGGAAGAAAAGAAAAGAAAAGAAGAAAAGGAAAGAAAGAAAAGGAAAGAAAAAGAGAAAAGGAAAGAAAGGAAAACGATGAAGGAAAAGAAAGAAAGGGAAAAAAAAGGAAGAAAAGAAAAAACAAGAAAAAATGAAAATAAAGAAGAACATAAGAATAAAAGAAAAGAAGAACATAAAAACCGAAAGAAAAGAAGAAGAAACACAACAGTATTTTAGAAATTCCAAGTCAAGCAGGTAAAGGTAATTCATGTCTGGGGCAACACTTTGGTTCAAGCAGGACAAAATCAAAATAAGAGAGTCTTATTGATGAAAACTTTTACAGGCACCGTAAGGCGACGTGAGTTGAGAGAAATTGAAATGAGAGAGTCTTATGGTGAAAACCCTTACGGGCACCTTGAGGAGAAAGTGAGTTAAGAAATAAACAAATGAGAGAGATCTGTTGGTGGAAAACTATTTCAAGGCACCGCAGGACGAACTAGGTTAAAGTTTGGGTAAAGTCATCAAGAAATGAAAATTCTGGGGCAACAAAGTTGGAAACCGAAAGCTGGTTTTTTGGAGATATTGGGCCGATTAGTTCGAAATTCATGTCATGACCATTGATGCTAGTTATTCCGGTCAGATAAGTTTTTTTCTTCTCTTTTTAAACAATCATCCAGTTTTGGATTCTTCTTGTCCTAAACGCATAAAGTCATTGCATTTCATTTTCTTTTGGGAGTTTTTATCTGTCTAAGATGTTCAATATCAGTTCTGTGCAAAGCGAGTGAGAAGGGATTTCAAAGCTCACTACCAGCTTCCAAAAACGGTAAGGCACAATGTGGTCAGAGCATGTCAGCAACAACATGATGTAAAGTGGAGTAGGGGGAATCACCGGAAGTTTCAAAGGGGGAATGATTGGGAAGTGTCATGGGAAATGTAAAAGTTCAGCAAGGGGTTCAGAGGTGTAAAACAACAGTAGGGGTACAGAACATTCGGTTGTCAAAAGTTAGATTTTGAATGTCAGTCGAAAAGTCAAGCAATTCAGAGCCAGTTCCGGGAAGCCGGTCAAAATAGAGCCATGCAGTGGAAGGATTTTCAACAAGAATGCCATCAACTAACCACCATTTTAAACTAATAAAATTTTCTTTGATTTCAAGGAGGAACAGGAAATGTTATTGATGGCGGAAAATATGCCACAAGGAAGATAATCAAACTGGCACATAAAATTTTCTGTCATTTTGAAAATTTTCTTGAAGACGGGTACTTATCTGAGAACAGGTAAGTCAACTCAAGTGAGGGAGAGCAAGATAACACTGGTTTTTAGGAAGCAAGTTTTAAAGTTGGGAGCCCGCCCATATAACAGAGGAGTACATTTCAGTCCTTAAATTTTAAGTTTTGAAGTTGGAAGCCCGCCCATATAACAAGGGAATACTTTTCAGTCTTTACATATTAAGTTCTGAAGTTAGGAGCCCGCCCATATAACAGAGGAATACATTTCATTCTTGAAATTTTAAATTTCTAAGTTGGGAGCCCACCCATATAACAAGGGAATACATTTCAATCTTTAATTTTAAGTTTTGAAGTTGGGAGCCCGCCCATATAACAGAGAAATACATTTCAATCTTTAAATTTTTGAGTTTTAAAAGTTGGGAGCCTGCCCATATAACAGAGGAATACATTTCAGTCTTTACATTTTAAGTTTTGAAGTTGGGAGCCCGCCCATATAATAGAGGAATACATTTCAGTCTTTACATTTTTAAAGTTTTGAAGTTGGGAACCCACCCATATAATAGAGGAATACATTCAAGTTCAAGTTCATAAATCAGATATCACAATTCAAGTTTTATTTTTCAATTCTTATTAATATATGGTAACAAGCACCCAGTTTTCCAAACTGTGGCAGAAAAGTTTCTTTGTTTATTCTATTTTTTTGTAAAGACGGGAGCCCTCCCTTATAGCATAGGAATACATTCAAGTCCAAGTTTGAAGTCGGGAGCCCGCTCGTATAGCAGAGGAATACATTCAAGTTCAAGTTTTGAAGTTGGGATCCTACCCATATAGCAAGGGAATACATCAAGTTCATCAATTGGAAGAGAAGGAACGACATCTCAATTGGCAAGTTGAAGAAACAAAAATATATTTCACCAAGAGTACATAAGACAACAAGGCAACAAGGAAGTACAAGAGCAAGTTTGAAGAATCTAGATACAACATTTGTAGTTCATAGTTTATAGTTTAGAATAACTTCTTTATATTTTTGACATGGTGTATTAAAGGAGGTTAGCAAGCAGTAGCAGCAGCAATCGCAGTGAACACGGCTCCTGGTATTCCCTAGCTACCAGACACTCCCGAACTACACTGACGTGATTCCTATTTAGCCCAGGATATGGAGGCAATCTCGGAAACAAAATGCAGTCAAAACTTTTCAAAATGCTTCACAATGGAATATTTGAACGGGAAAAAATCATTTGTATTTGCCCGAAAATTTTTCATGTTTTCAAGCAAAGAGGGGCAGTGTGAGCACGTGATTTTTTCCTTATATATGAATTATTTCCAAAAATTCAAACAAAATGATTTTCTTTATATTTACAAAATTTTTGTGAATTTTTGTGTCATTTTCTGATATTTATTTACATTTATTTGTGCATTTTAATTCATATGTAAAATTCAAATATATACTTGGCATTTATTTAGGATTTAATTTTATATTTTAGGATTAATTAGTGGTTAAATTATTTTTAGAACAAAATACAAAGAAAATAACAAAAATGAACCTTTTTGCAGTTTTAGTTTAAGTTTGTCTTAGTTTGTATTTAAATTAGAAATTTGAATAAATGGAAACTAAGGGATATTATTTTTGGGTCATTTTGGTTTTTGGTTTTAATATTGCTTTTTAATAAAATTAGAAAAATATATAAATATAAAATTAAAAAAAAAAAGAGAAAAAGAAAAAAATTTGTAAAATAAGAAAAACAAAAGGGGAGTATCATTAAAAGAAGAAGGCTAAGTTGGGTTGTTTGTAACCAATTCCCCAACCCAAAATTAAATCACTCTACTTGCCCAAAACAGGCCCAATCCTACAATACTCGGCCTAGTCCCCTGTCTCCCAAACGACACCGTTTATCCCCCATTACATCTGGGCTGTTGATATTTTGATATAATGGTCCATAACTAACTAGGTTGTTTAGTATTTAACTGTCATATAACCCATCACCCCCCCCCCCCCCCGTATCGTCTCCTTCAGAGGTCCCTGTGTAACGCCTCCTCACGTCGCCGGCCGAAAATCGTCTCCGCCGGCAGCCCACCTCCATTTCCATCCAAAATTACACCTCCTATGCTTCTCCTCCTCCTCTTTACCGATCTACAACTCGTTTCCCTTGAACCCCAACCAAACTCGTCGAATCTTCAACCAAAGTTTTTCGGCCAAAACTCAAATTTCTCCGTTCACCACCAAATTTACACTATAGGACCGCCATGGCATCCTCTCTCAAACCATCTAAGTTCCATCCCTTGAATCACCACCGCCAATCTTCTCGAATATCAGTTCAAAAAATCCTGCCAAAACCCTAGTTTTCCCAAAATTTTCCAAATTGATACCACATGGTCCCCCGGGTTTCCTCGTGATGAATCAATGGCATTCGAATCTCACAGGTGAAGAGTTAATTTCAAATCTAATGATAGCCGGCGAGTATCTGTAATAACCTGACCGGTCGTTTTGAGTACTAGCGCTCCATTCAGCAGTCGAAGGCCATGAACCTCTTCATTTAAGGTATTATGACTTATTCGCATGGTCGATATTTAAAATTATGGAAGATTGGAGTTTAATTTAGATGAAAATTCTCATTTGAGAAGCTTAAAGTTGAAAGAATGAACTAGGATTGAATTTCTTAGTAAATGACCTCTGAATCAGGATCTGAAGGTTCCAGCAGTTTTGTATGATGATATCGGACTTGGGCATATGCCCGATTTGGATTTTGGATAAACCGGGAGCGCTGTGGCACCCATTGTGGAAGTTAGCTTTTTTGAAGAAATCTCTTCAGTTTAGCTGGAAGATAGGTTTAGTGTTATTAATGTCCGTTTTGAATTTCGTGAATGGGAGTAGCTCCATATGGTGATTCTGGAGTTGGGAGCGCGATTGAAAGTGAATTCGGAGGTCTGTACGTCATTTTGAAGCCATTTGGCTAAAGATAGAAATTGAAGGTTTTTGAGAAGTTTGACCGGAAGTGAACTTTTTGATATCGGGGTTGGAATCCAATTTCGGAAGTTAGAACCGGTCCGTAAAGTCGAATATGACTTGCTTGCAAATTTTGAGGTCACTCGGACTATTCTAAGGGTATTTTAACTCGTTGATAGGAAATTCTTCAATTAGGCATTGTTTTGAGTATTCCAAATGTTTGACTAGGTCTCTCGTGATTTCAGTATTATCTGTATGTTCAGGAGGGGCACGAGAGCCCTGAGCGTCGAATGGTCGAGGTTTGAGCGAAGTCAGATTTTTTAAAGGAAACAAATTTGCTTCTTCTATCAAAACCGCTTCTACGGCTCTTTAACCATATCAGCGGTGACCGCATAAGCGGCCACCTGATCGCAGATGTGGAAGGACAAGAAGGGGACGAGACCGCAGAAACGCCCCTGGGACCACAAAAGCGCTCCTGCATGTTCGAGAATTTGACCGCAGAAGCGGTCTGGTCCATAGTACTTCAAAACCGCAAAAGGGGTTGTTTTCCCACAGAAGCGGACACCGCATATGCGATAAACTGTCCAAATATGCGAAAATTGCTGGGGCAGAATGTCATTTTAAGGTCGGGGGTTGGTCATTTCTATCATATTTCTCCATGGCATGGACGATTTTTTGGGAGCTTCAAGAGGGGATTTTGTCGTCAATTATTAAGATAAGTCATCCCTATCACATTTGAGTTAAATGTATCAATTATATATGGATTAAATGGAAATCAGAGTAAATATCGGGGTTTTGGGTGGAACCCTAAAAAGATTACAAATATTGTATTTAGCCACATTTTTGAGTATGGAATTAGGAGAAAGTTATATATTTGAGTTCTTAAGGTTATGTGTAATCTTACCTTCAAAAAAGTTTGGATTCCGGGCATGTGGGCCCGAGGGAATTTTGGTCATTTCACAAACAGGGTTGGGAAACCGTATAATGTGAATTGTTAGCAAGTATTTGAGTATATTCTCATTAGTTTGCCATTATTTGGCTAGCTTTGGAGCTTTGGGCGCTATTTCGAGTTTCCGGGAAGATATGAAGCTCCGGTTATGAGTCTTCGGAGCGAGGTGATCTCCTTTCTAATCCTGTGAGGGGGGATTACCCCATAGGTGAGTTAAACTGATTATGTGCTCCTATTTTTGGGGGATACGTATGCATGAGGTGATGAGAGTCCGTGCGTAGCTACTATTATGCTATTGTCCGGGTAGTCTAGGACCCAAAAGCATGTTATACTTGGATCAATTAATAATCGGAAAAGGGTCAGAACTGCCCCTAACGTATTGACGTTAGTTTAAATATGCCCTCCGTTAACCTATTTTGAAAAAAATGCCCCTACCGTTAAAGTTCTGGCATATTTGTGCCCCTAATGTATTGACTCCAGTTTAAAAATGCCTCTACCGTTAACCTATTTTGAAAAAAATGCCCCTACCATTTTAAATATTAGTACAGTCAGTTGTTAGACTTAGGGGCACAAATATGCCACATTTTTAACGGTAGGGGCATTTTCTTCAAAATAGGTTAACGGAGGGCATTTTTAACCCGGAGTCAATACGTTTGGGGCAGTTCTGACCTTTTTCCCTTTATAAATTATTGATGGCTTGAAATTATTTAATAATGTTAAATTAATAAGAGGATTTCTAAAAGGACTAAAGCTATGTATTCCTCAAATTATTAAAAAGGAATGGACCCAAAACATGAGGTGATAAGAGTCTGCGCCTGTTTATATTTTTCTGTTGGAACGGGCCGATCGCCTTGGTGAAATAGATGCATCTCTTGTACGGGCCGCTTAACCCTCGGCATTGCACACTTTATATTTCTATTGGAGCGGGCCGTCGACCTCGGCATGATTCGCGCATGTTTGTACTGTATCTTGAACTCATTTGAGTTGTTTTATACCACATTATGGCTCGAGATCATTTTATTAATAATAGGCTGAATACATACGAAGACACTTAAAGTTGGCACGATATTCATTTAGACACCTGAACTTAAGAGAGTTCTATTGACCACGTACGTTACATGAACTTTATTCTAGTTAAACACTTCTTGCTGAGTTGGCACATAAAGTGAGTTTTACCCAATATGGGCGTGTGAAAAGCCCAAAAAACAGATTTTTTGATCTGATGAAAGTCTGGGAAACTAATATTGGGTTAGCTTCGGGTCTTCATGGAGAATCATTTGCTGAAGTTATAACAATTTTGAGGAGTTTCTCTTAAAAATTTGGATTAAAATTGTTCTTGGAACAAGAACAACATGAAAAAAATGAAGAACACCAAGACCGGTCATTTCAAGAACATCAATTCAAAAATTTTTAAAATGTTTTCTTTCTTGGTTGGGTGTAAATTAAACTTTTATTTTCTTTTATTGGATTGTTGTTTTTATTTTGTTTATTAAATAGATTGAACATAGTTTATTTTGAAACTCAAAATAATATATGTCATTTTTTTATTCCTCATTTTCCATGTCAGCAGCGAGTGCATTGCACACACTTTGTAAGTTAGACTGATTGTCAAATAAGTGATCAATTGTAATAAGTTTCGGGTAGTTTAAGTGCTCAATAGGAACTTTCCTAAGTTCGGGTGTCTAAATGAAAGATCGTGCCAACTTTATGTGTCTCTGTATGTATTCAGCCTTAATAATGACAAGAAAACTAAAATGTTTCCATGAAAGAATTATATGATTACTAGTTTTCCCATAACTGGATTAGAATCATATTTATAAAAAAATTCACTGCTTTGATATATTATTAAGGATGAATAGTCATTGGACTGCTAGTGAGTGTCAGAATTGACCACTCGTCTCTACCCCTTCGGGATTAGGCGGGACACTCATGGGGTACATGTTGTTTTTGTACTCATACTACACTTGCTGTGCATTTTGTTGCACGGGTATATGTGATTTCGATGGTCTATTGGATGTAGCAGCACGAATGATTCTGGGGACTAGGTGAGCTGCATCATTCGAGATGGCCGCAGCTAGGGCAGTCCCTTTCTAGCATTGCATTTACTTTTCGTTCATTGTATTCTAGAAGGAGGTTGTATTTTTACCCCTCTTATCAGTAGATGCTCATGTACTTGTGATTTCGGGTTCTGGGATGGTTGAAAAATTGTAATAATTGTGTAACTCTCAAATGTTATTTGAGCTATATTTTTCAAAAATTTCTAAGTATGGAAGAAAAATCATATATTTCCAAAAGTGTTAAAACGAGATTTGATTAAGTAAACTGGTTGGCTTGCCTGACAGCAGTGTCCGGCTCTATCACGACCCTCATTGGATTTTGGGTCGTGACAATATCCTTAGTGTGATTAGTTTCGTTTAGTTAATTAGATGTTTTGAGTTTAGTTTTATTCGTTTTCTATACTTTTGTGATATTGGTTATTTTAATTAGTTTAATTCTGATATTAGTTCTGCTTAATGTCCGCTGGTTTGAGTATTCAGATGCGAATTCGATTAGGTTAAATATTTAATTGTTAGTTCCGTTTCTATGCAGTTGCTTTCCTTATGATAATAAATGTGTTCATGGCATTGTGGTTAGGATTAGTTAAGCTTTTATTGATAATTGTGTTCCAAATCAGTATTTGTTTAGTAGTTGTTCAGTAACTAGTAGTTTCTTAAATTAGTTAGTAGTTGAACTCTTTGATCAATGTTTGTTCTTAGTTAATCTTAAGAGGTTGGTTATAGCTGATTTAGTTTTGATAATAATGAATTAGTAATTTCGGAGGATTCATAGGGGTGTTTTGGATAGTTGATAATTGGATAGAATGTTGTGGCTAGTACTAGAACCTTCTATAACATGTATTTAGTTGCAATTTCAGGGAAGTCAGTAGGCTTACTTGGGTAACAAGTCAATAAGTGAGGGATTAATTGAAATAAACTAGGGACTGAAAATGAAAACAGAAAATTGGGGGGTGCCCTCATCTTTGCCTATAAAAGGGCATTCCCATGCCTTAACACAAGTTTGGGACCTCCGAAATTTCCCCCAAAACAGTATTCTTCAGGTTTCAGAGCTGGAATTCAAATTTGATGTCAAATGCTTCTAGTTCTTAGTTCTAAAATGCCAAAAGAACAAAAAATACAGTAGGAAAAACCAAAACAAAACAAACACTATTTCATTTAGTTTTATTTTCCCAGCTAATTTCTAGTTCTACTATTTGATTTCCCTTTTCTAGTTCAGTGTTCTGGTAACTTGGAGTTTCAAAGGTGTTTTGAATTGGTTTCAAGTGACTTTAGGTATAATTGAGTTGGTTTGAGTTGAATTTGTGTCTGCTGGAAAGTTCAGAGATGTTAAGTATCCATTTTCAAATCTGAGTGGTTGATGTGGTTCTATTTCGAGTGGATCGATTAGTCATGTTTGAGTTAAACACTTTGAGCCATTGATTATGTTATTCTGGGGGCTATTTTTCATATCAAGCTGCTGTTGTTTGATCATTGCTTTAGCTGACTTCCTATATTTTTTGCTCTATTTCCAGATACATTCCTTCAACTACCTCGATGTACTTTTGAATTGAAGTTGAAATAAGAAGTTTCACCAGATCTGAGCCCATTGAGATCATTTTAATTCAATAGATGTTGTTGAGATAGATGTGGTTAATGTTAGCAACTATTTTGTATTATGTGGACGATAGACACTAGACTGAACAATTAAGGCTGTTCTTAAGAGTGATTTAGATTGGTTTGGATTGTTATATTCTTGGACTATTTAAGACTTTTTATTATGTGTTAGCCATGTTATAGTTTAATTTCGTGGCTGTCTAATGTGATTTTTGAAAAACAAACAAAGGATGGTCAGAATAGAAAGTAATTTTGGGATCCACGACTTATATCTATGTTGATAACTGGAGATTAAGAAGTAAATTAGTAGGTAGTTCGAGCAGCTTGAAGTAACTGATCATATTGTCTTATATTAATCGCAAGTTAAGTATTAGATTAGTAAGGCTAGTTTGAGCTAGTATCGAACTAGTTAGCATGTGTTGAATAATCAGTCTCCGTTAGAGATGAATAAATACACCTCACTCTTTATCATATTCAATTATCAAATACATATTGCAATGGCATGAAATAACTAAGCATGTTTTTGTTCCTTTTAAAATTGGAAATCTGTTTGCTAAGAATCAAGGCTCAACAACTAATTAAAAGTCTTTATGCAGGCCCAGGTCTCCCTTCACATTTGGGCCTGGGCAAGCCTACGTTTGGCTAATGTTTTGCGGGATGAGGCTGAAGGGCGTATTCTTGAGGCTGGTTTTCAAGCCTAATGGTAGTTTGAAATTGCTATTTAGCTTGTGTTAGGCCCATAGCAAATTAAATAAGGCTTTTTCCCTTTATTTTAGAGACGATTCAATAGAAAATATAGTTCATTTTAAGTTTGTCTTTTAAAATAATAAATGAGACGAGCCTAGCCAAATAAAATAAAATTACGGGGAGGTGTGACACACTTGTTCTAATGGAAGGGGTCCATGTTCAATTATCTAGAATAGATTGGACAGATGTCTAGCTAATGAAAACTGGCTAAGCTCATTTCCTGCCACCACCATCCCTCATTTGGCTTCAATTGGCATATATCATTCTCCTCTCCTGATGGAGATGAATGTGAGGCAAAACTCTTTCAAGAAATACTTTAGATTCCTCAGCTATTGGTTGAAGAATGAATACTCTGTGCCTCTAGTTTAGGAAGTGTGGAATAGTTCTATCAATGGAAGTTCTATGTGAATCTTTCATAAGAAACTCAAGGTACTTCTTAGTGCTCTGAGAAAATGTTCCAGACAACAATATGGTGACGAAAAAAGCAGAAGAAAAATGGGCAGCTTCCAATAATCCTGGGGACAAACAAAACTTGCATGATCTACATGCTCAATACACCAGGCACTTGAAAGTAGAAGAAGAACTTCTTAAATAAAAAAGCTCAGTTGCAATTGTTCAAGGATGGTTATACCAATTCCACATATTTTATAGTTTGATAAGGGGTATAAGACAAAAGCTCTTTATCCAAAAAATCAAGAATGAAAATGGGGATATGATCCAGGGTGATGAAACAATAGGGGAAGCTGCTTGCAACTATTTTGAAGATCTCTTTTTTAAACAAGGGGGACATATTAGATAAGATCTTCTATATTGTATCTCTACTATGATCACTCCAAAAGATAACACAATTCTAACCAAGGATCCCACTTTAAGCAAACTAAAGGAAATTGTTTTCTCCATCACTCCAAACAATGAAGCCGGAACAGATGGAATGAGTGGACAATTCTACCAAACATACTGGGATGTATCAAAAATGACCTACTCCATGTGATTTTTGACTTCTTTGGAGGAAGTGACATGACTAGATATATGACAAATGCATGTTTGATCCTTCTTCCAAAAGTTGAATTTCCTAACTCTTCCACTTAATTTTGACGTATCAGGCTAAACAATTTAATCAAAAAGATCGTTTCAAAGCTAATATATTCAAGACTAGAACAAATTCTACCAAACATTATCTCTGTCAACTAGTCTGGAGTTGTAAGAGGAAGAAGTATCTCTGAAAATATCATGTTGGCTCAGGAGATTGTCCAAGGTATTAAAAAACCTAACATTGGGGCCAATTTTCATCGAGCTTGATATGACAAAGGCATATGATATAATGTCTTGGAGTTTTGCATGCATCATGCTTAGAAGAATGGGGTTAAGTGAGATGTTTAATGATATGATCTGGAGAGCCATGTTTAATAACTGGTACTCTGTAGTCATAACTAGAAGTAGGCATGATTTTTTCAAATCCGCTAGGGGTATAAATAAGGAGATCCCTTGGCACCATCTGCTTTTATCATTGGGGAAGAAATTCTCTCGAGAATGATCAACAACCTCAGCAATGATCAATTCTTTAATGGTTTTTACAAGGAAAAAGGGGTCCTCAAGTCAATCACTTGAGCTTTCCAGATGATATTGTCATCTTCACATCAGGTACCAGAGTTTCCCTTCAGAAGATTATGAGAATTCCAGGGGATTGAGAATACTTCTGGCCAGTTAATAAAAAAGGTTAAGAGTCATTTCATGATTCCTACATATGTTTTCCAATACAACGTCTCTAAGATCTCTCGAATCATTGGTTTTACCAGGAAAGAATCACCAATCACATCTATGTTTTCCCACTCTACATTGGAAGAAAAAGAATTATACACTTAAATAGACTAGTATCTAAAATAGTGAGCAGAATTAGAGGATGGCATATCAAATTGCTTTCGTATGGAGGAATAGGTACCTTGATCAAATATGTGTTACAATCCATTCCCATTCACCTACTATCAATTATTTCATTACCCAAAAAATTCATGAAACAAATGGAAAAACTGACTGCTAATTTTTTTCTAGGGCATGGAGAAGGATAAAAAAACCATTGGGCTTCCTGGGAGAAGTTATCTTATCCTAAAGAGGAAGGGGTGTGGGTTTTAGAACAGTGGCTAATGTTTGTAAGGCTATGGAATTCAAGAAGTGGTAGAGTTTTAAAACAAAAAAGACTTTGTGGAGCACTTTCCTATTAGCCAAATACTGCAAAAGATCTCATCCAATCTCAAAGAAATGTCACCTTAGCATTTCACAAACTTGGAAAAAAATGATGTGTAATAAGAAATACGCATAAGCTCACATAAATTGGAGGCAAAATTCTGACAGTTCAAGTTTTTGATAGGATAACTGGTTGGGAACAAGTCTAAGAGAGGAAATCTAGGCAACATCACTGTCTCTCGATTTTGGGACTTTGGAAAATGAGATCTTTAGAAGCTCCACAACCAAGCTCCAACCTACAAAATTACTAATATCATTCAAATCCTAATTCACTTTTCTCCCTGCACTCCTGATAAACCTATAGGGACACCAAATACCTCTGGTAAATTCATGTATTCTTCTACATAAGAAACCGTCAGAAAGAAGAAGCAGATCCTCTCCACCAATAAAATGACATGGAACAAGAGAATCCATTTTATATGGTCCTTTTGCATTTGGAGAGCATTCGAAAACAAGCTGTCAAATGATGATAGGGTCGTCACCTTTGGCCAACCTACTGCCACCAGTTGTGTGTGTTGTATCAGGCGCCAAGGTGAACCAGTAGATCACATTTTTAGTATGGCACATTTTGCTAAGGTAATATGTAGGCACTTCAAAGGCCCAACTGGCTTACTTTTCCAAGACATGCCTCTTAGCTTACTACTGATGAAATTGTGGATGCAGAAGAGAAGGAATGATGTGCATAAACTCATCCTGGATACACGTCCAATCGTCATTTGCTGGAATTTATGGAAAAACAGATGTAGTTCTAAATATGGATCCAAGCAATCATCTATGATCAGAGTTTTATTATTCTTCATCAAATCTGACATCAATCTACTCCTCTGAGCCACCCCTTCTTCCAATGGCCTCATAAATGGAATGAACTCCACTCCACAGATGAAACAATACAAAATCACATTTGCACATCACAGGTTACCTAGTACAAACCCGAGGATGAGTTTGTTAACCTGAATAGTAATGGCAATTCCCTCATCAATCTAGGTAAGATTGGTGCAGGGGCAATTATTAGAGATCATCTAGGGAGGTCTATCCATGCTACAACAAGCCCACTTAGAGAAGGAACAAATAATATGGAATAAATTGAAGTAGCCATTATTGGCATAAAGTGGTGCCTAGAGAACTGTCACCTCAAAGTACATTTAGAAGCTGATTCTATACTACTTCTTCATTTGATCAACCATGAATCTGAGACCCATTGGAGTTTATAGATGCAACTGCAGACTCTTATTGAACTAGGCTCCCAATGTCATGAATTCAAATCTCATGTGTATATGGAAGCTAATAGTTGATTCTTTATCTAAGCTCTTCCATGATCTCCCTCAAATCACCCATTTTGAGAGTATTCTTGTCCTTCCCAAACAAATCAGAGGCCAAATCAGACTTGACCAAATGAACATACCAGCCTTTGGACATATGAGAACAAGCAAACTTCAGCCCTCATCTAATCACACTTCCACCTCCGACTCTAGTGGATATGGTTAAACATAAGAAATATTTAGTAGCAGATCACACAGTCCAAACAACATACTTCTGGGGAAATAAAGAGGGCAGAGATTCCCAGTCTTTCCTTATCACTATTTTCTTTTCTGCAGGAAGAAGGGATAATCTCAGATTACTGATACACTTGCAAGGAGTGGTATTAGCATCCCAGATGCTACCTCTAACCATGATGATCCAAGCCACTACTAAATGACCCAACTTCTTCAAATTTCCCGTTGACTTGCTTTCAAAATAACACTTCTCTTCCCAACAGATAACGGACTTCAACCAACGCTCATCCCAAGTGACCCCAAAAGATAAGACCACGTCGCTTTGATACCAAAAGATCCTTAGGAACCACACCTGAAATCGTGAACCCAATAGAACCATTGTTGAGAGTTTCCTGTCTCAAGTTTGCCACGATTATATAACAAACAACTAAGGCCTCGCTAGCACATGAATACTCCAAAAAAAGAAACCGAATGAATCCTTTCCTTTGCACATCACATTCACAAGGAAGCATCAAATCTGAGTCATTCCACATACTTTGCATAGGTCAATAAGGCGAAACATAGCACGTATCCATCAAATTTCCTGCTCGAAGTACCCCTGATATCATCTTCCTCATCCGTAACTAATCTAATAGCGTACCAATAGATAGAAATTGCAAATACATACAACCACTTGATCCAATAATCCATGGTAGGCTCCCCCACTTGGCTTAAGCCATCATCATATGCCCCAAATGCACACTCAACCTCATGACATTCATACCATCTTCTTCAAGTAATCCAGGCTCACATTGTAGTACATGCATCTAATTGAACAAAAGGTAGAACTCTTCATAGGAGCTTCATCGAAAGTCATGCAACTCCTAAGCTTCTCACAAGAGATAACCCACATATGTAAGCCCATATCGATATCCTTCAACAATGTCATTATTTTTACAACCACTATGAAATTAGTTAATCCTCTAGAGTCCATATTTTTTCACCAGCTATAAGAATCCATTCATACCATCGACATAAATCAGGAGTCCAAAAACACATTCAAAACAAGACTGCATTGCACTATAAAATAATAATCAAGGATTCACATTCCCTTTGCATTCCAAACAACTTTTTCCGTTACATTCAAACTTCCTGAGTATAGAAGCTACCATCCCAAATGAATACACAGACTGTCTTTTGTCCACCATGACCCAACTCACGCTAAGCTTTCTCAAAGCATGTGACTACCTTACTATAAAATCCATACGATGTGTTCTCACACCCACTCCCACTCCCACTCCCACTCACGTTTAGCCATCTTTCAAAGTAAACCAATCGACCTCTAATGCTCGTACTTTAATTGCTAGGGATTCAACCACCACGAGACTTATCCACCATGTTTTTTCTTGTCCTAATCCACCAATAATGCCGCCCCAAATCAAGTTCCATCCCTGTAGTACCCGAACAAATAGAATACCATTAATTCTAATCATCCTCAAGGATCATCTCCCTTGAACAAGCAACACTGGAAACACCGAATTGACCTTGAAGTCGCAACATACTATCTTACGATAACCGCTTCTTAGGTACCACTTCACATACCATGCCCCCAAATGCAAACAAATGAAGATCATCATGATGATGAGCCTTAATGTATTCAAACAAGGATGACAACACAAAAACACATGCAAGCATCTTATCAAGTTCAAAAATACCCAATCTCACAACTTTGTTGGCCTAATTCTAACCATCTGTAGCTCAATGCCCCTCTTACGCTCGAATAAAATGCCGAACTTCCAGTCACAAATCGGATAATCCTCCTCTTTCTGAAGCATTTACCATCGCAATACATAAGTAAACACCCTACCATTAACACTAACATTGCGCGATAAGAATGCGAGTAATTATCACAATATACCGTGTATACCTTGAACCAAAGGGAAACACCAACACTAAAATAAAATGACAGAACACCCCTCCATAAGGCGACGATAGTAGTCCGCCCATATACGTATCATGCACCACATCTATAGCATCTTTACAACTCGTCGGTTCCCAACTGATATTGAGTGCTCGACATAGTGTACGAATAAGTAGGAAGTAACTGAAGACATAAGCACCACATCTGTAGCATCTCCACAACTCATTGGTTCCCAACTGATATCAAATGCTCGACATGTGTACGAATGAGTAGGAAGGAATTGAAGACATAAGATTCAACCAAAATCAGATCGCAGGACAAGGAATCAAGAAAGGAAAGCTCTACTAACAGCCATGCAGCCTATCGAAAATAAGTACAGATGTCTCTGTACCGATCCCAAGACTCTACTAAACTTGCTCATGACTCGTGAGACCTAAGTGAACCTAGTTGTCTCATACGAAGTATCACAACCCAAATCTTATTATAGGTCGTGATGGTAACCAACGTTGTTGTTACGCAAGCCAATAATTGATCAACATGATAATCAGCAGGTCATAGCACATTTTATAATAAGTGGTGAAATAAATAAGCAGTATTCCTTTATTTTTATAGCAAAATATGGATATTATACTAAAGATTCAAACGTTCTGGAAATATAATCTAATATCCTAATAGAAAATAAAATCAAGAACAAGAATCAAAATTCCCAAAATTCGGTATCATAAGTGCACGAGAATCTTTGAATATGTACAGCAGTACTACACCATCTGGCTGAATAGAAAGTAGACAAAATATAGTAAATGAATAGGACGGGGACTCCATGTGATGCAGATCATTATATGGAATGCAGCTCACCAAAAAGTATCGTCAACAACTATACCTACACGTCTGAGTAACCACAAAATGTACCTGTCTTAGTACCTGCACAATTAGGGCAGAAGTATAGTATGACTATGTAAATCAACGCATTCCCAGTAAGTATCTAGCCTAACCTCGAAGAAATAGTGACGAGGGATCAACATCAATACTTATTAGTGGTACAATAACAATGTACATAAAATTAGATAAGTATGAAGCATAGCAAGTAAAAACTATGAACCAGATATATGTGTATAATGCGATTTTCAACAGAAGAATAGTTATGAGGTCCTAAATACTAGATACTACCTCAAGGGGAATATATAATGATCAATATCCAATTAAATGTGAAATCTCAAGTCAAGAAGACTCATAAGTAGATGACTCTCGATAGAATATAATGCACCAGTTTGCCGAGGCGAACGACCCGATCCATAAGAGTATTTTATAAAACTGATGAGGCGAATGACCCGATCCTATAAGAGTGTATTATATCATACTGCCAAAACGAACTACTTGATCCCATAAGAGTATGTTGAATAATACCGCCGAGGAGAACATTTCGATCCCATAAGAGTACTGTTGAGGCGTTCACCTGATCCCATAAGAGTGTTGCTGAGGCATTAAGCCATATCCCATAAGAGTGGTGAAACTTTGACGGGTCACTGTCCGAACTCAAGAATATATTAATGAGCTATGAAATGCAGGAAAAGCTTTCGCACAAATACATACATCGCGGGAGAAATCGGTCAAATGAAATATAATATTTGCGACTAACCAGTTGGCACATCAAGGATCTAAAGTACCAAGGTTTGATACTCTATGCAAGTCTAGTCTCATGCTAAAATAATAAATAATATGTTTAAATAGGCAAGAATAACTCAAATAGTCTAATTAAAATATGGTGTGAGTTTAGGTCTACCCGGACATAATCAAGAATCTAGAATACGCACGAGCTGACCACCTCATACATACAAATCTCCAATAACACGTAGGACTTAATAATATAGTAAATATTTCATGACCCAAACCCCGCTTAAGTCGTGATGGCGCCTCTCGTGAAGACAAGGCCAGCCAACCAACTCATATCGCCTATTAAAAAAATTAAACATTAATAAATAGTTTAAAATATGCTTTAATGACATAATTAGCGGAAGTACAACCCGACACAGCCCAAACTGAGGTATCATAAGTCACGAGCATCTATAAGACTGTGAGTACATCTAGAAGGACCCAAAATACACTGAACATAAATAAAAACAACAGATAGGGAAAACGATACTATGAACGCTGCCATTCACCTTGCTAAACTCCTACAGCTCTGCCTCCAATCAGCCAATACTTGCATCTGCACATGCAGTGCAGGGAGTAAAGTGAATACTCCAACTCAGATAATAATAAAGGTAAATAACAACTGAGTAGTAAGAAATCGCATAAAGCAATCAACATGATGTATAGAAACATTGTAAAAGCCTTATTAGCAGGAATTAATGGAACTGTGAAATCTGATGAAATATCTTGGCTTAGTTTGAACCTCTTTTGAAAATGGTCTTTTCAACAACTGCAAAATAATTTCAAAACAGTAGTGCCAGTACGCACAGAAAATCCGCCTATCGGGCATAAGTACCACAATATAACGAGTAAAAGACTATCAAGTATGCAAAATGAGTACATAAAAGCTCGCCCCTCGGGAAATATCTCAAAGGATTACCAACCCCTCGAGCCACCTCACAATCACTCGCATCAGCCCCTCGGGCTACCTCACAATCACTCATATCAGCTCATTATCAATCACTCAGCATAATGGATACACGCGCTCACCGTGGTTGTACAGACTCTGGAGGGGCCTCTTATGGCCCAAGCGTTATATCAACATAAGGCCTGAAAGCCTTCTCACATCACTCGTAAGGCCTGAAAGCCTTCTCACATCACTCATAAGGCCTGAAAGCCTCCTCACATCACTCATAAGGCCTGAAAGCCTCCTCACGTCACTCAAGCCACCTCATGGAATATAAATGTATCTCAGACTCTCGGCCTCATATCACTCAACATATCCTCACGTACATCCCTCGGCCTTACTCAGTCCAAAAATTATCACAAGCCCCTTGGGCATTTGTAAAACAGTAGTACGCATCGCAAAATATCATTTAGAAATATCATTAATCTGTATTAAAATAGCTGAGTTTGTAAAACAATAATTATCGACAGGACTGAGTTTAATTATAAGTCAAAACAGTGAGGAAACAGTGATAAGAAAGCTCCTCGAAGGGTTCAAATAATTGGCACAAAGCTCAAGTATGGAAGTCATCCCAAATCATGATGATAGCAAATAAGTCTCAGTCAAATATGCAGTAAAATCATCAATCGGGACGAACCAAGTCACAATCCCCATTAGAAAACGACCCCACACTCATCATCAAGCGCGTGTCTCACCTTAATATAGCATTGCGATGCGCAATCCAGGGTTTCAAACCCTCAAGATATTATTTACAATCATTACTCACCTCGATCTGGTCCAAACTCTAGCCCGCGATGCCTCGCCCACACGAATTGACCTCCGGATGCTCCAAATCTCGCAATAATTAGTACATAATCAATAAGATATGCTAAGGGAGCGAAGCCCACTCAAAAATATCCAATTTAACATCAAAATCCCAAAATTCTTCAAACCCGTCCCCTAGGCCCACACTTCAGAATTCGACAAAACTCAAAAAATGCGACAACCCATTCAACCATGAGTCTAATCATACCAAAATTACTAAATTCCAGTAACAATTCGTTCTCCAAATCTTAAAATCTTATTTTCAAATCCCTAGGTCCAAATCCCCAATTTACACCTCAAAACCATGTAATCTAGTCAAATTATTCGATGATAATTAAATATTATGGAGTAGAAATGATCGCAATGACTTACCTCAAGATATCCCATGATTTCTTGCTCAAAAATTGCCCCAAGCCGTGTTCTTTCACAAAAAAGTCAAAATGAGCAAAAACAAAAAATAGAACATCAGTAATACATCTCAATCTGGTCACTAAAAGTGCCAAATCTAGTTGCTAAAAGGTGAACACCAGATCTGATGCACCAACAATCTTTAATTTCACTAAAAGGCCCCAACTCCATCATACAAACTCAGAATTCGATGATTCTTGTTCGTATGAGTGACAAATAATAATACAAACATAGTCCTTTAATAGAAACTCAATTCGGAGCTCATTTGCTCAATGTGATATCCATTTCGCTCGTTAAATAATTAATTCATGTTTCGCGTCAAAAACCCAATCGCAACTTGATGAAATTACACGAAACTTTATAGATCACTCCTATAATTCATTGTCAAAAATTATGGTAGTCTAAAAATCAAATTTCGATCTCTAGAATTAAAAATGGACCTTTGGATCATTACATGCTTATGCTCAAAATGGCAGAATCTTTCAAAAACTCCTCCACAACTTATCTGATCCTCATGGGACCCCGACCAAACATGCCAAAACATCTCCCATAACATCATTCAAACTTGTCCCATGATTTCTTGCTAAAAAATTTCCCCAAGTCGTGTTCTTTCACAAAAAAAGTCAAAATGCAAAAACAAAAAATAGAACATCAGTAATACATCTCAATCTGGTCACTAAAAGTGCCAAATCTGGTCGCTAAAAGGTGCACACCAGATCTGATGCACCAGCAATCTTTATTTTCACTAAACATGCTCTAACTCCATCATCCAAACTCGGAATTTAATGATTCTTGTTCCTATGAATTACAAATAATAATACAAATATAGCCCTTCAATCAAAACTCAGTTCGGAGCTAATTTTCTTAATGTGATACCCATTTCGCTCGTTAATTCATGTTTCGCATTAAAAACCCAATCGCGAGTTGATAAAATTAAACCAAACTTTTCATATCACTCCTATAATTCATTGTCAAAATTCTGGAAGTCTCGAAATCAAATTTCAATCTCTAGAAATAAAAATGGACCTTTGGATCATTACATGCTTATGCTCAAAACGGCAAAATCTTCAAAAAAAAACTCCTCCAAAACTTATCCGAGCCTCATAGGATCCTGACAAAACATGCCAACACACCCTATTACATCATTCAAACTTGTTCCAAACCTTCAGAATGTTCAAAAAATATCAAAATATCGAACCACCCTCGGATTCAAGCCTAAGAATTTCAAAACTTCTGAATTACTCTTTCAATAAAAAAATCCGACCAAACGACGCCCAAATGACCTGAAAGTTTGAACGCACATCACAACTGACTTAAAAAAGCTATAGCAACACTCAAAATTACATTCCGAGCCCATGATCAAAATTTCACCTATCAACCGGAAAATGCCGAAATCTCAATTTTGCCAATTCAAGCCCAAACCTTCCACTGACTTCCAAAATGCATACCGATCATGCTCCTAAGTCCCAAATCACCTAACAGAGCTAACTTAATCATAAAAAGTCCGATCAAAGATCATATACAATCAAGTCAACCCTTTCAAATTCGAAGCTTTCAATTGAGACTGTTCTTTCAAATTCATTCCAATTTTCCTGAAAAACAAAACCAATGATCTACATTAGTCATAATGCATTACACGGGACAAGTCATACCTGAGAACTGGCAATCAAAGTGCAAAATCTCAAAACGACCGGTCGGGTCGTTACATCCTCCCTCACTTAAACACACGTTCGTTCTCGAACGTACCCAATGTTGTTTTAAAAGCCTACCATTTGCTGAATAACCTTACCATGCCTATATCCAGGGGTGATCCCTTGTTACCGTATCTCTTATAGGTCCAATAACACATAGAAACTGAAATTACACAACCCAATCTAGAACATGAATTATAGAACCACATTTTCACTTTTGCAACCCTCAATACGATCAACATCTCACACTCGTACACTGAATAGGCCAGAACCAGCTATAATAGCCCATGCCTGCAACCTCAGGTGCAATTATATGATATACCACATAACTCAAACACATGCAGCGATAACTTCGATTCACAACAGCTGCCCACAACAACCAAATAGCGATAGAAAACATCTTATCAGCTATAGTCTCCTTCCAACACTTTCATATACTACCAACGATAAATTAAAAACGTAGTAAACCATAACTATTCCTCATATCAACCTTTCATCAAGTCATATCTCCTCTGTCAATTATCATAGACAATCTTTTTTTTTAATTTTAAGCCGAACCTAGATATTATCCTTGCAACATGCTAAAATCAAATTTGTTCGTACTCATTAATGATCCCAACGATCTCCTTTAATACAACACACCACTCTGGTGACATGACACATCAATAGAGACCTAAGCCACAACTGGCACAATACGCACGCCAATAAGCAACGGTCCAAACATACTCAAATCATGAAAATGACTCTAATGAAAGAGTTGTACCTCAAGCTCACCAGTACCACCACAACATAAGGCTGAGAACCAGTCTCACATCATATAATAGAATAGATGAATCTACCCTGCAAGGTTATATCTCCACATAGCTTCTCCGCAATGCGCGATCCTATCCAAACACGACTACACATGAGACACCTCCAGTCACTATGCTCGAAATTGACAATCACGCACAATTTGATGTCGGGAACCAAAACAAATAATTACACCCACGGTGAAACAAGTAACATATACCACGCAAACCTGATAGAACATGACCAATATGCCATTCACCGTGCAATACCCAATTACTCTTCCTGCTCGACTTCAACTATGAACCCCAACAAAGCCACACGATGTGTGCCCATAACCAACAAATCATAATGTCTCGCGACAGAGAAGACAACTTATAGATCTCTTAGATTGCTAATAAGTTCTATAATGGTTGAATAAGCCTATCCCTCAACAATACAATTTGGGCCAACCAAGCCGACTCAAGCAAGAACACACATCCACATTGGCCTGCCAACAAATTCCTTACCAACGAACCTGAAGTTTTTCCTTCCACGACAATAAACTATGTCGGTGTCATACGATACGGTGCTCGGCACCAAATCAATACTGAAAGCAACAACTCTGCTAAACGACATGCCCGACTATAAAAGACACATCCGAAAAGTTTCCTCTTTGTCAAAAATAAATCAATATGAGAAGCCTCAGCACTGATACCCATCACAAGAATCAAAATAAGAAAGGAAATTCTTCCCATCCGACTGTTGGTTCTTCGAAACATAATCCACTCTACTAGAACATAATCAGACGTATCTCGCCACATAACTCGTGGCATTTCCGGCATAGCCCAAAGTGTAATAGTCCAGAATGGCCCAACACGAAGACAACCATTATAGACCGTAATATCACATCCAAAATCTAACATATCAAACACAGAAAGTCCACTAGGGTCTCTAAATCTCTGTAGTCACTAAAGAGCGCTGATACACGCGATCTCCAATCACAACATATGCTGAATATGAGAACTTCCATCTCAAAATTCACATGGCACATGAATCACCCTATTTTATCCCAATTTTGCCGTCTGAAAAAAAGCCACACCTCTGATACCCAATCATTCCACGATAGATACCCTAAAATTTCCCTGTGCCACTAGGAAAACCCAAATATCACTAGTCGATCTAACAAGAAAGTGCCGCAATTCTACCGAAGTGCCATCAACTTAATCACATTACCCTTTTCCTGAATATATACTATTGTAAAATCACTCCCAATTCGCAGTACCAGTTCCTCAATCATCTGAGGCTACATGTTGCCTAAGAGTTTTGTGAACTCCCTTTTAGAACTGAACTGTAACCTATCTAGCCAAGAACTTCAATTAATCCCATCTAAAAGAAAATAATTACATCTCGTGCCTCTCACACTCGTAGAAAATACATATCTCCAACCACGGTAGAAATCAACAAGAACTCTCCCAACTCTATTTACACAAACTAAATCGGTAGGACTGAATCCTTCTATCTAGACCAAGCTAAGCAAGCCGTCCAAAACCCAAGAGCATTGCTGTGAAATGCCTGTTCGAATTTATTACCTTAAACACACACAAGGATTTAATCATATCCTTACCATATCGATCCGGTCTACTATCAAGCTACTCTATCTATCTAAATTTCCTTCTCATTCATTTTCAACCTGATATCATCTCTTGTTGTAGTACCAGAATTCCTCAACTCAAGCTCACCATACTAGAACCAATCATAAAACCACACTGTCCAAGACCCATAAGCGGTTGAATACTCTTTCAAATATTCCCAGAAACACCATATTCCAGAATACTTTACTTTGAAGAGCTTCCCACAAACCTAAATCCGCTACCTCTACCTCCCTGATACAGATACATAGAATCCCATAATTAACATAGAAATACCACAATTCTGAACCTCTTCCAATGCAAACATGGTTTCAAACCACACATCCAACTTTGAAATACCCGATTGTTCCCTGTAGAATCTTGAACATATTGAAGCCATCCTCTCAAGTCATCCACTCTTATTAAAACTGCAATTTACTTGACCTAACGAATAGAACCACCCGTGCCTCATTAGCACTCCAATACTGTAAAATGAAATCCTCATCCTAATACAACCAAGAAAATTCATGTTCTATGCGTCGAGCATTCTTTTCCAACAATACTCTAGACATTCCATGATTCTCATACCCTATGAAGCATAATATAACCTTTATCAAACTTTTCCTTTACTCTAGCCATTGCTATTTCACTCGAACGCCCCAAACTAGAACCAACATAGCACCTAACTGTGCAATCAACTGCTCACATCAGACTCCTCCACTTGTCTTGAAGCCATAGATCATGATACACTCAATAACTCATAATACTTTCACTTTATTGATGCCACAATACCGTAGTGAGATTAAACTCAAATAATATAAGTTTGTGAAAACACAAACCATCCAATACTGCAAATCTTCTAGAAATCTCGCATTCATCCCCACAACAGTTAAGACCACTCTATCAAGCGACCCAAAATTCCAAATTTCAACACATAATGTTCACTTACATATGAGATCTTCCAACATACACATAAGAATCACACCACTTCAGAACACTCCGCATGAGATAACCCACCTGCTTTGCCTTAATATAACATTTCTGTATACCTTCCATCGTCATACACATTACAAAACCACTTAGTCTCCTTAAGAATCACACCACTTCAGAACTCATATTTCACTCCCAACTAAGATACATGAAGGATTCTTCACACGGCCATAACTCGGAGCTAAACATCCAATCACAATGGAAATCATACAATTAATAGTACACCTATCATCCAACATATCTTCCTCAACACTTCCAAGTCATATAGAAACATCTCGCAGTACTAACATACTCATCACGTAGCTATCCAGCCATCATTCCCACTAATAGGGACAATACCGAACATATAAGTTCAAGACACTTACTCATACAATCAGCACCTCGGTGCTCAAGCCATAGGCAAAGATCCGGCCTCAAGTCCTTCAGACAGGCCCAACATCAACTCACAGAGATCATGTCTCGCCCCTTAATTAGGGAAGCACAAGCCACCAAGGCATATCTGATACTGAGTGCTCATGCACCATGCGAACGCGTGGAATTAATTTCAAGAGTTACCTTTCAAGATGAATCAAGGACGCACGATAAGAGTTTAAGAATGCGAAGTTTTCTTAAAGGTTCTTCAGCCTCTCGAGGATAAATACAGATGTCTGCATATCGATCCGAGAGACTCTACTAAACCTTCTCATGACTCGTGAGACCGATGTAACCTAGACTCTGATACCAACTTGTCACGACCCAAACCCCACTCCGGTCGTGATGGCGCCTCTCATGAAGATAAAGCCAACCAACCAACCCATATCACCTTTTAAAAAAAACAATAATAGTTAAAAATATGCTTTAATGACATAACTAGCGGAAGTACAACCCGATAAAGCCCAAACTGGGGTTTCACTAGTCACGAGCATCGATAAGAGTGTAAGTGCATCTACAAATACTGAAAATAAACTAAACAGGAATAAATAACAACAGAGAAGGAAAATGGTGCTGCGAACGCTGGCAGTCACCTCGCGAAACTCCTACAGCTCTGCCTCCAATCAGCCAATACCCGCTACCGAACGAATAAATATCTACATTGCACACGCGGTACAGGGAGTAAAGTGAGTACTCCAACTCAGTGAGTAATAAAGGTAAATAACGACTGAGCAATAAGAAATCACGTAAAGCAATCAACATGTTCTATAGAAATAGTGTAAAATCCATATTAGAAGGAATTAATGGAACTGTGAAATCTTTACAAATCTCTTGGCTCAGTTTAAACCTCTTTTGAAAGTGGTCTTTTCAACAGTTGCGAGATAATTTCAAAACATTAGTGCCGGTACGCATACAAAATTCGCCCCTCGGGCACAAATACCACCGTATAACAAGTAAAACACAAGTAAGTATGCAAAATGAGCACATAAAATATCGCCCCTCGGGCAATATCTCAAAGTAGTACCAGCCCCTCGGGCCACCTCACAATCACTTGTATAAGCTCCTCGGGCTACCTCACAATCACTCATATCAAGCCCTCGGGCTCACTCTCAGAAACACTCATATTAGCCCCTCAGACTCAGTATCAATCACTCAGCATAATGGGTACCCGCGCTCACTGTGCGTGTGCAGACTCCGGAAGGGCCCCTTACGACCCAAGCTCTATATCAACATAAGGCTTGAAAGCCTTCTTACATCACTCATAAGGCATGAAAGCCTCCTTATATTACTCACAAGGCCTGAAAGCCTCCTCGCGCCACACAACCCACGTCGTGGAATAAAAATATATCTCTGGCCCTCGACCTCATATCACTCACTGTATCCTCATATACGGCCCTTGGCCTCACTCAATCCAAAAATCATCACAAGCCCCTCGGGCATTAGTAAAACAGTACTTCTCAGCCTAAAATACATTTAAAAATATCATTTGAGTTTCAAATCTGTATAAAAATAGTTGAGTTTGTAGAACAATAATTATCAGCAAGATTGAGTTTAATTATAAGTCAAAACAGTGAGAAATAGTGATATAAAAAACTCCCCCAAAGGTTCAAATAAAATTGGCATGAAGCCCAAGTATGACAGTCAGCCCAAATCATGATGATAGCAAAGAAGTCTCAGTAAAATACGCGGTAAAATCATCAATCGGGATGGACCAAGTCACTATTCCAGTAGAAAAAGACCCCATGCTCATCATCAAGGGCGTGTCTCACCTCAATATAGCACTACGATGTGCAATCCGGGTTTCAAACCCTCAAGATATTATTTACAATCATTACTCACCTTGATCAAATCCAAACTCTAGCCCGCGATGCCTCGCCCGCACGAATTGACCTCCGGATGCTCCAAATCTAGCCATAATCAGTACATAATCATTAAAATGTGGTAAGGGAGCAAATCCCACTAAAAAATATTCAACTTAACATTGAAATCCCAAAATTGCTCAAACCTGGCCCCCCGGGCCCACGCTTCGGAATTCGACAAAACTCACAAAATCTGACAACCCATTCAACCACGAGTCCAACCATACCAAAATTACTAAATTCAGATAAAATTCGGCCTCAAAATCTTCAAATCTTATTTTCAAATTCCTAGGTCCAAATCTCCAATTTACACCTCAAACATGTAATCTTGTCGGATTATTCAATGATGATTCAATATTATGGAGTAGAAATGATCACAAGCGACATCCCCCAAAATTTTCCATGATTTCTTTCTCAAAAATCGCCCCAAGCAGTGTTTTTTACCAAAAAAAGTCAAAATGAGCACAAAAAAAAAAACAAAACATCACTAACACACCCGAATCTGGTCGCTTAAAACCAAATCTAGTCACTAAAAGTGCCTAATTTGGTCGCTAAAAGGTGTACACCAGATCTGATGCACCAGCAATCTTTATTTTCACTAAAAATGCTCTAACTCCATCATCCAAACTCGAAATTTGATGATTCTTGTTCGTAGGAATTACAAATAATAATACAAACATAGCCCTTCAATCAAAACTCAATTCGGAGCTAATTTTCTTAATGTGATGCCCATTTTGCTCGTTAAACGATTAATTCATGTTTCGCATCAAAAATCCAATCGCGACTTGATGAAATTAAACCAAACTTTTCATATCACTCCTATAATTCATTGTCAAAATTCTGGAAGTCTCGAAATCAAATTTCAATCTCTAGAAATAAAAATGGACCTTTGGATCATTACATGCTTATGCTCAAAAAGGAAAATCTTCAAAAACTCCTCCAAAACTTATCCGAACCTCATAGGATCCCGAAAAAACATGACAACACACCCTATAACATCATTCAAACTTTTTCTAACCTTCGGAACGCTAAAAAAATATCAAAAATTCGAATCACCCTCGGATTCAAGCCTAAGAATTTCAAAACTTCTGAATTACTCATTCGATAAACGACGTCCGCATAACCTAAAATTTTGTACATACATCGGAGATTACATCACAAAGCTACAGAAACTCTCGGAATTCCATTCCGACCCCCAGATTAAAATCTCACCTATCAACCGGAAAACGCCGAAATCTCAATTTCGCCAATACAAGTCCAAACCTTCCACGGACTTTCAAAATGCATACCGTTCATGCTCCTAAGTCCCAAATCACCTAATAGAGCTAACCAAATCATAAAAAATTTGATCCGAGATCATATACAATCATATGAAATCTTGGTCAAGCCTTTCAAATTTAAAGCTTTCAACTAAGAATGTTATTTCAAATTCATTCTAATTTTCCTAATAACCAAAAACAACGATCTACATCAGTCATAATGCATTACACGTGGCAAGTCATGCCCGAGAACTGGCGATCAAAGTGCAAAAGCTCAAAACGACCGGTTTTGATCGTTACAACATACAGGGTAAATTTTCTCTTACAAGGTTACACAGGAGACTAACATTACTCCTAAATTTGATAACTAGCTCCAACACCTCTCTAGCACCTTAAATCAATATCAAAGGAACCAAAACTATTCAACGAACATGCAAATTAATCAAAACATATCTAAAAGACTCGTAATTTAACAATTAGAAATAATTTTCAACTCCTTACAAAAAGTGAACAAAGTGAACCCTCGGACCCACGCGTCTTGATTCTAAATATTCTCGAAGATAAATACTACCCATAGCACCGCAAGATTAAATATATAATTTATTCTCAATTTCATGTCTAATTTCATGGTCAAAACTCAAATATATCAGGGTTTCTTCGAAAAAATTACTATTTCCATAATTTTTCATGTTCAAATCTATATATACTATGCATTTTTCTCATAATAAGTATAAATCACTTACCTTGTAATTGATGATGAAAATGCTTATCCAAAATTACCCCAAAATCAGCTCCGATGAGAGAAATAAGATAAAAATGAGCTAAGTCCTGATTTGTAATCTTATACATTACCTAGTCATCCTCAATTGTGAATACAGAAGTTGCCATGCGATAGTGAAAGCCAAACCAACCTTGCCCAGACTTCTTCTTCACGAGCGCGAGGTCCCATTTGCAATCGCGACCCTCAACCTGACCAGCTTATGCGAACACGTGCCCAGCTCCACGAACGCAAAGGCCAAACCTTCCAGCCTCAAAAAAATACCTTCTGCGATTGCGAACTCCCCTATATGATCGTGATAAACAACCCTCCAAACCAGGTCACCCTACTAGCACATCACATTCGCAACTCTAACTATGCGAATGCAAAGATCAACCACACCACCAAAATGCGATTGCAGATGTCTTCCTATGATCGCGAAGAATAAATTCTTCTCCAGGTCAAACAACGCTTTGCGATCATGATACCTCATATGCGATCGCGGTGCATACCCTTGACACCAGAAACCAACAACTACAAATTAAAGGGAATTGGTTTGAAACCATCTCGAAACATACCCAGGACCCCGTGACCCCGTCCAATTATACCAACAAGTCCTTATACCTTATCCAAACTCATACGAATTAACGATTGAAATTCTTCCTTTGACTTTCAAACCTTCAAACTTCGCCGAACGTGTTCGAATCATACTTGTACATTCTGGATCACAACCAAACTTCACACACAAGTTTTAATTAATAAAATAAACCTATCTAAGGTCTCGAAACACCACCCGGAGTCCGATAATTCCAAAGTCCATACCAAGTCAAACTTAGTATATTCGAAAACCTTCAAAAAATAAACTTTTGGTAATAAACATTGAATCAATACTAGACCACCAGATACTCTACCCGGTTATACACCCCAGTCCGGAATCACCTTACAAACTTATATGAACCTTCAAATCCCATTCCGAGGTCATTTACTGAAAAGTCAAACTTTGGTTAACTCTTTCAACATAAAGCTTCCAGATTGAGAATTTTCCTTACAAATTAACTCTGAACTTCTCGAAAATCAAAACAACTACACATGCAAGTTATAATACATAAAGAGAAGCTACTCAAAGTCTCAACCCACCGAACTACATGCTAGTGCTCAAAACGACCGGTCGGATCGTTAGAGTTACGCGGCGATTATTTTTCCTAATCCAAGCAACCAAACACCATATTATGTTACGTCGAATATTATGTTTGGAATTAATTATTCCAATGCGTTTAACAAAATGACCTTCAAGTAACTAAAATGTGAAAAACATAAAGTGGAGGTAAGTTTTTCCAATCCAGGGAAGAACATGGTGCCAGCCTACTTTTTATTTACATACATTGGAAATACATGATAGACCACCAAGAAGACTTTAGGCGGTGAATATAAACTCCAAGCCAATCCAACTAAGTACTTGATGTAATTACTTTTTCTTTTACCCGCATTGAATGAATTGTTAACTAAAACTAGTAGTCCTACTCGCGCGATGCGCGGTTAATATTGAAAAATATTAATTAAATTAAATTAAATTATAATCAGGTTTGTTTGATCCTTTTTTTGAATAAACAGATTTCCTATTTCATTCCATCAAAAAACTGTCCAAATATAACCATAGATGCTGACTATCTATTCTCTATTCCTAATAAGTCCACTGCATTCCAACTATCAGATTTTACAAAATTGTTGTTGTATCACTATTGATAGTGTATGTATCATAACAGACTAAGAGTACTCCTAAAGGTAGTAGTCTAAGTTCAGCAGCGCATCCTTCCATTTGTGAACTGAAGTTCCTTTTAAGTGTATGTGAATTGCTATTTCTTTACAGACATTATTGCTAAGCATTTTCCCACCTTGGAATCTCTGTTTATTGCGCTCTCTCCATATCACTGTCACTGAAATTCCAAATATACAAGCAGTGATTTCTGCTATACCAGTTCTCTTCTTTGCTAGCTTACTGACCCATTCACATTCATGTTTCCAGTCAAGAATGGGTCGCTTATATCCCAGCCAGTTTAGTAGACGACCCCAAAGTGCTTTAGTCTGCGAGCAATCAAAGTACAAATGATCAAAAGTCTCACGATCATGCACACAGAAAGTGCAATCCTGTGGAATCTGAATGTTGAGTTCCTGGAGTCTGTCCACAGTTGCCAACCTTCTATGCAATGCAAGCCACAATATGAATTTGTATCTTGGATGTAACTGAGCCTACAACATGATGCTCTTCCACTGGACTTTATTATATTGAGGATGTTGGAACCTGTATAGTTTCTTAATGCTGAAAGATTCACCCCTCTGTAACTGAAGCAGTCGACTTTCCAGATTTCCCTGAAGGTCTGCAATGCCTTTTATCAACTCTCTCGTCTCCAAAATCTTCCTTATTGCCCAAGAAGCAGTTTTAGGAACTGGCATGTCATCAATGCTGTGATTCTTTATATAAAAAGTATGTACCCATTTAATCCATAGGCTGTCTTTCTTTTTGGTCAGTGCCCATAGGTGCTTTGCAACAACAGCCTTATTCCATTTAATCAAGTTCATAACATTCAACCCCCAGCACTGTATGGAAAACAGAGAGTTTCCCAAGCAACTAGAGCTTTCCTCGACACAGTAGTTGAGCCTGTCCATATGTAGGATCTGCGTATTGCTTCAGTCATCCTCAGAACTTTTTTTGGCAATAGGAATATTTGAGACCAATAGGCTTGAACACCAAATAAAACTGACTTGATCAACTGAAGTCGACCTGCATAAGAGAGCAGTCTTGATGTCCAGCACCTTATTTTCTGTGTGACTTTCTCAATTAATGGCCAAAATTGAGCAGTGGTCAATTTTTTAGAATCCAGAGGCATCCCTAGATATTTAAATGGAAGTCTGCCTTTAGGGAATCTCAGTTCTTGTAAGATCTCCTCTTTCTGCCAGTTTAATACACCATCTATGTACACAACACTCTTTTCAGCATTTGTTTGAAGTCCAGATGCTTTGGAGAAGTTCTGGAAAGCCTGCTTCAGTAGTTTTACAGACTGAATGTCTGTATTACAAAACATAAGCAGATCATCCGCAAAGCAAACATGTGCCACACCCAGTTTCTTACATCTAGGATGAAATTTTAACTCTTTCCTCATCATTACTTGCATGAATTCCCTCTGTAAATACTCCATATCCAGGACAAAGAGGTAGGGAGACATATGATCATCTTACCTTATGCCTCTTTTGAGTCCACCATTGATGTTGAGGGAATAGGTGACAGATGATATGCACTCCATTATCCACCGAATGAACTTATAAGGAACACCCAAGTCATGTAGCAATCTGTCTAGGAAGCACCACTCGATTGTGTCATAAGCTTTCTTTAGATCTACTTTAAGAACACATCTAGGTGATATGACCCTCCTGGAATAACCTTTGAAAAGCTCTTGTGTAAACAAAATGTTATCTGTGATGCTGCGACCCTCAATAAAAGCTGACTGTGATCTACCAACCAGATGGCCAATGACTGCTTTCAGCCTAGCTGTAAGGATCTTTGTGATGACTTTGTATAGAGTGGTACAACATGCAATAGGCCTGTAATCCTTCACTTTGCTTGGATTTTGACTTTAGGAATTAGTGTTAGAGCAGTGTTACTAACTCCCTTATGCAACTTTCCAGTGATAAAGAATTCCAGCATATCCTCATAAATGTCTTCACCCACTACATGCCAATGCCTTATGAAAAACTCTATTGGAAACTCATCCACACCTGGTGCCTTATCATGAGGCATATCATTTATTGGCATAAGTATTTCCTCCCTTGTAACTGCCTTTACTAGTTCATCTTTCTGCTGCAGGTTAAGACAAGGACCCTGGTAGATTACTGCAGTGTTTGGACATTGGCAAATACTATTATTTTCCCCAATATCTTCTTGAACCATGTCATAAACTCTTCTTCCACCTGTCTGGGGTCATACAATTTAATTCCCTCTTTAGTATATATAGAGCTTATAGTATTTATATTTGTCCTCATCTTCAGTTGAGCATGAAAATATTTAGTGTTTGAATCTCCACAAGCAATCCAGTTTGTTTGACCGTACTGTTTTAATAAATTTTAATTATCATCATATTTGTCAATACGATATACCTAACACTCACCGTAATTAATTTAGGTAGTTAATTACTTTGTTAATTTTCAATAAATAATTTTCTATTATTATTATTCCATGTGGCTTTTTCCTTGACTACCACTTGGATTAATATGGTGCATTTTTGTTTGGCTTTTAATAATATATAGATAGATTATTAACATATTAATTGTTTAATATTTTATCTACTATTTTTTTATAATATAATAGAATATATATATTTTATTACTCTTGAATATATATATTTTTTATTTTAAATTTTATTATATTTTTCTCAATAATATTGTTTGAATTTTAGTGAATAAATACACTTTTTATTTCAAAAAATAAAAAATAAATGATTTAAAAAATAAAAAAATAAATTAACTAACTTAAGACAACCCTCACCCATGTTTTTGTTATTAACTAATTATTCCATAGGGTTTTTTTCTAGACTACCACTTGACTTAAGGAGATGGCTCTATCCTCTCCTTTTTAATAATATAATATAGAATATAGAATATTAGAAAGAAACTGCTCCACAATTTGAATCAAAAATGTTTTTATTGCTTTATTTTTATTTTCTTATTTTAAAACAATTTTTAAATTCCTACTTAAAAGTACTCCCCAATTTGAAATAGTAATTTTTTAATTTTTTAATTTTAATTTTATTTTCAAACTCTAACTTAAAACTACTCCCCGATTTGAATGGGTAGATTTTCTTCTTCTTTTTTAGTTTTTTTATAATAGTTATTTTTTTATTTTAAAATAATTTTAAAACTCCAACTTGAAACTACTCCCACCCAATTTAAAAGAGTAATTATTTTTTTATATATCTATATTTTGCAATTTTTATTATATTAATTATATGAAATTTATATTTATTAATTAAAATAAAGTAACCAATTAATATGTGTATGTGTGTGTATATATATATATATATATATATATATATATATATATGGTATTTTTTATTATTTATTATTTTTTATATATATTTAAATTCAAATATAATAACTAATAACCAATTATTAACTAAAAAACTAATCAGTAACCAATTATGCCATGCAATTTTTTTAATGCTAACACTTGGCTTTAGGAGATGGCTTTGTGCTCTCCTTTTAATAACATATAGATATAGAAGATATAAAGAATATAGAATATTAGAAAGAAACTACTCCACAATTTGAATCAAAAGTTTTTTGTTACTTTATTTTTAAAAAAAATAATTTTAAAACTCCAACTTGAAACTACTCCCCAATTTGAAATGCTAGTTTTTTATTTATTTTATTTTATTTTTTATTTTAAAATTCCAACTTAAAACTACTCCCTGATTTGAATGGGTAGTTTTTCTTCTTCTTTTTTTTTCGTTTTTTTAATAGTTAATTTTTTTATTTTAAAATAATTTTAAAACTCTAACTTGAAACAACTCCCACCAAATTTGAAAGGGTAGTTAATTTTTATATATTTATATTTTCAATTTTTTATTATTATTAATTATATTATATCTATATTTATTAATTAAAATAAAGTAATTAATTAATTAATATATATATATATACACACATATATATGGTAATCTTTTATTTTTTATTTTTTTCGTTTTTTATAATATTTAAATTTAAATATAATAACTAATAAATAATTATCAACTAAAAACTATTTAGTAACTAATTATGCCATATAGCATTTTTTAATGCTGTCACTTGGCTTAAGGAGATGTCTTTGTCTTCTGCGTTTAATAATATATAGATATTCCCCCGTTCATAACAACTAACAAGTGACCGTTTAGTTTTTGACACGTCACTTAAGAAAATATAAATTCTTAAAGAAAAAATATATTCACAAAATTTCCTTTAATAAATTATTACCTTGACACATTAAAATATATAAATAAAAAAAGTTTAAGATATAAAATTAACTTATTTTAAAAAGTATAAAGGGCTATTATTGTGGACCAATATAAAAAGATTGGGATCGGATGTAGTAACAAATTCTTTTTTGCTCCAGCAAAAGAACACGGTTTCTACTTTATTAGAGTCAAATGATTAACATGTTACTTGAGCCGCGTATCAGTTTAATATCAGATGCATAAATCATTGAGCAGGTGTAAATCATAGTTAAGAGTAAGTATATTTCTGTAAATCTTGGAGTTAGATGTCTAGTAATATGTTCACATTTTATTACCAAATTTGTCAAGAGTTAGTATATTTGGTCTCATTCAAATATTTAATAGACTTTATTTTTAAAATTTAATGAAAATTGTAAAAAAAAATAATCAAAAACTTCACTAGACAAAATATATAGAACAATAAAAAGCAAAAAGCTACACTTCTCTAGATAAAAGAAATAAATAAAAAATAGTAAAAACTGTAAAAAACTGCATCTCTAAATATGAAATTCATTATATCCTTTTCTTTACCATTCTCGGTTGATCTAACAGCTAGAATTGAAAAATATTTTATGAAAATTAGAAGTGCATATTCTTGGCAAACCAAAATAGTTATAAGGACATTAGAGCAATTACTTTAAACTTATCCTAAGCAATATTAGGGATTATTTTTGTATTTTCTCCACAAATTTATGAGTATTTCATATTACACCTCTGAGTCTGTCGCTGACCTCGTCTTCTCCGTCTAAATATTTTGATTAAAAAAATGCAAGCAAGATCAATCATTCCACAGATTCTATAAACATCATTTATTTACACACAACTTGAATCAATTAAATCTAGCACAGAAATCCTATTATATAGATGAAACGGGAACCACAAAGAACAGCAACATGATGCCATTGAAGAACACCAATTCATCCTGCAGTATCCCTTCTCTCTTCATCTCTCTCTCTATACTTTGCATTTTACCACTCTCCCTCTTCTTTTTCCACTCATCTCCAACCCCAATTAACCCTAATTTCAACTTTCAAGAATCTCATAATTCCATCAAAATTTACATAGCAGATCTTCCTAGATCCCTCAACTATGGATTACTTGAAAAGTACTGGTCTTTAGATTCTGATTCAAGAATTGGGAGTGAAGTAGACAATGAAATAAGAAAAAACCATATAGGCAAAAGTTCTCAAAACTTACTTCCTTATCCAGAAAATCCAATAATCAAACAGTACAGTGCTGAGTATTGGATCTTGGGTGATTTGATGACACCAGAAAATTTAAAGTTTGGATCTTTTGCTAAAAGGGTGTTTAGTGCTGAGGAAGCTGATGTGATTTTTGTTCCCTTCTTTGCAACATTGAGTGCTGAGATACAACTGATTGTAAATAAGGGTGTGTTTAGAAAGAAGGAGAGGAATGAGGATTATGAGAGACAAAGAATGGTTTTGGATTTTGTGAAGCAAACTGAAGCATGGAAACGATCTGGTGGACGTGATCATGTGTTTGTTATTACTGGTAAGTACTGGAATTCACTGCTTTTTATGCATAGTTGTATGTAACTGGTTCATGACATTTTAGCAAATTTATTCGATTGCTTAGTATGCTGCTTCTGTAGAGATGATGCATCAATGTTCTTGAGGAAATATGAAGTTATAATTCATTTCTAAATTCGGAGATGATTTGAGAGTCTCAAAGAATAGAAAGTTGAGTTGGATTGGAGGAGACAAAATGCTACTAAAATGTAAAACAAGAATGACTGCAATTTTGATAGGGAAATTTTGAGTTTGCTATTTACTCGTGCTACTATCTTATCAAACAGTCACTGAAAAAGATTGCTAAAAGTTACTGAATTATCATGCTTGCCGGATCCAACTTGGACTCTGGTATCTTGGAAAACAACTTAGAATGTTGTATAAAATCATCTTGATAGGGGCACTTCTGATTATAATAGAGCCTGCATTTTTTACCAGTCTACATCACCAGAAGCTTGTGGTTTAAGGGAGTTGTCTGATTTTAGGTTTTGGTTACTTAATTTTTAATGGGGAGCTGCTGACTTACAAAATATATGCCAAGTAGTAACATGAGCATAAAAGGGTTTAATTAGATTCAGTAACAATTCTTCGATTTGTCAAATATGTACTTATTGAAAGTGCTTATGCTTGAATCTTTTGAAGCAAACATAATAAGCAGGGCTGAGTTGGACTACTTGGAGACCTTCGTAGTGGCACAGGGGTTTGGTAGGGCTGTGAAAATTGATGTATTGACTTAGGTAGAGAAAGTCTTGCCCTGCTTACTTTTTGCATAATTGAGCAATGCTCCTAAGGGAGATTCTTCTGTTGCATCTGAGTTAATTCTTCATGACATATATCTGGTGAAGTGTACTAATATTTTGATGGTATTTTGTTGAGTGAACTGCATCTTGCTATTTCACTTAAAATAGTCTCTCCTTTTCCAACCCATATTATTTAGTCCAATGTAGTTGTGATCATAAAAATTATATGCACACATTTTTCATCGCTGATCCTCTGCTCCACCTTGAATATGACACGATATGCTGTTTTATTCAGTTGCTTTGTCTGTTGATCATGTGTAGTTATGTAATTGATTCTAAAACTCATGTCTGACCATGAACTAAAGGTAGCAAATAATCCCGAGTTCCAATTTGTGAAATCGTCTCGCCAGCCTGCTTTCCTATTGACTGTGTAATTGTTCTACAAAAGAGGGAAGTAGAACATCTTAGAATCTTATAATTTAGTCTCTGCAATGTCAGGTTATTTTACAACTTGAAGCATTCTTTGGCAGACCCTGTTGCAATGTGGCATGTGAAGGCTGAGGTTGCTCCAGCAGTTCTTCTGGTGGTAGATTTTGGTGGGTGGTACAAGCTTGACTCGAAAGTGTCTAATGAGAGTTCATCTGACATGATACATCACACCCAAGTTTCGTTGCTGAAGGATGTTATCGTGCCTTATACGCATCTGCTTCCTCGTTTGCCTTTATCTGAAAACAAGAAACGGGAAACCCTTCTCTATTTTAAAGGAGCTAAACATAGGCATCGGGTCAGTATTATTAACTTTTTCCAGAACTCTGGCTAAATATAATCTGCTACCTGCTTCTAACAATATTGCCTGTGTACGGTCTATTTTTATTTGCAAGTCAAGTCAACTATTTTATGAATAATGTTATATCTAATTTAAATACCTTGAAAACTTTGGATTTCAAACTCTGGGGAAATTTCTTCACCAAGGGAACATTTAAAGCTTGGGAGAAAACTAGGAGCTTAAATTATACCAATGCCCGGTAGAAGACAGGTTATTTGAACACAAAGGTATGGTCTAATGGTCAACAAAGTAGGTGAAAATCGCGAGAAACGAAGGTTCAAATTCCAGTAGAGATAAAAAAACACTAGATGATTTCTTCGCATTTGCTTAAGCCGTGGCGGCCGGTGGGAGGTAGCATGCATCAGGTAGAATAATCGAGGTGTGCACAAACTGACCTGGATGCTACCTTTATCAAAAAGAAAGGGGAAAAAAGATAAGGAAAAACAAGGTGTTTGAATTATACCATGATGCTGTTTATTAATAAATAATCATGCAAAAGTTTGGTCACTTAAAGATGTCGTTGTGCCATGTAGCTATTTACTGCCTCTTTTGCCCTTACGAAAAAACCCCTTCTTTGCTTCAGGGGAAATAAATATATGCATTGGGTAGTATTATTGAGTTCTCCCGGACGTCCATGTGAGTATAGTCTGCTTCCTGCTTGCAATCATACGGGGTAAATGATCTGTTTTACTTGTGAGCTTCTTCACAAGATAGGACTGGAACTCCTTTTGATCACAATGCAGACGGTATAGACTATTCTGTCATCAGATTTTGGCCTACTATTAATGAACTTGCTCTGTTTCCTGAAACTTTTCTGAGTACAATTAAGTAATTGATTGGAAAAATCGTTGTTAGGGTGAAGCATAAGAAAGACTTGCGCAATTCTGTTGTATGCATGCTGTGCTTGGCCAGACATGCAACGTTGTATAGGCTTTTCTGTCTGTCAACAAGTGCCTATATTAGACGAAAACATCCCTCTTCTTGCTCTCTAGTTTTAGGTCATCAAGTATTTTTTTGTGTGCAGGGAGGCATCGTTCGAGAAAAGCTTTGGGACTTGCTAATAAATGAACCTGGGGTAGTGATGGAGGAAGGCTTTCCAAATGCCACTGGGAAGGAGCAGTCTATAAAGGGTATGAGGACTTCAGAGTTCTGCTTGCACCCGGCAGGGGACACACCAACATCGTGCCGAATTTTTGATGCCATTCAAAGTCTTTGTATTCCCATCATTGTTAGCGACAACATTGAGCTCCCATTTGAAGGGATGGTGGATTATTCAGAATTTTCGCTGTTTGTTGCAGTTAGTGATGCACTTCAGCCAAGTTGGCTCGTGAACCATCTTAGGAGCTACTCTGACGAGCAAAGGGATAGGTTTCGACATAAAATGGCTCAGGTGCAGCCCATTTTTGAGTATGAAAATGGTCAACTGGGTGGTATCGGTCCTATACATCCAAATGGTGCTATAAATAACATATGGAGAAAGGTTCACCAAAAACTGCCCATGATTAAAGAAGCTGTTATCCGCGAGAAGAGGAAACCTCCTGGTATCTCAGTTCCTCTTCGTTGCCATTGTACTTGATAAGTTTTTTTAATTCTTTTTTGTTTTCTTCAAAAAGTAATAGTACTATTTACATCATACATGCTTCATGAACTTGTCAAGATTACATAGTTCCTGTAAGTTCTTTTTTCATACGAGTCTTTAGCCCAAAAAAGGGGGAATCACATTTACATTAAAGATAGTTTTTCCAAAACATTTTCGTCAAGTTGAGTATTTGTGATAAAATGTGTTTTGAGTATTTGTAATCAATCAAGCAAAGAATTTCTCTTGAGTCGTGTATTATTTCAATGCCTATTGTAATCCATTGATTCACAATTTCACATGGAAAGTTGCTGTGCAATAGTTTTTTTTTTTTTTGGATATTTTCTGTTATCCGAAATAACTGTATCGCAAACAAGTTGTGGTTGGCTATATGAATTCTCACAGATGATGTTTCTGAAAAACTCGTGTGCTTTTCTATGACCACAGTCCCGACTCTTGAAAAAGTCATGAGAAAGGAAGAGAATTAAATGCAAAATGGGACTGGAGATTTCTTTTATATAATGAAGTAACTTTTATTGATGTAGCAGTTTATCTTATATACAGAGGTGAAATTACAGATATAAACTCCTCTACTACTACCAAATAATATGTAATTTCTTTCTCTATCTTTTGTAAATGGTCGGTCAAGCTAAACCCTCGGACATAGCAACAACTTTACATTTCTGGGAAAAAGAAAACAAAAGAAACAATGTGAAAGCTACATGAAGAAGGAGAGAGTAAAAAAGAATGTTATTTGCAAATATATAAAGTACTTGGCCAAGAATGGAGACTAATCTGAATAACAGGAAATCCGTGAAAATTGAAACGTGATCCCATACTTTTCGACTCAGTAAAAAGAGAAATTGTGCCTTGTAATCTCTCTCTCTCTCTTTTTTTTTTGGGGGGGGGGGGGGGGGGGGGGGTGAGGGAAGGAGTTGAAAGGTTGCTTTGCAAACCTGAACAACTTGCAATTCTAAAACATGTTCAAACCAAAGGTTTTGTGTATGCAGACCTCACCTCTACCCTTGGAGTAGAGAGCTTTTGGGAAGACTCGAACTGATAATATCTCAGTGGAAAGTGAGAGTTGCTTACCATCAGAGCAATCCCTCTTATCTGAAATTGAGGTAAGAACAAGAGAATGCGGATTAATCCTTTATATAAAAAATATTTTTATTTGCGTGTTGTTTAAGGGAAGAAAGGCTAGTCTCAACTCAAAAATAGCCGAGTGTCCCTTTCTTTTCAACGGATATAAGTGCATCATCTTCTCCTGTCCATGTATTATACAGAAAAAGGGGAGCTTTCTTTCTATGAAGAAAACATCAATTTCCTACAAAGAGAGGTATGCATCTTGCTGAAAATGGCAAACCTTCTCCTTTATGTGGCGCACATCTGGATTAGTCAGGCCAGTGATACCAGAACAAATAAAAAATGAAATGCTTGATTTCATCATCTCCGCCATGCCATACACTAGAGAGTAGAGAGGTATCCCTTTTACTTTCTTCCTTTAAAATTTAGAGGCTTTTCTATTTATGTGAGCATGTCTATGCGTGTGCGTGTAAATATACACACAGATGCGGACCCAGGATTTTAGCACAATGAGGGCACCATTGTATGTTAACTGTTAGCGATAAAATTTGGTGTGCAACTCTTTAAAATTTTGATGATTATAGTGACTTATCATCCAAGCATATTCTAAAGAAAGAAGAATCTCAAACTCTTAGTTATCATTGCCGAGTATTTGTATATGTAGGAAATATTGGGTCCACCCATAAGGGGTGCTTTAAGGCCCAATAGGGTTATTAGTTAGGGATTTTTTCCTATGTATATCATATAGCAAACCTTATTATCTACCATGTTTAAGGTTTGTGTCTATTACATCTAAGCATACCAAATTTTAATTTATATACCTTAATTCAAATTAAGGCTTTAATTATAAGCTCATTTATTGTAGGCGTGCATTTAGTGACCGTATCTTCTAAAATTTTACATTACCCGCTTCTCTCTCCTCCCCCATGATTTACCTACAGTTAATTCCCCACACCCCACGATTTACCTATAGTATGTTTATTTTAGTTTTACATATGAAATTTAAATGATGAATTTTTATAGTTCAAATTTCTGAATTTAGTATGATCCTCTTGTAAGTTATAACTGCTAATACTTCAAAACTATGTCATTTTAGTTCGAAATTTTCTACTGCCAAAAAGAGTAAAAGAAGAAAAGGAGAAATCAGGTGTTTTGATGCAGTAAGCTTATTTAGTTTTCTGTTTTATTTTGATTATCTTAACTTGGATTTACGGATATTTTTGTGTGATTTAATTATTTATCAATTTGCTAATCTTAATTAACTCTACTTTGTATTGTGGATTCAAATTATAGTGGCACACACTCTCATTATCATCTGTATTTTATAATGTTTATACAAAGTAGTTTTTTTCAATTTAATGAAAAATTAATTAAAGTTAGGTTGTGCAATTGTAAAGGAAATGATTTTTTCGTGGAAGACAATAAATTTGACAGTTTGGTGCAATTGTAGTTTATTTGTAGTTTTTATGTAGAAATTTTGTAGATGAAGAGCAAATTTTGTTGTCAATATTTTTTTGACACAAGATTGTAGTTTAACTGTAGTATAAATGTAGTAATGTTAGAGATACTCTTAAAAACAATACAACTTTATACAATACTTAAACTGATTTGTAGTTTATTTGTAGAAATTGTATCTTAAAGATATCTACAAAGTGCATACATTGAATTATAATATTCCAATTCTCATTTCAATTGTAGCATAATTGGTATTTTCAACATAATTGTAGAAGACTTGTAGAAGTTTTAGTCTTTTCAATCTACAATTTATCTACAATTCTACAATTTATCTACAATTTAACTACAATTCTACAAATATGTCTTCTTCTTCTTCTTCGACGAGTTTCAATATGAAATTCAGTCAAAACCAAGTCTAGTCTTCACCAAAACCCCTCAAAATTTAGATATAAACTCCTAAACATGTTCCAAATTATTTACAACAAGATCCAATCCAAAAAATAATGATTTTTGAAAATCCAAATTTGAATTCAAAGCTTTCAAACTTTTTAATGGCTATCAATAGTGGAAAATATATGGAGAAGGAAAAAATTACGCTTCAATGGATTTGCTTCCATTTTAAATCTCGAAGTTAATGGTAATAGAATCACCATTAAATCTGATTCCTACTGTTTTGGCACGTTTTTAGGATAGACTGCACTTATTTTTGGTTTGGTACAGATTTTGTAGTCAAACTATGGACTGGGCGGGTAAATACCATATTATGAATATTTTTGGTAACAAGGTTTGGTATATGGTATATATAGGAAAAAATCCCTATTAGTTAACCCTAATATTCCCTATATAAGTACACTAAGTGTGTACTTTAGACATACAGACTTTGGAGTCTTCTTCTACGCTTTTTCTCTCTCACTCAAACTAGGGTTTAGATTGTGGAATTGGAGATTATTCCAATACACCGTGATACCACCGCCGACCAGTAATTCCAGCCGTGGTTCATTCCGTTTACGCTTCTGCTTCACGAAGAACAAGTGAATTCTCGTTTTCTGATTTACGCGCTATCTAATGTGTTTAGATTAACGTGTTCTTACACTGATATCAGAGCCATAGGCTAATTTTCTGGTCCGAAAATTATAGAACTGTTCTGATTTTCTGTATGAATCTTGAACTGTATTTTTTTTCTCTACACCGTAAAAATAGAGATAATAAATTATTTTTACACACTGATTTAGAATAAAGTTTAGAATCAGTATTTATATTATTTGTTCTTAATCTAGCATTAGGTAAATCAGTTTTGAAGAACAAAACTACCGGTCGCTGCTTAAACACCTATCTCGGCCATTGTCGATCTCCACTGAAAAGTGGCTCCTGAGTCATCGCGAACAGAAGGTACTAACGTACTCCGTTGATGTTTCGGAATAAAGGGAAAATAATAATAAAATAAAGGGACGAAAATTTCGGGAAAAAAGAAAACGTCACTGTCAGCAAAGCTCTTCTAAAGTAATACTAATCATTAGTAACAAAAGATTTTCTTGTTTAAACGGGCTTGATAAGCAATTTGCCCAATTCTTCAAAGCTTAGAAGAATTAAAATGGTGAACTGAAGGCCCACTTTAAAATACAATAACAACTACCCAGTATAATCCCACAAAGTGCGGTCTGAGGAGAGTAATATATAGCCGGGTCTTACCCCTACTCGAAAGGACAGAGAGATTGTTTCCAATCGACCCTCGGCTCAGTGAAGGAAAGGAAAAACAAAAACAAAAACAAAAGAGCATTAGTAACTCCAGCAGAAATAGCGTATAATAATTATCTAAACATAAGAACCATAAATAAAATAGCATGCAATAATATCAGACAATAACTACCATAAATAACTACCATAAGGGAGACACAATCCAATACACAAATCATCTATGGATAGCCCTGCCAAGACTCACCCAACCCCGGGTGAGGAGTACGAAAAACTCTAGGAGCCCCTATCCTACAACCCTGATACTAGACCTCAAGACTTTCCTATCAAGGACCATGCCCTTGGAAACCCGCATTCTAGCCATGTCATGCCTAATCACCTCTCCCCAATACCTCTTAGGCCTCCCTCTGCCTCGCCGTACGCAGTTCATCGCCAGCCGCTCACAACTCCTCACCGGGGCATCAGGACTTATCCTCTGCACATGCTCGAACCACCTCAGCCTCGCTTCTCGCATCTTCTCATCCACCGGGCCACCCCCACCTTCTCTCGAATAACTTCATTCTTAATCGTATCTAACCAGGCGAGCCCGCACATCCACCTGAGCATCCTCATCTCCACAACCTTCATTCTCTGAACATAAGAGTTCTTCACTGACCAGCACTTCGCCCCATACAACATGGCAGGTCTAACCACATCTCTATAAAATTTCCCCTTGAGTTTCTGTGGAACTTTCTTGCACAAGGACTCCTGATGCAAGCCTCCACTTTGACCACCCCGCTCCTATACGATGAGTGACGTCCCCTTCAATCTCTCTGTCCTCCTGAATCACCAACCTAAGATATCTGACACTGTCCCTCTTGGCGATGACCTGAGATCCAATCATCACGTCTCTGCCTACTTCGCTTGGCTCGGTGCTAAACTTGCACTCCAGGTATTCTGTCTTAGATCTGCTTATTTTAAAAACCCTTAGACTCGAGAGTCTGTCTCCATACCTAACCTCTCATTAACACCGACCCTCGTCTCCTCTATCAAGACTATGTCATATAGCATTCACCAAAGCACATCCCCTTGAATATGTCGGGTTAGAGCATCCATCACCTAGGCAAACAAGAGAGGGCTAAGTGTCGATCCTTGATGGAGCCCCATACCACTGGAAAATGGTCTGAGTCGCCACCCACTATTCTAATCCTAGTCTTAGTTCCATCGTACATGTCCTTGATTACTCTGATGTAGGCTTCCGGCACACTCTTCGCCTCCAAGCACCTCCATAGCACCTCCCTTTGGACGTTGTCATACGCCTTCTCCAAGTCGATAAGCACCATGTGCAGGTCCTTCTTCTTATCCCTGAACTACTCTACCAGCCTCCTGACAAGGTCGATAGCTTCTGTAGTGGAGCGACCGGCCATGAAACCGAACTGGTTCATAGATATAGATGTCATCTCCCTCACCCTCGCCTCGATCACCCGCTCCCAGACCTTCATGGTGTGACTTATCAATTTGATACCCCTATAGTTGTTGCAGCACTGGATGTCCCCTTTGTTCTTGTACAAGGGCACTGCTGTACTCCACCTCCACTCCTCCGGCATCCTTTTGGTCCTAAAGATTGCATTAAACAACCTGGAGAGCCACTACACTCCTGACATACCCATGCATTTCCAGAACTCAACTGGGATCTCGTCAGGCCCAGTCGCTCGACCCCTACTCATCCTACGCAAAGCCCCCATGACCTCCTCCGCCCTAATGCGCCTGCAGTACCCAAGGTCTCTATGTTGCTCTGAATGCCCCCAACTCCCCTAGCTCTATGTTACGATCCCCCTCCTCGTTAAGTAAGTCTCGAAAGTATGCCTGCCACCTCTTCTTGACTTGAGACTCCCCCATTAGAATTCTGCCATCCTCGCCCTTGATGCACCTAATTTGGTCAAGATCACGCGCCTTCCTTTCCCTTGCTTTAGCTAACCGGAATAACTTCCTGTCCCCGCCTTTCTCCCCTAATTCCTCGTACATGCGATCGAACGCCGCGTTTTTAGCTTCCATAACCACGAGCTTTGCTTCTTTCATCGCCACCTTGTAATCTCTCTGTTCGCTCTCCGTTCTTCCTCGCTTGTGCTCCCTGCCAACTTAGCAAATGCCGCCTTCTTCACCTCCACTTTTCCTTGAACTACATCGTTCCACCACCAGTCACCCTGATGTCTGCCTGAGTAGCCCTTGGCTACCCCGAGCACATCCCGTGCTACCTCCCTAACCAAGTTCGTCGTCTCTGACCACATAACGTCCGCTTCCCCAAAACTTCTCCAAGCTCCGCCCTCAGCTAACCTCCTCTCCAACTCCTGTGCTTTCTTCTTAGTCAAAACACCCCATCTAATCCGTTATTGTCCCCGAGCACCCCTCCTCTTCCTCTTCACCCAGAGACCGACATCCATCACTAGGAGTCTATGAAGAGTCGAAAGGGACTCTCCCGGAATAACCTTGCAGTCCTTGCACATACCCCTATCGCTCCTTCTGAGGAGGAGGTAATCAATCTGAGTCCTCACCGCCGAACTCTTGAAGGTAACCAAATTCTCCTCCCTTCTGAAATGTCGAGTTCGCAATCACAAGCTCGGAAGCCCTGGCAAAATCAAGCAGTGACGTGCTTCCTCCGTTCCTAATCCCAAAACCGAAGCCACCGTGCACCTCACCATAACCACCAGCATCAGCCCCAATATGACCATTAAAGTCCTCACTAACTTCTCAGATTGGGGAATACTACTCACCAGATCATCCAAGCCCTCCCAAAAGCGCCTCTTAACCTCCTGGTCTAAGCCCGCTTGCGCCGCGTAAGCGCTGATGACGTTGAGGATGCAACCCCTAATAACCAACTTAATAGACATTAACCTATCATTCACTCGCCTAGCCTCGACCATTGACTCCCTTAGATCCCTATCAACCAAGATGCCCACTCCATTCTTACCTCTCACGACCCCATAATACCACAGCTTAAACCTGTTAGGATTTATGCCCATCACTAGAGGGGGGGGGGGGAATAGTGAAGCACGAGAATGTCGATAAATATTGCGGAATTAAAATTGCAGGAGTAAAGTAAGTGCGGTAATTAAAAGAGTAAGAAAAGGACACACCGAATTTGTACTGGTTCACCACAACGTGTGGTTAGTCCAGTCCCCGAGAGATTCTCTCGAGTTTACACTAACTCCGTTAAGCTTACGGGTGCCTAACAAACCGTTACACTTGCTCGTAGATGTACACTCTACAAGACTTCAACTTGCTCGAGGATACCTCACCTCAAGACTTCACAATGCTCGTGGATACCGCACCACAAGACTTCACATACTAAGATTGAAGGTACTTAGCAACCCAACGCACAATGAGAAGATATGGTCTTCTCAAGAACCTTTCTCTTTTACAACAAGAACTCTCTAAGAAGAGTAGATAAAGAGATACAATATAAGCTCTATGAACAACACAAAGTTGTCTCTCAAATGGCTCAACAAAAGCTCTAAATATGATGTATAAATGTTATCAATATGTTCAAGAATAATGAGAGATGTTGTGTGTATAAAATCAGCTCCAAAGACCTCTATTTATAGGGTGTGGAGGTGATATAGCTGTTGCCCAACGTTTACTCAATAAATCTGATTTTCCAACAGAATAATCGATTATCTACTTTGCATAATCGATTATGTGACTTTAACGTTCAGAAAAATAGTCGTTGGAAGGCAACGGATACAAGATAATCGATTATTTCCAAGAGGATAATCGATTATCTTACTTCTCGGGAATTTCCAGCAATTCTGGAATTTCCCAGAATAATCGATTATTGCAATGAGCATAATCGATTATTCTACTGTTCTGGAATTTCCAGTTTTGCTGGAAATTTCAGAATAATCGATTATGCTATATGCAATAATCGATTATGTAGCCATGCTGTCCAGAATTGAAAACTTACTTCAAAAACCATTTTGGTTAAAATGAAAACGTTAAAATCATTTTGTTTGAAGTATATGAAATATGTTTATGATAAATATGATTTGATAAAATAATTTTATGCATATTTATGATGACCTATGTTAAGCCAAAAGACGAGATAACTTAAACGTTGCTCTTACATTGGTTCTACTTAACGACCTACGCCTTGGGTCTTCGGTCTTGAACTTTTGAGCTCGTCATGGCTTTTCTATGCAGTCCCTTCATCAATATGCTTCTCGGCATTCAATCTTGATTGTTTGTCATATAATAATGTTGTTTGACACTTAACTTCATTGTTTGTCATTCATCAAAACCTATACCTGGAAATCATGCTAATACAACCAAAGCACACATATCATGGATAGAATGATTTCCTACAATTTCCCCCTTTTTGATAATGACAAACAATAGGAGATATGCATATCGGATTCCCCCTAAAGCCATGCTATATCTCAACACATAAGTTATGCAAACAATTCCCCCTTAATTGAGTATTCCCCCTCAATTAAAGCATACTAGAAGGTGGAGACATTCCCCCTTATTAGATGCATATCGCCTAATTTCTTCCCCCTTTTGGCATTAGCAAAAAGAGAGTATACACAGGCTACTTTCCCCTTTTGACACTTCCCCCTTTTGGGAATACCAACTGTTAGTGTCAAACATAAGATAGGAAATACAATGAGGAATATACATGATGACGATTTAAAAAAATCATACCAACATAAAATGATACCAAATGTTAGCAAAAATATAACAACCATAATAATGGTTATTTTTAGCAAATCATATTACTTAACAACATATCAACTGTTAATTTTTGTTTTGACAAACCAATAGTTGTATTAAAAAGATGAATCATTTATTTTTCAAGAATATACCAACTGTTATTCAAACCAAAAATAATATTCATCAAAACATGAATCAATCATTATTTTTAACAAAAATAATTGATACCAATTGTTATTCAAAATAAAAGTTATCAAAACATGAATCAACAAAAATAATTGATACCAATTGTTAACAAAGACATATCAATCGTTAACACATATCAACTATTATGTTTTTATCAAAAATATGATAACTAACCGAAATTCCCCCTCGATGCAATAAGGTTTCATGCTTGGTGCATCTACTAAGATATTGTAGTCTTCAAGCACACCTGCAAACGTACCTAAAAATAGGTTTTAGGTACCCAATCACTTTTGGGTCCTTGGGGTTAGGCAAATAATAATCATGGCTAAAAGATAAATCCCTATGTTTTGCAAAACATACGGGTGCTATGTGTCCTACCCGGTTGCAATAATGACATATAACATTCGGGTTGTGCATATGTCTTGGTTGAGCCAAAAACATTCTAGGTGATCTAACGTCATTATTCCTAGAAGTATTGAGATTCCTAGAGTCATTTCTAGGTGGTCTAAAATGATTCATTCTAGACTCATTAACAAAATTCCTAGAGTCGTTTCTAGATGGTCTAAAATGATTAATTCTAGACTCATTAATGAAGTTCCTAGAATTATTTCTAGGTGGTCCAACCTTATTTCTATCATCCTTTCTAATATTCTTCTTACGCCTTTTATTTTTCCTTGGCCTTTTCTTTTTAATTTCTTCAACTATTTTAGGATTGTCTACACTACATTTTTCTAGTGTGTTCCTGAGTTCTATGTTCTCTAATTTCAAAGAATCACAAGATGAACAATTAGAATTTTGATCAATTGAAGAATCTTCATGCATCTCCTTAATTTTAGTTTTAAGATCAACATTGTCATTTTCCAAAAATTTATTTTCCTCTTCTAAAACTTTAATTTTAGCCTTGGCCTCTTTGGAGATTTTTGAAGACTTTTTCAATTTATCATATAATTCTTGAAATGCTTCTTGTAATTCTTCAAAAGAATAAGAGTTAGAAGTACTTACCTCTTCTTCCTCGTTGGCCATAAGGCATAGGGCGGCAGTTTCATCACCCGAGCTGTCCGAATCCCATGTCACGCGCCTTTGGTGTTTCTTCTTCTTCTTGTCCTTGGGTTTTGGACAATGTGACTTAGTGTGGCCAAGTTTTCCACAATTATTGCATGAAGGACTTGGTTCTTCATTCTTTATTTCCTTCTTCATAAACTTATAAAACTTTCAATTAAATCGTTGGAAATAGTATCATCATCGCTTTCCGAATCACTTACTTCTACTCTTTTAGAAGATGAGGCTTTGAAGGCAATACCTGGACTTTTCTTATTTCCAAACGAAGGATTAAGAATAGTGCTTTCATAAGTCTTGAGGTTACCTCTTAGTCCATCAATTGTGACGTCCGTGATTCCTATCGACTCTTGGATGGCATTGGCTTTGGAACGCCATTCGGGAGTGAGACTCCGCAAGATTTTTCGAATAAGATCTTTGTTCGAGTATACTTTCCTGAGAGCATGGAGATTGTTGATGATCATTGAGAATCGATCAAACATATCATCGATGCTTTCAGGCTCCTTCATTCTAAAGAGTTCATAATCATGTGTTAGAAAATCAACTCTAGCTTCTCGGACTTGAGGCGTACCTTCATAAGTGATTTCAAGCTTATCCCACATCTCTTTGGCGGTTGTGCAACAAGAGATTTTTTGATAGTCATCCGGATTCACGGCACAATACAACATATTGATGGCCTTTGCGTTATTTTCAATCTTCTTGATGTCTTCGGCATTATATTCATCTTCCTCCTTTGGAACCATGATTTCCCCAACTTTCTTTGTCGGCATTTGTTCACCGTTCTTGATGATGTGCCAAAATCGAAAGTTATTTGATTGGATGAATATTCTCATTCTCTCTTTCCAATATGTATAATTTGTTCCATCAAATAGTGGAGGCCTAATGGTAGAGTGTCCTTCGCTCATCATACCTGCGTTCAACATTCTCAACAAAAATATATATCGTTCTCTCAACCGGTTAAGGCTTTCAGAGAGTTAGGCTCTGATACCAACTGTTAGGATTTATGCCCTTCACTAGAGGGGGGGTGAATAGTGAAGCACGAGAATGTCGATAAATATTGCAGAATTAAAATTGCAGGAGTAAAGTAAGTGCAGTAATTAAAAGAGTAAGGAAAGGACACACCGAATTTATACTGGTTCACCACAACGTGTGGTTAGTCCAGTCCCCGAGAGACTCTCTCGAGTTTACACTAACTCCGTTAAGCTTACGGGTGCCTAATAAACCGTTACACTTGCTCGTAGATGTACACTCTACAAGACTTCAACTTGCTCGAGGATACCTCACCTCAAGACTTCACAATGCTCGTGGATACCGCACCACAGGATTTCACACACTAAGATTGAGGTACTTAGCAACCCAACGCACAATGAGAAGATATGGTCTTCTCAAGAACCTTTCTCTTTTACAACAAGAACTCTCTAAGAAGAGTAGATAAAGAGATACAATATAAGCTCCATGAACAACACAAAGTTGTCTCTCAAATGGCTCAACAAAAGCTCTAAATATGATGTATAAATGTTATCAATATGTTCAAGAATAATGAGAGATGTTGTGTGTATAAAATCAGCTCCAAAGACCTCTATTTATAGGGTGTGGAGGTGATATAGCCGTTGCCCAACGTTTACTCAATAAATCTGATTTTCCAACAGAATAATCGATTATTTACTTTGCATAATCAATTATGTGACTTTAACGTTCAGAAAAAAAGTCGTTGGAAGGCAACGGATACAAGATAATCGATTATTTCCAAGAGGATAATCGATTATCTTACTTCTCGGGAATTTCCAGCAATTCTGGAATTTCCCAGAATAATCGATTATTGCAATGAGCATAATCGATTATTCTAGTGTTCTGGAATTTCCAGTTTTGCTGGAAATTTCAGAATTATCGATTATGCTATATGCAATAATTGATTATGTAGCCATGCTGTCCAGAATTGAAAACTTACTTCAAAAACCATTTTGGTTAAAATGAAAACGTTAAAATCATTTTGTTTGAAGTATATGAAATATGTTTATGATAAATATGATTTGATAAAATGATTTTATGCATATTTATGATGACCTATGTTGAGCCAAAAGACGAGATAACTTAAACGTTGCTCTTACATTGGTTCTACTTAACGACCTACGTCTTGGGTCTTCGGTCTTGAACTTTTGAGCTCGTCTTGGCTTTTCTATGCAGTCCCTTCATCAATATGCTTCTCGGCATTCAATCTTGATTGTTTGTCATATAATAATGTTTTTTGACACTTGACTTTATTGTTTGTCATTCATCAAAACCTATACCTGGAAATCATGCTAATACAACCAAAGCACACATATCATGGATAGAATGATTTCCTACAAAACCGGTCTGCATTCCTCGCCTTCGACCCTTTTCACCTAGTCTCCTGGACACAGGCTATGTTAACCCTCCTCTTCTGAAGAACCTTCGCCAACTCAATGGACTTACCCGTCAGAGTGCCTACGTTCCACGACACGATTATTAATTTATGAACGTCCGCTACCCTCTTCCCACCTTTGCCTCCGGCCCTACCCGCAGAACCGCTCCCAGCCCCCTACTCGCCCCTGCCCCCACCCCCGCCCCCCCGAGGACATGAACTTACTCTACTATCCCCCGCCGCGGCCACTATCCCCAACCGATTACGGAAAACAGTGACGCACACACGTACTACAGTGAAATACGCAAAAGGATGCAAGCTAGGAATCGACAAAGTAAACCACACACAGGGTGCTTAGATAGAAAACGTAAAAGGGTGTACAGAGTAAAAAAGGAGGTCGAGAGGTACCAACTCCCGATGGAAAAACCTGGAAGTTTGATTCGCCCGATATCAACTACCGCTAGCTCTTGCACATTTCGTCCGGTGTTGCTTTGCTCTTCGCATCCAAATGCCGCAAGCTCGCCTTGTCCGCCGCGGCTGTACCTGAAAATCACACACACAACAAACCCCAAAAAGACCCCAACTTGTCATTATTTTGGACTTCAGCTGCCTAGGCCTCTTTATTTTAAATATGCAGATTATTGAAGTTGGGCTAAAGACCCAGTATTAAAGATTGCTTTGTTGTTTTATTTGTGCTCATGGCCTAAATGAAATATATATATTTTTTTATAAATTCTAGATTATGAAATTGTTCATATGGACCTAATTTTTAGAAAATAAATTTAGTATTTGTACTATAAAAATTTTATTATTCCAATTGCTTTAACATTAAATACTTGTTAATTTATTTAACATATATAATTTGTTAATTAGTTTAACATTAAAATAAATTTATGTAAATTTATATAGCATGTGATAAATGTTAATTAGTTTGACATTAGTTTTATTTGCATGCTAATATAAGTTATTAGTTAACTTATGATCCACATGGGATTGTAAAATCATGATAGATAATTATGTTATCTTAAACATGATTAAGATACTTAGCTAGATAATTGAATAGGTTAACTTTCGTAATATTTTAATTGTTGGACGATGATTGGGAACATAGTGAACTTTCGACTCCATAATTAATATATGTGCTTATTAACTTAATCAATTGGTGCTTAGTGTCATAATATGTATGTATGCAGAACATCATGCCTTGCGTTATTTTTTTCATGATCCTCATTTTATTTTTTTTATTTTGTTAAAGAATGACTACTGCTTCGAAAAACATTGTTGCTGAGCTCAACAAAGGGTTGAAACTCAATGGTGACAATTATGAAACCTGGAGCTTGAAAGTACAGTATGTGCTAAAGGAGCAAGAGGCTCTAGAGGCCATCAACAGTGTTATGAATGAGCCTGAGGAAGGCAACACTACTCAGCATAGGCGTGAGCGTGAAGCCTATGACAGTTGGAAGAAAAAGAACTCCATTGCTCGCATTACGTTGTTGAGCACCTTAGATGATGACATTCTAAGGGAGTTTAAGGATCACCAAAGAGCTATGGATCTTTGGAATGCTTTGAAAAAAAGGTTTGGTACTTGTTCCACTACAAGGCTGAGATCGTTAACGATCAAGTTTGACTCATATAAGAAACGCCCAGAACATTCAATGAAAACACATTTGAGGCAAATGACAAATATGATCGGGGAGTTGAAAGATGCTGGTCATGCGTTGACTGATGAACAACAAATCCAAACTGTCATACGTTCTTTACCTAGTTCTTGGATCATATGAAAATGCATTTGACCCATAATGAGCGAATCACAACTCTGGAAGATGTCCGGAGACACCTTGAGTTAGAGGAGGAACGACTTGAGGCTACAAAGCCAATAGCTGAGTTGCACATGGCAACAACCTCCAAAACCAAGAGTGATTCAAAGAAAAGAAACTGGGGAAAGAATATAGGGCCACCTCAAGTTCAGCCTGCTAAAAGAGCAAAGACTGAAAAAGGCAAGAATAGACGTCCCAAACGTGTGAAAGTTGCTAAAGTGAAATTCTATAATTGTGACAAAATGGGTCACTATGCTAGAGATTGCTCTGAGCCTCCTAGAAAGGTGTTTCTAGTTCTATTTTTCTAACTAAATCTAATCCTTTGTGAATTGTAGATTCAGGAGCAACAGACCACATAGAATGGGAACGCAGGCCTTTGTTGAATTTCGGCAAGTTCCACGTGGAGAAAAGTGGATATATGTAGGCAAAAATAATAAAGTTGTTGTTGAAGGGATCGGCACATGCAAGTTAGTCCTGCGTGGTGGTCGAGACCTAATACTACACGATGTTCTCTTTGCACCAACAATTCGCCGGAATGTTATTTCACTTTCAGTGTTGCTTAAGTTAGGATTTTGTTTTGTCATGGCAATTCTGCCAAACTCACTTTTGGTTCAACTTTATTAGGTTTTGGTCATGTGACCGGTGGTTTAATTATTATGGATTTGGATTATGATTCATTAAATAATAATGCTAATTTTTCTATTTTTGTTTCTTCACATAAATATGATAGTGATGTAAACATATGACATGCTAGACTTGGTCATATTGGCCAACAAAGAATGCAAAGGCTAGCAAAACAATGTTTGTTTTCTAGCATTGAACATGTGGAATTGTCCACTTGTGAAAATTGTCTAGCTGGAAAATCTGCAAGAAAACCTTTTATTCAGGCGACTAGAGCCGAATATCCTTTGCAATTAGTCCATTCGGACATCTGTGGGCCTATGAATGTTAGGGCTAGGCATGGAGCAAGTTATTTCATCACATTTGTTGATGACTTTACATGTTTCAGTTATGTCTATTTGATTTCCCACAAATAAGAAGCAATAAGTTGCTTCAAAAGCTATATGAGCTTAGTGGAAAATCAATTAGACAAGAAGATAAAAGATCTTCAAACTGATCGTGGTCGTGAATATTTATCAACTCAGTTTAATAATTTATGTGATGAAAAGGGTATAGTTCATCAGTTGACTATCCCAAATACTCCACAAAAAAATGGTGTTGCGGAGAGAAGAAACAGAATGCTCCTAGAAATGGTTAGGTCAATGATGGCACAAGCTAACCTCCCAATTAGTTACTGGGGTGATGCGTTGCTTACTGCTACCTTTGTACTTAACCGAGTGCCTACAAAATCAGTTACTACCACTCCATATGAATTATGGACTGGAAGACAACCCGACCTAAGTGTGTTAAGACCTTGGGGTTGTGCTGCCTATACGCATGATTCCTCTCACAAATATGGAAAATTAGGCCCGAGGGGAAACAAAAGTATCTTTATAAGATACTCTGAGACCTCAAAGGGTTATGTGTTTATAGGTCATCAAGACAGTGGGAGTGTAACTGAGTTTGAATCACGAGATGTCACATTCCTAGAGGATGAGTTCCCTAAGAAGGGAGAGGTAGGTCAAGACCTAACCTTATTTGAGATAATGGATCAAGAAGTACATAGACCACTTCATTCGAGTGGGAGAATTTTAGAAGACGATGAATTAGTTTCTCATCAAAGACCTCCTTCAGATGCGAATGAAAGTAATCCTTCTACTATTAGTGGAAGTGACCAAATGGATCTTGTTCCAAATGGGAGCGATATGGTCACAGATCTTTTTCTGAGTGGGAGCAGGATGAATAATCTTGATCCGAGTGGGAGCAACATTGATCCAAATGGGAACAATGATGAATCACAAGTAAGACGTGGTTCTCGTAAAAAGATTCCCTATCGACGATTTGATGTCGAAGGAGGAGAACTATTTATGATGCTCCTACAAGAAGAAAACGAGCCTAAAAATGTAAATGAGGCTCTCTCATGCCCTTCTAAGGATAAATGGACAAAAGCAATGGAAGATGAATTGGAGTCTATGAGAGTCAACAAAGTTTAGGAACTAGTTGACCTCCCTGAAGGACGCAAAGTATTGGGAGCAAATTGGGTTCTCAAAATTAAGCTCAAGGCTGATGGAACAGTTGAGAGATTTAAGGCTCGACTGGTGGGGAAAGGGTATACACAGCAGAAAGGAATAGACTACGAAGAGACTTTCTCGCCTGCTGTATGTTTTACCTCGGTTCGCCTGGTTCTAGCTATTGTTGCAAGCCTGGATCTTGAATTACATCAGATGGATGTAAAGACAGCCTTTCTCAATGGAACTAGATGAAGAAATCTATATGGAACAACCTGAGTGTTTCATTGAAAAGGGCCACGAGCAAAAGGTTTGTAGACTTTTGAAGTCTATTTGTGGCCTCAAGCAATCTTCAAGGCAGTGGTATATACGCTTTAAAAATGTTCTTGTATCCAATGGTTTTACCATGATGGATGAAGACCATTACGTTTATACCAAGAAATCAAGAAATAAATTTGTAATTTTAACATTGTATGTACATGACATACTTTTAGCTGGAAATGATAAGGAGTTTATAACCAAGATAAAGTCATGGCTATCATCCCAATTTGAGATGAAAGATATGGGTGAAGCGCATATATTCTTGGAGTTAAGATTTCAAGAGATCGTCCAAAGAAACTATTGTATCTATCTCAAGAGAATTACACTAGAAAAGTTCTTGAACGATTTAATATGCAAAATAGTAGCCCAGTTGAAACTCCTATCAGTAAAGGCCATACCTTGGGAAGTCAGATGTTTCCTAAGACTCCTGAAGAGACAGAAAGAATGAGACGAGTTCCTATAGGAGTGCAGTCGGAAGTCTAATGTATGCTATGGTATGCACTAGCCCTGATATCTGTCAAGCAGTTGGCTTGGTGAGTAGATATCAAACCGACCCAGGTTTAGCACATCGGCAAGCAGTAAAGAGGATCATGAGATATCTGAAGGGAACTGCTGATTATGCCTTTTGTTATCAAGGCGGCAAGGATCTGCGATTAGTTGGATACAGTGATGCTGACCATGGAGGAGATCTAGACGAGGGATATGTATTCTTACTCAGTGATGGGGCCATATCATGGAGTAGTAAGAAATAATCATGTGTATCACTATCTACGATGGAAGCCGAATACGTGGCTCTCGCATCAGCAGCGCAAGAAGGTGTTTGGTTGAAAAAGTTCTTGGAGCACTTGTTGGATAATGCTGAAAATACTGAACCAGTATTAGTCTACTGTGACAGTGAGGCTGCAATATCCTCCACCAAGGACCCAAAGTTTCATTGTAAAACCAAACATATAGATATCAAGTATAACTATGCGAGAGACATGGTTAGACGCAAGGTAGTGAATGTGAAGTATGTGTCTACAAAAAATATGTTAGCAGATCCATTGACCAAGCCTTTGTCTAGAGATGCATTTGTGAGATACACTAGGTCTCAAGGCTTACGCAGACTCTGAGATACTTTATTTTGTGGTTTATTTTCCCGTGTTCTCAAACTGATAATCTTTGATTATCAATAAAGTTGATTTACATACATGCATATTTCTGTTGTTGAATGTTATGTACATTCCTTGTTCATTATTTTTAAGTATGTCGAGTAGACATGAGGTTGGCCTTCTCACATAGGAAACCGCCTCCTTATCTTAGTGATATAAGGAAATGAGACATGATTTTAAGCAAAATTATCATAAGGATAATTTGAGAGCTATTAGCTTAAAATTAGAATGTCGCTTAAACAATGACATAAGTTCATTAGGGTGAAAAATGGTCACCTAGTCTACTTTGTGAGCCAGATGCGAGTTAAAAATGATATTGTAGATCAAAGAACTCAAATTTAAATACTTATGGTGTCTAAATATCATCTGTACAATATTCTTTATGGGATAAAGACATACGCTCCTTGGGAAAAGGGAGAAAATGATGTAGCACATGTTTCATACCATGTGTGCTAATGTCGACCAATTGGGTTTAAGTCAATTCTCAACTTATTGTTGTGTGAGACCCAGAGCTTGTATGATAGCTCAAGATTTTGTACCATTAGAGACTCTGATCAGATACTTGAGACTTAGTGTGGTGTTAGCTATTTTAGTGTGTTTCCAAAAGACCATACACACATATTCGGTCTAGCGTAGCATAACTAGAAAAGCAGTCATACCAATGTTAAGGGAATCGTGAGAAGAGGAAGATCATTGATGGAATCTCATTTATTTGTATTCACCGGCGCACCAATTATGACTTATGAGTTATGATTGTGAATACAAGAAATAATTATATATGAGATTTTGAGATTATATCAACTGTGATTTACATGATCTAGGGTACTGCATACTTTATGATCTACTTGCAGGTTTACGCTAGACGAGAGGCTATATACTCCAAATAGATGAATAGCGCTTAGCTCTCACAGTATGCTAGTCGCACGGTCTACTTACCTGTATGAATGATTGAGGAGATGAGTTGAGAATATGTTTCTCAAGATGAGCACTCTCATTATGTGTGAGTGGGAGATGTAGGAAATATTGGGTCCATCCATAAGGGGTGCTCTAAGGCCCAATAAGGTTATTAGTTAACCCTAATATTCCCTATATAAGTACACTAAGTGTGTAATTTAGACATACAGACTTTGGAGTCCTCTTCTACGCTCTTTCTCTCTCACAATCAAACTAGGGTTTAGACTGTGGAATTGGGGGTTATTCCAATACATCGTGATAACCACCGTCGACCAGTAACTTCAGCCGTGGTTCATTCCGTTTACGCTTCCGCTTCACGAAGAACAAGTAAGTTCTCATTTTATGATTTACGAGCTATCTAATGTGTTTAGATTAACGTGTTCTTACAGTTATGAGTATAAATTTTATAACGTAGCATTTCAAGTGTGATTAAGGGCGTATTAATATTCAAAGAACTAAAAAAGAGTCTCAAACTCTTCGTTACCATTACCGAGTCCGCTACTTTGTCAAAGTGATTGTTGAAGAAGGTTGTAGTAAAATAATTTGTATTTTTTTATTTGTAGATTGATAAGTTGCAATTTGATGTTTTTTTTGAGTATAACTATTATATTTCATTAATATCAAAGGAATGTACAAGGTAAAGTTCTATAGTAGTAGCTTGGACTAGCTGCTACTCATTTACAGACAATCATCTATACTAAGACAACTACCAATAAGCACTAATGTCAACTCAGTATAGGGGTGTCTAATTAGACTATAGCTATGGAAAACTATTAAGTTGCCGCAAGCCATTTTGCCATCGACTACAGTTCCTGCCACGAATATGAATAAGTAGTGCAATTTTTCTGCATATCTGGTCTTCCACATATACTTTTCCGTCAAATCTTATGCTATTCCTCTCCCTCTAGATAAGTGCAACAGTATTGACAAAAACAAAGGCTGTTATAGCATTGTGTCCCATTCTGCTCCTTGCTTTGCTGCAAATCCATTGCAACTCTGTTTCCCAATTACCAACAGATCTGTGGTGCCCCAGCCAACCACAGAGTCTGGACTACATTCTTCTAGTGATAGAACACTCAAAGAACAAATGATTAAACACTTCAGCATTCTGATGATAGAACACACAAGTTACATGAACTTGTATAAATTTTTGCAATTTGTCTACTGTTGGAAGCCTTTGCTGTGCAGCTAACCACACAGTGAATTTATGCCGAGGTTGAACATTTGCAGTCATCATCAGATTCTTCCATTCAACCTTGCTGAAGCTGGGAATCATTGTGAGATATAGTTGCTGAATCTAGAATTTATCCAGTTTGCATACTCCTTTCAATCTGCTAAGAAGATCCCCCTGGAGCACCTGATTCCCCATGATAGCAGCTCTGCTGTCCAGTATTTTCCTAACAACCCAAGAAGCTGACTTAGGAATGGACATTGTTACAATGTCACCCTGCTTGATGTAGTAACAGTGCACCCATTTAATTCAAAGACAGTCTTTCTTTCTGGCTAAATCCCATAGATGCTTAGTAATAGTTGCTTTATTCCACACAGTCATATCTAATATGTTGAGCCCTCCAGCAGTAAGTGGTATGCAAACCCTTTCCCAAGCAACTAGAGCTCTTTTAGAGAGATTAGCAGTTCCAGTCCACAGAAAGGTTCTGCAGATTGCTTCAATGGCTTTCAACACTTTTTTTGGCAGAATGAAAACTTGAGCCCAGTATGTTTGAATACCAAAAGTGACAGCGTTGATCAGTTGACATCTCCCTGCATAAGAGAGCAATTTACTTGACCAGCATGTAATCTTAGCTGTAATCTTCTCTATCAAAGGCAAGTAGTGATGGATGGCAAGTTTTTTGGAATCAAGGGGTATCCCCAAGTATTAGAATGGAAGTTGGCCCTCAGTGAACCCCAATGCCTCCATGATTTCTTCTCTGGTACTCTGCTGCACTCCAGCCAAGTATATTGCACTTTCGCTAATATTAGCTTGTAATCCAGAAGCTTCAGAGAACTTACGGAAAGCCTCCTGTAAAATCTGGATGGAAACAAGATCAGCTCGACAAAACATAAGGAGATCATCAGCAAAACAGACATGAGTACAGTTAAGGTTTCTGCATTTGGGGTGGAAATTAAAGTCCCCATTCTTGTGCAACTGTCCCAGTATCCTATTCAGGTATTCCATAGCCAGCACAAATAGATATAGTGACATATGATCACCCTGTCTAATACCTCTTTTAGCAGTGAAGGGCTTTGTTAATCCACCATTCAGTACCAGGGAGTAAGAAACAGAAGTGACACATGACATTATCCAGTGAATAAATTTAGCAGGAAACCCAAGGTCACTAAGAATCTATTTAAGAAAACTCCATTCCAGAGTATCATAAGTCTTCCTCAAATCCACCTTCAAGACACATCTGGGGGGAAACTCCTTTCCTTGAATAACCTTTGAAGATTTCATGACTAAGCAGAATGTTATCAACAATGCTTCTCCCTTCAATAAAAGCTGACTGAGCTTGCCCAACTAATTCACCAATCACAGCTTTCATTCTCCTCGTAATAACTTTGGAGATGATTTTATACACAGTAGTACATCAAGCGGTCTATGGTCTTTGACAGTTGTAGGAGCTCTGACTTTAGGAATAAGTGCAATAGCAGTGGTATTGATCATGTAAGGCATTTTGCATGTGGAGAAGAAGTCCTTTGTAGCAGCTAGTATATCATCCTTTACTATCTCCCAGTTTCTAGTATAGAATTCTACAGGGAATCCATCCACACCTAGTGCTTTGTCCTTTGGCATCTCTTTTAGTGCTTCTATAATTTCTTCCAAAGTAACCTCCTGAATTAGCATTCTTTGCTGTGATAAAGTTAGACATTTTCCTTCTTTAATAACAGCAGTGTTGACACAAGGCATCTCACCAGCACAGTCCCCCATCAATGATTGGAAAAACTTTATAAACTCCTGCTCCACAGATAAGGGATCTGTGAGTTTCAGACTTGTATCAGTGTAAATAGAAGTTATTCTATTCTGGCATGTTCTGATCTTCCACTGGGCATGAAAATATTTTGTGTTGGCATCACCATAATCAATCCAGCAAGCCTTGGATTTTTGTCTCATAATTTGTTCCTCCACATAACTCCATTTCTCAATTTCTTCTAATGCTACTTTTTCCTCAGTAAACAGAGGTTATGATAGTGGACAGTGCTGCAACTGAGTCTGGATAATACCCAGTGTCTCCCTAGCCTGGACAAGTTTCTGCTTGTATGAAGCCATATGAACATTTGTCTCCTTTAATTTATGTTTCATGGTCTTCAATTTATTCCATATCTGCTGCATAGGTGTTCCTTCACATTCCTGTCTCCAGACCTGTTGTAGTATGGTTTGAAACTGAGGGCTCTCCATAATAGTAAGATAAAGTCTGAAAGGCTTAGGATGCAGAAGTTTTTGATCTCCAAATTTGATAAGAACAGGAGAGTGATCAGAAACTGATGGATTCATGAAGTCAACTTCTAGGTGTCTATATTGCTGTATCCAAAGTTGCCCAATGCCCAATCAATCTTGCTATAGACCCTAGTAGTAGTACTCTGCTTGTTAGTCCAAGTGTAATGCTACCCTTTAACTCTAAGAGGAGTGAGTTGAAGGTAAACAATGACATCTTTAAAGCCTTTAACTTAAGTATCAGTAACATGAGTTCCAATTCTATCTTCAGAGCATAAGACAGAGTTAAAATCCCCACTCAACAACCAAGAGTCTTGACTGGGTACATATACTTTCCTCAGATCATTCCACAGCTGGTCTCTTACGCTTGCAGTATTATGAGCATAGATGACACTTAAATGAGTTTTGATTTGACTTTTAGGGTCTTCTAAGAAACACTGAATAAACTGTTCAGTCACATAGGAAAATTGAACCTGGATGTGAGGTTTCCAGAGTAGCCATATCCTCCCATTTACAGCCTTAGAATAGTTGCATTGGACCTTCCATCCCTTTGCAATCTTATCTTGAATCTTCTTTGCTTTATGTTCCTTCACTCTAGTCTCAAGACATCCCATAACATCTACTTTATTTACAGCAAGAAAGGTTTTCAACTCTTTCTGCTTATGGGCTAGGTTTAGCCCCCTAATGTTTCAAGTGACAATAATCATAGAACATTAGGAAATAGGTTCTGAGAAGGCCCAGGATCAATATGTTGGCCCCTTCTGCCAGCATCTAATACATCAATAATAGCCTTCCCCTTATTGCATTTGTCTTACCATAACTTCACTGTTGCCATTGGGTTCCTTGATTACTATCGCATTCCTTTCCTGAATGTCAGGGCCTTGTTGTGCATTATGTTGAGTAATAACCATACAAGCAGTGTTATTCCCTAACCACTCATTCTCCTTGTTATGTTCTGGTTGCACTGGCAAGTTTTCCTGTGAATCTGTACTAGCTAGAGGCTGTTTAACAAGCCACTCTTGCTTAGTAACTTTTTCCTGCTTATTCAATCTGGTCCTTTGTCTCCTTGTCTTACCCTCTTCCCCTATTTCCTGCTCTACACCATTGTTAGCATTATACCAACAATCAATAGAATCATGTCCAAATTTCAGACAGTGATCGCAAAAACTAGGCTTCCAATCATATTCAATCAACTGAATCTTAGGACCAAATGGAGTCTTAATCTCTAGCTGATCAGGGAGAGGATGGGCAGCATCAACCTCCACTAGAACACGAGCAAAAGAAATTTTCTCATAGTGAGCTGTGAACTTGTCTGTGTACAATGGTTTACCCACTGCACTAGTCATTTTACTCAATGCTTTTAATTTAAGGAAGGGATTTAAAAAGGAATAAAATTAATTAAATTGACTATTATGTATGAATACTAAACAATAATTGAATTTAATAAAATATAAAAGTAATAAATAAAGTTTAGTACATTTCATTCAAAGAATTACAAAATAAAAAGGGGGAAGGGGGGATCCATATTTGTTTCGAACCCTCATCAACGAGGGAAGGAAGAACCTAAAGCACCCCACATAACCATTCCATCCATCAGCCTTTTTGTGAAAGGGGCTGCAAATAAAATATTTAATGGTCCTGGCTGTATGTACAAATATAAAAGATATTATATACAGGTTTTTGCCGAGGCTAACGGGGTCCTGTGACCCCTCAATCCTCAACATAGGTCCGCCTCTGGGTACAGCCTCCTCCATATGTTTTTAAACCACTGCTGTGACTATCAACCAGAGGCGGACCCAGGATTCGAGCACGACGGGGACACCATTTTATGCTAATTACTAGCGATAAAATTTAGCGAGAAACTCTTTGAAAACTCAATGATTATGATGACTTATCATCCAAGAATAAATAAATAGAAGTTCTAAAGAAATAGACATCATCGAACAAAAAGAGAGATTTATTCGCAAAAATGTCAGGGAAGGTATTTGATTTAAGATTGTTTTTAACTTTAAAATTTCTAGCTTTATCTCAGTTAACTATGATCAAAAAAGTGTTCAAACTTCAAAAATTATCAAAAAAACTTACTAAACAAATCTAGATTAAGGGTGTGCCAATAGTTACAAAATTGAAGAAAAGTCTCAAACTTTTAATTAATTATCATTGAGGGCCATAGTTGACGGATATCTGCTACTTTATCAATATTATTTTTGAAGAAAGTTGTGGCAAAAGGATTTATATTTTTCTACTTCTAAAACGCGATAAATTACAATTTGAGACTTTTAATTTTGTTTTTTTTGGGGGGGGGGGGGGGGTGGGGATTTTGAAAAAGAAAAAAAAAATGAAGTTGACTATTATGTGTGCAGATTAGTTTAATTAAAAGAAGTAAACTAAAAAGGAGGGGCGAAAGAAATAATGGGTTTTGAAACCACGACGTCCAGCAAAAGCAAAAACTTAAGTTCCTCACAAAACCGCTCGTCTAGTTCGCCTCTTTGAGTTTGGGCCGTAGGCAAAGAAATACATATACATAATTTTTGCCGAGACTAACGAAGTCCCTCAAACGCACGCACACAGTACTTTTATAATCATTGCTTTGGCTTTCCTATGTTATTTGATCTATGTCGCTAATGACCATGCCAAAATAACACATGCACAACCAGACGCACAGAACACAGATAAATAAGCAAAATACTTGAAGGAATAATCCTAGAGCATTGCAAAATATTCATATCATGTAAAATCATACATGTGATATAGAATTACAATGCTTAAATAATCACAAATTGGAAAGAACTAAGAAATATGAGAGAGAATGAGCAAAGAGAAGGAACTGGAAATTTAGCAACTCAGAAAACATCAGAAAACAATGTATTTATATGAATAATCATCTTACAGCAAATACTATAAAAGTCCAAGAGATGCCTTTCGTTTTTTACAATTACTCAACAGACTTGCTATTTTCAACCTAAAATGACCTTAAAAGAATCGAGAATGAAACCATCCCCATAAACTTGCAATAAAAGACCGCAGAAATGAGAGGGGGGGGGGGGGGGGGGGGGCATAATATATATGTATAATATATACCTAGGTGCTAGGACAACGAGCATCCTAGCAGCTATGTACAGAAATTAATGGCTGGATAATATGTAGCTACTATAGTAAGGAAATGAAACCACCAAAAAGAAGGAAAAAAAAAACAATAGAAATCAGGTAATAGTATCGTTTTGGTTTCCATGAGCAGTTGATTGGTGCTCATGTCTGTGCTCCTCTTGACCTTTAGACTTAGCATCTTCATTACTACCAGCAATGCCACAAAGTAGGGAAAGATTTGAAGGTCTTTGGGAGCACCAATTTTCCGGAACACTTAGGAAATGTGTGTCGATAAACTTTCTAAATCTCTTTTTATACTCCCTTGGGGAGATGACAGTAGGAAGCTGATTCTTGGGAACCACAAGCGAGGATTTGACCCAATTCTCAAGTTGTTTGTCCCATGTGTACTGCCTGAGATAGTCAATGATGCCGCAAACAAGTTCGCGGCGCTCAGTATCCACTCCAACAAGTAAAGAATAGTCCATCACATTGACTGACTGTTATTCAAAAAAATGATACCAGTTTAGAAGCTAAACCAAGAACACATTGTTTATCATAAGCAGAAGTCACATGCCTTTTAGCACAATTATGTTTTGGTAAATATGAGCTAAAGGTAATTTCTTAGTAGGATGTCATGCAAAACTTACATTGAGGAAGCCACAGTCGTTCCATACGGCTCGTTGCAAATTCCTCTTTGATCTCGTTCCAACATATAAAGGAGAGATGTTCATGTCGTTCACAAAATTTTGGTCCAAAAGAACATCTCCTGCAGTATCGCCAGCTGAATTAAATCGAGCATGCAGAGCTCCTTTTAGATCATATTGCCTAGTAATATTTCTTCCAAATGAAAGGTTCTCCATCACCATGACATCATGTCTTGTCTCTTTCCCACTTTTTGGTGGCCTTGCAATGACCTGCAAAACACAAAAACTGAGATAAAAATCCAACAGGAGAATTTGTACTGTTCTAATAGCAGAAAATGAAGTTTGTAGCTGATTAACAAACCTGATAAATGCCAAGAACTTTTGCAAGGCAGGTTTGATTGCCCTTCTCGTAGCACTGTTCCATGTACTCAAAATAACTATGACCAAACTTCAAGAACGAGTCAAATTCTGCTCTCAAGATTTCTTTGATGATAAACCGGTCATCGAGAGTTTTGGCAAACAAGGATTTACTTTTCCCACCTTTCGCATCCCACTTCCTACACCTACTTAGAGAAGCAATATAATCAACTTCAGATGGGCAACATCGACCTCGCAAACGAGAAAAATGGCTAGCATAGAGACACGTAACCGAGTATTTACGCTTCCCAGACAATTTTCCCGAACCAAAGGAGATTTGAGGATGAACAGCAGCACAATTTAACATATCTAACCCATCTAAACTAGACGAGCGTGTTTGTTCTGAAACTTGGGAAGACTGAATCCCCTCTAAATCTAAAGAACTAGTTGAGGAGAAATGAGGAGAAGTCAGTGAGAATAATCGCATTAAGCTTTTCGAACTCTCATATGCATTACCATCCATTCCTCCATCTTTCCTTCCATCATCTCCAAGATCTTCACACACAATTGGCAAATCCTTCAGCCTTGCTAAAGCACAAGCGATGATGCTTGAAACTTCATCTTCATAATCAGACAAAACGTACTTCTCACTTCCAATGGGAATGTGCAACTTTGCACCCTCATCAGTAACAAGTTTGTAAGCTGTAGTTTCTACCGCATGGGTTGTGATGGATCCTAATTTTGGCGGGTAACCTCTCTGCAGATCCTTCATGTATTCACGCCGAATTTCAGGGAATGGAGCCCAGCACCCTTTATCATTCTCAAAATTGTCCAATTGAGGATCCATAGAATCTCTGCCAGTCCTCCCATCAACACTAGAAAGACTTAGTTTCTCCGATTGCAGAAGAGTGGGTGAAGGAAGATTCGATTGTAGATTATTTTCGTCACAAGAATGTGAACAACTAGATTTCACTGCAGGATCCTCGACGGATAATCCATTTGCAGTTATTTTTGCTGCAGTAGATAACTCAGTAACTTTAGCAAAAGCAGATGAAATTGATGATGTGCTTTCTTCTCTAAATCCACTAAGATTAGCATCAATAGGAATTTCTGCAATGAGAGAACCATTTGCTTCGGCAGATACCAGGTTCAATTTCAGATCACAATTATGGTTCCGAAATTCACAACTTTCTTCAATGGTTTCTGTCCCATTGTTTTCCCCTGCAGAAGAATCCTCAGTGAACTCAATATTCAGATCACGAGAATCGTCCAAAGTTATGTCACCTCTTCCCAGATTAGCTACTGCCTCATAATTACTATCTCCTTCAACGCTGTACTTTACTTGTTTCTCTTTGTGGCTAATAGGTTCAATATCTGGCACTGTGGATTGCTTCAGGTTAATGCCTTTGGGATCACTATCTGTACAATAAGAAGATAGCAATGAATGAAGACGGCGACCCCACACACACGCCTCAAGCAGAAGATCCAGTCGTATTCTGTTCAAGCTTAGAAATTTATAAACCACAACATCCTGACTCCCATCCTTAACTACATTTTGTATGTCAATCTGAAATAGAATCCATATATAAGAAAAAGAAAAATAAGTTTCTGAAACTGAAACTTAGAGACTCAATTATGAAGGATAAATCCATCATGGTTGATCAAATTAAATCCTAGAACAGCAGCAAAAGGGAACTAACCTCACACTGAGATCTCTCTTAGATGCCACTATGGCAATGCCTCAATCCAACATGGTAAATCAAATAAAATACTATAAAAATAGGTAAAATCCTAGAAGGTAGCAGAAAGTATCTAACCTCAAACTGAGATCTCTCTTCCTTCAACATGTTTTCAATTTCAGAAAAATCCTTAATTGATCCTTGAAGATTTAGCGCTGTTCCAAGACGAGACTGTACTGCCTTCAGAGCTTTTTCTACATCAAGAAACATCATAATCCCTTTCATGTGCACCTGTTTAAGAAAGAAAAGAAATCCTACGTCAATTTAAACAATCCCACATGCAGATTCCACGTTCAGCCAAATGTAAAAAAGCATGGATACATAAAAACAGGATCCCACAATCATAAGAGCACATACATCATCAGAGTCCTGCTTGAGAAATTCCCCTTTAACGGAACTACTAAATTCCAGCTCCTTGGGAGGAAGAAACACGGAATAAGTAGTTACAGTAGAGTACTTGAACATAGCAACCATTCGCCCTAACCTGCACATGTTTACAGATGACATGAATATCTTCAGAGAGGACAGATGAAATACGAGAAAAATGCTCTCATGAATCAACATGGCTATTTATCTCATAAGAAAGACAATCAATACAAAAAATAATGATGTCAGATCAAAAGAGGGGGGTGGGTAAAAATAGAAGCTTCTGATGGAAAAATAGCCACTGGATACAAATATATAAACATAACAAATTACTACTTTACAAAGAAAGGAAAATGGAACTATGTTAAGTGGTCATACCCAAAGAAGTAGAGGAAATCCTTATCAAAGGAATGACCACAGGGAGACAGTCTACTAAAAAAAGAGGAATTTGAGAAACTGAGCTCCAAAAACTTTCCAAAAGAAAAACCACGTGAGCAAGTGGATATTAACACTCTTTTTGTGGATAATGAGCTTCCACTCTGGGATTTGCATTTACAGCAACGACTCCATATCCAGAGTTTCCCTTCACGTTCACCTCGCAGACCCTTGTCCATTGGAAGATGCCAAACTTGAATGGTTAGGAGCTTGTTGTGATGCGCATAATGAAAAATGTGAGCTTCAGGGGATTCACCACAGGTCTTGCACTGCTTCTGCAGAAAAAAGAGCTTCTTTGTGAACAACATAAGCAAATGTATTGTTGCCAGCTCGAGAAAATACAAATTAATGCAATCCCTTTCAGCGATATTCCATTTGATAGATTTGGATTATTAAAGCCACCTCAAATGATGTGAATTTAACTGAAAGGACATTAATGCAAAGAAAGAGTTTGAAGTGGAGAAAAGTTGAGTTATAAGCACCTGATTAAGCAAATTATCCTGCAAAAACTTTTCGAGGGGAATATCAAAATCTCGATAGAACTTAATCCGAGAAAAACGACTATGCTCACACATAGTCCCTCTTGAAGCATTCCGGCGGGACATCAGAATCAAAATACTCTCAGAATCCAATGACGATGCCATGTTATCCTTCATATGTTCTTGGTCTTCAAGCTTTTCACCAAATACTTGTGATTCTAAAGATTCTTCCTGCGGCACAAGTGGAGTATGATATTGCTCCTTTTCAGGTGCATTCACCTCATTAGAACTCGGTTTTTGTTCTGCATCATTATGATTAATCAAATCAGGCACATTAGAAACTTGAACATCAGCTTGTCCCTGATCATCTTTCGTGGCTCCATTAAAACTAAGATACGAGGACATGGATTGACGAGAGGTGGAGAAGAGAGGAAATCTATCCCCCACAATCCTTCTGACGGAGGACGAGATAGATGATAATCCAGATAGAATGACTGGGTTGTATGGCTCATATGGTAGAGAATCGCTTTCTGTGTCTAACTTATGATTTATTTCTTCATGGAAGCCACTGGATACTGGAATATCAACTGTAGAGGATGAACTGGTTTCACCGACATGCTCCTCAGCATTAGATATAATTCCTTGTCCATCAGTAACCGATGGTGTTTCATTACCAAGTGTTAGATTCACCTCCTGGCTAAGAGGAAGAGTTGAGAACATTGCTTTTTGATCCAGGAGGAAAGAAGTCTCTAGGATTAAATTGTACGCCACAACAATCGCATCATCTTTGACTACACGTTTAATCTTCTTCAATTCAACACTGTTGGATCCCATTAACAAAATCTGCCAAAAAAGATAACATTCAGTGGACAACAACTAAATGCTCCGGATGTAGCAAACAAGAGACAAGGAAACACCGAGCAGACAATCCATGCAACCTGAATTGGCTAATTAAGCAGACTCAATTGCTCATGGAATCAAATTATTGTTAATATTGATGTTCTTTTTGGTTACATCCGGGCAGTACCAGATTACGGTAACTCCATAGTTAATAGCAAAACCAGTTAGCTAAGAAAATAAACTTAACAAGTTATGTTAGAATTTCAAAATCTTCTGAAAACTCGTAAATAAAGAAATAGTTTGAAGTTTTACTCAGCAAGACAAAAAGGAAAGGGAAGCATCAGTCAAAATCTGGCATCATATAGGAACTCCCAAGTATAACAGCTCCCACAATTGTTTAGTGCGTATGTGCATGAAAAATGTTACTGAAGAGAGACAAATATGTGGCAAACTGTCTTTAATTTTTCAAGGAGTCACAACACCAAAGTGAATTCAGAATGCTTATTTATCAATGCATAACCACCTCCATCAAAATGCAATCCGATCTTATAATAGAAATCTATTTCAAAGCAATTGACGATAACTAATAATCCAATTAGACAAGCTAATTATGATACACCAATTATTTCGGTTACACAAACTCATTGCCACCTTGTATATGCCATATCATCAATCTTCTTCTTTTTGATAAGTTATGCCATGTCATCAATCTTAAGAAAGATGTGACGAGGAATTTGACAGTATGGCTAATGAGCACAACGAAGTGAAGATTTGCAAGTTTCACAATGCAATATTTTGTACTTTTGTAGCGCACTGGAGAAAGACGCATCTCCTTCCAACTTATATTCAGAACAAGCTAACAGATAAATGCATGATCCCACTATAAGTAATACATTAGGAATCATCAATCAAAACAAAACAGAAAATAAGCACACTCACTGTACATCCCAGACGAGTAGGACAGCCCTCAATAAACATCAATGTTTTGCTAGGCTTTTTCCCAGCATCACCAGAAGTAGAATGTTCTTCTACAAACTTTTCGAAATGAAAAGAATCACACTGCATGAGCTTTCGGCCAACCAATACATCAGCAGATAATGAACCTGTGCAACGAGCAACTTTCTCCAAGCGATGTTGTTTCATATCAAAAACTAAAGTTAATCCTTTCTTCAAAATAGACTCCTGTATGCTACGAGAAACAGCATTCTCCACTAAAACCACATTTGGTTGGTATCTTTCTATCATATCGAGGATAGATTTCTCACTATCTATCTCCTGGTAACATAAATAAACAAAAAAAGACAATCACTAGCCAAAGAATATGCTCATTTTGGTGATTTGACACATCGCAAAATTGTTGTTTACCTGTTGCATGGACTCAAATGATGACAACTCACTTGAAGAGAGCCCTAGTGCACCCTGGATCAAAAGCAACCTAGGTTTGTCATACTTTGTTGGCATGTGCTTGTGAGCAGCATGTTTTTTAAAGACCAGTCCCCTGACAAAACGACTAGAAAAAACAAATCCGTTAAGCCCGGAGAATATGGTGATCCCTCCATCCCAAAGTCTTAGTTTGAAATCAGTGTTATCAAAGGCGAAAAAAGCGTAAAAAAAGCTCTAAGGTCCGTTGGGGCTTTAAGCGCAAAGCGCAAATAAAGCGTGGGCTTTAATAAAAAAAGACGCAACTGGAGAAAAAGTAAAAATATGTATATGTAGTCTAAAACTAATAATTATAAGCATGAATAACAAATATATGGACAAAGAAATTGGAAAAAAATTACAATAAAATCAAATATTAATTGTTTAATGTTGTCTTTTCAGGTTACACTCATTGGCAAGTAAAAGTATGCCTAAGAGCCTTGATGCGATACTAAAGCGCCCACAAGCGAGGCAAAGCTCTCAACATGTGTTGAGCCTCGCTTCAGGGCTTATGCGCGCCTTTGATAACTCTAATTTGAATAAGCACTTATCATTATAACTTTTACAATCATACTGCATGTTACAGTGAGTGGACCATACAAGGTTTCTATATGTATAGAAGCTTGGGTGTCTTGCATAGAAACCCATGCCTTTTTGTAAGGTTTTTCAGTTTTTGGCCGTCTTTTTGAAAACTCTTTTGAAGTCTAACTGTTCAGATGCTGTTGTACCTCTGTTTTCAAATTCCAAAAGACAGTCAATTTTTTGGAAGAAGTGCTATAATGGACATTAATGAAAGCATGGCAGAGGAAACCAAATGAAAAAGAGAATTGATGAATGAACACTGCCTAATATCTAATTTTCCTAGGTTTGAATGAATTTGGAATGGAGTAAGTGTAACATAGATAAGGGAATAGTGGCTAGAGTGATACCTTTGGCTGGGAGAACCAGTTGAAATGCATTTTATCTTCACATATTCTAAAGGATTCATCTTTCCTTCTGTAGCATCGGGCTTCACAAATGAAGCAGCCTCCCATGATAAGAGAGTGATTATATCAACCCATTTATCACCTTCTTTCCCCGAAGTGGCGACACCAACAGATTTAAGAAGGTCACTAACAAGGGCCTTAAGCTTCCCATTCATTACTTCTTGCAATGCCTTTTGCCTTTCCTCTTTAAACTTATAACTACCAAAACCTTCTTCACTGAAGCTGATTAAAGATGCAGGCCTGCCCCAATTCCGACCATCACCACATTCATCATCATCATCGTCATAATTAGCCACACTGCCCTCAATATCATCATCATCATCTTCTGGTTGTGGGGGCAGCCAGAACTGGGCATCAAATTCATCATTACAAGAGGTTCCAGCTTCGTCATCATCATATCTTTCCCTTCTACTATCCTTGGGTTCCTCGGAATTACCAGTTCTTGTTTGTTCTTCATCTCTTCCCATGCATGTAGCAGAACCAGAATCTTCTTGACTGCTGTCTGTGCTACATGCATCTACATAAACCCTGATAAAATGCCAAAAGGGGAATCTATGTCAAAATAAGTACTCATTCATTATTCAAACCAGAACAATCAGCCTCTCTACTTAACCTCCACCTAAGAAAAACAATAACATAACTAATTAGAACTAACCTCCCATCTGTGTTTGCATCAACTGAAAAGTCACCTGAATGGTCACAAATAAGGAATCAGCATAAAGTGTATGATAAATGTAACTAATATGTCAAAGTATGAGATAAAGAAAGGAGAGCGTACTGCAACATGAGCCATAGCTGTTTATGCTTTGTAATGAAGCAGCTGGATTGATCATTAGACTTGCATTCTCTTGTGTTCCGCTGCAAAATTGGCACAATTGTTCAGAATCCCTGCAAAACTTTAAGGAATTTCCACTGTCCAGTTTTTCCATGCTTCCACCGGGCTTTGTTTATAGAGCACCACAGTATTGACACAAATTTTATTGGCAGGAATATCTTAGACCTGCAAACTTACACAACCAAGTCAATAATGTGAGGTGAACAACTTAAACAAACAAAAACAGAGTCATCCTCTCAACAAAAAAAGAGTTCTATGATGCGGCAACCTAATCTTTCATATGAAGACGACCAAGTCTATGAGAACGGTTATTGACTTCATATTAGCATTATTAGGCAGTCACCAAGTATAAAGTTCTATAAGAAGCTCTCTCTATATTTTTTTTTCATTGGCTAGTTTCCAGGAAAGGCCCACGTTTATATGTCATAGTTTTTGAAGTATAGAACATAAACAAACTGAAGGAGAACATCTGGATGCTATAAAATGATAGCAAGTATATGACAGGTTTCCCACATATTCAAGATTCCACCATGCGCACCTACAAAAGCTCTACCCACCTCCTCATTAGTCTAGTCACATATCACCCTTTACGACACTCCCTTCTGAGCCCTATTACCACTATCACTTTTGCCATGTGTGTTCTCTTGTCTTGGAGTTGTATTAGAAAAATAAAGAAAAAGTTTACTTACAAGTCGTTAGACATGTTTGGAATAGGCAATCATTCTTTTCAGTAGTCCAATTGCCAAGTATTGAACTACTTTCAAGCTAAATGACAATCATTTTGAACTTATGATGATCAATGCACCCATTATCATATATTTTTTAACTCTTTGCTTTTATGGAGTTATTCCAAAACATTCCAACTTTTCTAAATGGAGGGGGTACTTTATAGGCTTCGATAGCAAAACGGGCATTGCAACAAACAGCTTCTGAAAATGAAGATATAGGACGGAGAGTACTTGAGAGGCTTAGTTCAATTGCTAAATAGGCATTGCAGTAAACAGCTTATGAAATGCAATTGCTGAATTCCAGAGCACTAAATGTGGAAATGTAAAACTGTTTATGGGAAATTATGAAGAAATAGAATTTGTTGTCCAAACCCAACACAAACAGCAGTTAAAGTTTTCCTAAGAACAAACACCATTAAGGAAAAAGTATACACTCACAACTGTTAAAACAATTATATAAATATGATAGAACTGACAGAAAACAAAACATAATAGCATGACAGTTCGGTGGTTTCAGTATAACAATGACTAGCCACAAACAGTGATGTAATCTTGAATCAGTATATTAAGAAAAACATATAAAGGATAACAGTTGCTATTATTCTATTTTTTCTGTATATGAGTAGGATAACAATTGCTACAACTATTTCTAGCTTTAGGCACAAACCTATATACCAATTACCATGAATTAAAAAGCAGGAAGCAAATCGGGATTTCCCATCCAAACTCATGATTCGGCCCTCAAAAACAAAAGAGAGAAAACCCATGTGCACGTTACAAGAAAAACAAATATTTCTTTAAGATAATAAGGACCACCAAAAGTTGTGGTGGGATGGATAATATCGGGTTAAAATCCTGGAATGGAAAAGAACCATATAGGCAGCTATAGCGTTATCAAAGGCGAAAAGCGCAGGAAAGCTCTAAGGCATGTTGGGGCTTTAAGCGCAAAGCGCAAATAAAGCGTGCGCTTTAATGAAAAAAGGCGCAAATGGATAAAAGCTACAAATATGTATGTGTAGTTCAAAACTAATATCTATAAGCATGAATACCAAATATATGGACTAAGAAATTGAAGAAAATTTACAATAAAGTGAAATATCAATTGTTTAGTGTGGCATTTTCAAGATTACGCTCATTGGCAAGGAAAAGTAAGTCTTAGAGCTTTGATGACAAAGCTAAAATGCCCGCTAAGCGAGGCAAAGCACTCAATATGTTTCGAGCCTCGCTCCAGCGCTTAAGCGCGCTTTGAACACGCCTTTGATAGCACTGGCGCTTCTCTGCGGCCTTATGCAACAAAAATCCGAATTAGTCCATGTAGGAAATGAAAACAAAAGATTAAGATAAAAATGTCAGAAAATAACACAGATGAAAAAAAAAAGGAAAAGAGAAAACCCCTGCACTGCCCACTCGTTTAAATAATAGCCGTCAATGAAAATCTAGAAAACATAAAGCTGTCCTAGATTTTCTAATATCAACACTTCTTCATGAATCACTAATTATATACATATGAAACAATTAGAGAGCGGAAAGAAGTCATATCAAATTGCAATGCCGTAAACAAAACAAAAAAATGATGTAATTCACAAAGACGAAAAGAGAATTGGTAGTAACCCCAAGTCCAATCTGATAAACATGAAAAAAAAACTGTACAATAGACACTAGTCAAAGAAAATAACAAGATCATGGACTTAAAAAACAATAAATATTACTAACAATCAGCAAAACAGAAAGCTAAAAAAGATTAAAAAAGATTTCAACTTAACAGTGACTTACAGTTAAAAGAACCACAACTGACATGTATATGGTGCCCCTCCAAATCAATCCTTTAGCGAAAGATCTTTACTACCAAGTTAATATTTCGCAATTGGGTATCCCAAAAATGGAAAATCTTGGAAAAATTAAAGAAAGTTTAGGAGAGGGAGAGAGAACATTTGATTTTAAATGAATTTTAAGGAAAGAGAAGAATGAAGAATTTTGGAAAACAATCTTTTTGGTCCTGAGTGGGACCCACTCTTGTTTAGTGCTTTTCATTTTCTTTTGCTTCCTCCAATGGCAAATTTTAGTTTGGAGAAGTGACATAATACCAAATATTTTTGAATGAGAAAAGTTAAAATTACATTGTACTCCTAGTTGTTATTTAGATTTTCAAATTTTCAAAAATTGTTTTTGTTTTGCTTTTGTTTTACAGCTGATTTCTCTTTTTCCTATGAGCCGGGTCGATTGGAAACAGGCTCTCTGTTCTTTCGGGTAGAGGTAAGGCTCGTCTACATATTACCCTCCCCAGACCCCACCTGGTGAAGTATACTGGGTAGTTGTTGTTGTTGTTGTAAATTTTCAAAAATTCAAAGAGGCAAAAAGATGAATATACACCTCTGTATTCATTTAAACTTTCTTGAAAAAATACAAAAAAGATGTTTCTTTTTCACACTTGTTTGTGACTGGTTATATATGGATATACGAATGGATTTGATTGGCTTCTAGCAGATTTTGTTAAAATTATTGGCTTTTTTTTGCCTCTATTGCCACTGTATCCCGTTAATTCTTTACTTTTGCATTATTTCTTCACGTTCTCCTTTTATAATCTATCTATAATAATAGGTTTGTCCCTTTATATTTTTGCAGAATGGTTCGAAACCACTTTATTGTCATAGTATTCCTTAATTATTTTTACCTAACCATTTTTACATCTTTTTTTTTTAATACAACATCTAATTTGTTTTTACTCGTATTAAAATATAAAACATACTGTTATGGAAAATCTTGGAAAACTTAAAAAAAAGTTTAGAATTTGAACATATATTAGACATAGACGTCTTATTTTATTAGTGAACTGAATACCCAATCACTTGTTACTAATATGGGGAAGGAAATCTATGTTCCTTTTTCTAATGTATTTGGCAAGTCAATGAACTTGCCAAGTGGTCTTATATAGTAATCACCTTGGATTAACTATGTCTAATAACGAGGTTAAGAATTATCGTAGAATTGAATTTTCTTGTGTTCAAGATCAGAGGTAAAAAATTAAATCAAAAGGGGTGAGAATATTTATATTTGGTAGAAATTTTGGTCGCCCACATGTACTTATTTTTTTAAAATGTACCTTTTTTTTTTCTTTTGGACAGTGAACCTTTCGGCACCCAATTTTTCTCAGATCTTCCTTTTTATTGTAAACAGTACACTTCTACTCTTCCTTTTTATATGGCTGTTTAGTACTGATATGGAAAAATGGAGGAATTGGGGATGAGGATAGACAATTAAATTAAATTAAATTAAATAACAAAGGGGAAATAGGTTCCTTATAGTTATATCTACGCGTGCGTACACTCCGAAAGACATGGTTCAATGACACTTCTAGGACGGCTTTTTGTCCACCCATGCAGACAAATACAATGATGCATTTATAATTAATGAAGTACTATATTTTACAAGGGGATATTGAATAAATGACTTAGTAGTGTTACCACGCTAAATATCATTTACTTTTTTTATATTTTGTAAGTGTATTTTATGTTGGATAAAATTATAATTATGAACTATTATAGATTTTCCCTGTGGAAAAATAAAAAATTGACGTTAATTTCTATTTTTGTTGCATGCGGCTTTTATTTATATATTTAGGTTTAAGTTTCACTTTTAGTTTAGAATTCTTATACCAATAAATATTTACTTAGTTATGTTTTTTCTTTGTTTAGGTTAAGGATTCACTTTAGATTTAGGATCCTTTGTCAAAATTTCCTTATGCTACGGATCTTTTGTAATAGCTTGATTTTCGTTTTAGTTATTGATGTGGCTCTATTTTGTTAACAACTTTTATTTTCATTTTAATTATTGTATGTATCTTATAATTGATTATTGGAAGAAGCTCTTAAAATTTTTTGGATTTGGATGCGGCAGTAACAACGTCTCTAGACGAAAAAATTGTTTATATTTGAGGTAAACGTTTTAATCTTTAGTATGTTTTGGAAGTTAAGTAATAATTGCGATTCGTGTATTCTTGACAGACAATACAAATTGAAAAGTTGTTAGTTTTGTATTTTTTGTTTACAATTTTTCATATATGATAATCAATTTAATGAATTATTTATAAATTTTGTATAAGTTGTTTAGATTTTAGATCATTGCATTACATAACCAAAAAAATGGTTAGACATTCTAGCTCATGATATCAATTCAAGATCTCATTAATTCAAGATTATTTGCCTTATATTTTACAATTAAAACTGCTAGTTGTTGTGCCAATTCAAGTTGCTCATATTTTTTTAAAGAATTTATTTTATTAACTCTTTTGATTGATTTTATTATAGATATTACATGAATTGAAAATTGTATTACTTATAAAGAATAAACATTAACAAGCAGCATCCGAAATTTTGACGATTCTGTCAGTTCAAGTAAATAATTCTCCTTATCTCTCATGAAAATAGTCATTATAGAACACTATTGTACTATTTCATATTTTTTTATCATAAAATTTTAAGGAACATTAAGTTTAAGGTGTAATGTATGATTTTTTCGTCTCAATCACAAGTTTAAAATTTGCTAAACATTAAAATTGCTTTGACACGAAAATAAATTTATTATATTTGAAAGTTATATCTCTTTGTTGAAGTTCAGCTACGAGTTTCTTTTTCTTCCAAGCTTTGATCTTCAAAAATTGAAATTTTCTGAAATAGCAATTTGCTTCAATTTACTTTAGGATAATTTAATTATTTTACTTTTCTTTAATATTTATACTCTTCGTATATTGTTATTAATTGTTTGAGGTTCCCATGATGTTTTGAGATATGATATTGATTTGAGAAATGATTGTCACTATAAATTTATGAATCAATTTTTATTTAAATTAAGTATGTTATCACATAAAAGTATTTTTTTTCCTAAGACTCGCACTGTTGTGTATATTTGAAGAGTAGTTAGCGTAAAATAAAAATATGATAAAGAAACTTAAAGATGCAAATCTTTAGATGCTTTGAAGTGCATTATGCATTTATAATTACCTCCAAGATCATCAAACAAATTTAATAACTATTCATATATTATAGAACAATACTATTAAATATTTAGCTTAGGAACTTGGTTTACCACAGTTTAAAGCAATTTAGTTATAATTTTATTTCTTTGACAAATGCAAATTTTATTTTTCAAAGCAATTTTTTCTTCTATAAATTTTTAAATATTTAAAATTTAACATCAGCTAAAAGTTTTGTTAAAAAGAATCTTGCAAGAACTCCTAATACTTAGGAATGTAAATGAAGTGAGATTTTATTATATTTTGCTTCCTTATTTAAATTGTGTAAAGAAATTACATTATTATTTTTTCAAAGAGAATTTCATAATGAATAAATTTCTAAAAGGAGGATTCTAAATCTTTGCTCGTGTATTTTTCTATTCTATTAAATTTTACAAGAACTTAAAAGGCTTCTTTATGCTTCTTTTGCAAGCATCTCCTTCAATTGTGGACATTACAGTTTGAAATATATTTAGCTAAATACTTGATAATCGGAAAGATTCAAAGACGAACATTAATTTTAGAGGTTTTATCCCGATGAATGAACCCGCTTTGATTTGAGTAATTTATTCTCTTATTTTAATATTTGTAAGTTTTATCTTCCTTTTATAATTTCATACTTGAATTTACTGAATACCATGACATAAAGTATTATGGTCATACCTCAGGTAGTGAGATAGGTACATCTGGTGGTCACTCAGGGCTATAGGCGTACCAGCTAGGGGACTTAGTGGTGAGTTGCCTTTTGTGCTTCGACCTGCATCACCCGGATTCTCCTTTTTCCTATATTCATTATATTCTGTCATCTTTTATTAAAGAAAGTAGTTGTAGTAGTTTTGTATATCCTATTAGATACTCGTGCACTTGTGACAATAAATTTCAGGAATTTTAGCCGATGTTCATGATTGTATTTGCTATTAATTATTCGGCTTTATATTTTATTCATTTTTCGTCACTTGGTAAAGATGATAGTATCTTGTCATGGTACCTAAATTTTCTTTCACTTAATTATTTTTATTATTCGATTTAAAAGTGATATGAGCGATCAATTGTGGTGACTTATTGTCAGCTTGTCTAGCTACAACATTGGGCGTCGTCACAACCTATGATAAGAATTTGGTAGTGACATTTGGGCCCTCTTTAGACCTATTTTATTGGATATTTAACACCTGTATGCAATTTTTTCCCATTTACCACGTGTAAGCCACTTGATATCCATATGAAGAGTATTATTTGGGTCTTTATAATCTTTAAAAGTGAAATCAATAGATAATTTCTTTTTATTTCAGCCTTGAGCCACTCTCGCTTTTGTCTGGCGAGTTTTTCTTATCTTTTTGTTTCACTCTGTCAATGTTATATCTCTCTGGTGTTTCTGTCAATGTTCTGTGATATTAGTTTGAACTTTCTTTCTCTTCTTTTCTCTTTCGATGTCTTATCTCTATGCTTTCTCTATTGATAGTATGTAATGGTGCTTTCTTTGTGTTCAATTTGTATATTATTTAACAATAATAAATCATGCATGTATCATTTTTGGTCTTTGTGATTCCTTCTTTTCTCTCTCAATATCACTTAGGTATGTGTATGTTAGCTTCCTATTCCTTTGAAAATTGTTTCTAGCTAAGATTTGTACATGCAAGTTAGTAACTGCCTGATTTGAGCATATTGTGTTTATGTGATGAACTTTGTCTTTGTTGCGAACTTATTGTCGCGCCTCCTTTTTTCTTCCCTCCTCGGAAACGAGTTCTGGGTTTTGACATTCATGGGGTATAATGACTCATTTACTTTTGAGAATTGGGTATTTGAAGAGTCGCAGCCTAATGATTTTAAGGTGCGTTAGGGCACCTATAGGGTACAACTATGTTTGATAACCAGAGATAGGACAAGGGCTTTAAATTATCACAAGGGGAAGGTGTTAGGCACCCCTCAGGATCCACTAGTGTGGTTCCCGGTCAGATAGCTTTTATGAATTTGTACAAGTAGCAAGTAGACAATGTATTGGGAAAAAACTCAATTTAAATTAAAGATGAGGTGGCATGACACGTGGGTTGGTCAAACAGTCAAAGTGTAGTAAAAGACACATGAATGAAAACAGGCACGGGAAGGAATTTGGACACGAGTTTCGTACCAATTCAAGTCATTTAATGTCAACGAATGAAGAGAAGCGCTGAAGACGAGAATCTGGTGGCATAAAGTAGTCTAAATTCATTATTAAATGCCTGATACGTTACAGAATCAACATTTAATAGCAATGATTGTGTAACGTCTCATTAAATGGTCTTTATTATTTAGATTAAACCGTTACTCCTTACTAGCTATAAAAGGAGGAGGTTTTATCATTTGTAGACACACGAAAATTCATTTACATCATATTGAAATACGAAATTCTTATTTCTTTATACTTATTCTCTGAAAGCCTATTATTTTGGTCTCTAGATTATCAGTAATCTGATTCCTTTTCTCTAAATTCAAGCTTTGACCAAATTATATTTTTTGGTTAAAAAAATTGGTTCAGTTACCGGGAATATGATAATCCATTCTTTCTAAAATAACATTCAACCTATTTCATATATGTCAAACAACAATGACAATAACAACCAGTAAAATCAGATCCATCAAGTAGATGATGATGAACTCAACAACGTTAACCCTCAAGCTTCTCCACGTGGAACTCGTAAAGGAACTCCAAATGATATGTCTGAACATGTTGACGGAGGAGCTAAAACAAGAGATGAACTTTTAAAGAAAATAATCGACTCACGAATTGACAAAACTTGCAAGCTTAGTTAATCGATTGTCTGTTGTATCGGCAATGCCTAACAACAACACATTGGAAAGACCCCGCTCTGTCTAGTTAATTCTGGCAATGGAGTAACTTCTAGTGACTCACAAGAAGGAGAACCATGTAATGCAGGTGATTCTCATCTTCAAAATTTAGTACTAACCTTGCAGAAACAACTCAAGGAGCAGAACGAGCATATCGAGCAAATCCCTGGAGTTCCACCTATGATATAAGGGGTGGATGTGGATAAATACTCGCAGCAATCTTGGAAATCAAGTGTCGCTCCCTACCAATTCCAAAGAAATTCAAAATGTCTGACATCCCAAAATATTATGGTGCAACGAACCCTCGTGATCACGTAACTGCATTTACAACTAGAGTAAAAGTCAACGATTTGACTAAACAATAAATTGAATCAGTACTGGTCAAAACATTTGGAGAGACACTCATCAAGGTTGCATTAACCTGGTATTCTCTTTTATCTGAAAATTCTATAAGTTCTTTTGTTGAGCTTGCAGATTCTTTTATTAAAGCGCACTCGGGAGCTCAGAAGGTTGAAAAAGAATGGAGGATATCTTTAAAATCAAGCAAGGGAACTCTGAATTTGCTCAGAGATTTCGTGATAGATTCTAACGTGAAAGAATGATGCTTCCCCGTGTACTGGATAATTGGGCAGCGATAGCTTTTGCCAGTAATTTGAATGAAAAAAGTTCAGAAGCCACGAGAAGGCTTAAAGAAAGATTTCGTATATTTCCCGCAACTACTTGGAACGATGTTACACAGGTACAGTAAGAAACTCAGAATTGAGGAAGATACCATATCTCAACCTCATCGAGAAGAAAGAAACGGGTCCAGAAGATCTGAAGCCGAAAAAAGGTCAGGTAAGAACAGGACGATCCATATATGGGACCTGCAGGAAAAGACCCACGATCTAGACAGAACAATAAACATTATGATCAGAGGTCAAGAGACAGGGGAACCAGATCTTCATCCAGGTTCAAAGGCGATCGAAATAACCAAGAGCCACGAGATGATGATAGGAATTTAATGGCATGTTTTACTGGTCATAGTTTCAATGTAACTAATTCCGAGCTCGTAGCTGTTCTAAAGAGTATGAGAGATAAGGTACGGTGGCCAAAAGAGATGGGGTCAAATCCAAACAGACGTAATCCAGACCATTGGTGCGAATGTCACAACAACCACGGACATAAAACATCAGAATGCAGATTTCTATAAACTGTAGTAGATCATTTATTGAAGCAAGGATATATGACGGAGTTGTTTAGTGAAAAGGGAAAGCAATCCTACATGAAAAAATAGGCAGGAGCCACCGAAACCACCCTCATCTAAGAGAACAGTGAATGTCATCAATGGAGGGGAAGATATATGCGGAGTAACACACACGGCTTCAAACAAAGTTTCCAAAATGACGATCATACACGACAACTGAGTACGACAAACCTTAGAATATGAGAGCATAAACTTCGATGATGTAGATACGGAAGGAGTGATTACACCTCATAACGACGCTCTGGTAATATCTTTAATTATACATGACACTGATGTAAAATGAGTTTTGATTGATCCAGAAAGTTCTGTGAATATCATTCTACTAAGAGTACTGTGTGAAATGCAAGCTGAAGACAAAATGATACCTAAGGCGCATGCTTTGTCAGGCTTCGACAATTCAAGCGTGGGAACAAAAGGCGAGGTAACTGTAACGACTTATGCTGCAGGTGTTATTAAAGAAACTAAATTTCAGGTAGTTGATGGAAATGGAATACAATATAATTATGGGGAGACCATGGATCTATGATATGGATGCTGCTCCGTCAACCTTACATCAAGTTATCAAATTTCCATCACCTTGGGGAATATGTCAAATTCGAGGGGATCAACAAACAACCAAGAGTATCAACACAGTAACAGATACGAGTACCGCGAGTAAAGAGAAATAGCAATTACTGAAAACAGTTGAAGGCGTCAGAAACTTCAACTTCAACTGAAAAAACGAATTTAGATTCAAGACATGATGTAATTCAAGAACCTGAAGAAAATGAGAACATCAAAACGACAATAGAGGAACTCGAGGCTCTGGTGTTATTTGAACAATGGCCAAAGAGAAAATCTTACGTAGGAGACAATATAAATCCCGACTTGCGAGGTATGTTAATTAAATTTTTAAAAACTAACGTAGACTGTTTTGCCTGGTCCCACGCTGATATGACAGGTATTCCACTGGATTTGATGACTCATAAACTTAATGAATACCCATCTTTTACTCCAATCAAGAAAAAGAAAAGAAAGCAAGGAGCTTTCAAAAATCAAGTAATCCATGATTAGGTCCAAAAGTTTTTTGAAAATCGGGTCAATTCGTGAGGTAAAATACCTTGATTGGTTAGCTAACACGGTGGTCGTACCTAAAAAGAAAGATAAATGGTGAGTTTGTGTAGATTATACTACTTTAAAAAAAGCATGTCCAAAATATTCTTTCCCTTTACCCCATATAGATCAGTTGGTTGATGCAACCGCTGGTCATGAACTTTTAAGAAAAACCTAATCGTTGAAAATGAAAAATTGTTTTGAAAAATCAGAAAATCTTTAAGGAAAACATTAGAGAGGTTCATATTGTACACAGATCTAAGATATATCTGAAAGAAAAATCGGAAAGCTTTAAAGTTAGGGTTTCGGAGAACCCAGAAAAATGATAAAGACTTTGAAACTTTACCGATCTAGCCAGAAAAGTCAGGGATATGACTTGAACAACCATGGATGGACGGAAAGAGGCTATGGATAGAAGTTGAGCCAATACTAGACAAGTTCTTTGAGATATGTACATGAAATCACATAAACAAACAACCAAGAGCCATAGGAGACTGGTACACCTCTCAAATAGCCATGAGGGTCTACGGATTATGTGAGAATTGAAGGGGATTAGAGTGGATTTGGGTGGCGGCGGCTAGGGTTAGCCTTAGGTTTCAGAGAGAGTTTGAGAGAAAAAGGGATTCAAGGGCAGCGGGTTGGTTGAAATAATTTAGGTTTGGGGATCGTTTTGAGTTAAAAATGGTAAAGTAAAACGGAGGCCGTTGATTTGAATAATCAACGACCTAGATTAAAAGGTGTAGGTGGGGATACGGGTTTGGGTAGGAGTTTATTGGGCTAGGGGTGGGTTTTAATTTATATTTGGGCTGGGAAATTATGTGCGATTCGAGGTTAAATTCGAAAGCCAATTTGGCTAAAATTTATACAACCACTTTTTCTCTTTTTTTTAATTTATAAAATAGCAAATAATTTTTGAAAACTAAATTAAAACGGTTAAAATGATTTATATCACATATCAATTTCTGAATATAACACTCAATTAAACTTTAAAAGGGATAATATTGTAATTATGTGTAATTCAATATTAAAAATACTAAATAAAATTATATAATTATGTAAAAGTTATTTTAGCCATATTTTGGCATCAATATGAAAATTCAATAGATGAATCACCAAAATAATAATTTTAAAAATAATTATTGGGGATTTTATGAATGAGAAAGGGAAATAAACCAATTTAAAAAACCTTAAAAATTATGAAAAAAATAATTAAAGGCTTGTACATGCTTATATATGCTATTTTGAAAGTATTTGCATATTGACTATATAAAGGAAAAAATTGAGTATCAAAAGCTGCCCTTCTTTATCCGGGAATAATGAAAGAGTTGTCGGGTAAAAATATGATGGCCAATTTTGACCGAGCTAAATGGTTTGAAGAAGATTTAGGCTGTACCCTAGCTTCTGAGCTGCCTACTATCCCTAGTTTTACAGGAATCAGGCCGTATGTAGTTGAGGATTCACTTGCAGCATGTGCCGATAAAGATATTTCAAAAACGGATGCAATATCTAAGGCGGGGTGAGTAGCAGGTTTACGGGAATGGTTAGGTTTGATATGGCTGCGGGAACTGAAGCGGGATCGCTCCTACCGGGATGGTCGTTGCTCATCGGTTTACCTTCAATTTGAGACAATACAAGTGTATACATACTCTGCATAAATTTAAATATAATGTAAATTCTCGTCGGACTATAAATGTTGTCTTTGGACGATTAGGATAACGTCCTTGGACCATGATATCCTGGGCCATAAAGCGTATGAAAAAGGATTCACAGGCCATGAAGATGCTCTCGGGCTATGACGATGGTGCCTACGAACCATGATGCCTTTGAATAATGATATGCAAAATATTGAAAGGGATCCTTAGGCAATGACATAGTATTCTCGGGCTATGAAGATGGTGGCTATGAACGATGACGCCTTTGGATGAGTTGGTGATATTTTAGCCCATGAAAGATGCAGTAGAATGATGCGAATAAGACAGAGCTTGAGAATTAAAAGGCAGAGCTCCGCCTGTATGAGAAGTGAGATAAATAGTGCTTTGTATAGTGCTTAGTTTTGAAAAAAATTTGAGGCAGAGCTTAGCATCGGAAGGCAGAATGATAGCCTTATGCAAAGATGCAAATGTAGATGGAGGTAGAGCTTAACCTCGGAAGGCAGAATGCTAGCCCTATACAATGCAGATGCAGATGGAGGTAGAACTTAACCTCGGAAGGCAGAAAGGTAGCCTTATGCAAATTGGAAGGTAGAATAGTAGCCTTTTGCAAGAATGCAGATGGAGACAAAGTTGAGTCTCGGAAGGCAGAAATGTAGCCTTATGCATATTGGAAGGCAGAATAGTAGCCCTATGCAAGAATGCAGACATAGACAACGTTTAGTCTCGAAAGGCAGAATGTAGCCTTATGCAATGTAGATGCAGATGGAGGTAGAGCTTCACCTCGGAAGGCAAAACGGTAGCCTTATGCAATGTAAATGCAGATGGAGACAGCATTGAGTCTCATAAGGTAGAATGGTAGCCATATGCAATGCAGAAGCAGATGGAGGTAGAGCTTAACCTCGGAAGGCAGAATGGTAGCCTTATGCAATATGAATGTAGATGGAGACAATATTTAGTCTCAGAAGGCAAAATGGTAGCCTTATGCAAGAATAAAATAACGAATGACAGTAGAGTTTTCTTAGCTGATAGAAGATTGCGGCGTTGTGATTACTGGGAGCATCGTGACATATAGAACATTACTTGTGTGTGCTGATAGCAAATTTTGGCAAGTACAACGGTTTAGAGAGTCGTATTCTTGAACAATGTTTTTTCCATGGGCATATGGTATGTTTAATGATTTCGCAATCCTAGTGCCTGCATCCAAAGAAAAATCGTGAGTTTTGTAAAGGGGGGAAGGTTAGTTAGGATCCCTGCTGGATTTGCTTGACTCGTTCAGCTTTGATATGGTGATACCATCTGTATTATTGGGGTAGCGTTTCTAAACAAAATTGTTTCAATAATAAACATGCATGATTTTGTAAAGATATGACATAAGTGTATAATTAAAATAATTTTAGATGAACCGATGGCTGTGATGCAATTATAGACATTGCAACCTCTCCTGCTACGGAATTTTAGAGGGTCTTCCTCAAAATTCTGCCCCAGTTTGATAGGTTGACGTTTCAGACCATTGTTCATGCGACGATCGGTCTGAAATTACTTCGGAATTTGAGGGCCCTCCTCAAAATTCTACCCCAATATCCAATTGCGGGGGGAAATGAAATTTTTATTGAATTGTGACCGAACCCATTGGGCTGCCTATGTATCCCCTCTTAAATGGGAATCAGGTTAGGCATAGTTCAATACATCATATAAGGAATGCATGACGATTACACATAGTAGCATTTGATTCCATCTGAATTGATCAGTTTTGGCCAAACCTCTCCGTCCATTTCTGCAAGTATGAGGGCTCCTCCTGTCAGAACTGGGTGAACCATGTATGGACCCTGCCAGTTAGGAGAGAATTTCCCTTTGGTTTCATCTTGATGCAGAAAATTTTCTTTAACATCAACTGCCCCGGTGTGAACTGTCTCAGTTTGGCTTTCTTGGTGAAGGCTTTGGACATGCTGTTATGATAGAGTTGACCATGGCAAAATGCATTCATTCTCTTTCCGTTTATGAGTGCTAACTGCTCATAATGACTTTTCACCCACTCTGCGTCATCGAGCTCAGCTTCTTGTATGATCTTTAGGGAGGGAATTCTACCTTAACGGGAATGACAGCCTCTGTACTGTAAACCAACATATAAGGGGTTGCCCTGGTTAATGTGCAGACAGTGGTGTGATACCCCAGTAAAGCAAATAATAATTTTTCGTGCCACCGTTTATGCTTATCTATCATTTTCCTCAATAGCCTCTTGATATTCTTGTGGCGATTTCTACAGCTCCATTCATGTAAGGCCCGTAGGGCGTGGAATTCTTGTGCTGATATTGAAATTTTCACACATAGATTTCATCATATCACTATTGAGGTTGGAGCCATTATCAATATAATTGAATCTAAAATCCCGAATTGACAAACAATGTGGTTGCGGACAAAGTCTGCCACGACTTTCTTAGTTACTACTAGGTAAGATGGTGCTTCAACCCACTTGGTGAAATAGTCGATGGCTACTAGGATAAAGCTATGTCCATTGGAAGCAGCAGGCTCGATTCGTCCAATAACATCCATTCCCCAGGTGACAAACGGCCACGGTGAGCTTGTTGTGTTAAGCTCGTTTGGAGGTATCCTTATCATCTCTATATGTGTGTGACACTGGTGGAATTTCTAGACATACTGGATGCAGTCCATTTCCATAGTCATCCAAAAGTAACCATCCCGGAGTATCTTCTTTGCAAAAACAAATCCATTCATATGTAGACCGCAGGTCCCAACATGAATTTCCTCTAATAGGCTGGATGCTTCCTTCGCGTCAACATATCTTAATAGTCCCAACTCAGGAGTCCTCCTATACAGGATTCCTCCACTGTGAAAGAAGTTGTTGGACAATCTCCGAAGTGTGCATTTCTAAGTATGATTTGCAAGCTCTGGGTACTCTCCTTTTGCCGAATATTCCTTATATCATGAAACCAAGGCCTTTTGTCTGCTTCTTCTTCACCATGGGCACAATCAGCTGGCTGATCATGGATCTTTACAGGAATATGATTAATGAAATTCTTGTCTGGATGTTGTATCATAGATGACAGGGTAGCCAATGCATCAACGAACTCAATTAGAAGGCTCATGTATACCTCCGCAAATAATGCATATAAATAGCATGACATAAACACAGTTAAGGTTTGAATTTTAATAATCCTAAAGAAGGGTGTTTGAGTCAGAAACATATTCATTATATAACTCAGAAAAGAAGTCTGAATCAAGTCTATCTGCTAGTTGTAGTAGTTTATTATTAAACAATGGTAGTTCCAATTTTATTTAAGTGATTACCTAAGGCTTGCCTAGGTGTAGGTAGTAATCAGTAATTATTCAGAATCATTAAGACGTTTGAAGATTATTCTTATTACCTAAACATGTTGTTCTAGGTGTTCAACACATAGAATTATGGCCAATTGGTTGTAAAGACTAAGTAAAATTGTTCCATACCCTTTTTATGCATTCCTAGTTAGCCTAAGCGAATATAGGTGAATGAGATCCTAATGACATGGTATCTAATGTATAGAGATGCAGAATGATGTCTATTCAGAATCCTAAGCAGGATTTCTATATGCACAAATATTTCATTGCTTAAAACATGATTACCAGAATATGCAGAGATGATATGTTTGTTAGTGTTGTTTAGCCTAAAACATGATCTCTAACTGTGCATGGAAGTAGGAACATGATCGCAGAAACACTGGTTATTAACACATTAACGAAGGATTTGCTATGTAATATGATAGTGAAATGGACATGCTGAAAACAGAAAGTGTAAATCCTAAGGAACATGATATCTAATGCATGAAATGAGTCTTGAGCATGAATTCTATTACGCAAGTAGGAATGTAAACCTAATAACATGCTTTCTACCCTTTCGATAGCTAAAACATGCATATTTCCTAGAACCCCATACTTGTTTACAAATTATTACAGACCAAATGATTGAATTACAAAAGAAGTGCAAAAATAAAAAGTTACAACCAAGGAAGCCTGATATTGATTTCCTCTCTAGGTTATGTAATGAACCACTTCAATGCTAATATTATTCCAAAGCCTTTCTCATATTTGGGTGTGTCGGAGTTCTGTAAGGACCTCAAAGGATGCTGATCAGTGCACACACCCAGATTTGCATAACCAAAAAGAATGAGCGCAGTGTAAAAGGGCCAGCTCTTATGTGTCCAAGTTCAGCGGGATCTCAAGGGTCCCAAGGCAAGCCTAACACAAAAGCGGCAGAACCTAGATTCTAAGAGTATATGTGAGAGTGGTTGACATAATTTCAAAAAAAGTTTGTTTAAAAACTGGGTTGAAACTATCAGTAACAGAGGTGATTGAAAGCAGTTGTAGTAGAAAACAAAACTCAAACTCCCCAGATGGTATCACACACTGAATCCATAGTCATACAAAGGTTAATGGGGTTTGGGGCACACAGACGTTCGACTGTAAACACATAACCCCATCAAGGGTCTTTATGACTAGTTGGATATGCACATCAATAACTGTACACGCATGATCACAGGCTAGTCAGAAAGAACATAAGCACATTGAAGGGATATGGACTTGGGATGGCAAGTACACAATAAGTGACTGACAGAGTATGCCATGAAACACACATAGGGGAATGCATTAATCTAGAGGGGAACGAGGAATATTATAGCATGTTGGTAATGTATCTTAAGAGAACACAAGAAGAATTAGACCAAAATGAAATAAGCTAAAACAAATAACGAAGCATGCTGTTGTTGGAGCTTAACAATTAAATTAGGACATACCATTCAAAGAAGAAAAGTACAGAAAGGAAAAGTAAACAGGATTCCACAGTCTAGCCTTGGCTTTCAGCCGGCTAGACAAAGTAGTAGCACAAGTAGTAGTAGAGAAAGAGAGAGTTTTGATTTTGTGAGTGTGTGTTTTTGAACTCAATTATTCATCTTTTTAGAGAAGAGAGAGTGAGGTCTTTATAGTTTTGAAAATGAGCAGAGGATAAGGTAATAAGTAAAGTTTTAACCTAAATAAGGAAATAATCACAATCAGAATCAATTAATACAAGTGCTTTCCTTTAATCAAGGTATTACTGTTCAAAACGGATACTGACATGAGTAATTAAGGAAAGAAAACCAATTTGAGAAAGATTGATTTTTGACCATATATAGGATATTAAAAGAATAGAGTAAATAATTGAGTCTAAGTACAAGAATGTACTTAATTTTGGGAAAGGTTTCAACAGAGGTAAAACATCACAACAAAGGAAGGGGATCAATCAATTTAAACAAAACAAGTGAAACTAGGGGTTTAGAAGAAAATATTTGCAATCAATCGTACATCGAGGAAATCAATATCAGTCAAGAAAGAATCATGATTCTGCACTTTGCCATATAAATAGGGAGGAATGAACATGCAAAGCCAACCATATTGACAAAAGAATTAACTAGATGCACACAATCATACAACAGTAGCATGAGTAGGCTAGGGCTCAGTAGTAAAAGAATCTACTCAAAGCATGGTAGTCAACAAGTCAAGTAGTCACATATAAGCAAAAATGAAGAAACCATAGCTTAGGTAAAGGAGATCAGCACACAGAAACAAGAAAAGTCTTTAAACTCATAGTAATAAGTGAAGAAAACTTTTATAAGGAATTAGGGTTTTAACAAAGCTGAGTTAAAAAGGTAAGAACTTTAGAATAGGTCAAGTTAAACAAAGAGAAGGATGTAAACACAAAGAACTCAGTCGAAACCAGTATACATGCAAGACAAACAAAGATAGCTTTAGAACCCAAAGAGATACTTAGGGTTTTAACACGATGAACCAGGTAAAAGAAAACATGAACAAATTGTTTAAACATAGTAGAACCATAGAAAAATACGGATAACCGGAGAAGAGATCTTTTTAATGAGGTTAGGAAAAACTCTAATCGTTGAAAATGAAAAATTGTTTAGAAAAATCGAAAAATCTTTAAGGAAAACATTTGAGAGGTTCATAAAATAAACAGATCTGAAAGAAAAATCGGAAAGCCATTAAAGTTAAGGTTTCCGAGAACCCAGGAAAATTAAAAAGACTTTGAAAAGTTACCGATGTGGCCGAAAAAGTCAAGGATCTGACTCGAATAGACGTGGATGGCCGGAAAGAGGCCATAGATACAAGTTGAGCCAAGACTGGACTAGATCTCTTTGATATCTGTCCAAGAAATCATGGAAACAAACAACTAGGAGCCATTGGAGAGTGGAGACTGGTACACCTCTCAAACAACCATATAACTTAATGGATTAGGTGAGGATCGAATGGGATTAGGGTGGATTTAGGTGGCAGCGGCTAGGGTAAACCACAGGTTTCAAAGAGAGTTTGAGTGGAGAAGGGATTCAAGGGCGGCGAGTTGGTAGAAATGATTTAGGTTTAGGGATCGTTTTGAGTTTAAAATGGTATAGTGAAATGGTGGATGTTGATCTGAATGATCAACGGCCTAGACTAAAAGGGGTAGGTAAAGATCCAGATTTGGGTAGGATTTTATTGGGTTATGGAAGTGTTTTAATATGATTTGGACCGGGGAATTGCGGTTAAATTAGAAAGCCAATTTGGGCTAAAAGTTAAATAGCCACCTTTTATCTTTTTAATTAATAAAAATAGAAATGGTTTATGAAAACTAAATTAAGAGGGCTAAAACAATTTATAGCACATAATTAACAATTTAAAAATACAAGACCCATTTTTATGAATATAAGACACAATTAAACCTTAAAAGGGCTAATATATATTGCAATTAAGTGCAATGTTGATTTATAAAATTCCAATGATGAATCACCAAAATAATAATTTTGAAAATAATTATTGGGGATTTTATGAATGAAAAAGGGAAATAAATCAATTTAAAAATTTAAAAATTATGAAATAATAATAAAATGCTTGGAGATGCTTATATATGCATACAAATAATATTTTAATAGTATTTTGTATTGAAAATATATAGGGAAAAATTGGGTATCATCTAAACGAGTAACATTTCTTACAACATAATAAGTCTAAAATCATAAAACTGACATAAACACCTCTCATGATTGGTATCACTTAGTACATGAGCTTCTAAGGAGTATTAAATACAATGTCTGAAATAAAGTACAATACTGTTTGATCAATAAAATAGTAACAAAGATAAGGAATGTAATTCCAGTATCTGCAAATGGAAATGTAGCACAACCTCGAATCACCCAAATGTCCACGCTAAGCACATCTCAGGACTCCGCTGGAACCATCGCCTAAATCTGAACAAAATGTACAGAAGTATAGTAGGAGTAAAGTTGACCTAATATAGTCAACAAGTATTGAATCTAACCTCTACAAGGCTATGATGAGGATAATACAAGGCACCTGCTTAATAAACTAATGCAGTTAATAAGCAAGAGAAATAACAAGATAAATTAGAAAAAATAAATGCGAAAAATAGTAAAGTAATTAATTAAAAGAAATAGCAATCAAGTTTCTCAAATATCACGATCAAGCCTTTCTTAACAACCGAAATCCAAGAGAATAAAACGGTAACCATAAAAAAATAGACAAATTCACAAATCTCTGTAACCAAGGAATGATTAAAAAAAATTATATCAATAGCACGGAAATGCCCATTTTACATATATCACTCATCCTCACAGTACAAAAATTTCCCTCGTGCAATATCTCTTAATCTCACAACATGAAAAACCATGTCGTGCATAATCAGTCATCCTCACAACATGAAAACACTTTCGTTCAACATTACTCATCCTCACCAAACATATATAAATTAGTACCAAGCAAGGTGAGAAGTTTAAATAACATCAAGGAGAGTGATTAAGCATAAAATACTGTGTATGATATGATCATGCCTTTTCACCAACAGATGAATCAACATTTCAAGAACCGTAGTGTCTAAATATATCAATAAATATTACTTATAGTTACTAGAATTTATAGGATAAACACATGTAACTTACCGGACTATTTAAAGCATAGGAGAAATAATACGTGAAGCAAATAAGGCATGGATAAGATTAGATTTACCCACATGCTTTATCCCTGATAAATGTATATATGTCCATCACCTTGCATATACAAATAGATCCAATTGCATCCTAACTTTCTCAAATCAAGATTAATCAAGAAACTTACTTCTTTCCACAATAAATTAACTTGAATACTTCTTTCCCTCTAGTAATGCTTCTAAACAACTATAATCTACTTAATTAATACTCAAATAAGTCAAAACAAGCTTTAAAAATTATCCTAGTATCAAAAGCGTTTGATCTTTATCATATTTAAAATGGTCAACAAAAAGTCAACGCGAGCTCACTTTGTCAAGTCCGACATCTAGATCAAATCCCAATTACTATTATTTCATGAGTCCAAATAAATGATTTATATCAAAATTAAATCTCAAATTAAGGTTTAAAGCCCCAAAAATAGTTCTCTTATAATTTACCCCAAACCCCCAAATTTTACACCTAAAATTCCTAGATTCAAGGCTAAATCTATGTGAAATCACATACATATATAAAAAGTAAGTCAAAAATTACTAACCATTTAAATTAGGGTGAAAATCCTTTAAAACATCTCCTCAGTCCGTGGTCTAGGGTTCAAAAAATCAAAATCTTGATTTAGCTTTATTTATATGTTGACGAACTTCCTTCTTTGCGTTCGAGAAAGGGCCCCATGTTCGAAGAGACTAGTAGCTAATGACCACCACATTTGCAAAATCTACATTTAATTCACATAAGGAATTCTCCCGTCGGGCCTTCACGTTCACATCCCTCCCTAAGTGTTTTTAACGGCCTGATCGGTCGTTTTGAACTTTAATATTACTTTCGGTGATTTAAAGCTTTGAGTAACTTCACATAATATATTATAACTTGTGTGTGTGGTTGGTTTTTTTTAGATTTGTTTGACATTAATTTGAAAGAATGACTCCCGATTTGTAATCTTTAAGTTGGAAGAGTTGACCAGATTTTTGGATAAGCAAACTCAGAATTGAGTTTTGATAGTTCCGATAGTTCTTATGAGTATTTTGGACATGTATGTATATTTGGATTTGGTTTTGGAAGCTCCTAGAAGAATTAGATACTATTTGTCACTTGAAAAACTTAATAGTTCATAAGTTTGACCAAGGATTAACTTTGATATTACTTGAACCCAATTAGTATTTCGAAACTTTGAACAGGTCTAGATAGTTGGGTTAAACTTGTGCACAAAGTTTGAAAGTAATTCATAGTGTGTAAGTGTGATTCAGACACTCTTTTAAAAGAATGGAGATTCAACATCTAAAGAGAAATTCTATTCGATTTGGGCCTTGATTCTTTATTGTGAAGTTCCTTTAGTGTTTTCAATATTTGGATAAGTTTAGATAATATATTTGTACTTGTTAGTCTGAATGCATAGGGTCCCGAGAGGCTCGAGTGTATTTTGGATGCTTGATTGAGAGACTAGTTTAGTTAAGGATTTGGAGTTTAACCATAGTCTATATCGGGTCAAGACAATCTCTTTTCAGCATTTTGAGTGCGCGAGCGGGTTAATCATCTAGGATCTGGTTTGAGATGGAATAACTGCTGCACTTTTTTACTTGTTCCAAAACATAGTCGCTTTTTCTCACTAGGTTTTGGAGCTCGGGAAGAGGCGATATTTTAGGGAGTTTTCATCTATTTCATTGGGGTAACTAAAATTAACTTGAATTTATGATTATAACATGATTCTATCATTGATTTTGGCTCTAAATCAAGGAATCTTAAAAACAAAATAGGGTTTTGGCTTGGAAGATAAGAAAGTGCATATTGGGAATTTTTAGCAAAACTTTTATAAAGTGAATACTTGGGTTTTGAACATAGATTAAGAGTTAGGTTCGGATGAATCTTATATAGTTGGACTTGTATTCGAATGGATTATTAGAATTTGTTAGTATTGTCGGGTTCTGAGGTGCAAACCCGGATTGAGTTTTTGGTTGACTTTGAGTATTTGATTAAATATTTGACCTTTATCGTTTGAGTTTGATTCCTATGGCATTATTTAATACTATTGAGTTATTTTTGGCTAAACTCGACGCGTTCGAAGGTCGATCCACATGGGAAGGGCTTTTTGGAGTATTGATTCACGTGCTTTGAGGTAAGTAACATATCTAAACTTGATTTGAGGGTAATTATCCCTTTGGACTATGATAATTAAGATGTATTGGGGTTAACACACGTGCTAGGTGATGGACGTGTGTGCGTATAATGGGGTATTCATGATCCGGGTAGACTTTATGTTACTATGCGTATTGTTTTTTATCATGCCTCATTATTTACTTAATTTTCTCTACTTGTATGACAACTTGGGCTATTAATCATGCTAGGGATTATGTATAGGCTATGTGATTACAGCTGAGGCATATTAGGTTCATTGTTGCTATATTGAGCAGTTTGTCTGATTGTAATCATACTCTCTGTCATAATTTTTCATCTGCATGTTATATCTTAGTCTCTATACATTATATGTCATATCATATGTTGTTGATGCCTTTTATATGTGATACTATTTGGGCTGAGTTCTATGAGACGTGATATATTGTGACTTGAGCAGTTGATGACTAACGTGGGTTATAGAGCAGTATATATATATTTGGATCGAGTTGTACATCACAACAGATTGATATTTGGATCGGCTTGCACATCGCAATGGTTATATTGATCATTGCTTTATGTCCTATCAGTGCTTGGGAAAGAACCCGCCTATCCAAAGTCTGGTATTTATAATGAGCGCATGCACAGGGTCATATATGTGCTTCGGTGAGGGGAATTTGTACCAAGCACTCGTACAGTGCTGAGTGTGATTGCGAGTGTGATGGTAAGGGGCACTTGTGCCAGGCACCGTGAGTGTACTGAGTGTGATTATACTTAATGGCTTCACTACGATGTTATTGACTTGATATGTTTATTGACATATAGTCATAAAGATGATTTTTTCTCATGCTAGATGGTAAATCAAATGTCTCATTTGTTGTTGAAAGTTTGGAAAGTAGATATTTCTTGATAAATTCATGTTTTAGTAATTTTAGTGGTAAGATTTGGGCTTTGACTCATATACATGAAAAGCATGTCTAATTTCCATATTCACGAACAATTTGAACATGTTATCTCTTGTGTTGTTTTCTTTTGTTCTCATCATTATATCATGTTTGTCACTGATTATTGGTTTTGGCCATTGAAATTCTTCTGAGAAAGTCCAATGTTAAGTTTAGTTATTGAGAATATGATATCCGTTGTACACATACAACACTTTTGTATCTTACGTGCAGATCTTGGAGATGAGTTGCTGTGGATGATGGGAGCTGGCATTGAAGATGTTCGGATATAGCTACCACTTGTCCTTGATAATTTTGAATTTGTACTCTGTTTATGTATATTCTAATAGATGTTATATTTATTTTCATACCAGCTTTGTAAATCTTAATCTTAGTGGCTCATGACTTGTACTACCAAAACCTTGGGATGTTATATGGAAACTCAGCTATTTCATTTATTGATTATTCATGATCTTCAGTAGAAGGTAGTGTTTTGAGATCCCTCTTAGACAACAGCTTGGAAATCTGTCCCATTTGTCTCTCTAAATTTCGAATATGTACCTTGAGTTTCAAACTTTTCATGACTTAATGAGGAAAGAACTCATGAGTCCTTTAAACTTGATTGATTGGACTCTTGAGGTTGGCATTGTTGCCTCTATCAACTTTTAAATATTGGAGGTCTGGTCTAGTATTATTTTGTTGCCACAAATTTAGACTACCATTTGGTAAACTCCATAAAAACATAGATACCTCTAACCCATAGCATCAAAGTTATTGCCTCTTTGATAGTTCTCTATGTTGAAATTTCCTATATCATTGACTTCTTTATCTACAATAGAATCTTAACACTCATGTGTTGGGTGTCCCAGCCCATAAAAATTATAAGCTCTCTGTGGCTATTCTGGATCTTAGCTAAAGTTAACTTTCTGATCTTTTTTGCTATAAAGTCAATTTGAGCTTGCATAGATGTATTAGAATCCACAAGGTGTACCTCAACTGCTTTTCCCCTCTCGTTTTACTCTGGGGGCCATTGATTTTCATATTCAAAATATTCTTCCAAAACAAAAATAAGCTCATCAGGAGTTTTCTTTGTAAGGGGACCTCCGGTTGCAGTGCTTAGAATCCTCCCGGAACCAGATGTTAATCCATTCCAGAAATTTTGAAGTTGCATCCACTATTCCATTCCATTATGCAGGCATTTTCTCACTATCTCCTTGAAAATTTTCCATGCTTCGAAAATATTTTTGTTTGCTTTCGGATGAAGTAGATATGTATTAGTCAAAAACTTTCTTGTCTTGTATTGTCACAATCCAAAATACCACCTTATGGATTATCATGTCACCTAGCCTCTAAGACCAGATAGACATAGCACATGATGAGATTATTAGAATAAAGCAACTTAGATTTAAAAAGAAAAATTGATAAATAACATAACATAGTCGAAAATGATTAGTCATACATAAAAAACCCCAGTAATACAGAATCATAAACTCTATTGAGAATACACTAGGAATCTAATACTTGAACAAATATTAATGTTAAGGAAAGACAATATAAGGTTATTCTGAGGCCTTCAAGTGGAACAACAGGTATGCGTTGAATATGGTGTACTCATACTATTGGGTCCAAATAATATCATAATAATGATGTGCGATATACAACATGAATAATGTAATTAAATAACACTTACCACAGAAGTCATAGCATGCTTGGAGTCATATTTTATTTTATTATATTTCCTTCTTTCATTTATTTAGCAACAAATCATGAAAAACCTAGGCTCAAGTATAAACATATAAATCATGTGCAACAACGCTGAGGTCGACGGTCAGCTCCAACATAATATAAATTTGTGCACTGCCGAGGGTCAAAAGGCCCGTACCATAGATTCATCTATTTCACCGAGGCGATCGTCCGGATCCACAAATATCAAGAATGCACAATAAGGCATCATGTATATACAAGGAAAAATCCTTTCAAGTTCATAATCAAGCATATGTTCATTTTTGCTTCTCCTCTAGTCTCTAGCAAGTCATAAAAGACCATTTTTCATAGTTCAAACAAGGGAAAGTTCAAAGTAGGCATGATATGAGTCCTAAACTACCCAAATGTTAACATTATAAGAGCTACACACGGACTCTCGTCACCTAGTGAGTACGCATCCCCGCATTTAATAGCAATTTATCATTTATTAGCCTAGGGGGACAATTTCCTCTCACGAGGTTAGAAAGAAGACTCACCTCGCTCCAAACTGCACCTCCAAATGCCAAGAATGAGCTTGAAACCTCAAGGCGGAGTCGAAAGCACACAAACTAGTTAAACAATGTGGGAATTAGTCAATAAGGGCTTACAAGGTTGAATTCTAACTATCTAAATGATTATGTACGCCGTGAAATTAGGAAGAAAATTACTTGATTATTAGTGTTAAATCAATTTAATGTTCATGTATTTAAGCTGAGAGTGAGTGGGGATTACGTACGCCGTGAAATTAGGAAGAAAATATCTCCTTTGGAACCTTCAAAATCGCCCACATGGTGTGAAAATGAGAGAGAAGAGGCTTGAGTTTGTATTTAATGAACCCTTCTGTCCCCAGCAATATTTGCATGTGCGGACAAAATTACGCTTAAGCGATGAACACTTATGCGGTCAGGGGGATGCTTTTGCGATTTGAGGAACAACTAAGAGGACCGCTTCTGTGGTCAGGGGTCCTCATAGGCGGGACCGCTTATGCGGTCTTAGAAGCCGCATCTGGAATCCCCTTCACTCTCCCCTTTTCCGCTTTTGCGAGATACGGACCGCATATGCGGTCTCTGCTTCTGCGGTCAAAGTGCCGCAGAAGCGGTTTGGACAGAAGCAGCAGATTGTGTTTTACTCTAAGTTTCAACTTCGCTCGAACCTCGACCATTTGATGATCGGGGCTCCCGTGCCCCGCCCGAACATACAGACAAGTCTGAAATTACGTGGCGTACCTAGTCGAACCCTCGGAACACCGAAAACGACGCTAAATCCAGGAATCAGACCCCAAAACCAATTGATCAAACTTAATGAACTTCAAGTTCTTAATTTCCTTTCTATGGGTCAAAACACCCTTAGACTACTCGGATCGACCCCAATTTTTATGGGTAGGTCTTATGCAATATTACGGATTTGTACCAAGTTTCGGAACCAGCTTTCCAACCCGATACCTAGGTTTTTAATAAATGTTTAGATTCTTTAATTCCTCAAAACTTTGATTTAATAATTTTACATAAAAATTCTGTACTCGGGTGAGGGACCTCAGAATTCGATTCCTAGCATACGTCCAGGTCCCATATTTTCCCACGGAGCTCCTGGGGTTGTCCAAAAACGAATTCGGGTCCATTTTCCAAGGAAGTTGACCAAAGTCAAACTGTCCCCTTTAAGAAAACATTAAGGGAATATTTGGTTTTATTTTCACTCAAAAAATCTTCTATCTTCCAAACTGATCGCCCCCGCAAGTCATAATTTAGCTAAGAAAAGCATGGAAAGTGTTATTTAAGGGAATAGTGTTCAAAACAGTAAAATGACCAGTCGGGTCATTTCATTCTCCACCTCTTAAACAAACGTTCGTCTTTGAATGGACATAAAAGAAAAGTACCTGGACTGCTTAATAGGTTGGGATATCACCTCCGCATGTCCTCCTCGGACTCCTAGGTCGCCTCCTCGACCGGTTGGCCCCTCCACTGGACCCTTACTGCAGAAACCCTCGTGAACCTCAATTGACGGTCTTGTCTATCAACAATGGCAACTGGCTCCTCCTCATAGCCCAAGCTCTCATCTACCTGAATAGTACTGAAGTCCAATACATAAGAGTAGTCGACATGATACTTTTGAAGCATCGATACATGGAAAACTGGATGGACTCCTAATAAACTGGGAGGTAAAGCAAGCTCATAAGCAACCTCTCCAACTCGCCTCAAAAACTCAAAGGGGCCAATATATCTTGGGCTCAACTTGCCCTTCTTCCCGAACCTCATAATTCCCTTCATTGGCATGACTTTCACGCACCTTCTGATTCCGGGTAACTCTTCTTCCTGGAATGATCTGCGCTAAGCCTCTCCTAAATCAACTTTACCTTATCCAAGGCATCCTGTACCAAATCTGTACCTAGTAATTTGGCGTCACCAGGCTCAAACCACCCTATAGGTGAACGATAACGCTGGCCATACAATGCCTCATACGGTGCCATCTCTATGCTGGACTGATAGCTATTATTATATGCAAACTCCGCCAGAGGCAAAAACGGATCCGAGTGCCCCCTAAAGTCAATCGCGCATGCTCTAAGCATATCTTCTAAAATCTGAACTGTCTGCTTCGAGTGCCCGCTGATCTAAGGGTGAAATGTTGTGCTGAGATTTACAGTGGCGCCCAAACCTTTATGAACGGCTCCCCAAAAGTGAGATGTGAACTGAGGGCCCTTGTGTGATACGATGGAGACCAGTACACCATGAAACTGGACTATCTCCCTAATATAAATCTGAGCGTATCTCTCCGCTGTGTAAGTAGTCGCCACGGGAATGAAATGGGCCGATTTGGTCAACCTATCTACACTAACCCACACTAAGTCTACCTTCCGCAAAGTCTACGGCAACCCAACCATGAAGTCCACAGTGATGCGCTCTCACTTCCATTTTGGAATGGGCGTCTGCTGGAGTAGGCCACCTGGCCTCTGGTGCTCATACTTGACCTGCTGGCAATTCAAACATTTGGCTACATACTCAACAATGTCCTTCTTCATCCTCCGCCACCAGTAATACTGTCTCAAGTCACGATACATCTTCGTGGCACCAAAATGAATGGAGTGCCTCGAACTATGGGCCTCATCTAAAATCCTCCTTCGCAAGACATCCACATCAGGAACACATACATGGCCCTGAAGCTGTAATACCCCATCCTCACCAATAGTAACCTCTTTGGCACCTCCCGGAAGTGCCATCTCTCTAAGGGCTGTCAAATGCGGATCATCGAATTGTCGGGCCTTAATCTGCCCTAACAACAAAGGCTGAGCAACCACACATGCTAGAACTCGACTGGGCTCCAAAATAATTAGCCTCACAAGTCTGTTAGCAAAGGACTGAATATCCAAAGCCAATGGTCTCTCCGCAGTGGGAATGAGTTCCAAAGTATAAATGCTCTCCTCTTTTCTGCTCAAGGCATCTGCGACCACATTTTCCTTACCCTGGTGATAAAGAATGGTAACATCATAATCTTTTGGTAACTCAAGCCACCTGGCGCTGCCTCAAATTAAGGTCCCTCTGCTTGAACAGGTGCTGCAAACCGCGATGATCACTGTAAGCCTCACATGACACCCCATATAAATAATGCCTCCATATCTTTAGAGCATGAACAATCGCTGCCAACTCTAGATCGTGCACTGGGTAGTTCTTCTCATGAACTTTCAGCTGACATGAAGCATATGCAATAACTCGTCCCTTCTGCATCAATACACAACCCAAGCCAACGCGAGAGGTGTCACAATTTACAGTAAACATGCGTGAACCGGTAATACAAGAATCGGTGCGGCAGTCAAAGTCGTCTTGAGCTTCAAAAAGCTCTCCTTGCACTCATCGGACCAACGAAATGGGACACCCTTCTGGGTATATATAGTCAAGGGAGAAGCAATAGAGGAAAAGCACTGAACAAACCGCCGGTAGTAACCTGCTAACCCCAGGAAACTCCTGATTTTGGTCACTGAAGTAGGTCGTGGCCAACTCTGAACTGCCTCAATCTTCTGGGGATCCACTTTAATACCCTCTCCTGACACAATATGCCCCAAAAATGCAACTAACTTTAGCCAGAACTTGCACTTGGAGAACTTAGCATATAGCCTCTGTTCTTGCAAGGTCCGAAGCACTACTCTCAAATGCTGCTCGTGCTCCCCCAGGCTACGCGAGTATATCAAGATTTTGTCAATGAAGGCGATACCAAAAGAATCAATAAAAGGCTGGAACACCCTGTTCATGAAGTCCATGAACGCTGCTGGAGCATTCATCAACCCAAAGAACATCACCAAAAACTCGTAGTGACCATATCTAGTCCTAAATGCAGTCTTCAGAACGTCTGAATCCCGAATCTTCAGCTGATGATACCCTAATCTCAAGTCAATCCTAGAGAACACCCTAGCACACTTCAATTGATCAAACTAATCATCAATGCGTGACAATGGGTACTTGTTATTGATGGTGACTTTGTTCAACTAGCGGTAATCAATGCACATCCGCATAGTCCCATTTTTCTTCTTTACAAATAGCACTGGTGCACCCCAAAGCGACACACTGGGTCTGACAAACCCCTTTGCTAATAACTCTTCCAACTGCTCCTTCAACTCCTTCAACTCTTTGGGAGCCATACGGTACGGTGGGATAGATATAGGCTGAGTGCCTGGAGCCAAATCAATACGAAAATAAATATCAGGATTCGGAGGCATGCTCAACAGGTCTGAAGGAAAAACATCGGCGAACTCTCGAACTACTGGCACTGAATCGGAGACTCTACAGTGCTGTCTCGGACATAGGCCAAATAAGCCAAAAACCCTTTCTCCACCATGTACTGCGCCTTCAGAGAAGAAATAACCCTGCTAGGGGTATCAACTGTGGAACCCTTCCACTCCAATCTTAGCAATCCTGGCATCGCTAGTGAAATAGTCTTGCAATGACAATCAAGGACGACGTGATAGGGGGATAACCAGCCCATACCCAAGATGATCTCAAAATCTATCATATCAAGTAACAGAAGATCTGCTCTAGTATCGTAACCACAGAAAGTAACCACACAAGACCGATAGATCTGGTTCACAACCATAGAATTTCCCACATGAGTGGGCACATGACTAGGAACACCCAAAGTCTTAGGAGAGATAACCAGAAAACGAGCAAATAGAGAGGATACATATGAATAAGTAGACCCTGGATCAAATAATGCCGAAGCATCCCTACTGCCGACTGAAATGATACCTGTGATGACGACATCCGAGGCCAATGCATCTGTCCTAGCTGCGAGAGCATAAAATCTAGTTGGAGCATCGGCTGCCTGGCCTCCGTTTGATTGAGAAGCATCTGACTGACCTCTCCCTGTCTGGCCTCCACCTCTATGACGATCCCTACCGATCTACCCTCCACCTCTACGTGGGGGGTCCCTGGTGATGGAGCCACTAGTTGTTGTCCCTGGTGTACAGCCTTGCCCCGAAGCTGGGGCAGTATCTCCTCATATGGCATGGGTCTCCGTACTGAAAGAAATATGGTGCGGTGGGCTGCTGCCCAGATGGCTGGCTCTGAAAACCGGATGACCCACTAGAAGAAACCTGAATAGATGGCGGGCGGTATGAACTCTCCGACATAGCACTGGTATAAGAACCAGAAGAATCTGGAGGAATTGAATAACCACTGGAAGAACCCTAAATAGTCGGTTGGAGATAAGAACTCTCTGGCATAGCGCTAAAATAAGAGCGTGCTGGAGCATCCTGAGCAGGTGGTGGTGCCGAAGCTGGGGGCCTACCGAACTTACCCATCCCCGAGTGGCCTCTACCCCTAATTGGGGTGCCTCTAAACTCTCCGGAGAATCTGACCCTCTTCTCCCGCAGTAGCTGCTCAAAACCCTGCTGACGGTAACCCTTGATCCTACGAGCAATCTCAAGTGTAAGCTGATAACCTGTACCCATCTCCACCTCTCTAGCCATAGTGTTCCGGATACTGGAATGTAACCCTGCTACAAATCGTCGCACCCTCTCTGCCGCTGTGGGGAGTATCATAGTGCATGGCGAGACAACTCTGAGAATCTGTCCTCATAGTCAGTCACTGACATCTGACCCTGCTATAGCTGCTCAAACCGATGATGCAGCCCCTCCCTCTTAGAGGGTGGAATATACCGATCAAGAAATAGCTAGGTAAACTGGCCCCAAGTGAGGGCATGAGAACCAACTGGACTGCTAAGAACATAGGACTGCCACCATCTGCGAGCCCTGCCCTCCAATTGAAATGTGGTGAAGTCGACTCTATGTGAATCCAATATCCTCATGTTGTGCAGTCTGTCCCTGCACCTCTCGATAAAGTCATGTGCATCCTGATGACTCTCACCCCTGAAGACTGGAGGGTGAAGTCTAGTCCACTTGTCTAGAAGCTTCTGTGGATCACCGCCCACAGCTGGCACGACCTGGGGGGCCATAACAGCAACTGGCTGAACCCCGTCCGCGGGTAGTGCACCCAGAGTCTGATATACGGTGGCTGTACCACCTGGAGCCTGAGAGTAAGGGTCTGTGCTCCCCCTCCTGCCTGTGAGGTGGTTGACTCAGCTGGAAATAAACCAGCATGAGTCATGGAATCCATGAAACGAAGCATACGGCCCATAACCTCCTGGAATTCCAGTGCTGTCACGAAGTCTGCCTGGGTAGGCTCAGCTCTTGGTACCTCACCCTACTCCTCAATAATAGGGTCTGCTGGAGGAATAACTGGAATGGCTCTGGGATGCTATCACCCCCTTCTGCGTGTTGGTGCCCTCCCCTGGCCTCTACCTCAGCCTCTGGCAACAGGGGAAGCAGCCCCTCCCTGGTCTGGAACATCACCAATATGAGTCCTCACCATCTGTGAGAGAATAGAAACGGAAATTTAGTACACTAACCACTACACGATAGGAAGTGAACAAAGAGTAGTTTTTCCTAATACCCTATAGCTTCTCGAAGATAAACACAGACGTCTCCGTACCGATCTACAAGACTCTATTAGGTTTTCCCGTAACACTATGAGACCTACGTGAACCTAGTGCTCTTATACCATGTTTTCACGATCCGTTTCCAAAGGAGGTCATGATGGCACCCAACAACCTTGCCGGACTAGCCAAATGCGGAATATTACTAATAATTCATATAGAGTTGTACTCAATTATAAATGAAATACTCATTTAGCTTGGGTTTAGAACTAAAGAAGTTAATGCGGCGAGTAGTATAATATTACATAACCCAAAAGACCAGTCTACCAAAGTGTACGTGCCAAGACCTGGTGTCACAGTGTAAGGGCATCTAGTAGAATATACACATCTCTACCCTACTGTCTGAAATAAGGGAAAGACAGCAAAAATACAAAAGAAGACTTCATCCGGCTGACGAGCAATGTGGAAATGAAAGCAGCTCACCATAGAAGTCTCAACAACGACTCACTGGCGCGCACCCTAACGGTATCCAGGTGAATCAGCCTCAGACCCTGTACATTTAAGTATAGAAGCGTAGCATGAGTACATAAACAATATATACCTAGTAAGTATCCCATCTAATCTCGAAGAAGAAGAGACGAGAGGTCGACTTGATACCTACCAGGTCCAAATAATATCATAATAATGATGTGCGATATAAAACATGAATAATGTAATTAAATAACAGTTACCACAGAAGTCATAGCATGCTTGCAGTCACATTTTCCTTTATTATATTTCCTTCTTTCATTTATTTAGCAACAAATCATGAAATTCCTAGGCTCAAGTATAAACATATAAATCACGTGCAACAACGTCGAGGTCGAACGACCCGTATCATAGATGTATCTATTTCACCGAGGCGATCGGCCCGATCCACAAATATCCAAAAAATATCAACAATGCGCAATAAGGCATCATGTATATACAATGAAAAATACTTCCAAGTTCATAATTAAGAATATGTTCATTTTCCTTTTCCTCTAGTCTCTAGCAAGTCATAAAAGACCATTTACATAGTTTAAAGAAGGGAAAGTTCAAAGTAGGCATGATGTGGGTCCTAACCTACCCAAACATTAACATTATAGTACCTACGCACGGACTCTCGTCACCTAGTACGTATGCAGCTCCCGCAATTTATAGCAATTTATTATTTATTAGTCCTAGGAGGACAATTCACTCTCGCGAGGTTAGAAATGAGACTCATCCGCTCCAAACCACACCTCCAAAGGTCAAGAACGAGCTCGAAACCTCAAGGCGAAGTCGAAAGCGCAAAAACTAGTTTAACAATAGGGGAATTAGTCAATAAGGGCTTACAAGGTTGAATTCTAACTATTTAAATGGTTTCCCAACCGTTCCTGCAAGTTTCCAAATTTCCGACCTCGGGCCCATGTGTCTGGATTCCGAGATTTGTCGAAGGAAAATATTCTCCATAACCTAAGGATTACTAATATGTAAATTTTAGTTTATTACATGACTAATTAGGGGGTTAAATAATAATTTTATCAGAACCCTAGGTCTAGCTCTAACCCTTTATTTTACTTGATTATTAATGTTAAACTTATATAATATTCATGTATTTAAGCTAAGAGTGAGCAGGGATTACTTACCTTGTGATATTAGGAAGAAAACATCTCCTTTGGAACCATCAAATAGTCCAAATGGTGTCAAAATGAGAGAGAAGGGGCTTGGGTTTGTATTTAATGAACCCTTTTGTCCCCAGATTTTTTTTGCAAAATGCGGACAAAATTCCGCTTAAGCGGTGACCGCTTATGCGGTCAGGGGGCCGCTTTTGCGAGTTGAAGAACAACTGAGAGGACCGCTTCTGCAGTCAGGCATCCGCGTAGGCGGGACCACTTATGTGGTCCTAAAAGCCGCATCTGCGATTCCCCTTCACTCCCCCTTTTTTGCGCTTTTGCGAGATACAGACCGCTTATGCAGTCTTCGGTTCTACGGTCTAAGTGCCGTAGAAGCGGTTTTAACAGAAGTAGTAGATTATGTTTTTCTCTAAGTTTCAACTTCGCTCGTACCTCAACCATTTGATGCTCGGGGATCCCGTGCCCCACCCGAATATACCGACAAGTTTGAAATCACGAGGCGGACCTAGTCGAACCCTCAGAACACCCAAAACAACGCTAAATCAAGGAACTAGACCCAAAAACCAATTGATCAAACTTAATGAACTTCAAGTTCTTACTTTCCTTCCACGGGTCAAAACATCCTTAGACTACTCGGATCGACCCCAAATTTTACGGGTAGGTCTTATACGATATTTTAGACTTGTATCAAGTTTCAGAACCAACATCCGAACCCCATACCTAGGGTTATAATAAATATTTAGATTCTTTAATTCCATAAAACTTTGATTTAATAAATTTACATAAAAATTCCGTACTCGGGCTAGGGACCTCAGAATTCGATTCCTAACATACGCCGAGGTCCCATATTTTCCCACAGACCTCCTCGGACTGTCAAATCATAAATCTGGGTACGTTTCCCAAAAAGGTTGACCATAGTCAAGCTTGCCCCTTTAAGATAATCTTAAGGGAATATTTTATTTTATTTTCACTCAAAACTCTTCTAACTTTCAAACTGATTGCCCCCTCAAGTCGTAATTTAGCTAAGGAAAGCGTGGAAAGTTTTATTTAAGGGAACGAGGTTCTAAACAGTAAAACGATCAGTCGGATCGTTACAAACACGAATCACCCCGAAGAACCACGTAACATTATTACAAATCACCCTTATGATGCTGTGTGAGCTTCACATTTAAAAATATTTTCCACAGATAGCTTCGCGTGCTCAATCCCCTTACCTCGACGCATGTTCATCACAACGATGTATTTCTCCTTACTTGAAACACCCACATAAGCCCACTTAATGTAATGACCCGGCTGGTCGTTTCGAGAGTTATAGCCATGTTCCCCCATTGCTTGATTCTTATGTATTATAAAGCTATTGTATGATATGAGATTAGTTGGTTTGGGTCTGGAGTAGTTTCATAGTGAATTGAGGCACATTGTCTCTAATTTGAAAGCTTAAGTTGAAAAAGTTGATCGGATGTTGAATTATGTGTAAACGACCCCGGATTTGAATTTTGATGGTCCAATTAGGTCTGTGAGGTAATTTTGGACTTAGGAGCGCGTCCAGAATGTGATTTGGAGGTCTGTAGTAGAATTATGATTGAATTGCGAAAGTTAAAATTTTGGCGATCTTGGCCGACAGTACAAAATTTTGATATTAGGGTCAGATTGAATTTCTGGAAGTTGGAATATGTTCGTAGTGTCATTTTTACCTGTGTTCAAAATTTGAGGTCATTCGTTCATGGTTTCATAGGTTCCGACATTGTTTGTGGAATTCAGAAGTTTAGAAGTTGTTTAGGCTTGAATCCTAGTGTAATTTGGTATTTTGATGTTGTTCGAGGTGATTTGATGATTTGACTAAGTTTGTATGATATTATGGTACATGTTGGTATGTTTAGTTGAGGTTCAGAGGGCCTCAAGTAGATTTCGGGTAATTAACAGAACAAGTTGAAGTTTGAAAGATTGAACAATACCAATGCTACAACAGTTTATAGTCCACGGCTTAACAACAATGTGTACTAAATTCATAACAATAATACAACGCGATGGGGAGTGAATAGACAATAAAGTGTGCTTCATATAGTAGACAACCCCAACTTCAAAGCATATTAATAGCAAAAAATCTAATTCGGTCAATTACCACATATACTCTTGTGTACACACTCGTCATCTTATGTACACATCATTTCACATAGTAAAAATTGTATAATTAGACCAAATCCTAAGAGGTAATCCCCCACGCAAAGTTAGGCAAGATACTTACATCAATTAGGCTAATTTAATAATCAAAAAAAAATTTTATCTTAAATTTACCTCCTTCGGCTCAAATCTAGACAAATATGACTAAATAATATCTAACAACGTAATAGAAACCAATTTCGATTAATAAAGTTAAGATCTATAAACAAGTCTTCAAAAGTCAATCCGGGGCCCAACTGATCAAAATCCTAGTCGAAAGGTAGATCTAGACTATCCATAACTTTACGAGTCCATATATATATATATATATATATATATATATATATATATATGGTTTTCGACTCCGAGTCCAATTGAACTTACAAATCTTAAATTTTTATTTTTCAAGACATAGTAAAATATCCCCCAAAATATTTCTTCAATTCTCATGATTTAGATGTTAAAACTCATAAATAATCATATTATATAATCAAAATTGAATCAAAATTACTTACTCAATAGCTTTATATGAAAATCTTCTCCTAGAATCGCCTCCCACCGAATCTAGGACTCCAGAATATGATAAAATAAGAATAAGTCCTAAAATCCCAATCTTTTATTCAGCTACGAACGTTGCAAATATAACTTGGGGTTCACAAACGCGACCCCTTGAATATATGACTCTGGGATCGCAAAAGTGAACCATGTCAGACCAAATAGATGTCGCAATTGCTACACCTGACACCCTTCCTGCCCCCTTCGCAGTTGCGAATTGGTGCTCCCAATTGCAATAACGCAGCACTAGTAAACCAGAAGTTATGAAATATGACAAAAAAATCAAAACACGTCCGAAACTCACTTGAGCCTCGGGGATCCACACCAAACATTTACATAAGTATAAAAATATTGTGCGAACTTGAACCAAAATTTAATACCAAAATAACATCTGAAACCACCAAGCGAACACCATAACACATGCAGTTTAAAATGAAACTCAAGAATCACAAAAATTACACCAAGCGTCATATTATTACCATACCAAATCAGAATGACGCCAAACTTTGCAGACAAGTTCTTAATGATAAAGCATATCGATTTCAAGTCTCGAAATCAAGATCTAAACCCAATATCCATAAAGTCAATCTACTGTCAAACTTAAAAAATTTCTAAACCTTCAAATTGTCAACATTCGGCAAAAAGACCCAATTTGACCTAAGAACCTCCGAATCTATTTTCGGGCATATGCCTATGTCGAAAATTACCATATGAACCTATTGTAATCACAAAAACACCCTTTTAGGCTCATTTTTATAAAAGTCAAACCTCAATCAATTTTTTCAACTTAAGCTTCCAGACTAAGAACCAATGGAGCCCAATCATTTGAAAACTTTACTGAAATGAAGCCAACTATCCCCAAAGTCATAAAACTATTAATACACACAGAGAAGATTTAAAAGGGAAAAATGGAGCTCCAATAGACAATAAAATAGATCGGGTCGTTACATATATTTCTTGTCCGAATTGACCCGATTAGCTGTATCCAGTCCATGGCATCTTCTTTCAGTGAAGAAACAAAAATTCCTTAAATAAATAGAATCAATTAATGCCCATTGTACCAGAAAATATTTATCATCTCATTGAAGTCCATCAAGTGAATATTTGGATCTTTGTTGGGGTTTTTTAGTAATATGATATTATTCTGGGTCACCTAGAGTAGCCCTTGCTTGATTCAAAGTTATTTGCTACCATTGGTGAATGTCTCATGCTAGATAGTCCTTAGTTGTAGACCAGCCCAGCATAGTCTTCCAATGATTGTCCAGGGCCGGGTGTATTATTTTTAGTTTGATCTTCACGCAGAGGACAATTTAAATTAATTCTTCAACCTCCATCATCCTCAACGGTTTTATCAGCTCTAAGAGCCTCTTCAACAACTTCTTATGCGGCTACTTCCCTCTGGGCTATTTCTCTTGCAGCCAAGTCCACTTGGTCTTTGCTATGATTTACCATATTCTCTTGGGTAGAAGATTGTTCCAAGAACTTTACGATTTTTTTCCTACTTTTCTCTCAATTGTCCCATATTTTTCTCTAACTCTGGATTATCACTTCCCTAGATGATGGAGGCATACACCATAAAATTCAAATCTGTCACATGCGAACACAAAAGAACACGTGAGGAAAACAAATGAAAATTAATTTCTAAAATATTACCAAAAAACTATTTTGAACACTATCTCCGACAATGAAGTTAATTTAAATGAGTGCAAAATCAGTGTATAAAAACTAAAACTCCTTATCCAAATAGAGTATAGTCATGTATGATATCCACAAGGATTACATTTAAATACTGCTCTAGTAATTTCTAGTTATTTCTGACTTGACACTATTCAGGATAAATAAACCTTTGATCTAAGATGACTAATAGCTATAATTAACAAATTAAATTAAAATCAAGTAGAAGTTGATCGCTGAAAAACAAGAGTTGAGTAACATAGTAACTATCCATGGGAGAAATAAGGGCAATTGACTTGATATGTGCAAGACTACTATCTGGGGATCCAATTTTTATTTTGTTTCACTTCTAAGTACTAGTGATTCTTGATAATTCATCAACCAATTATATTTTTCCGAAGTTAAGGTTCTTCCTTCGAATAAACTTCAATTCCAAGGTATAAACTAATAGAAAATTTTGTGAGCAACTACTATCAGATATTGATGGTTCAATCTTAAGGTTAACTTCTGATGAATGTTTTCCTATTTTTTAGTTCAACTAAAAATTCGAAAAGCTCTTGCTATTACTTATAAGAATCACAAATTAAAACTAGAGTATACAATGCCAAAATTAACTACTCCTATTCCGATTAAGCAAAATAAAGAATAACTTCACAAAATAATTCAAAGCTCACTCAATATATTCGAGTATAATGAGAATTGTATCTCTAAATAGTTAATCGATACACAATGTCTGTTAAAATTCGAAGTGGAAACTACTCCATAACGGTGAGAGAAATCATGACAGATAAAGTTTAAGAATAGGAAAATATTAATCCTATGTTACAATCCAAATTCATTCGGGATCGGGCGGAGGCCTTAAATCAGTAGGGCAATAGCATAGCTATTATTGACCTGACCCCTATTACATTAGTTAAGCCTACTTTTTTTTCAAGATACGAAACGAGCAGCCGAAAACGGCTGTCCCTAATGAATTCTTGTATTGTGAAGCCTCCGATGGTCTCAAATTCTTTCATAGGCAAAAAGTCCTTCAAAATTATATTTTGGGAATATTTATACCGTATACAAATACCCTTGAATAAAATTATCATTTTTTAGTCGGAATGGAAAAATTGGGCACAAAGTTACACAGGCAGCATTGCTAGCTGTGCGATGTGCCAATTAGCATTTTTAGAGAGCTTGATTTTTCTCAATGTGCTGCCCTATCCTACCGTCGCATTGCCTAGGGCGATTCACCCTGCGGCACGGTAGTGCAAATTTTTTTGCTTATGAATTTTTTTGCTGAAAGAGACTATACTTATTATAGAAAGCTGGAAAGGGACTCCTCGTTTTGCGGACGTAGCAGATATACCTCGAAGTCACTACCGATATGCCTCCTCCCAAGGCTAACAGAATTGAGTGGGGGTACCTGTATTTGCACAACAAAAATGTGCAGAAGAGTAGCATGAGCATACCACGGCGGTGCCCAATAAGTATCAAGGCTATCCTCGGTGAAGTGGTGACGAGGAACAGTTGAGACACCTACCGGTCAATAAGCAATAAAATTATAAGAATAGCGGAAATGATATAATAATATGTAATGACTGCACGAAATAACCAATAATGCTACATTTCACAATAAGAGAAAGGAACAACTAGTAACAACGGAAAACTAATAAATGGCGATGCATAACAACGACAATCACAATCCAAATCCTAAGGTCACAGCAGCAGAAGGACAAAAACAAGTCCATAACTCGTATCCTACAATGATGTTCACATAAGGTCCTATTCACTCTTTCCACAAATTCACCAAGTCTCGTATAACCACAACTCACAAAACCCAACATCTGAAATCTAACACTTGGCATCCTATGCTACATCAGTCTCTCAGTCATGCTGATCACTAACCGGCTAACTATGGCCACTCTCACATATATAATGGATAAATGAGGGCGTATCTCCCTCTTTAGCAAAAACAGGAGCAATTTACCTCTAACGGGAGTATTCAACTATGTGTATGCTTGTGCAAGTGTTCTAACAAGAATTCTAACACCTAGTAAACATGAATAGGAGAATGGACCGCACATATGATGTTTGCTCACAACTTTCGAGCGATAAAGCTCATACATGTAAGCAACCCACAATCACAATAATAACCAATTAGGAATACCTCCACAGGTCGTCACAATTCAATACAATTAACCCCTAACATAGCCGAACTTATTCTGCCACGTGTGCAATGATAATATAATAAGTACCGCCTTATTTCGCCACACGTGCATCACAATGTTCCCACCTTATTCCGCCACATGCGCAACCCACACATAAGCATACAACATATCTCTCCTTATTACGCATAACAACAATAGCACGGCAAAGACCTCATGCAACCCCTCAACAATAACCGCACGGCAGTGACCTCGCGCATCACCATACCAATAATCGCACGACAGAAACCTCATGCATCACAGCATCAACAACCGCACAGTAGAAACCTCATGCATCACAATCTCAAGTATAGCACAATAAATGACAATATATATGCAGGAACAAGGCAAGGGAATCAACTCAGGTATTTCCGTTTACCAAAAGACGATACAACTAACTTACAAGGGATAACCGTAACAGAGAAATACTAAGCGCAATAAAAACAACTACACAAGGAAGAAATAATACGGAACAACGATTCCATAATACTCAGTTCAAAAACATGGAAATTAATATGAAACGAATAGTTACAATTAAGGAAATGTTACCTAAACACGGGATATCTAACTTCTTTCCAATTAAGACCAATTAATTGCACGAGAGATAGAAATTATAGTTTCCAAATAAATACAAGCAGCTAGGAATGATAATGTGACTATAGAAGGGAAAATGTCCACAGTTAAACAGGTTAAAATCAATTTTGCAACAAGAATACACCAAAAGGGCAAATAAATTCCAAGTAAGACATGTAGAGGTGAAACTAACAACAGAGAACTCAATTGTATTAAGAATAACTTCATATTCGGTGATTTCAAGGGTCTAAGAACCTAAAAGGGACAATTTTCCACAAATAAATTCGAGCACACACTCGTCATCTCGCGTACAAGGAATACAATTAACGAAGAAGACTCAAATCCTAAGGGGAAGTCGCCCACACAAGGTTAGGCAAGATACTTACCTCGAACCAGCTAAAATCAACTAGCAACCATGTTCTTGCCGTGAGTACTCGACTTCAAATGGACCAAATCTATTCTATTCAATCACACATTATAAATAACATCTCAAGAAACTGATTCTACTATTTAATTCATAGCTAAAACGTGAAATTAGGTAAAATGACCAAAATGGCCCTCAGGCCAATGTCTCGGAACCGGATGAATTGAACATTTTCAGAACCCTCGAACTCTCACGAGTCTAAACATATAACAATCATTCAAATCGGAGGTCAAACGCCCCTTCAAAACTCAATAATTTGGTCTATGAAGTTCTATCCATTTTTCATTCAAAATCTGAATTTAAAGGACGAAATTAAGAGGAGATTCATAAAAATTGGTCTAAATCGAGTGAGCATTACTGACCCAAGTTTCCTAGGTGAAAGTCCCTTCAAAAATCCAAGGATCGATCTCTAGAAATCAAAATGTGATAAAATGGTGAAACCCTCGAATTTGGGATTAAATTATGTCTGCCCAGTTATATGTTCATCGCGATCGTGGAGCAATGGTCATGATCGCGTAGAGAAGAAATGGGTTGGCCCAGAAATGTGCATCGTGAATGTGATGATGGGAACGCGAATGTGGAGAAGGGACCAAAAGTGCTTCGCGATCGCATAAGCATGAGTGCGAACGTGTTGAAGAAAATATGAGGTTCCATAAGTTGCTCTAAGCGAATATGGGGTTTCCTATGCGAACACGAAGATGAAGGCACTGGACATCGCGAATGCAAGATGTGTTATGCGTACACATAGAAGGAATTCGCGGTGGCCAAGATAAGCCTTCGCGATCGTGAAGGCCGGATCGCGAACGCATAGAAGGAGTACCAGAAGCTGCAACAGTAGTCCAAAAGTGGAAGAAAAAAGACCTGTGGCCCATTCGAAACATACCCGAGGCTCCCGGGACCTCGTCTAATAACACACACAAGTCATATATCATAACACGGACTCGCTCAAAATTCCAAATCACATAACACAATATGAAAATGACGAGTCAAACCAAAAATCAAGCTTAAGAACTTCAACATCTTCAAATGACGATCTCGTGCCAAACCTATCATTTCAACTCGAAATGACGCCAAATTTTGCAGACAAGTCCAAAATGACTTAACAGAGCTGCTATAACTCTCGGAATCGCATTCTGACCCTGATATCCCAAAATTCAATTATGGGTCAAACTTCTTCATTTATCCAACTTCAACTTTCACCGAAATGCCTCAATTAACTCTATGGACCTCCAAATCTGAATCTGGACATGCGCCTAAGTCCAAAATCACCATATGAAGTTGTTGAGATTATCACGACCCATTTCGGGGTCGTTTACCAAAAAGTTCAATTCCGGTCAACGTTTCACCGTTCAAACTTCCAAAAATAGATTTCTTCTTTAAATTTGACTCTAAACCATCCAAAAGCTGAATTCTACCATGAACACAAGTCAATACTCATATTCCGAAGCTGTTCCAGACTTTATGCCGCTGAACGGAGGTTAATTTCTCAAAATGACCGGTCTGATCGTTACATCCCCCTGTTAATAGAAACGTTCGTCCTCGAATGTGCTAATATTCACCTCGAAGTCCTCAAGTCACTAAGTGCGCACTTCCAACATACACCTCCGGGTGATCCCATGTCACCCCAATCCGTTTAAGCATGACGACACCACCTCCACTAAAATTTAGCCTTCCTAGCAATGTCAATAAGCCTTCAAGCCAGAATTTTCACCTTCCATCTGTTTCCAAAAGACCCGATTCTAAATCCATATTCGGTATCAGTCTCAACCAGCTATTTCAATACAAGCCAACACACACAGGGTACAGCCACGCAACATGACACACCACTCATATGCCAACCATAATATTTCTGATAGCAATACTTTCCTGAGATCGAATATGTACCTGCCATAAGCCTCATATTCAATAGGAAAGTCCTTTTAAACCTCCACAACAGCGGCGATGATACAATAATCACAAAAACCACATAACAAAACACCTGGATGACCAAATCTCAGCCAACACTAAGTGGTACACACCCCTCAAACTAAAACTCAAGAAGCATAGAACGAAAATGAATGAATATGGGAAAGGAAAACACACAAGGGTACAAAGAAACAAATCAAACTAGCACAAATTCTTCTAAAACACAAATCTACAAAGGAATCTAGAAAGAAAGAAGGAAAGCATATAAAGACTCACAAGGATCTTATATAGATATAACTCTCACCGAAGTGCACAGCACAGTCTCAACATATCAAATCACCTGAAATCACGAGGGTCCCGCCCTCAACATTGGATCAAAAGCAGGGTACACATCAACCCATCTGTATATTCTCACTAGATCAACTCCGCCTGCAATCTACAATACAGCTTGGCTCCCATATTGGTGGAGCACAGAAATCACATCTTGTAACTAAAAATACTCATAGATCACATCACGCCTACCGAAACAGACAACATTAATTTACTACTAGCCTCATAACTCTCGACAACAGCTAGAAATAGACAATAGACACGACTATCACTCATAGAACCTTCTGGCAGGACAATCACATAAGCAAAGTACAAATCATGAAATGCACCCATAATTGGGACAACAAGCAAGGGATCTCATCCTGACAAGAAGAATTGTGATGAAATATAGATAGTGCCACTCTATAACAAACTGAACTCGTACCTAAATGACATTAGCTGGCGCGTCGGCCTCAAACCTACTATATGAAACACATTAGCGAGCCGGGCCTCCCCCTCTTAGGCGCCCTCTACTTGCTTGAATACCTCGCTATGACACATCGGTCTGAAGTCTGGGACAATCTCTCACCATGTGGCTAGTATGTCCACACTCAAAGTACCTCTCTGCTGACGTGGCCGGGAGGGGGGAGGGAACTGTGTGATACGGGTACTCTGAGACCCATGAACACCTTAATCGCCATGCATATCTTGAAGCGCAAAATGAAATGGCTAACTCGAAAACCTCTACCATGACGCACCCTGCCTCCAAAATAAGGACCAATATACATCACTGGTCTACGAGGCCTCCTCGCCTCCTTAGACTCTGTCTCCTAGTCTCGTCTGCTCTCTCTCTCTCTCTCATGACCATGTCTGTCCTCTCCCTCTCTAGCATGCATACCCTCTATCCTCCTAGCAATGTTCATCACTTGCATACGAGATATCCATCTCTAACTCGTGAGCCATACTGGACTTGATGTTGGGAATAAGTCCCTCAAAGAACCGGCGAACCTTCTCGCGAACAGTAGAAACCAAGGCCAAGGCATGTCTAGAAAAATTGGTATAACAAATAACATACTCTGTGACGGTCATGCACCCTGATGCTAATGCTCAAACTCTACGCGCCATGCACCTGAGGGTTTGAGGAATAAACTCTCACAGAAACATATATAAAAACTGGGTCCAATTCAGTGAAGCTACCTCGTCTGGGCTGTCTAACTCATAGGTGAGCCACCAATCATAGGCGGTTCCTCGAAGCTGGAAAGTAGTGAAAGAAAACCCGCTCGATCCAGAGATACTCATAGTACGAAGAATGTAGTAACACTCATCAAGAAACCTCAAGGCATCCGTTGATGCTAACCCATTGAATACCAGAGGATCATACTTCTTGAACCTCTCAAGTCTCCTCTGCTTCTGCTCGGAAGCTGCTGCCATGCCCTCGGGCTGAGCTGGTGCTGCAGGCGGTGTAGGAATAATCTCAAGGACCTGCTCGATATGTGCTCGGTGCTCAGGGGTGCGGGTGGTGGGAGTCTGTGCTCCTCCCCCGGTCTGGGAAGCTGCTGCGGCAAAGGGAAGCAATCCTTCCTGAGCCAAAGTGTTGTACATACTCATGAACTGCGCTAAAGTCTCCTGAAGGGCTATAGTAGCACTATATATAAGCGTGTCGGATGCCTGGACTCCGGCTGGATCTGTTGCTGGTACCTCCACGGCCGCTCGCGCAGCTACTCTTGCTGCACCACGTGCGCGTCCTTGATCTCTACCCTGGCCACAATCTTCGATCGCTGCAGCAAGGGATGCGCGTGCCTGATCACTTTGGGTAGTACGTGTCCTCACCATTAGAGGTTTAACATTGTGGATGTCAAAAATCTCGCACCACAGGGAAATCAAATGAAGTGAAATTTTCCTAACGATTATATACCCTCTCCTAGATAAGTACAAACATCTTCGTACCGATCTACGAGACTCTAATAAACCATCTTGTGATCTGTGACTCCTATCAACCTCGAGCTATGATACCAGCTTGTCACAACCCTAGTTCACCCTCCATGAACATGTCGTGACGGCACCTAGTAACTATGACTAGGCAAGCCTAACAATGCGGAATACAAACCAAATTGCAGAAAAAATAATTAAAATGGAACTAGTAAAATAGATCAGTATTTAAGGAGCCACTTAGCACACACAATAACAACTCTTGAAAATAATAGAAATTCCCAAAACCCAGAATCTCACAAACCACAAACAAAGAGATATATAAGAGGCTCTAAATCAAGAATGTCTATACAAGGAGAAATACTGAAAGAGACTATACTTATTATAAAAAGCTGGAAAGGGACTCCTCGATCTGTGAAAGTAGCAGATATACGTCGAAGTCTCTACAGATACACCTCCTCCCAAGGCTGACAGAACTGAGTGGGGGTACCTATATCTGCACAACAAAATGTGCATAAGAGTAACATGAGTACACCACGGCAGTGCCCAGTAAGTATCACGACTAACCTTGGTAGAGTATTGACGAGGAACAGTCGAGACACCTATCGGTCAATAAGTAGTAAAATCATAGGAATAACGGAAAAGATATAATAATATGTAATGGCTGCACGAAATAAGCAATAGTGCTACATTTCACAATAAGGGAAAGGAACAACAAGTAACAACGGAAAACTAATAAATGACGATGCGTAGCGACGGCAATCACATTCCAAATCCTAAGGTGATAGCACTTCAAGGACAAAAACAAGTCCATAACTCATATCCTACAATGATGTTCACATAAGGTCTTATTCACTCTTTCCACAAATTCACCATGTATCGGACAACCATAACTCACAAAACCCAACATCTAAAATCTAACGTTTGGTATCCTATGCCCCATCTGTCTCTCAGTCATGCTAATCACTAACCAGCTAATTATGGCAACTCTTACATATATAATGGATAAAAGAGAGCGTACCTCCCTCCTTGGCAAAAACAGGAGCAATTTATCTCTAACGGGAGTATTCAACTACGTGTATACTTGTGCAAGTGTTCTAACAAGAATTCTAACAACTAGTAAACATGAATAGGAGAATGGACCACACGTACTATATTTCCTCACAAATTTTGAGCGATAAAACTCATACAGGTAAGAACCCCACAATCACTATAATAACCAATTAGGAATACCTCCACAGGTCGTCACAATTTATTACAATCAACGCCTGACATAGCCCATCTTATTCTGCCATGCGTGCAATGATAATAAGTACCGCCTTATTTCGCTACATGTGCATCACAATGTTCCTACCTTATTCTGCCACATGCACAACCCACACATAAATATATAACATATCGCGCCTAATATGCCGCATGTGCAAAACATCAATAACAACAATAGCACGGCAAAGACCTTGTGCAACCCCTCAACAAGAATACGACAGAGACCTCGTGCATCATACTACCAATAACCCCATGATATAAACCTCGTGCATCACAGTATCAACAACTACACGGCAGAAACCTCGTGCATCACAATCTCAAGTACACCATAATAAATGACAATATATAAATACATGAACAAGGCAAGGGAATCAACTCAGGCATTTCCGTTCACCAAAAGATGGTACAACTAACTCACAAGGAATAACCATTACAGAAAAATACTAAGCGCAATGAGAACAACTCAACAAGAAAGAAATAATACGAAACAACAATTCCATGACACTCAATTTAAAAACAAGGAAATTAACATGAAATGAATAGTTAAAATTAAGGAAAATGTTACCTAAACACATGATATCTAACTTCTTTTCAACTAAGAACAATTAATTGCACGAGAGTTAGAAATAATGGTTTGCAAAAAAATACAAGAAGTTATGAATGATAATGTGACTATAGAAGGGTAAATATCCACAGTTAAACATGTAAAAATCAATTTACCAACATAATACACCAAAAGGGCAAATAAATTCCAATTAAGACATGTAGAGGTGAAACTAACAACATAGAACTCAATCGTATTAAGAACAACCTTATATTTGGTTATTTCAAGGGTCTAAGAATCTAAAAGGGACAATTTTCCACAAATAAATCTGAGCACACACTCGTCACCTTGCTTACAAGGAATACAATTAACAAAGAAGTCTCAAATCCTAAAGGGAAGTCCCTCATACAAGGTTAGGCAAGATACTTACCTTGAACCAGCTAAAATCAATTAGCAATCGCATTCTTGCCATGAGTACTCGACTCCAAATGGCCCAAATCTATTCAATTCAATCACACATTGTAAATGGCATCTCAAACAACTGATTGTACTTTTAAATTAAAAGCTAAAGCGCGAAATTAGGTAAAATGACCAAAATGCCCCCTCAGGCCAACGTCTCGGAACTGAATGAATTTAACAATTTCAGAACCCTAATACTCTCATGAGTCTAAACATATAAAAATCTCTCAAATCGGAGGTCAAACATCCTTTCAAAACTCAATAATTTGGTCTATGAAGTTCTACCCATTTTTCATTCAAAATCTGAATTTAAAGGACGAAATTAAGAGGAGATTCATGAAAATTGGTCTAAATCGAGTGAAAATTACATACCCATGTTTCCCAGGTGAAAATCCCTTCAAATATTACCAAGGACCGAGCTCTATAAGTCAAAATGTGATAAAATGGTAAAACCCTCGAATTTGGGATTAAATTATGTTTGCCCAGTTAATCGTTAATCCTGATCGCGACCTTTGAGGTCGCGATCGCGTAGAGAAAAATTGGGTTGGCCCAGAAATGTGTATTGTGAATGCGACGATGGGAACGGGAACACGGAGAAGGGACCAGCAGTGCTTCGTGATCGCGAAAGCAAGATTGCGAATGCATTGAAGGAAATATGAGGTTCGAGAAGTTCCTCTATGCTAAGGCGGGATTGCCTATGAGAATGCGAACATGAAGTGCACTGGGTATCTCAAACGCGGGATGCATTATGCGAATGCAAATAAGGAATTCACGGTGGCTAAGATAAGCCTTCGCGATCGCGAAGGCCTGATTGCAAACGCATAGATGGAATACCAGAAGCAGCAATAACAGTCCAAAAAGTGGAAGAAAAAGACCCGCGGTCCATCCGAAACACACCCGAGGAGCCCCGGACCCCGTCTAGTTACACACACAAGTCACATAACCTAACACAGATTCGCTCAAAATTCCAAATCACATAACACATCACAAAATGACGAATCAAACCAACAATTAAGCTTAAGAACTTCGAAATCTTCAAATGACTCATCTCATGTCAAAACCTATCAATTCAACTCAGAATGACATCAAATTTTGCAGACAAGTCCAAAATGACATAACGGAGCTGCTCAACTCTTGGAATTGCATTTTCACCCCGATATCCCAGAATTCAACTGTGGGTCAAACTTCATCATTTTTCCAACTTCAACTTTCGCCAAAATGTCTCCATTCACTCTATGGACCTCCAAATCTGAATTCGGACACGCGCCAAAGTCCATAATCACCATACGATGATGTTGAGATCATCCACGAACCATTATGGGGTCATTTACCCAAAATTCCAATTCCGATTAACTTTTCACCGTTCAAACTTCCAAAACTAAATTTCTTCTTTAAATTTAACTCTAAACCATCTTAAAGCCTAATTCTACCATGCACGCAAGTCGATACTCATATTATGATGCTGTTCCAGACCTTATGCCATTGAGCGAAACTTAATTTCTCAAAACGTCCGAGCGGGTCGTTACAACACCTTTCTTTTAGCCTAGATAATCCTAATCCCCCGACACTTACCATTGATTTGACAGATGAAACCACTACAATGATGATAACTTTAGTACTATCACTACGACTGGTAAATCTCGCTTATATAAATATTCAATTATCATCAAGTTATGTAGCAGAAAGATTGCCCATCATATTCTAAAAAATAAACTTCTTGATCTTTGGAAGCCAACTGAGGAACTTCCTCTCATTGACTTGGGTTGAGATTTCTCTCTTATAAAATATCAAAAAGAGGAGAATATGAGTAAGTCTCTCCACGGTGATCTGTGGTTTGTTCTAAGCCACTTTTTATCTGTTCGTCACTAGCTGACTAAGTTTTTTGCTTCTGCTACTCAACTCATATACTCTGCTTTATGGGCAAGGCTCCCTGAACTGCCGACAAAGTTGTACAATTTGGACATACTCCAGCATGTTGGATCGAAATTGGGCAAGCTACTTAATACCGATTCATGCACATCGTCTACAACTAGGGGAAAATATACACGAATTTGTATTGAGGTGCCATTGGAAAAGCCTCTAAAAACTCTTGTTAACCTGGGTCGCCATACGAAACTCATTCAATACGAGGGTCTTAACCTACTTTGTACGACTTATGGGCGTTTTGGACATGCCAAACAACACTGCTCAGAGACTGTCTCTTCACCTATGGAGGCAACCACTTCTTCACCTCAACTACAAGTTGCGGTACCACAACGTCAAATAGTGGAATATTGTGGAGTTTTCCAAAAAACCTAACTATGCTATAAGGAACTCCAAACCCTCTATGCATAAGGAGGTTGCAACAGCTGTATCACCAAAGAAGGGCCTTGATCCACGTAAGCACCCTAACTCTATCAAACCTTATTTGTGCTGGCCCTATTATGAAAACCAGTTACCCACCAAGCCTAATCTAGGAAGTCTGAATAGTTTTTGGTGTGTTAGCCTACTTGGACCCAGCTCACGAAGGGTTGCCTAGTTTTCATGCGAGTCATGATAAAGGGGCTATCCAACACATGGGAAACAACCCAATCAATTCTTCAATGGATACATTTCCACAAAATAGCCAACCAATGGCATCTATAGACTTGCCACCTCCTACTATTAATCAAAGAGCAATTTCAAACATAACGACGCCTATACAGTTTCCACAACTATCCACTCCATGTCTAGAATCTACTCTCTCACCTCTTAATCCAATATAGCCACATAAGCTCACTACTCCACGTAATATATCAGCCGACTCTTTCCATCAATCTAACCTCGAAAGATCCTCTACAACTTTGTCCCTACTTGACACGTCCTTACCACAAATAAGCCAAAACACAACACTCTTGCATGCTACAGTACATGCAACTCATGTAAACCAAACTCACACTTCTTCGCACTAGCATAATGATTACACTTCATGTGAAGACCACTCTTCCTTCACTTGATTACCTATTATACCCACCTCCTCACCATCTTATCCACTTACTCAACATCTCATAATTCAGGCTAAGAATTCTCCTCAAACACAGACTTACTTACAAAATTCTACCACAAGCTCAAAAGATGCAACGTCCTTCATTTCCAAACATTAGTCACTATACGAGCATGCAGGAGAACACCCAAAAAAAATAATCAACTCTTCCACCTTCCTAGAATGATCATGCAGGGGCCACAAATTCCACACATCTCCTCCACGATGGTTTACACTTATCAGTTCATCTCCATAGACCTACCTCTCGAGTCCTGCTTAGAGATGGGCTTACATGGGTATGACGTGACATTCACAATAAAGCTGAACGGACAAGAGATTGTTCTCCTTATAAAGAACACATCTCACCTAGCGGAGATTGTAAAGGAGGGTATGCATATGGGGATAGAGTCTTACACACATAATCATTGGTTCAAAAGTCAAACACCTTTCAAAGTAGAGAACCAATCATTCTCTTTGATTCCTTACTGGGACTACCCTATGAACCCTTCAAATCTCCATGGAAACGAGTGATCAACCTGATGCCTTTATACCCTTCTCATCATATGGGCCAGGTTATTGCTCCATGGTTTTAGTCACTCAAATCCTTCAACCCACTCTCACCATGTGCCAGTCTTCTCAATCCGATGGACAACTTCAGTCCGATAGAGTCTCCCCCTCACACACCTCCACCCTCACCACATGCACTAGACAGTCCAACCGGGCAAGAATTAACAGAAATTCTAATTGAGATGAGGGAAACATGCATAGAATTTTGGTGGTTAAAGGGGATTCTTCTTTACGACCTAAAAGAGCAGTACGAAAAAAAGTTTATTCTAAAGTGTCCACTCGATCCAGTAGCATGCAACATCAACTTTCGTCAACCTCTAAATTTAGTATTAGGGAAATATGCCATGGTCATCATCCCCACTCTCGACCAGACCTTTCAGGTAGTGAATCAGGAGCAGACGACATCACCAGTCACTCCGAGGATTCCCGTTCCAATAGAGCAGGTACCTAGTCCTAACTACTATATGAATTTTCTTCTCTGGAACTGTAGGGGATCACACAATTCTGAAGTTAGGAGGCACTTTAGATCCTTGCTAGATAATCATAGGCCTGTGCTAGTTATTTTACTCGAGACACACATGCATGACCACTCTAGGCTCCGTAATGACTTTAATTTCACTCACATGTCCCAAGTTGCTGCTAACAGGCTTATAGGGGGATTAGTGGTACTCTGGAAGGAGGAGGGTATAAGGGTGACAGAGATGAGGATTTCAGACCAAAAAATACATTGCATGGTCTAGGTACTATCTGGACAAGCTAGGTAAACCCGCGATCAAACATACGTACAGAGAGCAAAATATGGTGGCAGATCGACTAGCTAAGGAAGGTCACAATTTTGGGATGGAATACTTGCCAAGAATTTTTGAAAATGTTCCTGATTTTGCTAAGCTGACTTTTGCAAATGATAAGGCTGATTTGCAAGGAACTCACTCAGACCTAGACACTACTTGGCTACATCAATGTAACAATATTGCTAATAATTCCTTGTGTGTAATGAGTTATCATGATGATAATTCTAATAGGATGACCGTGACAACAATAAATACTACTACTACTTTAGGACTTTGTAATAGTTCATCTGTACGCAGTTGCTAAAAGCTAATATATCTAATTATCTTTTCGGACAAAAAAAAGAATATAGATTTGTAGAACTGTGACAACTGTGAGAATGTAAATGACTAGTGTCATATTCTTCAGGCATTGAGGATGGACATTTGGTTCATCGCAAATTATTGTTAGAGCCGTCAATATGAACTTTGCCCATTAAACCAGTCTAGCCCGTAATTTAGTAGGATTGTGCTATAATTTTTGAAGCCCATTTAAAAATGAGACTTTTAAGCCCGACCCGAGTAAGCCTATGGATCGTGATATTTGATTGAGGTTAGGCTGGGCCGGCCGTGAACCTAATAAAAATATTTATTGAAAATAAAAAGCATATTAGACTAAAAATAATAAAAAGAATATCCCAAACTTAAAGTTTATTAAGCTCATCATATTAAAAGATTAAAATTTAAAGTCTTAAAACATTAATTAATTAAGTTAATAAATATTATTGAATAAATAACTAATAAAATCTTAAATTGTCTAAACCCTAGACGGCTAAACTTTAAAGGAAGTAACGCTACTTCTTTTGGAACTCTCTTTCGCTCTCGTGGGAACTCTCTTTCGCTCTCGTAGTCGACGATGTACGGGTTAGTTTTTTTTTTTTTTTTCTCATTTAACTTTGTTGTTCTATTCTTTTGTTTAGTTCTTAATTTTATTGTTATGATTTCATTTAAATATTAATAATATTGATGATCTGATTTATAGTAATATTTTTCATTGATTATTAAAATAGGTTTTAAGAACTTCTAAATGTTATTTCTATTCTCTGTAACTAAAACAAGAATATTTTTTTCTTATGCCATTCTCCATTAGTAATACTGTCAAAATTAGTTATTTAGTATTATAAGATTGCATGTATTACAATAAAAAGGTTACATTAATTGTTAAGAAATTAATTATGTTATCACACCATGCAAAAATTTATAATACCTTTATTTTTTTCTATATTAAATTGTATGAGATTTTTAATCTATTTAGTTGATCTATTTTTTAAAGCTAAATTTATATGTTCAGAATGAAGACAGAAGCATGTCATTTTGCTATAATTAAATTGTATTATTCCTTGGAAATAAAGTGTATAATAATATTTTTAGTTAGTTTATTTTAAGGGCTTTATAGTGTCTCTACTTTCAGAAGCACTTTAGTTATTTCCGTTCATACGATCTTCTAGTACTCTAGTTACATCAAGTGAAGATAGAAGTGGACTCACCAAGGGATTCAAAATATTCATCGCAAACAGAAGCGGATCCAGAATTCGAAGGATACGGGTGCCAAGCTGGTAGATTTGAAAGCAGAGGGGACTCAACTCAACTCACTGTAAATAAGAATATTGTGTGCTTGTATGTCTGTCCTTAAACTTCAGCAAGGACAAAAACAAAAAATTAGCGTTAAATAAATATATGGGGGTCGAACTCTCTCCATGGAAGCAGGAAAGGGTACAGTTTGCCACTGACACCTTGGCTTCTTCTATTACTAGGGGTGGCAATTCAATAATTTATAGTATTTCTTAGGTATATCCACATATATATGCAACGATTCAGACCGAAGTCTGCTGGTGACGGACCACCCCCTCGGGACTACATAGATCCGCCCCTGATCGTAAATAATTTTCATTTGTTGCGAATTGAATATTTTCTAACACTATTATTATTATTATTATTATTATTATTATTATTATTATTATTATTATTATTATTATTATTATTATTATTATTATAGGCAAGCTCAGTTGTGATGGCGCCCAACACATTTCTAGGCAAGCCCGACCAATCACACTCGCGTTCCGAGCTACAAGCTCACATTCTTATTTCACAAATCATTAACAACGAAGAGAAATCTGAAAATTTTGCAGTTATATAGAAAACATCCCAAACAACCAGTACATAACAACCTCCCAACGAAAAAAATGTTCTCTCTCTAAATTTTTTTTCTCTGCCTTCTCTCTAAAAAGAAGAAGATTGAATAGTGATTTCGACACTATTCATCGGAATAATTCTCTGATTCCGGCAGCGAAAGATTGAATTCATTGCGATCTTTCATCAATTGTTTTCATATCAAAATCTGTAGCCAATTTTTCAAGATCTTACTTTTGCGCCAAAATTGTTTCTCGTTTGTCCAGATCTATGGATGAACTTCTGTCGCATCGTTAGTATCTTGAAGATTTCACGTGATTTTGGCAGCCATCGCTGCGCAGATCTCTCCCCAGCCTTTGGCTGTGGGAGAGATTATTTAAATACTCGCATCAGACATTAAAGAAGGATCACATCCATCTTATGCTGCAATTACTGAATATAAACAGATTGCTCCGACGAAAATTGAGCTATGCTCAGTTAATTTCGATCATGAACATCCTATAATTCAATTCACAATGGAAGATGTTAATTCTTTCACCAGAGAAGAAGGTTTACACCAAGCAGTGGTGCTAAAATTTTCCTATGGGAGACCCGACATATCGGAGGTACGAAGAATTTTTTCGTCGCAATTTGATGTTAAAGGTTGTTGTAATGTCGGGCAGTTGGAATTTCGACACCTCTTGGTTAGATTTGATCTCTACAGTGATTATGTTCATTTCCTTTCAAAGTCGATTGGCTATATTAAATCCAACGGCGATGAATACTTTTTTAGAACATATCCATGGTCATTCGGATTCAATCCGAAGGAGGAGACATCGATGGCAGTTATATGGATCTCTCTCCCAGGCTTGCCACCAAATTTAGTCGCGAAGAGGTCACTAATGTCAATAGCTTCAGCAGTTGGAAAACCTCTTGCGGTTGACAAGGAGACGCAAGAAAGAACGAGACCTAGCGCGGCAAGAGTCAAGGTTATTGTGGATCTATTAGGTAAGCTTCTTAATAAGATGACTTTGCAGATTTTAGATTCTGGGAATGGAAAAACTGTCGAGATCCAGCAGCAAATTGTATGACAACCTTCCTAAGTATTGTGCATATTGTAAACATCAAGGCTACGAGGAAAAATCTTGTAGATTTAAAATACAAAAAGCTGGACCAGAGGAGGCAGTAGATGACAAACTGGTCAGACAGAAACAGAATGATGTTGTCAAATTGCAAGGAGACGCAAGGGATTATCTAAATAAACAAAAAAGCTGTTTAAGTAGGTAATATGCATAAAAATGCAGTGTTGAAGAAAGGTGTTAGTCGAGATAATTCATCTGTTCAGATGTTGGTAAATGAACAAGTGAAATAGAATGGAGAATCTAAGACTATCCAATCTGATGTGAGTGATAAAGCAAATGCAGTAATGGAGAATGCTGCGAGATTCACATGCAGCAGATTCAGGAAAGTCTAAGGATGAGGTTTTGAATTTGGACAGTCGACCACACACTACTGCTAGGGATATACATGATTTATATGTAGACAGTAATGTGACAGTTATGACCTCTACAAATCATGTCACTTGTAATGCACTCAATGGACATTTGCCTGATATAGTTGGTCATTCGGAAAAGGAGTTCTCAACATTGAAGGATACTGTCGCATCGAATATAATAGCAGGAGATAATGAAAAAACTGATTTATCTTCTGATCTTGTAAAGAAGTCAACAGGGGAAATTCTTGCAGATGTCTCAATAAATGATAGTGCTGGCATTGGTTTGTACTGCAAAGATCATACCACAACTGCAGCACTTTCTGGTCATTCTTCAGATCAAAATGGTCAATCAGACAAACAGGTATCACATTTGGATTCTATTGCTGAATCTCATGTGTTAACAGGAGACAATGAGAAAAGCTCTAGCCAACAGTTGAGAGAGGATTCTGTTTCATTAAATTTCGATACAGACTCAAATGTTTTACCTGCTGAAACTGCTGAACTATGGAGAAACAAACTGTGACATCTTATTTTGATGCCACTAAAAAGGAACTGTCAAGTTTGGTTACTGAAAATGCAAATGTCAATGAAAAAAACAGGAAGAGATTCTGGTTGATCAACAGCACATTTCTCTGAACTCTACTCTGTCGTTTCAAACTTCAGTTGCTAAGGAAAGCAATTCAAGTGCAATGTTCAAAGAACAACAAATCTGGAATAAGGTTCAACCATTTCCAGCAGAAGAGCTACATGTCATGCATAATGAGCATACAATTCAAATAGTAGATGGTATGAGAGCAGTTGTTACAGAGGGATCCATCAGTTCCAACAGTTTATTGCACCATGAAACGATGCCTGCAGGCAGTGTTAAGCCAAATATGGAAGTCACATTGCAAAGTGCTTCAGATGGAGCTAAACCTTTGGATGATGACAATGCACAAGTTACTTCTCCACAGGACATAAATCGTAAGCTAGTAAAAGGAAAACAGAAAGAGGATATGATTAAAAAAACAACAAATCCAGCAGATGAAGTCTTTATGCAGAACTCTCCTCAACAGATTCAAAAGAAAGAGATGGTTCAACAACACATTTAGAACTCCTACGCAGCTGGACAACTGAAAACAAAGAACAATCAGTCAGCGACACAGAACAGAAATGAAATTCAGAAAATTGATGTACTTAAACAGGTTACAGATACAACAACAAGCTCACGCTCATTGGTCGCACGTACAAATGACAGTATAGATAAAGGACAAGTGTATGAAGGAATGATTCAGAAGGTTTCAAGCTATCTTCCCGTTCCAATAACATATGTCGACGAAGATGTCAATGAGTGTGTGGAATTTTTAAGCTTCAATGCTAAGAACAAACAAGTAGCTCTTGCTAATACGAGAGATTTGGTAATTAAATCGAAACTCTGGGACCAATGCCAATTTGATGATGTCGAGAGCTGGGACGAAGATTCAGATGGTAACTCATCTGTAAAAGAAGGCCGAGAAGATGATTACAATTGTTCAGGAGAAGACAATGAGGAGCAAAATGAGCCTAAATTGGAAAGGAAAGCTGCAAATTTAAATTGGAATGAAAAAATGAAAGCTGTTGCAAGTAAATTGAACCACAACGCACCAGATTACATTCCAAAAAATAATTCAACAGTAGGTATTTCAAAGGTAATAACAGGAAAGATCGACCAACAAGAAATAACACAAAATGTAACTAAATTTTCGGGTGAAACATCATATGGAGAAAGCAAAATAGTTCTGCCATCATCTGGACAAAATCAGATCAAAGTCTTCCGCAATAGTCAACCTCCATTGAACTGCCTTGATGAGGATAGAAGATTAGTAGAATTTTAACAAGTAGACGAGCAAGTATCCTCTGCACTAATAATCTCCTTGGAGCAAATCCAGAATGAAATGGAAGGAAGACACATATATGAAGAAGGGGAGAAAGAGGACACCTTAATGCAATGCCGGAAACATGCTGCAAGAATAGGAGATTTGTCACTAACGCACAGTAAAACAAATAAAAAGTGTCATCAAAGGGATAGAAGCTGGGATGGCAGGATGGTTGAAGATGCAAACAAAAGGAAGCTCCCAATGAGAGTTGCAAAACAAAAACAGGTCACCAAAACTACTTTTACAAAGTCCAGTAGAACAAAAAACAAAGCATGAATATTGAAGGCCTTTTTATTAGAAAAAGGATAATTCCTTCCCATCGTAATATCCTCATATGTAATATCATTACAGTGTATGTTATAAACACTGTGATGATCATGGCTTATTTGACACAAGCAAGTTATTATGTTGTAATTTTCAATTTCTTTTTCTTAATAAACAATTAACCCTAGACTCTGCATAGTGGATTGCCTAAAAAAAATAACAACCTCCCACAGATCTGGGGGTCACGAGTCAAGAACCTCTACCAAAATAGCGTAAACAATACTAAAATAGATAATAATATGAGTACGCGGAAATATTAAAATACAGAAATAATGGAGGAGTCGGGTCCTGCGGAGGCCAGGCAGCTACCTCGACAAGCTCCGGAGAATACTCTGAAAAACAGCTGAAAGATCAACTCTGCACTGAGGTACCTGGATCTGCACACATGGTGCAGGGAGTAAAGTGAGTACTTCCAACTCAGTGTTAATAGACATGTGTAATGATATTGAAGGCTAGAAATCCCAATATATAACACAGTGAAGCTACAACAGTGTTTCTATTCTTTTTAACAGTATTCTCAATAAGCAGTAACAGGTAAAGCAGATAAGTGTAAATGCATGAATGCAATGCAAAAATGCACATGAACGCTACGGCGCATAGCCCGATCCATTTGGATACCCGCGCTCACTGTGGGGGTTCAGACTCCGGAGGGGCTCCTACAACCCAAGAGCAATATTATAGTAACATACGCTGCGACGCGCATCCCAACACACTATCAGTCTAGCTATATGCATGCATGCCTCACATGCATAAATAACTTACCATTTTTAGTTCCGTTTATCAGTAATTATAGAATTAGGTGTTCAAAACCTCAGAAATTACCCATCATATTTAAACAGTGTTCTAGTTCAGGACTGATATCACGAAAACATGCTATCATTCATAGAAACAATGATAACGATCCTCACGGGATCTTAATAACCGGCACACAGCCCAAATATATCCATAACCATCCAGGTAGGAGGTTTGCTGGCTCATTTATAGTCAACAACACAGTACAATGCCACTCGATCGGACAAAGATAGTCCTTAATCGCAATATACCTCCCACTCACCGTAGAGTATGTGTTCTCCCAAATACAACATCACAGTGTGATATACCGGGGTTTCAAACCCTCAGTTCATCATCCATATCTATTACCCACCTCGAACCGGCTCCGAGACTAGTCCGCTATGCCTTTCCTTCTAGAATCATCCTCCGTGGGTGCCAAATCTGATCAAAACCAACATGAATACATCAAAATAGGCAAATGGAACATAACCCAATCGAAATAACTCGAAATACACCCAAAAATACGAAGTTAGCAAAATCCGAGCTCCGGGCCCAGTTCTCGGAAAATTACGAAATTCACATTTTCGGAACCCTCGTCTCGCCACAAGTCCACACATATAAATTTTACAAGAATCGGAGTCTATTTGACCCCTTAAATCAACACTTTAAGCTCACTTGGGTTTCAAGCCCTAAGCACCATTTTTAACCTCAAAAACCTTGAATTCTTTGTGCTTAATCCATGTTTTTACACTATAATGACATATTCTAGGTCCAAGAATCCATACCTAATGATTTCCCCCAAAATCCTCTTCAAAATCTCTCCCAAACTTGCCTTAGCCCGAGGTCCAAATGTTCAACTTGTGAAAATCACTATTCATTTAACCCAGCTTGATTTCCGCTTCAGCGGTCTTACCTCAGCTTATGTGGCTACTGCTTCTGCGGCCTCTCGACCGCTTTTTGCGGTCCAACTAATTCATCCTGGGACCGCTTTTGCGGTCAACTACCGTTTACGCGGTCACTGCCTACGCGGCCTTCAATCTGCTTCCGCGATCCAGGCCTATTCCTCAATTCCGCTTTTGCGGCTCACCCGCCGCGCCTGTGGAACCGCATAAGCGGCTCTTTCTCCGTAGACGTGGAAATAGCAGAAGCAGCTCACTAAAAGTGCTAAAAACTCCTACAACCTCCGATCAACCATCCGGAATTACCCCGGGGCCCCCGAGACCCTAACCAAAACCACCAACCTATTCCATACCATCATACAAACATAATCCAATCATAGAAACACAATCTTTAACCCAAGAATCATCAAATCACGACGGATTCAAGCCTAGGTCCAACTATAACATCCGGAACTCACATTCGATCAGAAACCCGACCAAACAACGTCTGATTGACCTGAAAATTTGCAGACATATCCAAAATCACCTAACGAAGCTATAGCAACTCTCGGAATTCCATTTTGACCCCCGGATCAAAATCCCACCGATCAACCGGAATTCGCCAAAATTCAAGCTTAGCCAATTCAAGCCTAATTCTACACCGAACCTCCCAATTTAGATCCGATTTCGCCCCTGAGTCATAGATCACCACCCAAAACTAGTCAAACCGTCGAAAATCCATTCCAAGCCCTATAACTCATAAGTCAACATCCAGTTGACTTTTCCAAACTAGCCGTCTCTTAATGAGACTAATTGTCTCAATTCCATCCAAACTATGCCCGAATCACTTCAAACTCTACAAACACATATAATGTTGCATATAGAAGCATAAAACGGGAAAAATGGGGCGGTAAATCACGTGATGACGGGCCGGGACATCACATCTTCCCCAGCTAAAACAAACGCTCGTCTTCGAGCAGGTCAAGAAACATATCCGGAGCCTCAAACAAACAAGGATATCTACTCCGCATCTCCTGCTCGGTCTCCCAAGTGGCCTCCTCCACGGGCTCACCTCTCTACTGCACCTTCACTGAAGCTATGTTCTTTGATCTCTACTTTCCAACCTGTCGACCCAAAATAGCCGTGCCCCAAATCATATGTCAGGTCATCATCCAATTGGATTGTACTAAAATCTAATACATGAGACGGGTCCCCAACATACTTCCTGAGCATAGAAACATGGAATACCGGGTGAATCCCCGACAAGATCAGCAAAGCAAGCATATAGGCTACCTCCCCAATCCTCCTAAGTATCTCAATAGGTCCAATGAACCGCAGACTCAGCTTCCCCTTCTTTCCAAAACTCATCATGCCTTTCATAGGCGAAACCTTCAACAAAACCTTCTCGCCCACCATATAAGATACATTCCGAACCTTCCGGTCCGCATAACTCTTCTGACGCGACTGAGTTGTACGAAGTCTCACCTGGATAATTTTCAATTTCTCTAAGGCATCCTGAACTAACTCTGTCCCCAATAGTCTAGCCTCGCCGGGCTCAAACCAGCCAACTGGAGATCTACACCGTCTCCCATATAAAGCCTCATACGGCGCCATCTGAATGCTGGACTGATAACTATTGTTATAAGCAAACTCCGCAAGTGGAAAGAACTCAGTCCAAGAACCTCCAAAATCAATAACACAGGCACGCCACATGTCCTCCAATATCTGAATAGTACGCTCGGACTGCCCGTCCATATGAAGATGAAAAGCCGTGCTCATCTGAATCTGAGTGCCCAACTCCCGATGAAAAGTCCTCCAGAACTGGGAAGAAAACTGAGTACCCATGTCTGTGACAATAGACCTGGAGCCCCATGCAACCGCACAATCTCACGGATGAATATCTCTGCTAACCACTCCGAAGAATAGGTGGTACACATAGTAATGAAATGCGCAGACTTGGTCAGCCTATCCACAATCACCCAAATAGAATTAAAGTTCCTCGAGGTACGAGGGAGACCACTCACAAAGTCCATAGTAATCCTCTCACATTTCCACTTGGGAATATCCATCTGCTGAAGTACACCACCGAGTCTCGGATGTTCATATTTGACCTGATGACAATTGAGACACCTAGCCACATAACTCACAATGTCCTTTTTCATTCTCCTCTACCAATAATGCTGCCTCAAGTCCTGGTACATCTTCACGGCACGCGGATGAATAGAATACTGCGAGCTGTGGGCCTCCTCTAATATCAACTTTCGGAGCCCATCCACATTGGGCACGCAAATCCGGCCCTGAATCCGCAATACACCATCACTACCAATAGTCACATCTCTTGCATCATCATGCTGGACCTTGTCCTTCAGGACAAGCAAATGCGGGTCATCAAACTGGCGCTCCCTGATGCGATCATACAGGGAAGATCGGGAAACCACACAAGCCAACACACGACTGGGCTCAGAAATATCCTACCTCACCATCCGATTAGCCAAGGTCCGAACATCAACTGCCAGGGACCTCTCCCCAACCGGAATGTACACCAAGCTACCCATACTCACCGCCTTCTGGCTCAAAGCATCGACCACTACATTGGCCTTCCCCGGATGATACAATATGGTAATATCATAATCCTTGAGTAACTCAAGCCACCTCTGTTGTCTCAAATTGAGGTCCTTCTGCTTAAACAAATGCTGAAGACTGTGATGGTCTATGAACACCTCACAGGATACTTCATATAGATACTGCCTCCAAATCTTCAAAGCCTGAACTACAGCAGCCAACTCCAAGTCATGAACATGGTAGTTCTTCTCATGAGGCTTTTGCTGACGCGATGCATACGCAATAACTCTACCCTCCTGTATCAATACACATCCAATCCCCACTCTCGAAGCATCACAATATACCGAGTAAGAGCCTGAAGCTGATGGCATTACTAGCACCGGAGTTGTTTCAACACTGACTTGAGCTCTTGGAAGCTCTCCTCACACTCATCTGACCACACAAATGGTGCATTCTTCTACGTTAACTTCGTCAAAGGCAAAGCAATAGATGAAAAACTCTGAACAAACCTGCGGTAATAACCCGCCAAATCGAGAAAACTCCTTATCTCAGTAGCTGAGGACGGTCTAGGCCAACTACGCACCACCTCGATCTTCTTTAGGTCAACTTGTATACCATCACTGGACACCACATGCCCCAGAAAAGCCACATAACTAAGCCAAAACTCACACTTGGAGAACTTTGCAAAATTCTTCTCCTCTCTCAACCTCATCAATACCACCCACAAGTGCTGCGCGTGCTCATCCTGGCTACGCGAGTACACCAGAATATTATCAATAAACACAATCGCAAAAGAATCCAGATACGTTTGAAATACACTGTTCATAAAGTGCATGAATGCGACATGGGCATTAGTCACCCCAAATAACATAACCAGAAACTCATAATGCCCATATCCGTTCTGAAAGCTGTCTTCATGATATCAGAATCTCTAATCTTCATCTGGTGATATCCTAAATGGAGATCAATCTTAGAGAATACCTTTGCTCCCGGAAGTTGGTCAAACAAATCCTCAATACGGGGTAGTGGATACTTGTTCTTTACTCTCACTTTGTTCAACTGTCTGTAATCAATGCACATTCTCATTGTGCCATCCTTCTTCTTTACAAATAACACCGGTGCGCCCATGACGACACACTCGGCGAATGAACCCCTTATATAGGAGTTCATGTATCTGCTCCTTCAACTCCTTTAGCTCTGCTGGTGCCATACGATAGGGAGCAATAGAGATGGGCTGAGTGCCCGGCACCAACTCAATACCGAAGTCAATATCCCTGTCCGCCGGCATGCCCGACAAGTCTGCTGGAAATACATCCGGGAATTCCCTCACCACGGGGACCGAATCAAGACTAGGAGCCTCAACCCCAACATCCCTCACAAATGCTAGATATGATAAACATCCCTTCCCAACCATTCGCTGGGCCTTTAAGAAAGAGATTACCCTGCTGGGTAAATAATCCACCGTACCACGCCACACGATCCTCGAGATACCCCGCATAGCCAATGTGACTGTCTTGGCATGACAGTCTAGAATAGCATGGCACAGTGATAGCCAATCCATGCCCAGAATTATATCAAAGTCCACGATGCTCAATAGCAGCATGTCAGCTCGAGTCTCCAGACCCCAATAGTAACAAGACAGGACCGATACACGTGGTCCACAATAATAGTATAACCCACTTGGGTAGATACATGCACAGGTAACGCTAGACACCCTCGGGTAGTCCCCAAACGATGAGCAAAGTAAGAAAATACATAAGAATATGTGGATTTGAGATCAAATAAAACTGAGGCATCCCTGTGAAAACTGAGAAAATACTTGTGATCACCGCGTCTGAAGCAACAGTATCTCTCATATTTGGAAGCGCATAGAAACAATCCTAACCACTGCTCGATCACTCAGCACTCATGGGGCGACATCTAGATGGCTGACCCCTACCCCTACTAGACTGGGATGATGCTAAAGTAGATGGAGTAGAAGAGGAGGGCTGATCCCTCTGCTAAGACCTACCACAGCGAAGTTGAGGACACGACCTCCTCAAGTGGCCAAACTCGCCACCATAATAAAAACTACCCGGAGCTGGAGAAAGGGATTGAACGGAACCCCTCGCCCTAGATGAACCCTGGGCTGATGAAGTAGGCGGAGAACTCTAAGCTGGGAGGGCGTTGAGTGAAGACTGGCATTGCTGATAACCCTGACGGCCACGACCGGAAGAAGCTCCGTTGTGCTCTGGGCGACTTGACTGACGAGGTCTAAAAGAACGACCTCTGCCCTGATGAAACTGTCTCCTAGGTGGAGCACCAATATAACTGCCCGAACCTCGAGGCCTCTTGTCCTCCCTCTCCTCGCACTCTCTGCGACGATCTGCCTCAATATGGCGAGCCATGTCCACTACCTCCTCGAAGGATGCTGCTACCACTCTCTCTCTGGTCATCAAGATACAGATATAATAGTTGCGGCTATCTATGAACCTCGTGATCCTCTCGCGATCTGTAGGGATCATCCATGTAGCATGTCTGGCTAACTGAGTATATCTCAACTCGTACTAAGTCACTGTCATATGCCCATGAACTAACCACTCAAACTGGCGGTGTAGCTCCTCTCTGCGAGACTGCGGAACATATTTCTCTAAAAAGAGAGTGGAAAACTGCTTCCAAGTAAGCGGTGCTGCTCCTGCGGGCCTACGTCTCTCAAACTCCTCCCACCATATGGATGCTGGCCCCGAGAACTGGAAGGTAGTAAAAGATACCCCACTAGACTCCAGAATCCCTACTGTATGAAGCATCCTCTGACACTTATCCAAAAATCCCTAGGCATCCTCGCCCTCAGTACCGCTGAATGTAGAAGGCTGAAGTCTGCCAAACCCGTCTAACCGATGCTGCTCGTCTTCAGGCATCACCAGAACAACATACCCTGAGGATGGTGCAACCGGCGCAACTGGAACAGCCGGTGAAACTGCCTGAGTTGGGGCTGCCTTTGGCGTCTGAAGTCCCTATGCAACCTGCTCTGGTGTGTGAGCGGGGGTGTGATGACCACCCCCGGTCTGAGATGTCGCTCCGGCAGTGGTAGGTGAAACTACATGAGCCAAACCAGTATAGACATATAAGATTTGGGCTAATGCCTCCTGAAGGCCAGGAATAACAATAGGCACTGTCGGTGCCTGAGCGGGTGCTGCAAGAGCATCAACAACCGGGGGCTGATCCTGAATAGGGGCGACATGTGGGTTAACTGGTACTACCCCTGCTACTCTACCATGACCACGACCACGGCCGCATCCACGCCCTATAGCTGGTGGCAATGGTGGTCGTCCACCTCGTCCGGTAGCCCGAGTTCTCGCCATCTGCGAGAGAATAGAATCTAGACGTTTAGTTCTCGGAACAACAAAACCGCACGACAAGAGTTCAAGAATATGAAGTGTTTCCTAAAGGTTCTGCAGCCTCTCGAGGATAAATACAGACGTCTCAGTACCGATCCGCGAGACTCTACTAACCGGCTCAAGACTCATGAGGCCTAGTAACCTAGGCTCTGATACCAACTTGTCACGGCCCCAAACCCGGTCGTGATGGCGCCCAGCACATTGCTACGCAAGCCCGACCAATCACACTTGCATTCCAAGCTACAAGCTCACATCCTTATTTCACAAATCATTAACAATGAAGTGAAATTCAAAATCTTTACTGTTACATAGAAAACATCCCTAACAACAGTACATAACAACCTCGCACAGATCTGGGAGTCATGAGTCAAGAGCCTCTACTAGAATAACGTAAATAATACTAAAATATATCATAATTTGAGTACGCGGAAATATCAAAATACAGAAATAATAGAGGAGTCGGATCCTAGGATGCCAGGCAGCTACCTCGATAGGCTCCGGAGAATACTCTGAAAAATAATTGAAAGATCAACTCTGCCCTAAGGTACCTGGATCTGCACACACGGTGCAGGGAGTAAAGTGAGTACTTCCAACTCATTGGTAAACGACATGTATAGTGATATTGAAGGCAAGATATCCCAATATACAACACAGTGAAGCTACAACAATGTTTCTATTCTTTTTAATAGTGTAATTCTCAATAAGCAGTAACAGGTAAAGCAGATAAGTGTAAATGCATGAATGCAATGCAAAAATGCACATGAATGCTACGGCGCGTAGCCCGATCCATTTGGATACCCGCGCTGACAGTGGGGGTTCAGACTCTGGAGGGGCTCCTACAGCCGAAGCGCAATATTATAGTTCATATTTAAATAGTGTTCTAGTTCAGGACTGCTATCATGAAAACATGCTATAATTTATAGAAACAGTGATAACGAGCCTCATGGGATCTAACTAACCGGCACGCAACCCAAATATATGCATAACCCTCAGTTCATCATCCACATCTATTACTCACCTCGAACCAGCTCCGAGACTAGTCCGCTATGCCTTTCCCTCTAGAATAAACCAACGGGGGTGCCAAATCTGATCAAAACCAATATGAATACATCAAAATAGGCTAATGGAACATAACCCAATAGAAATAACTCAAAATACACCCAAAAAAACGAAGTTGGCAAAACCCGAGCCCTGGGCCCGCTTTTTAAAAAATTACAAAATTTACATTTTCGGAACCTTCGTCTCGCCATGAGTCCGCATATATCAATTTTACAGGAATCGGAGTCCATTTGGCCCCTCAAATCAACACTTTAAGCTGACTTGGGTTTCAAGCCCTAACCACCATTTTTAACCTCAGAAACCTTGAATTCTTAGTGTTTAATCCATGTTTTTATACTATAATGACATATTCTAGGTCCAAGAATCCATACATGATGATTTCCCCCAAAATCCTCTTCAAAATCACTCCTAATTTGCCTTAGCCCGAGGTCCAAATGTTCATTATCTTTTCAAACTTGTGAAAATCACCGTTCATTTAACCCAGCTTGATTTCCACTTCACCAGTCTTACCTCCGCTTACGCGGCTACCACTTCTACGGCCTTTCGACCACATTTGCGGTCCAACTAATTCCTCATGGGACCACTTTTGCGGTCAACTACCGCTTACGCGGTCACCACCTACGCGGTCTTCAATCCGCTTCCGCTATCCAGGCCTTTCCTCAATTCCGCTTTTGCGGCTCATCCGCCGCGTCTGCGGAACTGCTTATGCGGCTCCTTTTCCGCAGACGCGGAAATAGCAGAAGCAGCTCACTAAAAGTGCCAAAAACTCCTACAACATCCGATCGACCATCCGAAATTATTCTGGGGCCCCCGGGACCCCAACCAAACCACCAACCTGTTCCAATACATCATACGAACATGTTCCAATCATAAAAACACAACCTTTAACACAAGAATCATCAAATCACGACGGATTCAAGCCTAGGTTCAACTATAACTTCCGGAACTCACATTCGATCAAAAACCCTACCAAACGACGTTCGATTGGCCTAAACATATGCAGACATATCCAAAATCACCTAATGAAGCTACCACTACTCTCGGAATTCCATTCCGACCCCCGGATCAAAATCTCACCTATCCGCCGGAATTCGCCAAAATTCAAACTTTGCCAATTCAAGCCTAATTCTACACCGAACCTTCTTTAGATCCGATTTTACCCCTAAGCCATAAATCACCACCTGAAACTAGTCGAACCGTCAGAAATCTATTCCGAGCCCTATAACTCATAAGTCAACATCCGGTTGACTTTTCTAAACTAGCCTTCTCTTAAAGAGACTAATTGTCTCATTTCCATCCAAACTCTGTCCGAATCACTTTAAACTCTACAAACACATATAATGGAGCATATAGAAGCATAAAATGAGAAAAACGGGGCAGTAACTCACGTGACGACGGGCCGGGTCGTCACATTAACTTCATATGAATTCAAATCATTTGAAGATGATACTGCATCTAGCGACGGAAAATCAGAATTGGATGTTTAGTTAGAGGAACCAAAGCTTGATCTTGAGGAGTTCAGAGAGATGAATGTTGTCATGTATTGAAAGGACCATCCTCGAAAATATCCCGATCATTTAGTGATGGCATGCGATGTACTTAGTATTCCTTTTATTATTGAAGCATCGAAATCAATATTTAGCATTGGTGGACGTGTTCTTACAAGGTACAGAAATTGCATCGATCATAAAAATGTCCAAACACTTGTTATTACTTAAAATTGGTTGCACGGCTTTTCCAATACTCAAACTGGTAATCTTTTTTGTGTGAATTTATATATTACTAGTTTTTAAAATTTAAGTATTCTTAATATTTAACTTATTAATATTGAGTATGAATTGTCGATGTAGATAAAAGTGAAAAATGTTAAGATAACCTTGTCACAAGTGGGTTCAAATGTGTTTGATGAAGATGATGTGTTGGATATCCCATAAACGTCATGGACGTTCTCTTAAACAGCTTGTTTTGTGTTTTAACTTTTAGTGAATTAAATACAGTCTTATCTTTGAGTACTTTTTAATGTTTACAGTGATACATTGGAACAATATAAAAAATTATTAATTTTTCGAATATTCTTTCAGTAAGATAATTTTTAACTTTTAAATATTCATTTTTAGGTTAGAATTTTAAAAAATATAAAATTATATTTCAAAAAATTATGGCCGGACCATGGGAGCCCGCGACTCATAAAGGGCCGATGTGATGTAAAAATAGCATGGTATAACCCGTTTTCGTACTGGTCATTCAAAAATAGTTATCGTTTACCAAGATAATGAAAAATAGCCACTATATTGCTGCAGCAGAGATCAGTCCAGCATAATATAGTGGAGTTCGGTGCACCTGTGTATGAGCTCTACCATATTATGCTAGACCAGTATAATTTACTAGCACCAATATAGTATAAGGGAGACTGTAGATCGGTGCTCCAAACTACAATATATTATGTTGGACTGGTATCCTTGCTGGAACTGTAGTATATTATGCTGGAACTCTGTCATATTATGCTGGAGTTCCAGCATACTTATCTTGGAATTCTAATATAATATGTTGGAGTTCGAGTATACTCGTATTTTTTGAATTTTGAACAGTGAGATTTATCTTTACATAAAAATGGCTAAATTCCGATCAATTTTGAAACTTGGCTATTTTTGAACGACCACTGGTAGATCTGGCTACTTTTGAATTTCACCCAAATGGGAGAAATTAAAAAATAGCCAGATTTACAAGTTAGCATTAAGAAATAGCTATAGTTTCAAAAGTAATTGAAATTTAACCACTTTTCATGTAAAGATAAATCTGAACGAAATCACTGTTCAAAATCCGAAAAATTACTCCAGCATAATATACTAGAGTTCCAATATTATACATCGGTCCAGCATAATATACTGGAGTTTGGAGCAATGGTGCTCCAGTCTAAAGTATATTATACTGGAGCAAACAAAGTATACTGGTCGAGCATAATATGCTGGATGTTAATACACAGGTGCACCGAACTCCAGTATATTATGCCGGACAAGTCTCTATTGCAATAAACTCGTGACTATTTTTATTGATTTGATAAATGCTGACTACTTTTGAATAATCGGTCCAAAAATTGGCTAAACCATGCTGTTTTAACCTCTAAATTCATTGTAATAACTGTTGTCCTCGGATTAGCCGCAAAAGCGGCGCATAATGTCAAGGGTAAGTTTGTCAATAAAAAGTACTATTTTTATGCAGAATGATCACAATGCTCTTTGTTATTTTCACTTTGCGCCGCTCTACTCATTACATTTGATTCGCACGGATAATTTTAAAACTTGTAGTAATTAATTTTACATGATCACCTTGTTCGAATTTGTGGATATCTCAAAAGGAAGTTGTAGTATTCCTTGTTTTTATCTACTTTCTCTTATTTCAAAATAGTCAAATTAACCATTATAAACTAGCCGTAGAAATAATACCTATATAAATATGATTTTTGAATAGCTAAAGACCCACATTTCAAAAACTTCTTCTTCCTCGTATACATGACACTCTTGTGAACAATGACAAAGATTAGTCGCCTTTTCTTTCTATTTCTTCTGCTCCTACTATGTTGGATTTCTTTATTAAATGTTTTACTAATTCTGTTGCTAGTTTATATCTGAAGAGCCTGTTGAATCCTGGGGAATACACTTAATTTTATTCATCATTATGTGGACGAAATATTCTTAAGAATAATGTCTTTGACACGCCAAAAACTTTACAAATTTTTATTCACTTTCTTTACTACTATGCTATTTCTCCCAAGATTTATTGGATGGTTCATTCCAATCTGAAGTCAGTCAAGTCATGGAATTGGTAGAAGTTCCCCCTTAACCGACCCTAAGAGGGAATTCTTCTATTCATTAAGATGAAGCCATTCTGTTAGCTCTGAATCTGAACTCAATGATTGCAATTCAAGAAGGGCATGAAGCTTTGGCTCAGTACAGTAGCATTTGGCTTTGGGAAAGAGAATCGATCGCTTACCTTGCTTTGGCATACCAGAAGCATTTCGATGTGGTTCTCATTGATTGAGTCGATCCCGAGACAAAGCAAAGGGAGTTATGTGGGTTCAGTTTGCTTAGAGGCGGAAAGCCTAGAAGAGGCCTAGAAGTCATAAGGAATAGGCACTGTACCGGCAGCGAACTCTCTGAAGTGCTGAAGGAAGTTCATTGAAGATTCAACTAGGAAAATGGGTTAGTTAATAACGCGACCGGTTCGTTTTGTGTCGTTCAGCAGTCTGAGGCCACGAGCAGCTTCATTTCAGGTGTTATGACTTGTACGCATGGTAGGAATTGAAATTCAGGAAGACCAGAGTTAAATTTAAAAGAGAATTGTCATTTCAGAAGCCTTAAGTTGAAAGAATAAACTAGGATTTGGTTTTTAAGTAAACGACCTCGGGACGGGATCTGAAGGTTCCAACAGGTTCGTATGATGATTTCGGACTTGGGCGTATGCCTGGTATGAGTTTTGGATAATCCGGGAGTGTTTTGGCGCCTATTGTGGAAGTTAGCATTTTGGAAGAAATTTTTTAAGTTTGGGTTTATGTGAACTTCAGATTTATCGATGTCCGTTTAGGGTTTCGAAAATGGGAGTAGCTCCGTATGGTGATTCTGGAGTTGGGAGCGCGATCGAAAGTGAATTCGGAGGTCCTTAGGTTGTTTTTAAGTCATTTGGCTAAAGATAGAAATTTGAAGGTTTTTGAGAAGTTTGATCGGAAGAGGACTTTTTGATATCAGGGTCGGAATCCAATTCCGGAAGTTGGAATAGGTCCGTATTGTCAAATATGACTTGTGCGAAATTTGAGGTCTATAGAACATGATTTGATAGGTTTAAACCTCGGATGTAGAAGTTGGAAAGTTCAAAGTTCATAAAGCTCGAATCGAAGTGTAATTCATGGTTTTAGCATCGTTTGATGTGATTTGAGGCTTCAAGCAAGTCTGTAATGTGTTTTGGGACTGGTTGGTATGATTGGTTGGGGTTCCAAGGGCCTCGGGTGAATTCCGAGTGGTTAACTGATTGAAAAGTATAATTTGGGAAGGCTTGAGATTTGCTGCTTCTGTCATAACTGCATCTGCGGTTCTTGGACCGCAGAAGTAGGACCGCATATGTGATAGAACGCTCACAGAAGCAGAAGGGGGACCGGTCCAAGGAATTAGCAGAAGTGGCCCAGGGACCGCAGAAGCACTCAGCTTCCTTTTGGCAAAAGCTGCAGAAGCGGCAACAAGCCGCAGAAGCGACATCTGCAGAATCGGAAACAACTGGTGCAGTGGGATGTTTTAAGTTCGGGGTTGAGTTCATTTCAACCCCATTTTTCTTCCATTGGAGTCGAAGGGGAGCAACTTGGAGGTGCCATTTTCTTCACTTATCATGAGGTAAGTATTTTATGATAGTTTTGAGTAAAATATAAGGTTTATTCATGAATTTAGGCAAGGAAATTATAGAAATATGGGGTTTTAGTGGAAAAAACTAGGAATTTACCTTTCTTCAAATTTGACCACTATTTTGAGTATTAAATTAAGAGAAAATTATATATTTGAGTTCCTAAGGTCATGAGCAAAGTTTATCGTCTAAAATTTTTTGATTCGGAGCACGTGGGCCCGAGAGCATTTATGTCAACTTTTCGTTCGAGGTTAGAAATTATTATAAACAGGGTTGTAAAGTATAATTGAGCCTTTATTAATGGATTTGCATTGTCGTTGGCTAGTTTTGGAGCATCGTGCGTTGGTGCAAATCTTCGGAGGAATGTAATATGCCAGCTGTGGATCTTCGGAGTGAGGTGAGTCTCCTTTCTAATCTTGTGAGGGGGAATTTACCCTATAGGTGAATTAAATTGGTTATGTGCTCCTATTTGTGGGGCTATGTACGCACGAGGTAATGAGAGTCCGTGCATTGCCACTATTATGATATTGTCCGGGTAGTCTAGGACCCAAAGGCATGTTATACTTGGGATATTTGCAATCTTTTTGACGTTTGAATTGTTAAAAATCCAATTGAACTAGAAATGAATTTCAAAAAGGATTAAAATTCATTTTCTTAAATTGTAAAATAGGATTTGGTTGTTATTTGATAAAATATTCTCCGATAATTATTTATTGACTGTTTGAATATGTATTCTTATGTGTGCCTACGTCGCATGGATAACTCGCGAGCGAGGAAGAATAGATGCATCTATCGGTTTGGGTCGTTCGACCCTCGGCAGTGCACAGTTTATATTTCTGTTTGATCGGGTCGCCGCCTCGGCATGATATGCGCATGTTTATATTTCTTACTTGATATACTTGATGTTGATATTTCCTTTTGGCTGGCATAAATTGCTGAAGATAAAAGAAAAGAAATCTGGAAAATCCTTTGCTAAATATTTAATGTGGTTACCTGTTTTACAGTTTTGTGAACTAGAGCATGCTAGATAATATCATGAATTCCTCCCGTTTTTGTATATTATTATTGGACCATTAATGAGTGTCAGAGTTGACCATCATGTCTCTACTCCTTTGGGATTATGCGGGATACTCATTGGGTACACATTATTTTTGTACTCATACTACACTAGCTGTGTATTTTTTTGCACAGGTATATGTGACTCCAATGGTCTGCTAGAGAGTCCCAATTCTTGATAGCTTCCCCAATGCTCCTGTAATGCATAGAAGAAGCAGAGGTGGCAGGCTTCGTAGCCTGGGATCTGTTCATGGTGGTTCTTCTTGTTCTATCACTCCTTCCTCTAATTCTGGCACTATCCCTAGGGGTTCTATCTCTAAGAAACCTTCTTCTAAAGGTAAAGAACTTTTTGAGCCTTTACAAGAACCCTTAGTCGAGTAAATAGTACCCAATACCTTATCTTTTGAGAGTGATAGAAAATCTCTTCAAGAACAAGTTATCAATTTAGAGAAAGCAGACACTTTTCCTTCTTTGATAACTGAACCTTTGATTCCTACTATTCGGAATGATTGTAACTGGAGAAGTAATCTTCGTAGGATGATCCCTAATCCAAACCAGAGAATTTCTTCTTTCAGAATTAGATTTTCTTTTGTATATACTTATCCCTTCACTTTAGAATTTAAGCCTACAATTGACCCAGTTATACTTGACTTCTGCCATTTTTTCCAAAATCTGCTTAGTACAGGTTGGCCCTCTCATATGGAGAGTTGTGGCTTGTTTAAGATAGTTATCCATCAAACCCAATGTTAGCTTTTCCTTTTCCCATCTTATTCATCTCTACCATCCCAAATTATTCCGCCATGGGGGTTTTACCTTAACAGCAAGGAGTAAAAACGTTTTGATAAAGATCGTGAGTATGATAAAGCTATCTAAACTTAAGAGAAAACAGAATGTGACCGAGCCCTGGTATCTAAGTTGCATATACATCCTTGGCTACAAAGGAATCAGACCACGTGTAGTTCAGAAGTGAATAAAATGATGGAGATACAGAGGTGGAGAGCCGGTCAAGGTGCCGTAGAGGTTCCAGTCCGCGGTTCCTGCCATTACATATACAATAAAAGGGAAATATTACAGCAAAATTAAAATAAAAATACAAGATCATATCTACTTCTTGTCCTAAGACTTTATTGAAGCTCTACTTGATTTTCAATATGCAACTGAGAACGGGCCCTGCTCTTCAGGCGAGCTCATGATGCTTCTTGAATTTTTGAGTTGAGGTAGCTCAGAAATTAATTCCCTCGTTATCCAGGTGGGCATCTGATTTCCAAAACAAGAAATGTATTCCCTCATTATCCCGGTGGGCACCTGATTGCTAAAATTTGAATTGTATTCCCTCATTATTCAGGTGGGTGCATGATTGTAAAACTTGAAATGTATACCCTTGTTATCCATATGGGCGGCTGATTGATAAAACTTGAAAGTATTCCCTCATTATCCAGGTGGGCGCATGATTTCAAAACTTGAAAAGTATTCCCTTATTATCCAAATGGGCGCCTGATTGCAAAAATTTGAAATGTATTCCCTCGTTATCCAGGTGGGTGCCTGCTTGCAAAACTTGAAATGTATTCCCTCGTTATCAGGTGGGCGCCTGATTGCAGAACTTAAAATGTATTCCCTCGTTATCCAGGTGAGCACTTGATTGCAAAGACTTGAAACTTGAAATGACTCTGAAATAAACTGTGATATGTGTTCCCTCATTTTCCATGTGGGTGCCTGCCATAAAAAACAAAACAAACAAAATTTTCTGCCCAGTTTGCACTAGGAAGATCAGTGAGTTATTATCAAAATTGTAAACCACTTATGCTATTGATTCAATGATAAGAGTAAACTAAAGACTTGACTAGGATGTGCGTCTCCTGTGAGTAAAATCAAGAATATTTAACTAGCAAGTGTGTCTGCAAAGAATAGAATCTAAATGACCCAAACTAGGAAGTGTGTCTCCCGAAGAAGAAACTTGAACGAACCAAAACTAGGAAGTGAGTCTCCTAGCGGTAAAACTTGAATAACTCAAACTAGGAAGTGCGTCTCCTAGGGATGTAACTTGAATGAGCCAAAACTAGGAAGTGCGTCTCCTAGGGATAATACTTGAATAACTCAAACTAGGGAGTGCGTCTCCTAGGGGTGTAACTTGAATGAACCAAAACTAGGAAGTGCGTCTCATAGGGGTAAGACTTTAATAACTCAAACAAGGAAGTGCGTCTCCTAGGAATGAACTTACATGACCAAACTAGGAAGTGCGTCTCCTAGGGGTAAAATTTAATTTAGGAAGTGCGTCTCCTAAACACAATATATCCTACAAGACCCAAACTAGGAAGTGTATCTCCTAGGGGCGAAATCGCAATTTAGGAAGTGCATCTCCCAAATCAAAATATAACCTGAAGGACCCAGACTAGGAAGTGTGTCTCGTAGGGGTGGAACTTCAATTACTCAAACTAGGAAGTGCGTCTCCTAGGAATGAACTTACATGACCCAAACTAGGAAGTGCGTCTCCTAGGGGTAAAATTTTAATTTAGGAAGTGCGTCTCCTTGAACAAATATAACATGATAGACCCATACTAGGAAGTGCAACTCCTAGGGGTAAAATATTAATTTAGGAAATGCGTCTCCTAGAAAAAAAATATAACATGATAGACCCATACAAGGAAGTGCGTCTCCTAGGGGTAAAACTTCAATAACTAAAACTAGGAAGTGCGTCTCCTAGGAATGAACTAAAATGACCCAAACTAAGAAGTGCGTCTCCTAGGGGTAAAACCTCAATTTAGGAAGTGCGTCTCCTAAAAAAAAATATAAACTGAATAACCCAAACTAGGAAGTGCATGTCCTAGGGGTAAAACCTCAATGACACAAAATAGGAAGTGCGTCTCCTAGGAATGAACTTAAATGACCCAAACTAGGAAGTGTGTGTCCTAGGGGTAAAACCTCAATTTAGGAAGTGCGTATCCTAAAAAAATATAACTTGAAAAGCCCAAACTAGGAAGTGTTTCTCCTAGGGGTTATGTGTGATCTTCTTAATAGCCTTCGTGCAAGAGGAATTGAGACATTACACCTGGAAAATACAAGCTTTGTTATAAACTTAGCCTTCATCCCTGTTTCAGACAAAGAAAACTTGTGAGTTTAAAACACGGTGGTTAGTTTGTGGCCTTGACCTTGAAGGTGGCTGCTTCTGCACTTGCCAAGGTAACTTTGATTTCAACTTGGACGACCTTGAATGTTGTCGACTACCCATTTTCTTTCAAACCTTATCATAAGAAAACACCTCCGCTCCATTCAATCTCAATATCCTTTATCTGTTGCATTGTGCTCACGAATTGACATTTACTGAATCTTTGCATTTCACATGAATCCCAAAGAATGTTAATTGTTATCAACTCAGTGTGCATACTGTTCTTTCCTGACTTATGCCGCTTTGATGTGCTAGCTAGACTCTGCTTTGTGCAATTGGAAAGTTGGTGGCAAATTTTAGAGTCATTTCTCACTTGTTTTGATAAAACTGACTCAAAAGGGATTCAAACAAGACAAGCGGAACAAAATAAGGGAAAAACGAGAAAATATGGTATCTAATAAGAAAAAATTATTACCTAGGAAAAAGAAAAAAGAAGAAACTAAGCTGATTTGAAGGCCATCTCCACTAACCATGAGATGCATTTTGGATTAGGTGACATGATCTCTCAAGCAAGTCTAATATTTAACTCTTATTGTACCTCTTTTCTGTGAAACTGGGCTTCAGCGCTTCAATTGTCCCATCTGATCCACAATCCTCAATTGACTTGTAGTGCCCTGAAGGGTTTTCACCATCAAGCCTCTCTCATTTTGTTCTTTTCTCAACTCACCGTCGCCTTACGGTGCCCAGAGGGTTTTCACTGATAAGACTCTCTCATTTTATCATTTTCCCTCTTTGTGTTGAGAACAAAGTATTAACCATGATGCAAGAATATCAGACTGTTGCCACATACATGATTTGGCATCCTCAAAGAGTGGTCAGAAGGTCTTTCTTTGGACCGTAATGTAGGCTTTTGGACACGGTTGGAAAGAAAGGGTGGTATGACGGCTCAAAATAATTTAAAATGAAATTTTGGAATCAGGCCTTTTGGAAAAATTAAAACTTCTGCCCCAATATCTCGGAGTTTGGGGGGATTATTTTCTCTTTTTATTATGGGGTTTTTAAGAAAATCTTCCCCAGTATTGATTTCGGGGAATTATGGAATATTTTATTTGGTATGACCGAACCGTAAAGCTGGCTAGGTATCTTGTGGTAAAAAGAATTAGGTCAAACGTAGTTCAAACACAAAGTTGCTTTTTTTTGTTCTTTTCCTTTTTTTTTCGTTTTCTCTTTTTTTCTCTTTTGTTTTTCTTGTTATTTTCTCCTTTTTTTTCCTTTTTTCTTTTTTTTTTTCCTTTTTTCTTTTTCTCTTTTTGTTTTCCTTTTCTAGTTTATAACTCTATTTCTGATTCCAAAAGAGGGGTATGAAACAAAAAAAATTAGGGCTCAAAATGGGTTGCGAAGGATAAAAGTGTTTGGGTAGCAGAATGAAATGCTTTCATCATTCCAAACTTTAGAAATGACAAGTACAAGCATGCAATTGGAGATAAGCAAACAAATCATACATAGTATCTATTCATGGCATCCACACAAACACAAAGTGCCAACGGCAATACTTTTATCTCCATGAATGATCCTTGCCAGTTTGAAGCAGACTTGACACAAACTTATCTTGATGTGGAAGAATGCCTTTTAGCACTGACTAATTTACCTCAAACTTCTTGAGAGACATTTCTTTATTGTATGCTCTTATCAAAATCGTCATTTTCCAAAATAACTGCCCTAGTTTCACTCAATTCAAGCTCCAGCTTTCTCAGAATGCGTGAATCTTTACTTTTTCCATAAATGCCTCTTTTACCATGTTCAAAACTGTGTCATTGCTTGATGATTAGACTAACTTTCAAGACCAGGATGAAAAGTATGCGTGCATATCATGTCATTAGAGTCAACATGAAAGAACTATAAAAGAAAAAGTGACCTAAACAAAAACTTACTAGAACTAACATAAAATAGGAGATTGCATTAGACAGATAGTGAACAGGGTTTGAACAAAACAAACAAAATAGACATGTGTTACAACCCTGGAAAAATCCTAGATAACACTAGACGAGTTACTACGATAAAACGAACAAGGAAAAAAAGAAGAAGGAATTTGAACCACAAGATAATATCCGGGTTACAACCCTGAAATAACTTGGACAACAGAAATGACAACAAAATAAGCTACCAAAACGCCTTCCTAGCTAGCCAAGAAAGGAGTGTCTTTCCAATTACCAAGCTCGACCTCTTAGCCACTGGGTTGAGCATCAGAATTGCTGTGGCCCTCACCAATTCCAATATCATTTACTTGAGTCAGCAAGTTACCAAGAGGATTCTCATACTCTCTGCCACCGCGCATATCCCCCAAAAAGTGTGCATCATCATGTGCGGGTAAAGGATTCGGCGCGATATTATGGGTGTCACTGTCCTGTACCACAATTATCCCTTCTTCAATCATTCTTTCTATCTCCCTTTTCAAAGAACGACAATCTTCAATGCTATGCCTTTGGACATTAGAGTGGTACATGCACCGCAGAGTAGGATCAAAACCATTTGCATATGGGTCTAGAGTATAGCCGAGGAGCAGCTCAATCAGGCCAGATTGTCTCAACTTTTCAAACAAACTTGTGTTGGATTATCCGATTGAAGTGAACAATTTCTTTACCTTTGTTCCCCTCTATGCCCCTATTTCCTTCTGTTTTTGGGTGCTCAAAAATGTTGCAAAGGCGAAAGAGTATTATGCGGTGCTGATGTTCGCCATAAGTAGTGACCCATTGGTTGAACAAAATGTCTGGGTGGTGTTAGGAGGATAATAATAAGGTGGATTATGTGGAGCCCGAGGATAGGTTTGGAGTTTGAGGTGGGGTATAGGCTGAGAATATTGGTGAGGCGAACCCGTTGGGCCATGTTGTGGTCCTAAGATAACCATGGCAACTTTATCATGTTTCTTCTGCCCCAGCAAGCTTCCTGTGTCGTTCTGATTTATCTGGGTTGTGGCTTTGAAGGCAGAATAGCTCATGATCTTGCTTGACTTCAATCCCTCTTCCACCATTTCTCCTATGTTTACCACATCATTGAAAGGCTTACTAATGGCTGAGATCAAATGACTGAAGTAAGTAGGCTCCATGGCTCGAATTAAGTATTTGACCATCTAATCTTCTTTCATCAGAGGGTTGACTCGCGCAGCATGCTCCCTCCATTGGAACCCATATTCTCTAAAGCTTTCACTAGGCTTCTTTACTACCTTGGTTAGAGACAGGCGATTCGGGACAATATCTATGTTGCACTGAAAGTGCCGAGCAAATACTTTAGCCAAATCGTCCCATGTGTACCACCTGCTGGCGTCCTGGCAGGTCTACCATTCTAGAGCTGCTCCATTCAGACTCTACCTAAAATACGCCATCCGTAATTCGTCTTTTCCCCCAGCGCCTCTCATCTTACTGCAATAACCTCTCAAATGAGCTATAGGGTCCCCATGTCCATCATACATGTCAAACTTAGGAATCTTGAACTCAACAGGCAGTTGGACATCGGGGAACAAACACACCCTTGCATATTTTTCAATGATTGCTCCAGACTCTGTACCTTCCTATACATCTCTTCTTGCACTGCATTCTTGGGTGGCTTGCTAGTTTCAACATGAGACTCAAATTGGGGAGTGTAAGGGCAGGTATCTGGGACTCTAAATGTGGGCTCCAGTGCATAGTAGTTGACATCCGGAGCTGGGAATGTGGTTGTTTTGGCTGGTGAAACATGAAACGTTCGGAGGAACTGGCAGGGTAATTTTGGTAAGGGGTAAAGCATGATGTGTCTTGTGGCGAGAGATCAACGGTATTGGGAATTTGGGATTGTGAGAGTGGAGGGATAGTTGGATGTTTTTCAATGTAGTTATTGGGGAATGAAGGTGAAGGATGCCCCCTGATCCAAGACTGATACATTTCTGCCACCTACTGTTTCAACCTTTGGACCTCCTCCTTCTATTTAGATTCCGATGTCACAATCTCCCTCGAGGGGTCGAAAACTCTTGCATCATCCCAATTTAGTTCACTTCAACCTTTTTTTTTCTTTCTTTTCTAGCACTGCTTGGTTTTCATTCCTTTCCCCCTCTTTTCTTTCCTCTCATTTCTTATGTCCAAAATTTCATCTCTTTTTTTCTTTTTTTCTTAAAAATGATTCGATCGAACCCTATGTAGGTTGCCTATTTATCATGTCCCTCATGAATTAGATCAAGTGTAGTTCTTGAGAAGTAATGGACAAAATAAACTAAGAAAATAAGTTTTTTTGATTTTCATTTATAACTTTTTTTTTAAAATACAAAATGGGAAGTAATATAATAAATGACTCGTAATATAATGAATGACTCAAAAATCTTAACAAGACTGAGAGACTCGATACTACTGTATAAGACTAATAATTAAAAGACAACTCGAATGACAGACTCAAAACATAAAAGTATCTATAAGCAGCTCCTAAATGCAGTGGTCCTGGGTTTTCATGCTCAAATTCTAGCAAATTGCTCCATACCTGAATGAGAAAAATATGATCAAATAGAGTTAGTGACTCAAGACACATGGAATCTCCTATTGGACAGATGCGAGGCATAATTGGGCTATTTTTGCAAAAATGACCTATGTGGCCAAGAAGGGCTAGAAGTGCAAACTCAACAAAGATGACCTCAAAGACATGGACATGCCTCCATAAGACTTGTATGGATTCGACTTCCCATGATCATGGCCCAAAAATAGATTTGCAAGAATAACTCATTTTGCGAAACCGCCCGATATGGCCAGAAACGGCTAAAGATGCAAACTCTAAAAGGAAAGACTTTAACGTAATATGACACCTAGTTGCGGCTCAAGATCCTAAGACATGCGTTATTGAACCACTTTTGCGAAAATGATCCCATTTTGTAAGAATGGCCGATGTGGCCCAAAGTGGCTAGACATGCAAGATTTGGCTAAGACCCCACAAAGCTAATAACCTAAAACACTAGGCTAAGACATGCAAGATTTGGCTAAGACCCTATGTGGGCTGCCTACGTATCACCTCTCGAAAGACGAGAATCAGGTTCGCGTAATTCGGGAAGATTAAATATAGGATAGAATTCAAAAAATACATCTAATTTGAAAAAAAACTATTTTTGTCTTTTTGAAATAATGATGGAAAATGCAACCTTCTTTTGGATTTTTTCTCCTTTTTTTTTCAATTTTGGAAATAATGAAAAAGCGTAAAATCTTTCTGGATTTTTTATTTTTGAAAAATAATAGGAAAGTGTACATTGTTTTTTGGATTTTCATTTCTCCCCCTTTTTTTTTTGAATTTTTTCAAAAATAATGAGAAAGTGCAAAATCTTTTTGGATTTTTCTTCATTTTTATTTTTTGAATATTCTGAAAAACAATGGAAAAGTGTAAAATCTTTTTGGATTTTTCATTTTCATTTTTTGTGAATTTAGGGGAAAAAGATGGCAAAGTGTACTTTTTTTTATTTCTATTTTCATTTTTTTGAATTTTTAGAAAATGATGGAAAAGTGTAAAATATTTTTTTTAATTTTCTATGTGGGCCCTGCTTGCTTCAATTTTCTATGTGGGCCCTGCTTGCTTCAAATTTCACCCTTCTTTCTAAATATCGGTCCGTCAAATGACCGTTTTACCCTCAAATATGCAACATGTATCACACAGGGATGATTGAATGTCTTTATGGGCCACGGGCCCATTTTGACAAAATTTGGACAAGCTCCCTACAATGGGACACGGTACCCGGGACCGAGCCCTACTAGGGGTAAATGGAATGATGCAAATAAAAATGTCCTAAAGGCTGACCTAAGGTTGGGGTTCACTAGAGAAGGCAATTCGGGGCGGAACGTGGTCGATGGAGGCTGCTCTAGCTGTCCGCCCACTCCACGCTCCCACGCTACCCCCTAAAGACATTGGTGACTGACAAAAAGGTCGTGTATACTCAAACATACTCTAGAAGACTTGTTGCAGAAAGAAGACCCCGGGTTATGCAAATGATAACAGTTATAAGCAGTAAACACATAAAGTAAAACTGTAAACACACAAGCAGCTAGTAAATAATAAAAGACATAAACAAAATAAAAATCAAATAAAACAAACAAAATACATAAAACCTCAAATGAATATCCTAAAAAGCCAACAAAATCAAGTACTAGCTCGAACCCGCAAGTTCCCCAACAGAGTCGCCAGAGATGTCACGCCCCTTTTTTAAAAAAAAACCTCACTAAACCCTATTAAATAAATAAAAATATTTAGTAGAAGCTTGAAAAGGGGGTTTTCAATTGTAAAGTGACAAAAATTGTGTTTCAAAAGAAAAGTAAATTCAGAGTCGCTACCTGACATTTGATTTCGGTGTGCCAGGTCACCGGTTTTTAATACTTTTCCTTTTAAAACATTTGGACTCAAGACTGAGTCCGCACCATAGATAGGGTCATTTGACTAAGGGAGAAGGTGTTAGGCACTCCCCAAGTTCCGTGGAAGGTCATAGTTGCGTACTCGATCATGTTGGCTTTTAAGATATTCAAATTGAGGTAAAAGCACACAAAAAGGAAATAAACAGTCAAAAGAGGCTCGAGGTCGTTCCCACCTAACAAAACAAAAATAAAATACTATCATATACTTCCTCAAACTGTTCTGTCTTCGGCCTTCAGATACAAATACTTTATGGCATACCCCGGTTAAAATATATATACACACCCCTCAGGGCAATCCCCGGATAAACTTAACTACAGGAACGACCTCTTGCCTCAAGACTAACTAAATCCTAAAGCTTGCCTGCCCACGTGATGACGGCCTAGCATGCTACTAGCGGTTAAAGTCAAATAAATAATGCAATAAACCTGTAATCCTAATCCCCCTTTCATTGAACTAAGCCCAGACCATTGTTTGTTTCTTTTAATCCACTCCCGTAACTCAATTTTCGAAAGCGATTCGTCAGGGACAACATCTTTATTTCTTAGCCTAGTTTTACCTAGCAATCTAAATTACAATTAATTTCAAAATATTAATAACCAATCAAAAGTAACTTCAGTAACTCACACTTTAAGAAGCATATTATAAACTATGCAACACCAAATTAATAAGAAAGTTATGAAAGAACAAATAATCACAGAAGCAATTTTTGCAAAGTAAATAAAGAGAAGGGAGATATTTTGAACCTCAATAGGAATAATAATCATCAACTACACAGATCATAACTTTGAAATTTGAGTGAGAAAACACTAACAAGAATCTGACGTGGACCGCGACTGAAACGACATGCGACAGCAAATCAGATTCAAGTTCGGCACCTTAATCGCTCAAACGATGAATAACCTCCACTTCTTTTACATTATATTAAGTGTTTCCAATGGTCAAAGAGAAAAAAGAGGATGAAATGAAATTTTTTATATTTTTGGTTTGCAGAAAAATGAAAATACAATATGAACCAGAGAACCAAACTCATGCTATATCGTTCTTCATTTTTTTTTAAAATCTGTCTCGTTTCTTTTCTTTCTCCTCTGCCTCTTTTCACTTTTGCTTCAGTTCGTGAGTGTCTGGAGGAGATCGAGAGTGTTGTTGTTTGGTTGGTTTCCGACGTGTCTTGACGGAGGTGAAGGGGCGGCGTGCTGGTGCTGTTCGTGGGCTGCTAGATGGAAAATCTGGTTGAGGGTCGTTTGGAATGGGGTGACTATGGTGATGAGATGTCCGGAGTGAAGGTGGTCATTTGGTCACTGGGGGGGGGGGGGGGGACGACGGGATGTTTTTTTTTTTGAAGATTGAAGAATATCTTGAATAGTAATATATCTACCAACCAAAAAATGTCTGTTTTCCTTTCAAATATCCCTGTGAATTTATCTTAGTGTAGAGTAAGTTTTTTTGGGTGTAAAGTCTGTAATTTTTTTGTCTTATATGTCTAGGGTTTTTAGGGTTAGCTTTTGGGCTTCCAAAATTGGGCTTTGATTTCCTAAGAACATTGGGCTAGAAAAAATACTAAAAATTCTAATTAAATACCTATATAAACTCTACATTAATTTGATAAATTATTAGTATTAAAATAAAACTAACAATTAGAGTTTGAACTAATTTTTTTTGTATTTTTGAGGGCTATAATAAAAATGGGTAAAAACCTTATATTCTTCTAAAAACCTAATACCCTGATTAAATAGAGAAAAATTAAACTATTTTTTGTATTTTTCGATTTTCTGATAAAAATAATGCAAATGAGTCAAAATTAGTTAAAACAACTATATTAACCCTAAATTAAATATTTTACGTTAAAATGGGTGAAATTTTGGGGAGTGTCAAAAATCATGTGTCTACACTTGGTCACTACTTTATGTGATGCTGCTTCGACCCATTTGGTAATGTAATCAATTTCCATTAAGGTTAACCTGTGTCTGTTTGATGTGGCAGGTCCCAGCGGTCCAATAACATCCATTCCCCAAGCAGCGAACGACCATGGTTAGCTTGTTATATTAAGCTTGTTTGAAGGCACCTTTATCATATCTGCATGAATCTGACAGCGGTGGCACTTTCGGACATACTGGATGTAGTTTGTTTCCATAGCCATCCAAAAAATACACTGCTCGAAGTATCTTCTTTTCCAAAATAAAGCCATTCATGTGCGTTCTGCAGGTCCCCCTGTGCACTTCCTCGAATATTTTGGTTGCTTCTCTTGCATCGACACACCTTAGTAATCCCAAATCAGGAGTCCTCATGTACATGATTCCTCTGCTGTGAAAGAAATTGTTAGATAACCTCTGCAGTGTGCGTTTCAAAGTGGCATTGGTGAGTTCTAGATATTCTCCTGTTGTCATGTATTCTTTGATGTCGTGGAAGCACTTTTTTCATCCGCTTCTTCCTCAACATGAGCACAATAAGCTGGTTGGTCATAGATCTTGACCTGAATGGGATTAATGAAGTTTGTATCTGGATGCTGGATCATGGATGAAAAAATTGCTAGTGCGTCAACAAACTCTTTCTGTATTCTGGGAACATGCTGAAACTCAGTCTTAGTGAACCTTTCACTCAGCTCCTGTATGTGATGCAGATAATAGAGTACCTTAGAATTCTTGGTTACCCATTCTTCTTGAACCTGATGTATGAGTAGTCTTGAGTCTCTAATCACTAGTAACTCATGAATGTTCATGTCGATGGCCAGTTTGAGCCCTAAAATGCAGGTTTCATACTCGGCCATGTTGTTGGTGAACGAGATCTAAGCTTGGTGGATACCGGGTAATGCTTACCAGTTTCTGATATCAGTACTGCTCCTATACCGACTCCTTCTAAATTTTCATCTCCGTCAAAACACAACCTCCAGCCATCATAGGATTCTGCAATGGCATCTCCTATGAAAACTATCTCCTAATAAGGAAAATACGTCTTCAATGCCTCGTATTCTCCTCCCACAGTATTCTCAGCGAGATGATCTGTCAAAGCTTGCTCTTTGACCGTCTTCTGAATGACTTAAGCAATGTCGAATTCGCTTAGCAGGATTTTCCATTTAGTGAGCTCTCCAGTAGGCATGGGCTTCTAAAATATATACTTTAACAGATCCATCCTTGATATGAGATAATAGGTATAAGAATATAAATAGTGCCTCAATTTCTGAGCCACTCAGGTCAGAGCACATTAGGTGCATTCTAATAAGGAATATCGAACCTCGTACGTGGTAAACTTCTGCTAAGGTAGTAGATAGCTTGTTCCATTCTTCCCGTATCATCATGTTGTCCTAAAACACAACTGAACGCCCTATCTAGCACTGCAAGATAAAGCAAAACAGGTCTTCCTGGTTCAGGCAGAACCAAGACCGACAACATCGACAAGTATTCCTTAATTCTATAAAAAGCCTTTGGACAATCATCGGTCCATTTGGTCACAACATCCTTCTTCAACATCTTAAAGATAGGTTCACAAATGTCGGTGGACTGAGCTATGAACCGGCTGATATATTTGAGTCTTACCAGAAAACTCATCACATCATTCTTGTTCTTTGGCGGTGGAAATTATTAGATGGCTTTGACTTTTGACGTATATAGTTCTATCCCTCAGTGACTCACAATAAAACCCATTAACTTTCCAGCAGGAACCCCGAATGCACACTTGGTAGGGTTCAGTTTCAAATTGTACCTTCTCAACCTATTGAAGAATTTCCTCAAGTCTTCCATATGATCTGCAACTTTCCTGGACCTGATGATGAAATCATCCACATACACCTCGATTTCTTTATGTATTATGTCATGAAAGATGGTAGTCATTGCCCTCATGTAGGTGTCTCCTGCATTCTTCAACCCAAACGGCATCATCTGTAGCAATACATCCCCCACGGCATGATAAACGCCGGTTTCGCTGCATCTTCTTCATCCATCCATATCTGATGGTATCCATCAAAAAAATCTATGAACTACTGCAGCTCATGCTTAGCGCAGTTGTCAATAAAGATGTGTATTCTCGGCAAGGCGAAGTCGCCTTTGGGACTGGTCCAGTTGAGATCCCGGTAGTCGACACAGACTATAACTTTCCCATCTTTCATCGGTATTGGCACGATGTTGGCTAACCACGTTGGATATTCTACACCCTGAGAACCCTGGCCTTAAATTTCTTGGTAACCTCTTCTTTGATTTTCAAATTCAAGTTGGGTTTGAAATTTCTGAGCTTCTTCTTTAATGGCGGACATGCCGAATCTATTGGCAACTTGTGTCTACAATAGATGTGCTGACACCAGTCATATCATCATACGACCATGCAAAGATATCCTCATACTCATTTAGGAACTTTTTATACTCTTTCTTTTCTGATGGCCACAAGTGTACAGTGATGAGTGTTTCCTTGACATTCTCTGTGTCTCCCAAGTTAACAACCTCAGTTTTGTCCAAGTTGGACTTAGGTCTATTCTCAAAGTTCTCGACCTCTCTGACAACTTCCTCTAGTATATCGTCCTATTCTTAATCTACATCCATTTGTTGCGTTGTCGTGTTGCAAGTCACAGTCATTGGTGCATCATCAAGATAGGTAATAGTAATGCTGTGTAAATAAGTAAATGATAGCGAAAATAATAAGAGCGAGATATATAAATAAACTTGGAAAATGCTTTGGTTGAATTCATAATTATTTGGAACATCGGAGCTCTTTTCAAAATTAAAGACGGCGCGGAAAAGTAAAATCAACTAGTAAAAAGTAAATGCGATGCATGATGCGTTGTTTAGCCTTGCTACCCCGAAGCATTTCGGGCACTGGTTGTCCTGACTGACCAATCAGTGAGGCATTCCCCTCGGTTTACAGCTTGAATGGAAGGGCCTTCCTCCCTTTCCTTCTCAAAGATAACTCAAGGTCCATATCATCTTCCAGAAACAGGTTCTTCATCGCTTCTAGTGTTTCATCCTCCTTTGATCCATATCTAACATCACCTGGCTGAAAGGTCTTCTCCAGCCGAAGTATAGGGTGCTCCAACGGATAGTAGGGGCTGCGCCATGGTGGCGACTAATGGTCGAACTCCTCCTAGGTGTATTCATACCCTAAGCCAAAAGTGGTACCATGCTTCTTCAGTTTGATAGGTTAGGTGATACCCGGGAGATTCTTGCCAAGTCCTTTTCCGGGTTCATACCCGCTCCAATTCAGGATGCTCTCAACCTTGTTATCCCACCACTTGTCTTTGTCCATGACATTGACTTGCTAGATTTGATGGTATGTTTCTCCTCCTATTCTCCTTCTACCCCCGATCATCGGGATGGTTTTGCGACTGTATATAGGGTTTCTACCATTGCCATGAATGATCACTTCCAGATGATTCCATTCAAATTCACAACTTGGTGCAAGGTTAAAGCCACAGCCCCAACGGCATGGATCCAGGGTCGCCCCAACAATAAATTGTAGGATGCTGGCACGTCTATTAACATTGAACCAAGAAGCTCCCATCTGAAAGCACATGCTAATCTCTCCAATGGTATATCTTTGGGACCCATCGAAGGCGTTAACATTGATAACTCCGTCTTTGATCTCATGAATTCCTTTCCCCAATGTCCCGAGGGTTATTAGTGGACAAATATTAAGGCTGGATCCCCTATTGACCAAGATCTTGGTGATGAAGTAACCTTCGCATTACGCAGTAATGTGCAATGACTTATTGTGACTAAGCCCTTCTGGTGGTAGCTCTTCCTCGTGGAAGGTTATATTGTAACTTTCCAACACTTGTTCTACCATATTTGCTATTTCGCCTCCAGTTATGTTTCTGGGAACATAAGCTTCACTCAATATTTTCATCAGAGCATTCTTGTGTGCCTCAGAACTTTGCAGGAGAACTAGGATGGAAATCTGTGCTGGTATTTTGTTCAATTGCTCTACGATCGAGTATTCTTTATCATGTATCTTTCTCCAAAGGTCATCAAACTCGATATCAATAGGCCATACAAAGGCTTGCTAGTTGGACTCAACTAAGTGTTACGGAGTGTATACCCTGACTTATCTGATCATTCCTTGTGCGGCGATCGTTTCTCCAAATTTTGTTTTCCCTCTTCTCCTAGCTTCAACTGTGTAATCCTAGGTTATGGTGTTTGAGTTGAATGGGGTCACATCTGTCATCTTGACTGGAATTGGCACCCTTAGAGGTAGCACAACAACTTCAAATGGCACAAGTGCTTTTGGAATTCCGAACTCGACCTTAATTGGTCCTGTGGCCTTTACGGAAGGTGCTTCAAACTCAAGTGGTATGAAAATATTTACCTCATCACCCTCAAAAGGCAGGATCTAAACAATAATGGGGTTGAAGATGACGCCTAGCTTCTTAGCCTCATCTCCTCCAGCTATCAATCCGATTGACCCTTTGGGGTCAATCATCCTCTATCTCGATCATATGGAGTCCTTTGCCCTTGTGGTCAGGAAGAGGATAGTTACGGACATTGGGAGCGGGCTCCTTTACTATGATAACCTTATCATTAATCAAGGTCTGAATCTGATCTTTCAACAAGCCGCACTCGTCGATGGTATGGCCTTTCATTCTTGAATGGTATGCGCAGGTTTTGTTGGGATTGATCCATTGGGAGGGATTTTCTGGAGTTATAGTTGGGATAGATGTAATGTAACCGGCTGCTTTGAGTCTTTCGTATAGTTGGTCGATTTGTTCGGCGATTGCGGTATATTGTCTGGGAGGTCTTCGATCAAAATTTGGTCTGGGTTGAGGAAAGTTTTGGCAGGTGGGCGGTGATGGGCAACGAGAAGGTTGGGAGTTATATGCATTGTACACATGTGCGGTTTGGGAATATCTTGGTGAGGTGGGTTGATATATAGCTGGTGGAGGTGGAGATGATTGGTAGGTGGGTGGTAGAATGTGGTATGTCGGCGAGGGTGCTTGGTAATGTAGGGAAGGTTGATATGTGAGTGGAATTATGGGGTATGGTTGGTATTTCATAGGGGATTTAGTTCTTTGCGTATCCATTATGGAATTCACGTCCTTCTTCTTTGACATGCCACCAGGCTGTAAAGCATTGTTAGTGGCCTATAATGTTACGAGATTAGTGACCGTACCATTCTTGATACCTTATTCAATCCTCTCTCCAAACTTGATGATGTCGGAGAATTTTTGACCTTCTATGAGCATTAGCCTCTCGTAGTATTGCAGATCTTTAGCCCGGACAAAGAACCTATTCATCTGCCCTTCCTCTAGGGCTGGCCTGACCTTGGCAGCTTCTGACCTGCAATGAGTTGCATACTCGCGAAAGGTTTCTGTGGGCTTCTTCTTCAAATTCTGGACATAGAACATATCTGGTGTATTCTGTGTGTTGAACCTGAATCGGTCCATAAAGTCGGATGCCATGCTCACTCAACTCGTCTATTTCTTTGTATCCTGGCTGATATACCAGGATAAGGCATCGCCTTTCAGACTCCTCATGAACAGCTTCATTTGGATTTTCTTGTCCCTTCTAACTCCTTTGAACTTATCACAATACATTCTCAGATGGAATCTGGGATCACCTGTACTGTCAAGTATCTCGAACTTGGGAGGTTTGTACCCCTCAGGAAGTTCAACATCCAGTTGAACACAAAGATCCTCGTAGTTTAGCCCTTCAACGCCTTTGCTAACTTCGACACCTTGGACTCAGCTAGTTAACTTCTTGTGTTCAGTGGCCAAATTCCTGATGAGGGAGTCTTTTTCGTCAGATTCAGATGCACTTGGGATTGGCTAGGTATAGTGGGGTATGGTGTCCACAAAGATGTGATTGTTGTGGATGTGGTCGTTTATGGTATTTTACTGTTCGGGAATGAGCAGTGGAGTGTTATTGCATGTGTTGTAGGCTTGGGTGTGAGCAGGTTGTACTGGTAGTTGTGGGACATTTTGTGGAGGTACGGAGTTGTTAACATTAGAAGTGGAAAGGGTGATTGACAGGCTTGCCAGGTTCCAGACTTGGTCCAATTCTACTCGAAATTTCAGCAATGTCTGCTCAAGATGGGCAGCACCTCCCTTAGTAATTAGGGTACCCTGAGAAGTTTCCTCAATTTCCTATCTAGTATTTGCATCTCCCGTTTTGCCTTTGTTCCTGTTTCTGGTAGGACTCAAAGGAGGAGAAGGTGGAGGACCATTGGATCTTGTTAAGTATGTTGAGGGAACCAGAATGCACGAACTAACCTTTGTGGAGGAGAATAAAAAATAAAGGAAAAAACAAAAGGTAAAAAGTTAGTACGGATTTTGAGAAGGAAAATATTGTGATATCTAAAGACGTTGTGCAGTAGTATAAGTCTTTTCCTAATTTGGGTGCCTCGTTGTACCTGAGGTAGGCCTAGCGAAAAATTAAAATTTGGAGAACTTATTATGCTAAATGCCTCATTTTATTGATAAAATAAGATGAGTCTAATAAAAGCAATTTAAAAAATAACAAAAATAGAGGTGTCACTAATGGTCAATGGACTTATTACAATATGAAAGCAGGAAATAAAAGATCTTAACTACTTAGTCCCAGAAGGACCTTCCCCAGATTCGGTATTTTTGCCTTCCTCATACAGCTGCATTAACTCGCGTAGTCCTAACAGCAGATAGGCTCGAGCCAGATGTCCGCCTGCACTTCCCTCAATATTTTGGCAGTCTTCAATCCTTTTCAAGAACTTTCATTCCAACTCTACTAGACCTCTTTCGAGATACCCTAACTTGTTGGCGTTTACAGCCATGTTATTCCACTCGTTGATCAATTTCTAGTGAGCTTCTTGTATTTCCCGGTGTCATTCTCGCATTCCCGAATTATTTTGCTCAATTGATTGTACTTAACTTGCGCTTCAGCCTTTTCATCAATGAGCCTGTGACCTCGGATGAACACTGGATGACCTGAACCAGTGTGATTGTTCTCCAACCAACCCAAGTAGTGTGGTACATATCCTGCATGATACATGTCTTCCTCAATAGTTTCTGTCCCCAAGACGAGATTGGAATGAAACATATGCTGAGGTGACATCGATAGGGGTTATAATATTTTTGAAAGTCAGCCTTGAAGTGACTCATTTGTTCTACCCTTGGTATGATCTGCTTCCTTCCCGCTTGCCTCATGGCTCGGAGAGGTGACATAAGGATGAGTTCCCCTCAGGTCGATGAGTATGAGGAATGGTGTATCTCGAGAACGAACAATGAACTCCTTTGTTATGAACCACTCGAACATTCAATGCACTTCCTCTCCTTTTAGATTCTCAAACAGTTCTACCCGTCCTCCGGCGTTCTTCGACTGAGCAAACATGTTAGGAATAAAGTTCATTCGCTTTGGGTGGGGGAAATCGGTATGATCATCCCAACCCATGCGTATAATCTCCTATCGGTAGTCACCTTTCTGAAGGTATTTCATAAGCCAGAGTTGAAGTAACAAATTACAACCCTCAAAGTGCGGGGCTCCTTATTGACATTTTCCCAAAGCTCGATAGATATTAGCGATGTGTTCATGGGCACTATGCTGAAAGACTGCCCCCTTCCATTAAGGTCTTGGTCACTATGGCTAGTTTGGTGTGGATCCTAGACTTCTTCATAGGAAAGACCATCATGCCCAGAAAACAACACATGAACACAAAGACCCTTCTATGTATATGACCTAAAGAGGTTGGGGCGAACTCATCAATGTAGGTGCGATAGGACTTGCTAAGAAATGAAACGGTATGTAGGAGTCCTTCTGACAAGCTAGGTCAAGATTTTTCTTGAGTACCATCATCTCAAGAAAGCCTATACTTTTGTGGTTTTCCGGCATATGCAAACGCACAGTCTCCCAAGAGATACCAGTTAGGCCCCATATTTCTTTCAGTAAAGTAGTCATTTCAAAATCTCGAAGTGGAACACCGACCGATCACTATCCCAGAACAGAGTTGCAGCCTCTATGATTTTGTTGTCAGGCAGGATTTCCAAAAGTGATGGAAAACTCCCTAAGTACTTGCGGACAAGGGTCTGATCGTTTCCATGAAGATCCTCCCACCAACTTAGCAGCCTTGGGTGAATATTTGTTACCATACCAAATTTGGGGACTTCGTGCCTCGTCTTATGCAATACAATGGGTTAGACCCGGACATGACTATTTATATCAATAATTAGCATACAGGCATTTAGTTCTCCAAATAAATGCGCATAACACGGAGGTGTCCGTTTGGGTTTCAAGGGAAACCCGATGGACTTTGGACTAGGCTATCTTAATGAGTCATTATGTGGACAACATAACTGACTCGGTTAAGTTTGACCATGATGCATGAACAGTTTAACAGAGTAAGGTTTCAATTTTTTGAAGTGCTAGACAAGGTACCCTTGAGCGGACAACTCAAGAGGGAAAGGCGGGGAACCGTTGACTACACCGTTGATCGACTGGTTTTACCGCAAATATGCCTTTGCCAAATTTAGGGGGCAATAATATCGAAAGGGTGCAACCACTCATTATAAGAGTTGCTATAGGATTTGCTTTGGAACAAGTGGAATATGATGTTGAAGAATGCAATTACAAGAATGAAGCAAGCTGGATGTATTTTCACGTTCATATGATAAAATGATTACAATAAATGCTCAAAAATTACAACGGTATTGAAATAGTAATAAAGCAGTTAAGAAAAGCGGTTAAAGGAAAGGAAAGACATGAAGAGTCAAGTTAGTTTCCATGATGAAATAATTAAAGGAAAAAAATAAAGGCAATTAAAAAAGCAATAAAGTCACACAAAGCATGTAAAGGTAAAAGCCTAAAGAAATCCCCGGCAGAGTCGCCATTCTGTCAACGTCCCTTTTGCTAAAGAGCGCAATTGTGTTTACGACATTATAGGAAAAACAACTCTTATCCCTTGTGATAATCGGGATATGGAATTTGAAGACTCGCTACCTAATGATTATAGTGTATTAGGACACTTCAAAGAGAAGAAATAATATTTTAATGGAAACACCAGAGTTCGGGTAAGGGCTTGAGATTATCTCGAGGGGAAGGTGTTAGGAACCCCTCAAGATCCACTAGTGTTGTTCCCTGCCATAACTTTTATTGTGACTTTAAAAGAAGTGAAAAAAACAAGTTAAGCTTTGCACACAAGAATCACGAATAAGTTTTAAGCTTTTGAAAAGGGTAAAGAAGATAGAAAGAGACAGTTTTAGTAAAATGAGTTAATTTAAAGAACAGAATTGAAGCAGACATTGCAAATAAAAGGAAAGGAAAGGGGGTCCCATGTATATACAAAATATGGATCACATCAATGCAATACCCAGCAATCACTCCTCAAAGAGGGGTCGCACGAAATATTAGCGCATCAGTCATCATATCCATATTCTACACTTCCCACCCTGTTAAGGTATTTAAACGTGATTAGTCTCGTTTACTTATTGCATGCTAGTACCCGTCCCAACCTATCAGTCCCTGGGTATTAGGAGTTCTAATCCTGAAGGGGATGAAAAGGGGTATGGCATATATGGGGGTTAATGGACAAAATACTAATTTCGACAACCAAAACAAATAGCAAGTAAGGGATTGACAAACAAACATGCAAGGGTCACATAAAACCTCGTAAGTCAGATAACATGTAGCTTAGCATGCCTTGCACATACTGGTTTGGTCTTTAACTTGAGCGGCGAACGGACTAGTTTAACACATAGAACTAGATAAAAAGTCTGCATTAGGCGACTCGTATCCAATTGTCAGAGATTGAGGTATTTTAATCAGGTTATTCAAAAAAAGCACTTATTTCAAACAAGAGCCTAATGGAGAAGAGTTAAAGCAGGAAGTTGAAAATTGCAGAAGTTCAGAAATAGCTATAAAATCAGCATATTTGTTTGAGTGAAAATACAGTAGAATTGTGAAGAAGAGTTTTCAAAAGTGGAAATAACTTAAGAGAAAGAGTGAGTTAAAAGACTGTTTTGAAAGATAGCTTCAAGAGATGAATAAAATTTAGGCAGAAGATTTAAAGGAATTATCTCAGATAGATTTGCAGAAATTTTTTATAAAAAATTACAGGTTTATAAGAGTTTTATTGAAAATATAACACTGAACGTTAAGGCCAGTTAACATGTTGTTGTTACTTAAACAGATTAAGCGAGTTTGGGATGAACCCCTATAGACAGACTTGTGCTCGGTTCTAGAACTTATTATAGAGTTTGTAAGCAGACGACATATTTGATTATCTTATGGTTTTGCCTAACATGTATGCATTTCCTATAGACATGGTTTCCAGATGCAACTTCTTACATGAATATTAAGTCCTATAGGCAGAACTTCTAGTGACTTGCAATGTGGCTGAATATTAAACCTTATAGGCAGAATTTCTAAGTGATCGGATTATACGTATTATGCATTAATTCTATAGAAATGGTCTCAAGACGATCAAGTTAAAAACGTTAAACTTATATACATGATATCTAGGTGATTAAAGCATTAAAACTATAGGCATGGTATCTAGGTGACTGAATTCCAACACTAAACCTATAGGCATGGTATCTAGGTAACTGAATTACAACATTAAACCTATAGGCATGGTATCTATCCTTTGATGCAGTAAAATAATCCCCTCCCATACCCTTTTACTAGTACTTCCCCGAGTTATTTATACAAACCTTATTACAGAACAAGAAAAATGATGAAATAAGAAATAAAGTACATCAAAGTATACAGCTAGATACAAACCACCTAATGCAACCTTAATATCTAATAGCATGAGTTAACCCAATTTTGGATTCCAGATTTCCAAGGCCTTCTCTTATCCAAAGTATTTTAGAGTTCCAAGGAGCTTCAAGGGCTCCAGACAGTGCTTACGCTCTGGATAATAATATAACAGAATGGTGCAGTGTGGAATAGCCAGCCCTTAGGTATCCAAGTTCAAAGGGAACTCCAGGGTCTCAAAGCATGGCTTGCCAAAAGGGGGCAGAACTTAGAAGCTAGGAATAAGTGTAAAGTGAGAGAGGGGTTAGGGCGTCATTAAAAAGGGTGGTTGCCCAGCCATGGGCATAGACTGGCACACCCCTGACCCTTTGCTTGGTCCAAACAAATAAGAGTAGACTTTAGATTCTATGGAGAAGTTAGTAGTGATTCTCATCCAGGAGATTGTACGGTTGCATGGGGTCCCGGTTTCCACTGTATCAGATAGGGGTACCGTGCTTACTTCCCAGTTCTGGAGGACTTTTCGTTGGGAGTTGGGCACTCAGGTACAGTTGAGCACAACATTAAGTTATGCTAAGGGGAATTATTGGCATGGTAGAAGGGATTGAGTGCCCTAAAAAGCCTAGAGCATTTCATGCTAGCAGTAGCATAATCCTTCCTCTCCCTAGTGTGAAGCCGTACCCCTCCAAGAGGGAGTGTCTGGTTCTTTAGGACCAGGAGCGCAGCGTCTTTCATCCATAGATGGACGGGCAGTCCTAGTGTACTATCCAGATATTGGAGAATATGTTGCGTGCCTGAGCTATTGATTTCGGAGGTTCCTGGGATGAGTTCTTGCCACTTGTAGAGTTCGCTTATAACAACTGCTATTAATCTAGCGTTCAGATAGAACCGTATGTGGCCTTATACGGAAGGCAGTGTAGATCTCCAGTTGGTTGGTTTGAGCCCGGTGAGGCTAGATTATTAGGGATAGAGTTAGTTCAGGATGCCTTAGAGTTAGTTCAGGATGCCGTAATAATTCCTATTAAGTAAAAATTCCATAACGTATTTAGCATTCAATACTAAATTTGGACTCCTTTACGTCATCATATTCGTATCTTCAATTGCTTCTACTGGAATGAAGTGCGCGGACTTGGTCAGGCTATCCACAATCACCCAAATCGAATCAAACTTCTTCGAGGTACTAGGAAGACCACTCAAGAGATCTATAGTAATATTCTCTCATTTACACTCCAGAATATCCATCCGCTGGAGTACACCACCGGGCCTTTGGTGCTCATATTTGACCTACTGACAGTTGAGACACCGAGCCACATAATTCACAATATCCTTTTTCATTCTCCTCCACCATTAATGCTATCTCAAGTCCTTGTACATCTTTGTGGCACCCAGATGAATCGTATACCGCGAGCTGTGGGCCTCCTCTAATGCCAACTCCCGGAGACCATCCATATTGGGCACGCAAATCCGGCCATGCATCCGCAACACACAATCATCTTCAACGGTCACATCTCTAGCATCATCATGCTAGACCTTGTCCTTCAGGACAAGCAAATGCGGGTCATCATACTAGCACTCTCTGATGCGGTTATACAAAGAAAATTGGGAAACCACATTAGCCAACACCCGATTGGGCTCGGAAATATCTAACCTCACCATCTGATTGGCCAAGGCCTGAACATCAACCGCAAGGGGCATCTCCCCAAGTGGAATGTAGGCCAGACTTCCCATGCTAATAGCCTTCTGGCTTAATGTATCATCCACTACATTGGCCTTCCCGGGATGATACAAAATTGTAATATCATAGTCTTTGAGTAACTCAAGCCATCTCTGCTGTCTCAAATTAAGATCCTTCTCCTTAAACAAGTGTTGAAGACTGTGATGGTCCGTATATACCTCACAAGATACACCATATAGATAATACCTCCAAATCTTCGAGGCATGAACAATAGAAGCCAACTCTAAGTCATGAACAGGGTAGTTCTTCTCATGGGTCTTTAACTAACGAGAAGCATAAGCATAACTCTACCCTCTTGCATCAATACACAACCTATCCCAACTCTTGAAGCATCACAATACACAGTGTAAGAACCTGAAGCCGATGGCAATACTAGTATCGGAGCTTTGGTCAAAGAGATTTGAGCTTCTGGAAGCTCTCCCCGCATTCATCCGACCATACAAATGGAGCATTCTTCTACGTCAACTTCGTCAAAGGCGAAGCAATTGATGAAAATCCCTAAACGAACCTGCGTAATAACCCGCCAATTCGAGGAAAAGCCAAATCTCAATAGTTGAGGATGGTCTGGGCCAACTCTGAACTGCTTCAATATTCTTTGGGTCGACCCGAATAACATCACTGGACACCATGTGTCCTAGAAAAGACATAGTACTAAGCCAAAACTCACACTTGGAGAACATTGCATAAAGCTTCTCCTCTTTCAATCTCTGCAATACCACCCTCAGGTGATGTGCGTGCTTCTCCTGGATACGCGAGTACACTAGGATATCATTAATAAACACGATCACAAACGAATCCAGATACGGCCGAAATACACTGTTCATCATGTGCATGAACGCGGCTGGGGCATTAGTCAGCCCGAAGGACATCACTAGAAACTCGTAGTGCCTATATCTAATCCTGAAAGCCGTCTTCATAATGTCTAAATCCCTAATCTTTAGCTGGTGATAACCTGATCCGAGGTCAATCTTAGAGAATACGCTATCTCCCTGATGCTGATCAAATAAATCCTCAATGCGGGGTAGTGGTTACTTGTTCTTAACTGTCACATTGTTCAGTTGTCTGTAACCAGTGCACATTTTCATTGTGACATCCTTCTTCTTTACAAATAATACCAGTATGCCCCAATGTGTCACACTCGGGCGAATGAACCCCTTATGTAGGAGTTCCTAAAGCTATTCCTTCAACTCCTTTAGCTCCGCTGGTGCCATACGATAGGGAGGGATAGAGATGGGCTGAGTGCCCAGCACCAGATCAATACCGAAATCAATGTCCCTATCCGGCGGCATGCCCGGCAGGTCTGTTGGAAACACATAAGGGAAATCCCTCACAATGGGAACCAAATCAAGACTAGGAGCCTCAGCTTCCACATCTCTCACGAAAGCCAAGTATAACAAACAACCCCTCCCAACCATCTGTTGGGCTTACCCCTGCTAGGTACATAATCAGTCTCGTCTCGCCACTCGATCCTCGAAATACCCGGAATAGCCAATGTAACTGTCGTAGCATGACAGTCCAGAATAGCATGGTATGGAGATACATACCCAGAATCATGCCGAAATATACCATGCCCAATAATAACAGGTCAAATCGGGTCTCTAGACCCCCAATAGTCACCAGACAGGATCGGTATACATGATCCACAATAATAGTATCACCACCAGGGTAGATACATGCACAGGCAACGTAAGACAACCACGGGTCGTACCCAAATAATGAGCAAAATATGAAGATACATAGGAATAGGTAGATCCGGGATAAAAAAGACAGAAGAATTCGTGTGGTAGACCGAGATAATACCTGTGATGAATGCATCTGATGCAATTGCGTCCCTCATATTTGGAAGAGCATAGAATCGAGCCTGACCACCGCCAGTATGGTCCTCACCCCTGGGTGACTTCTGGCTACTTGGCCTCCACCCCTAGCTGACTGAGTGGGTGCCGAAGAAACTGGAGCAGAAGACGAGGCCTGATCCCTCTGCTGAGACTGCCTACTATGGAGCCGAAGACACTGTTTCCTCATATGACCCAACTCACCGGACTCGTAGCAGCAACCTGGAGCTGGAGAAAGGGACTGATGGGAACCCCTTACTGTCGATGAACCCTGGGCTGAAGAAGCAGGAGCAAAGCTCTAAGCTAGAAGGGCACTCAGTGCAGGCTGGCTCTGCTGATGTCCCTAAAGACCCCGACCGGAAGAGGCTCCGTTGGACTGTGTACGTCCTGAATGAGGAGGCCTGAAGGAACAACTTCTACTGAACTGGAACTGGCCCATAGTCGGAGCACTGCTGAAACCACCTGAACCTCGAGGCCTCTTAGCCTCCCTCTCCTCACACTCCCGATGACGATCGGTCTCAATTAGTCGAGCCACATCAACTACCTCCTCAAATTTAACTATTGTAGCCATCTCTCTAGTTATCAATATGTGGATCGGATAGTTGAGGCCATCCACGAACCTCCTGATCCTTTCTTGATCTGCCGGAATCATCCAAGTAGCATGCCCATCTAGCTATGTAAACCTCAACTGATACTGAGTCATTGTCATATCTCCCTGAGTCAACCACTCGAATTGACGATGTTGCACCTCCCTGTGAGACTGGGGCACATACTTCTCAAAAACTACCGTAGAGAACTGCTGCCAAGTGAGGGGCAATGCTCTAATGGGTCTACGCATCTCAAACTCCTCCAACCAAGTGAATGCAGGCCCTGTGAACTGGAAAGTAGTAAAAGCTACTCCACTAGACTCCAGAATACCCGCAGTACAAAGCATACGCTGGAACTTATCCAGAAAACCCTGGGCATCCTCGCCCTCAACACCATTGAATGTCTGAGGCTGGAGTCTACCGAACCTCTCCAAGTGACACTGCTCGTCATCCAGCATAGCTGGAACCACATAAGCTGGAGCTGGTGCGATTGGTGCAACTGGAACAACTAGTGCAACTGGAGTAACTGGTGCAACTGGAGAAAATGGCTGAACGGGGGCTACCTCATGTGCTGTAAGCCATGAACAACCTGCTCGGGTGTGCAAGTGGTAGGGGTCTGATGACCACCCCCGGTCTGAGAAGTACCCACCATTGTAGTGGCTGAAACCGCTAGAGGCAGGCCAGTGAAGACAGACAAGATCTGAGCAAAAATCTCCTAAAGACCAGTAATCACAATAGGCACTACCGGTGCAGGAACAGGTGCTACTAGAGCATCTATAGCCGGAATCTGGTCCTGGACCTAGGCAGCTAGTGGGTCTGCAGGTGCTGCCCCTGCTGGTCCGCCTCGTCCAGCACCACGACTGACTCCACGGCCTCTAGCAGGTGGTACTGGTGGTCGTCTGCCACGTCCGTTAGCACGGGTTCTAGCCATCTGCGAGAGAATAGAATAAATAAATTTAGTTTTTTTTTATATCAACAAAGCTGCACGATATGAATTTCAAGAAAATTGAGTGTTTCCTAAAGGTTATGTAGCCTCCCGAGGATAGATACAGATATCTACATATCGATCCGCGAGACTCTACTAAACCGACTCCTGACTCGCAAGGCCTAGTAACCTAGGCTCTGATACCAACTTGTCACGACCCAAACCTGGTCATGATGGTGCCCAACCCTAAAACTAGGCAAGTCTGACCAACAATCGCTCCCAGTTTAATAATAATTCTCAAAAAATCGACAATTTAAGGAGAAACGCTATAATCTTAGAATAATAATCCAAAAATATTAATAGAATAATAGGGAAAGATATGAAAACCGATAAAACACACCCATAAGATCTGGGGTCACGAGTCTAGAGCCTCTAAAACATCTGGATAACAATATCTGAAAGAAAATATATAAGTCTGGAAATGCATTGTAATAATGAAAGTGAAATATGAAGAGTAGCCAGGTCCTGCGAACGTCAAGTAGCTACCTCATCAACACTGGAAATATCTAGAGACAACGATTCATCAGCTAAGCCTCCGGGATACCTGAATTTGCACACAAGGTGCAGGGAGTAGGGGTGAGTACTACTGATTCAGTGAGTAATAAGCATATAAAATGATTGAAGATAAGAAATCTACGAAATGCCACAAAGCAAAGATGAAAGTAACAGTCAGACACCTTCACTACGAACTAACAGTAAAACAATAGCAAATATAACAGTCAAGTATCATGCAAAGATTCAAAGCAAGGCACATGAATCTGTTGCAGTGTACAGCCCGATCCGTTTAACATCGACCACACTCACTGGGGGGTGTACAGACTCCGGAGGGGCTCCTTCAGCCCAAGGGCAATATCATCATATCACTGTCGCGGCGTGCAGCCCGACCCATACTCAGTCCATAGTATGCATATGAGTCACATAACATATTCAATCTAATTTGCCAGTTTCCAATTATTAAGGTGAATACAATTTAGTTATTTGAATTCAGGAAAAAGGTGACTTAGCATTTAATAACAGTGATTAGGCATAAGACTGAGATCAATGATTATGCAAATCATGTATTCATCCTAGACGGATGCTACAGATCGGCACAAGGCTCCAAACATGGAAATAAGCTCAGATATATTCACTACAGGGGGCGTATCAGCCGCCAATAATTTTATTTAGCTCTCGAGATGGACCAATGTCACAATCCCCAATCATATACAGTGCCACACCTTCCATGGGGTTCGAGTCACGCCCTAACATAGCTTTGCGATATGATAAACGGGTTTCAAACCCTCATGCCATCATCTATAAAAACTACTCAACTCTAACCTATCGTAGACTGGTCTGCAATGCCTTTTCCTATTGAATCTCCCTCTACGAGGATCGAATCTAGTCAAAACCACAACGATTACGTTATTATTGGATAAAGAAACATAACCCAAATGAAATTACTCGAAAAATACGAAAAATCACGAAGTTGGTAAAACTCGGGCCCCGGGCCCACTTCTCGAAAATTTTTAAAAATCATGTCAATTGATTCTTCATCTCTCCACGAGTCCGTACTTATAAGTTTTGTCGAAAATGGAGCTCGAATGACCTTTCAAATCCCCAAAACTCATTTTCAAAAACTAAGCCTAGTTCTTCACAATTTCCACAAAATTTCATGGATTTGAGGGTTGATTATTCATAAAAAAAAAGGTGTTTGAAGTCAAGGGAATTACCTCCAATCAATACCCGTTAAAAACACACTTCAAATCACTCAAAACGCTCTCTTGGTTGATTAATAAAGGAGGAAAATAGGTTTGGTTCGTGGATGAATTAACCCTTAAAACATTATGCCCGCCCAGTTATCCTTCTATGCGATCGCATCCCTACTCCTGCGATCGCATAGGCCAAAATCCGGCACTCAATTTTCCTCTTACGTGATCGCATAAAACCCCATACGATCACATATCACTGAGCCCCACTAATACGCGATCGCATTCATCTCTACGCGACCGCACTGAACCAGGTCACACACCTATGCGATCACAGAGTCTCACATGCGATCTCATAAGGCAAATTCCTGGCCCCTCCAAAACCTCCTATGCGATCGCAGACCTATCTATGCGATCACATAGAGTAAATCTCTACTGCAATATTTCTGCTGCACTATCTTATTCAAAAATCTTCGTTAGCCATCCAAAATCACCTCGAGGCCCTCGGGACCTCAACCAAAAGCACAGATATGTTCTATTACTTCATTAAAACTTGCTCGTAATATAAAATCACTATCATAAACATCAAAATCATCAAATTACCACGGATTCAAGCCTAAGTTAAACTAAAACTTTCGAAACTCGCAATTGATCCAAAACCCGACCTAAAAACCTCTGAATGACCTAAAAATTTGCACGCATATCCAACATCACCTAACGGAGCTACTAAAACTGTCGAAATTCCATTTCGGCACTCGGATCAAAATCTCACCTATCTACTAGACTTCGCCAATATTCTAACTTAGCTAATTCAAGCCTTGTTCTACATCAGACCTCCAAATTTAGTTTTGATTGTGCTACTAAGTCATAAATCACCACCCAAAACTAGTCGAAAATCCATTCCGACCCCTCTAACTCATAAGTCAACTTTTGGTTTACTTTTTAAAACTAACCTTCTCATAAAGAGACTGATTGTCTCATTTCTATCCGAACTCCATCCGAATTACTTCAATTTCTCCAAACGCATATAATGAAACATAATAAAGCATAAAATGAGGAAAATAGGGTGGTTACTCATGTGACAACGATTCGGGTCGTTTAATATATTGAAGATGATGTGTCATGACACGTGGACTGGTCGAAAGGTCAAAACGCAATAAATAGCCAAATGACACGAGCGACAACAGGTATGGGAAAGAGAAAGTTAAATAGGCATGAGACGCTATTCAAATGGCACGAGTCTCATACCCATTTAAATCATTTAAAGCCAAGAGATCAGAAGGAATTGAAGATACGAATCTGATGACGTAAAGGAGTCCAAATTTAGTATTGAATGCTTAATGCTTTATGGAATTTGTACTTAATAGGAATTATTGTGTAACATTTTTTTAGTGACATTTATTGCTCATAATTGTGTCATTAATGCAAATGAATTACACCTTCTCCTAGAATCAACTTTAAAAGGAGAAGGACTCAACGTCTGTGGGGACACGATTGATTATAGAGATTACATTGAAATACAAACTTACTTATTGCTTTATTATTATTCTCAAGAGTCCTCAATTATTTTTGTCTCTTGATTATCAGTAACTCGAATATCTCTTTATCTTTAGCTTTGACCAAAGAATCACATTTTTTGTTAAATAAATTGATTCCATTACCGGGTATCTGATAAACTTGTCTTTTAAGCTACGTTCTATCCCTTGTTATGAACATGTCAAACAATAAAAACAACAATAATAGTGAAAACACCTTGGGAAACCATGAAAATCAAATGCAGCAAAATCAAGGAGATCTACCAAACATTCACGTGATTTCCTCCCCTCCAAACTCGCCACGTCAATCTCATGAAGGCACCCTTGCTCCTGAATATCATGCTGATCAACAAGAGCAATCTGAACATTTTAAAAGAGCAAATGAAGCTTTACAAAAATTAATTGATGCACAGGTCAGTAAAGCTCTTCAGGCTCTAGGTAGTCGATTACCCGTTGCCCCACCCACACCAATGCCTAATAATAATACATTGGAGAATCCTCGTTTGGGTCTTGTTAATTCTGGAAATGGAGGAACCACCAGTGAACCACAGGAAGAAGAACCAGGTAATTCAAATAATTATCATTTGCAAAACATAGTACTAACTTTGCATAAATATCTTAAGGAACAGAATGAGTGCATCGAGCAAATCCTTGGAGTTCCCCCTAAAATCAATGGAGTGTACGTGGATAAATACTCACAACAACCTTGAAACCAAGTGCATGATATTTCAAAGTACTACGGTAGAACAGATCCATGTGATCATGTAATCGCACTTACAACAGGCATAAAGGGCAATGACTTGACCAAGCAAGAAATTGAATCATTACTAGTCAAGAAATTTGGAGAAACACTCACCAAGGGAGCATTAACCTGGTATTCTCTTTTACCTGAAAATTCTATAAATTCTTTTGCTGAGCTTGTAGATTCTTTTATTAAAGCACACTCTGTTAGATAATACGCTTAACGCTAGAGGGGGGGTGAATAGCGTTATAATAAAATTTAGCGTAAACTTGCGGAAATTAAAATTTTCAGGAAGTAAATAAGTGCGATAAATAATAACTTACACACAGATATATCCTGGTTCACCACAACGTGTGGCTAGTCCAGTCCCCGAGAGACTCTCTCGAGATTTTCCACTAACGTGTCAAGCTTCCGGGTGCTTAACAAACCTTTACAACTTGAGGACGCAAGCCTCAACACCTTTGCTCGGAGTTACAACATTCCAAGACTTCAACCAAGGAAACACAAGTTCCTTACAACAAGAGAATTACAATTCTCTTACAAGTGTATACAACACTAAAACACTCAAACAGAATACTCCTTAATGAGTAGATATGAGTAAAAGAAGTAAGCTCTGGATCACAACAACTTTGGACAAGAATATGGCTCTCAAAAGCTTTATGAAATTGAATATAAAATGATAAACAAAAGTATGCAAGCTTATAGCAATGTAATGATCAGTTTTAGTATGTTGTTGTGTTTAAAAAACTGAAATGAAGCTGTATTTATAGTTGATAAACTTGGCATTACCGTTGCCTAGTTGCCAATTAAGAGTTGTTGATTTTACTCACTGACAATCGATTGTCAAACCCCAACAATCGATTGTCTGCCAGTTAGATCAAAATTCAATCCCAGATTTTACGCATGATAATCGATTACTTACAATCCATAATCGATTACTGGCAACGTTCAAAAAATCCTTTCCAGATTTTACCACAAACAATCGATTGTCCAGAATCAACAATCGATTACTCAGCAACGTTCAAAAAATCTTTTCCGAATTTTAATCAAAACAATCGATTATACCAAATCAATAATCGATTACCCAATAACGTTCAAAAAATCTTTTCCGGATTTTAATCACAAAAATCGATTATACAGAATCAATAATCGATTACCTGACAGTATTTGAAAACTTTACGACAACGGTCAGCTTCACAATCGATTGCACAAAGTTAACAATCGATTACTTATCAGTTTTTGAAAAACATTTTAGACACTGCCTCTTGAAAATCGATTTTTATATACTCACAATCGATTATTTAATAAATTTGAAAATCACTGGAAGTCACTACCTCAACACAATCGATTGTCATTAGTTCACAATCGATTATTTTGTGACTTTGAAAAATCTGAAGGACACTGTCTCTTCACAATCGATTGTCATTAGTTTCACAATCGATTATTCTGAGTTTTGAAAAACTTTGATGGACACTGCCTCATCACAATCGATTGTCATGCAGGTTTGAAGAAACCTGATGTTCACTGCCTTAACACAATCGATTGTCATTAGTTCACAATCGATTGTCATGCAGTCTTGGCTTAAAACAATCGATTATCATTAGTACATAATCGATTATCTTAGTCCAGTTTTTAGAGGCATTTAAAAATCATTTTGACTAATGAAAATATGCATGATTTAAAATCATTTAGCATGAAATTAAATATGCATGGTTTTGGAAAATAGTTTTATGAGAGAAGCCATGTTACGAGTCAAGTTGTAGGATCAAGATCACAATTAAGAATGACTCAATTAAACTACAAACTTTGTCTTCAGCTTGAATCTCGATGTATATCAATTATGCGCTTGTTTCTTGAACTTCGTCATATATCAATTTTCGCTTCGTTTGTCATTCATCAAAACCTATACAAAAGAACACACGTTTTAGTATATTGCATTGAGAACGTGTTTCCAACAATTTCCCCCTTTTTGATAATGGCAAACATTACGTGGGATATGGAATGCAAGCAATTTATATTGACGATTCAAGACAAGTGTATACGTGCAACAAGTATGCAATTTGTTCCCCCTCAATATATGAATTCCCCCTTAATTTAAGCTTATAGATATTGAGAGTGCATACCCGTTATCTTCCCCCTTTTGCCATTAGCAAAAATAACATAATAGTAAGATGCTAAAGATGTAAATAAAACTTGTTTGTTTAAAAGAATATAGCAACATCAACCCGAATAATAGCAACATAATCGATTATTGATACTAAATAATCGATTTTTAGACGACGGAAACCGATTGTTGTACGTCAAGCTTTATAATTCCCCTTTTCTTTGGGGCGATACCTGCAAAAATCGTTAGACGTCTCCGACGCTCAAGTTAGAACTCATGTAATAAAAAAATTACAATGCATGACTTAGATCAACGTGGAGTCAAGGATCCCGAGTTCACTGCGAATTTGGAAGAAGGACTCTTTCTCTAAAGGCTTTGTAAAGATGTCTGCAAATTGGTTTTTGGTTTCAACAAATTAAATTTCGACATCGCCTTTGAGAACGTGATCTCTAATAAAATGATGTCTAATTTCAATGTGTTTCGTTCGCGAATGAAGAACGGGGTTCTTCGTCAAGCATATGGCACTAGTATTATCACATCTAAGAGGGATATGATCAAGACTTAGGCCATAGTCCAAGAGTTGTTGTTTCATCCATAGGATTTGAGCGCAACAACTCCCCGCAGCTACATATTCAGCCTCGGTTGTGGACAATGCAACACTTGTTTCTTGCTAAACCAAGAAACGAGAGAGCTACCGAGCAAATGGCAAGTGCCACTAGTGCTCTTGCGGTCCAATTTGCATCCAGCAAAATCGGAATCGGAGTAGCCAACAAGTTGGCATGAAGAGCATTTGGGGTACCATAGACCCACATTTGTAGTACCGACAAGATACCTTAAAATCCGTTTTACCGCAGTAAGGTGAGACTCCTTCGGACACGATTGATAACGAGCGCATAAGCACACGCTAAAAATGATGTCCGGACGACTAGCAGTAAGATAAAGAAGAGAGCCAATCATACCTCGGTACTTTTTGGTGTCGACTTCCTTACCTTTCTCATCTTTGTCTAGATGATCGGATGTGCTCATGGGAGTTGCCATTTCTTTTGCATTGTTCATCTCAAATCGTTTCAGCAATTCTTTGCAATATTTGGCTTGACAAATGAATGTACCTTCTTTCATTTGCTTTACTTGTAATCCCAAAAAGAATGTTAACTCACCCATCATAGACATCTCAAATTCGCTTGTCATTAAATCGGAAAATTCCTTGCATAAAACATTGTTAGTAGCACCAAATATAATATCATCTACATATATTTGAACTAACAAAATATCATTGTTTTTATGCTTAACAAAGAGAGTTGTGTCAACTTTCCCCCTAATGAAATCATTTTCCAAAAGAAACTTACTCAATCTTTCATACCAAGCTCGGGGAGCTTGTTTTAAACCATAAAGAGCCTTTTTGAGTTTGAAAACATGATCGGGAGATTTAAAGTTTTCAAAGCCGGGGGGTTGTTCAACAAAAACTTCTTCTTGAATAAAACCGTTTAGAAAAGCACTTTTCACATCCATTTGATATAAATTGAAATTCATAGAAGAGGCAAATGCAAGCAATAAGCAAATAGCTTCTAATCTAGCTACGGGAGCATATGCTTCCTCATAGTCAATACCTTCTTCTTGATTATAGCCTTTTGCTACAAGCCTAGCTTTGTTTCTAGTGATTATACCATTTTCATCTAGTTTATTGCGAAAAACCCATTTCGTACCAATTATGGTATGACCTTCGGGTCTTGGCACCAAATCCCAAACGTCATTGCGTTCGAATTGGTTAAGCTCCTCTTGCATTGCCAAGGTCCAAAATTCATCCTCAATTGCTTCTGAGATGGTTTTGGGTTCAATTTGAGAAACAAAAGCAGTATGTTCTAAGGTATTTTTGTGAGAGTATCGGGTACTTACCTTGTCTCCAACGTTGCCAATTACCTGTTCGAGAGGGTGATCTTTGATTGTCCTCCACTTGTTAGGCATATTCATTTCTTTTTCCAATTGTGGCGCTTCTTCCGTTGGTTGTTCCTCAGTTTCATGTTTATTTTCCTTGGGTGGTTCCTCTTGTATTTTGTCTTTCAAGCTATCTAAGATACCTGCAAGATCAAAACCGGAATCCTTTCTCGCCAAGCGAGCATTATTTTCGGAAAATACAACATGAGGGGATTCCTCCACAATTTGGGTTCTTTTATTAAAGACCCTATATGCTTTACTACGTGAGGAATATCCAATGAAAATACCTTCATCCGACTTAGCATCAAATTTACCCAATTGGTCTTTGCCATTGTTATGAACAAAACATTTGCAACCAAAAACTCTAAAATGGGAAATATTTGGTTTTCTTCCCATATAAAGTTCATAGGGGTTTTTCATGAGTATTGGCCGAATTACTACTCTATTTAGAACGTAGCAAGCGGTACTCACGGCGTCCGCCCAAAAATGTTTGGGTATCTTAGCTTTGTCGAGCATGGTTCTAGCCATCTCTTCGAGACACCTATTTTTCCTTTCCACCACCCCATTTTGTTGTGGTGTACGTGGAGCGGAAAAGGTATGCTCGATTCCGAGTTCGTCACAAAAGTCCGCAAAGAGATTGTGATCAAACTCTCCCCCATGATCACTTCTAATTGAAGTGACGGTTGTTTCTTTCTCATTTTGAACACGCTTAAGAAAAAATTTAAAATTTTGAAAAGAATCACTTTTATTGGCAAGAAATAAAGTCCAAGTAAATCTCGAGTAATCATCAACAATCACAAAAGCATATTTATTTCTTCCTAGACTTTCAATGCGAGAGGGACCAAATAAATCCATATGAAGCAATTGCAATGGTCTAGAAGTTGAAAAAATGATTTTAGATTTGAAAGATGCTTTTGTTTGCTTCCCCTTTTGACACGAGTCACAAATAGAGTCATTTTCAAATTTTAAAAAGGGAAGACCAACAACTAAGTTTTGAGAAATCAATTTGTTCAAAAGATGCATATTGATATGTGCTACTCTACGATGCCATAGCCAAGTATCATCCTCTTTACTCATTAGACAATCAACATATTCGGGTGAGGAATTAGCAAGATCAACCATATAAATATTATCAACTCTAAAACCACGAAGTATGATTTTGAAATCACTACGTCTAAATACTAGGCATTCATCCGAATCAAATAGAGCAAGATTTCCCTTGTCACATAATTGGCTTATGCTCAAGAGATTATGCTTCAAACCTTTCATAAGTAATATATGCTTAATAGAGGATTTTTCATACTTACCGACCGAGACGATGCCGATGATCTTTCCTTTATTGTTATCACCGAAGATAACACTTCCTCCTTCTTTGTGCTCTAATTGAAGGAATTTGGATTCATCTCCCGTCATATGCTTGGAGCATCCACTATCAAGGTACCATAGTACACTTGATCCCTTCAAGCACACCTACAAAACAAATTAATGTTCTTTAGGTACCCATGCCATCTTGGGTCCTTGGGGGTTAGGCATATTATAATGATGTGATTGAGTAACATGTCTATGATGTGTAAAGCATGCAGGAGCAATATGACCAATACGTCTACAATAATGACAAGTCACATTTGGGTTATGCATCCTTCTAGGTTCATAGTAACTAGACGGATGAAAATTGCTTACTCTATTTTGACCACTATGACTATTTCGCATTTCATGAGAATTATTTCTCCTACTATGAGCTCTAGGATGGGCAGCATTTCTAGAGTGATTGTTTCTCGGTTGAGGGCCATTGCTAGGTCTTCTAAGGGGTTCAAAATTTGGCCTAAAATATGCATCATTTCTAGGGTGACTATTTCTAGGTGGTAAGTCATTCCTAGGTCTTCTAAAATGTTCAGCATTTTGTCTAGCATGCATAATGGCTCTAGAGTTGTTGTTTCTAGGATAAGCATTTCTATTGTTAATCCTAGGTTGAGCTTTAGGTTGTTGGGCTTTAGCTGCAACCTTTTCTTCATTTTTAAAGCATATTCCATGCTTGGTTGATTTCAAGTTAACAAGAACATCATTCAAGTTTTTGTGCGAAGAATTAAACTTATCTAATGTACCTTTAAGCCTACTTACTTCATTCTTAAGAAGCAAACAAGAAGTGCAATTTCTAGTAGAGCTTTCGGGCTTATCGGAACTTCTTTTTCCAAAAAACTTGTTTTCCTCTTTCAGCTTCTCATTTTCTAAAACCAGTTTTTCTAAATCCTTTTCTTTCAAAGAAAGCTGTTTTTGAAAATCCTTTTCTTTTAATGAAGCATTTTCTTTTATTGCCTTAACAGTTTTTGAAGCCTTAATAAACTCAGCATATAATTCATCAAAAGCAGTTCGCATTTCTTCAAGAGTAAAGAAGTTTTTAGACGAAATTTGACATACCTCATCTTTGTTGTCTTCTTGTGCCATAAGGCAAAGATTTGCTGCTTCGTCTTCTACTCCTTCGCTTGACTCATCTCCAGAGTCGCCTCCCCAAGAAATGTATGCACGTTGCTTTTTAAAAGGTTTCTTCTCCTTTTTTATGTTTGGGCAATTTGATTTGATGTGCCCGGTTTCACCACATTCATAGCACTTGATTTGTTCGCCTTGCTTTTTGCCCTTGCGTTCATACTCCTTGCGCATGAACTTTTGAAATCTTTTGATAACGAGTCCAAACTCGTTGTCTCCTTCCTCATCAATTTGCGGTTGGCTTGTGCTCGCCTTTAGAGCTATTCTTTGCCTCCTTTGATCATCAACAAAAGGGTTAAGAATAGTAGATTCATAGGTTTTAAGGTTACCTCTTAGTGCGTCGATGGTGACGTTTGAAACGCCAATGGATTCTTGAATTGCATCGGCCTTTGATCTCCATGCCGGTGTGAGACTTCTAAGAATTTTTCGAACGAGCTCTCTATCCGTGAATGTTTTCTTGAGAGAATGTGTCATTTACGATTATTGAAAATCGCTCAAACATTTTCGTCCACCTTTTCACCTTCCTTCATGTGAAATAATTCATAAGAATGGGTTAGGAAATCAATTTTTGCTTCCCTTACCTGGTCCGTACCTTCGTACGTGACTTCTAGCTTGTCCCACATCTCCTTTGCCGTTGTACAACACGATATTTTCCTGTAATCGTCAGCATTAACAGCAGAATATAATAAATTTATTGCTTTAGCATTATTTTGAACCTTTCGGATGTCATCCGCGTCATACTCATCCTCGGACTTAGGAACCCATTCGTTTTCCACCTTCTTTGTTGGAATTTGGTTTCCCTTCATTATCACCTTCCAAAGGTGAAAGCTGTTGGACTGAACGAAGATCTTCATCCTCTCCTTCCAGAACGTGTAATTTGTACCGTTGAATAGAGGTGGTCGTATGGAGCACTGTCCTTCTTCAATTCCTGCAAAAGAATCACGAGTAGAAGCCATGGATGGTTCTCTCAAACTGTTAAGTTTTCAGAGAGTTGGGCTCTGATACCAATTGTTAGATAATACGCATAACGCTAGGGGGGGGGGGTGAATAGCAGTATAATAAAATTTAGCGTAAACTTGCGGAAATTAAAATTTGCAGGAAGTAAATAAGTGCGATAAATAATAACTTACACACAGATATATCCTGGTTCACCACAACATGTGGCTAGTCCAGTCCCCGAGAGACTCTCTCGAGATTTTCCACTAACGTGTCAAGCTTCCGGGTGCTTAACAAACCTTTACAACTTGAGGACGCAAGCCTCAACACCTTTGAATACTCCTTAATGAGTAGATATGAGTAAAAGAAGTAAGCTCTGGATCACAACAACTTTGGACAAGAATATGGCTCTCAAAAGCTTTATGAAATTGAATATAAAATGATAAACAAAAGTATGCAAGCTTATAGCAATGTAATGATCAGTTTTAGTATGTTGTTGTGTTTAAAACACTGAAATGAAGCTGTATTTATAGTTGAAAAACTTGGCATTACCGTTGCCTAGTTACCAATTAAGAGTTGCTGATTTTACTTACTGACAATCGATTGTCAAACCCCAACAATCGATTGTCTACCAGTTAGATCAAAATTCAATCCCAGATTTTACGCATGATAATCGATTACTTACAATCCATAATCGATTTCTGGCAACGTTCAAAAAATCCTTTCCAGATTTTACCACAAACAATCGGTTGTCCAGAATCAACAATCGATTACTCAGCAACGTTCAAAAAATCTTTTCCGGATTTTAATCAAAACAATCGATAATACCAAATCAATAATCGATTACCCAATAACGTTCAAAAAATCTTTTCCGGATTTTAATCACAACAATTGATTACACAGAATCAATAATCGATTACCTGACGGTATTTGAAAACTTTACGACAACGGTCAGCTTCACAATCGATTGCACAAAGTTAACAATCGATTACTTGTCAGTTTTTGAAAAACATTTTAGACACTGCCTCTTGACAATCGATTGTTATATACTCACAATCGATTATTTAATAAATTTGAAAATCACTGGAAGTCACTACCTCAACACAATCGATTGTCATTAGTTCACAATCGATTATTTTGTGACTTTGAAAAATCTGAAGGACACTGTCTCTTCACAATCGATTGTCATTAGTTTCCCAATCGATTATTCTGAGTTTTGAAAAACTTTGATGGACACTGCCTAATCACAATCGATTGTGATAAGGTTCACAATCGATTGTCATGCAGGTTTGAAGAAACCTGATGTTCACTGCCTTAACACAATCGGTTGTCATTAGTTCACAATCGATTGTCATGCAGTCTTGGCTTAAAACAATCGATTATCATTAGTACATAATCGATTATCTTAGTCCAGTTTTCAGAGGCATTTAAAAATCATTTTGACTAATGAAAATATGCATGATTTAAAATCATTTAGCATTAAATTAAATATGCATGATTTTGGAAAATAGTTTTATGAGAGAAGCCATGTTACGAGTCAAGTTGTAGGATCAAGATCACAATTAAGAATGACTCAATTAAACTATAAAACTTTGTCTTCAGCTTGAATCTCGATGTATATCAATTGTGCGCTTGTTTCTTGAACTTCGTCATATATAAATTTTCGCTTCGTTTGTCATTCATCAAAACCTATACAAAAGAACACACGTTTTAGTATATTGCATTGAGAACGTGTTTCCAACACACTCGGGAGCTCAATAAGTTTAAAAAAGAATGGAAGACATTAAGGGGATCTCAAAGCTGCTCAGAGATTTTGTTGATAGATTCCAACGAGAGAGGATGACTTTACTGATAACTGGGCTTCAATAGCTTTTGCAAGCAACTTAAATGACAAAAGTTCAGAAGCCACGTGAAGACTTATAGAAAGCCTTCGAGAGTTCCATGCAACAACGTGGAATGATGTTTACAACAGGTATAGTACGAAGCTGTGAATTGAAGAAGATACCATGCCTAAATTTCATCACGAAGAAAGGAGCGGTTGCAAGAGATCAGAAACTGAAAAAAAGATCAGGTAAAAATAGGTATAATCCATATATGCCACCTGCAGGGAAAGATTCACAGTCAAAGCAGGATAACCAACAATATGATCAAAAACCTAGGAACAGGGAATCTGGTTCTTCATCAAGGTTATGAAATAATCGAAACAGACAAGAGTCACGAGATGATGACAAAAGTTTAAAGGCAAGGTTCGGTGGATAGAACTTTAATGTCACTACCTCCAAGTTCATAGCTGTTTTGAGAAGCATGGGAGATAAGGTACGATGGCCAAAAGAGATGCGATCAAATCCAAATAGATGCAATCCTGACCATTTGCGCGAATTCCACAATGATCACGGGCACAAAACTTCAGAATGTAGATTCTTACAAAGTGAACTGGATCATTTATTGAAGCAAGGGTATCTCACTGAGTTATTTAGTGAGAAAGGTAAACAAGCCTATATGAAAAATAGGCAGGAGCCACCAAAGCCCCCTTCACCCAAGAGAACAGTGAATGTGATAAGTGGGGGAGAAGATATTCATGGTATAACATATACAACTTCCAACAAGGTTTCTAAAGTAACAATTACACACGGAAAATAAGTACGGCAGGTTTTATAAAACGAAAGCATTTCATTCGATGATGTAGATACCCAAGAAGTAATAATCTCACATAATGACGCACTGGTAATATCTTTGCTTGTACATGATACTAATGTAAAACTGAGAATATTATACTATTAAGAATATTACGTTAAATGCAAGCCGAAGACAAAATTATACCCAAGGCGCATACCTTGTCTAGGTTCAACAATTCAAGTGTGGTAAAAAAGGATAGGTAATTCTGACAACATTTGCTGCAGGTGTTGTTAAAAAACTAAATTTGAGGTAGTTGATATGGAAATGGCTTACAATATGATCATGGGGAGGCCTTGGATCCATGATATGGATGTTGTCCCATTAACTCTACATCAAGTTATTAAATTCTCATCACCATGGGGGATTTGCCAAATTCGAGGGATAAGCAGACAGCCAAAAGCATCAATGTTGTAACAGATACGAGCACCATAAAGAAAGAAAAATAGCAATTACAGGAAACAGTTGAAGGTGTCAAAAATCAAACCTCAAGTGAGCGAGAAAAGACATATTTAGACTCGAGACCTGATACAATTCAAGAGCCTAAAGAGAATGAAAATATCAAAACAACAATCAAATAGCTCGAAGCGGTGATTTTATTTGAGCAATGGACAGAATAGAAGGTTTAGGCTGGATCCAATTTAAGCTCTGACATGCGAGGTATGTTGATTGAATTTTTAAAAGCTAATGTGGATTGTTTTGCTTGGTCCCATGCTAATATGACAAAGATACCACCGTATGTAATAACTCACAGATTAAATGAATACATATCCTTTACACCGGTAAAACAAAAGAAAGAAAACAAGGAGCTTTCAAAAATCAGGTGATTCAAGATGATGTCCAAATTTTTTTGAAAATTGGGTCAATCCACGAGGTAAAGTATCCTAATTGGTTAGAAAACACAGTTGTTGTACCTAAGAAAAATGGCAAGTGGCGGGTTTGTGTTTTGTGTGGATTATACTGATCTTAACAAAGCCTACCCAAAAGATTATTTTCCCTTACCGTATATAGATCAATTAATTGATGCAATTGCAGGACATGAACTTTTGAGTTTTTTGGATGCATATTCAGGGTACAACCAAATTAAAATGGATCCCAGCGATGAAGAAAAGACTTCTTTCATCATAGATAGGGGTACTTACTATGATAAAGTAATGGCCTTCGGTCTCAAAAATGGTGGAGCAACCTATCAAAGGCTGGTCACCAAAATATTCCAAGAACATTTAGGAAGAACCATGGAGGTATGTAGAGACAACATGCTCGTTAATACCCAACATTCTCATGATCATATTTCTCATCTATCTATTACATTTGAAATTCTACAAAAATTTAATATAAACTTAATCCAGAGAAATGTGCATTTGGAGTGGCATCAGGTAAGTTTTTGGGTTTTCTTGTTTCTAACCGTGGTATTGAGGTAAATCCTTCTCAGATAAAAGAAATAGTGGAAATCCCTGATATCCTTACGAATAAAAAAGAATTTCAAAGGCTAACAGGAAGAATTGCAGCATTGGGAAGATTTATTTCCAAATCTTTAGAAAAATGTTTTAAATTTTTATCCGCACTAAAAAAAAGATCATTTTGAATAGAATGAAAATTGCCAACAAGCCCTTAGAAATTTAAAAGCTTACATGTCAAATCCACCACTATTGGCAAAGCTAAAAGAAGGGGAAAAGCTACTCGTCTATTTGGCTGCATCAGAAGTTGCGGTAAGTGTTGGTTTAGTTTGTGAGGACCAAGGTAAGCAATCTCCTATTTATTATGTAAGCAAGTATTTACTAGATGCTGAGACACGATATCCTCAACTAGAAAAATTAGAATTAGCTTTGATCATGGCATATAGAAAATGAAGACCTTATTTTCAATGTCATCCCATTATAGTAGTTATTGCTTTTCTATTACGGAATATTTTGCGTAAACATGAATTGTCAGGGAGATTAGCAAAATGGGCTATAGAATTAAGTGAATATGAAATTATTTATCTACCTAGAACTGCTATAAAATCTCAAGTACTAGTTGATTTTAGTCAAGGGATACATTTAGAAGCAGAAAAAGAATTACAAATTTTTAATGGTGGTAAGTAGAGAACTTGGATTTTATTTACTGATGGATTATCAAATGTAAAAGGAGCAAGCCTAGGAATAGTTCTCATACCACCTATGGGAGAAACTATTAGAAAAGCTATAAAATATCATTCTATAACTAACAATGAAGCAGAGTATAAAACTGTAATTGCAGTTCTAGAATTGGCACAAGAACTCAGCATAACACAGATTATAATCAAATGTGATTCTCAACTCGCGGTCAATCAGATGCTGGGGACATATACAGCCAGAGAGACACGAATGAAAGAATATCATAAAAAGGTACGGGAACTAATAAAGCAATTCCAAACTTGGAAGGTAATGCAGATCCCAAGAGATGAGGATGCGGAAGAAGATGATTTAGCTAATTTTGCATCTGCAGGAGACATAGAAAATGACGCAAATGCTTCAGTCATACATCTGTTTCAATCCATTCTTGAACCTAATAAGAACGAGGTAAATTTTAACCATTTAACATGGGATTGTAGAAACGAAATTATTGCTTTTTTACAGCATGGAATTGTGCCTAATGGCAAAAAAAAACTCATGCACTTAGCAAAAAAGTCGCCCATTACTGCTTATATCAAGGAAATATTAATCAAAAGATGTCCGGTGGACCACTAGCAAGGTGCCTCGGACCTTCTCAAACAGAATATGTGATGAGGCAGAAATTACGCAGGGTAAAGGTCACTGGTAAAAACGTTGATTCGAGCAGGGTATTATTGTCCTAAGATGGAAGAGGAGGCAAACAGTTTCATGTCCAAATGTGATAAATGTCAAAGATACGACAATAATACGCATAGACCAACTGAGTTACTACACCATATTATAGCCTCGTGACCCTTTATGAAATGGAGGATGGATATTTAGGTCCATTACCACAATCAAAAGGTTAGATGAAGTTTCTACTTGTACTTACAGATTATTTTACTAAATGGGTAAAGTAGGAGCTTTTAAATACGTACGAGAGAATGAAGTTAAATATTTCGTATGGAGAAATATAATATGTCGTTCTGGAGTACCAAAAGAAATCGTGTGTGACAATGGTCCGTAATTCATAGGAGCTCAAATCACAAAATTTCTTCAAAGTTGGCAAATTAAAAGGATAACTTCTACGCCATACCATCCAGTAGGCAGTGGACAAGCGGAATCCACAAACAAAGTCATTATCAACAATTTGAAGAGAAGGTTACAATATTCGAAGGATAATTGGCCTGAGGTATTACCTGGAGTATTATGGGCTTATCGTACAACGATAAAAACAATCAAGGTGGAAACACCATTTTCAATGGTTTATTCTACGGAGGCCTTAATTCCAGTTGAAATAGGAGAATCGAGCACATGGTACGCTCAATCAACGGAGGAATCAAATGATGAAGAGATGCGGGTGAACCTCAATTTGATCGAAGGAAGAAGAGAAGCTGCATTAATAAGAATGGAAGCACAAAAGCCAATAATTGAACGATATTACAATAGGAAAGCACGCCTCGGAATTTTTAAAATTGGGGACTTCGTGCTTAAAAAGGTGTTCCAATCTGCAAAGTATGCTAATTCAGGAAACCTAAGTCCAACGTGGGAAGTACCCTACTGAGTTCGTGACATTGCAGGAAAAGGAGCATACGAGTTAGAGACAATGGATGGAAAGGTTTTACCCTCACATTGAAATGTTGCCCATTTAAAGAGATATTACATCTAAAAAAGTACCCACGGTCAGGTATCACCATGTTAGAATTTTTCTTTGAATTGTTAAAATCTTACTAACGATTTTGGATGCTATGAAAAACCCCTAACTCGTGCCAAATGATGAGTCACGACCTGCACGGTTAATTGGAATATTCTAAATTCCCAGCCTAGGGTTACAATTAATCTGATGGAAATATATACGGGTTAGGCAGTCTTCGTCTATAATCGCAACTCCGAGTCTCGTATGTTTTTCTGTTTCAGGAAAAGAACCAAATTGAGAGAAGAAAACAAGTGCTCGAGGCTTCATACTTCACCGCTCAAACACTTGGGGGACTACATATTATACACAGATACGTGCAAATAAACAAATACGAAAATAGAACAAAAGTCGATTGAGGTTGAGTAAGATTTAAAAGAAAAATCCAAATACAAAGAGACAACTGTTGAGCAAAAGTTATGGAGTCTTCATCATTTTTTCAACAAATGTAATCATAAGACATTCATCATAATGTTTTTTATCATGAGAACAACAGAGTCATCTCTCAAACTCATAAGAACAACGGAGTCATCTTTCAAACACTTCCAAATATATGAAGATCGGGTCATGACTATGTACTGAAACAGGTTATAAGAAAAAACCTTACTTATTTTATAATTTGTAAAATCTGTTACAAGAAAAATAGTTACGAGAAAGTTATTGATGCATTTTAATACATGTAATATTCAAAAGCATTTCAAAGTTCATGAATAAAAACTTGTCCAAGTTATTTCAAACAAAGCATGTGTGTTCGTATGTCTGTCATCGTATTGTAACACCATTATGATGTTGAGACGTCTTCTTCATTAAGTGTCGATATATACAAGGGCCCTCTTCTATAAACCTAATGTTAATAACTCATGAGAAGGATCATAAAGCATTTTCAAAAGATAAAAATACTAAGCTAATCTATAAGTCCTTAGTAAATAAAAAAGGCAAGAATAGAACAAGTCTTACCCCTACCCAAAAGGGCAGAGAGGCTGCTTCCATGCGACCCTCGGCGCATAGGACAGAATGAAAAGCTGCATTGGAAAACAAAGACAAAATTAGTAACCAAGGCAAGACAAAACAAAATAACAAAACAAAGCATAAGTAATCCTGCAGAAATAACGTAAATGGTTATGTAAACATAAGGAACATAAATACTAGACATCGATGGGTAACCCTAATATCCCACACCCAACCCCGGGTGAGGCGAACGAAGGACTCTAAGAGCCCCTATCCTGCAACCCTGATTCTAGACCTCCAGAATAACTTTCTACCTTCTGTCGAATAACTTCATTCCTAATATAATTAAAAAAGACTAAGTAAAAACTTAGTCAACAAAATAACTTTTACAAACGCCCCATTATGATAACTGGGGACTTCATCAAAATATCTCTTAAAACTGCCAAGGGATAAAACCAAACCATCAATTAATAAAAAAAGGTTTGAAACATATTCAACTGGTCATTGAAGGTTGGATTGGTAGAAGTTTCAAAAACAACCATAGAGGCGGTAGTAACTTCTGAAGAAGCAGTAACAGGAACGGCCTCAGCTGGGCCTGAAGTACTAAGTTCATCGAGGGAAGCAAGAGTCACGGGAGCTTCAGCTTCCACAGACTGTGTCATAGAAGTTTCACCCTCGTGAGCTGGAATTGCAACGTTCTTTACTTCAACTACCAGAGCAACAGCTTCATTGTTCAAAGGTTATTCAGCCACAGGAGCTTCGAGCGCAGGAGAGTCAAGTGGTTGCTGGATTTTCTTAATAGTGTCTAAAACTTTGGCCAATTCTGATTGTAAGTCAAATTTTTTTTAAGTGGCCTCCATCAAAGCATCATGACGGGAATTCAGCAAAGCCCAACTCACCTCTATATTAAAATTCTCCTCAAGAAGTTCATACTCCCTTTCCTACATAGCAAGATCATTCCTCAACACTTGGTGCTCAACTAAATAGGAATCAAGAGAAGCTTTGAGAGAGGCATGAGAGCTCTCTAAGGCATGTATTTTGGTAGAGGAAATCTTTAAATCAGCCTGAACTTGAGTCAAGCTTTGCACTAGTTCCCCTGCGTATTCTTCCTTTTTAGCCAAGAGTGCCTTGAGTTCTCTGACTTCTTCACTTGACTTTGATAATTGCTCTAAAGATGCACATTCAAGAAGCTCCTTATCTTTTTCAAATTGGCTCGAAGAACCCTTGGCAATTGCTAATTCAGAAGTCAAATCTCGCTTTTGCTGCTCCAGGTGATTTCTACTCTCTCGCAATACCTCTATGGTTTGAGCATTCTCAAATTGTTCTTTCCAATTAGCTGCTTCTAGCTGGGCTCCCTTGGCTATTTCCTCAGCCTTGTGGTCTCTCATAATAAAGGTCGGGTCAAAAGACATGTCTACTCGTTCTTTGTATGAAAATACTTCGTATTTCCAGTCAAAGAGGGGCAGCTGTAGACACGTGATTTTTGACCCTCCCAAAAATTTCACCCATTTTAACATAAAATAATTTAATTTAGGGATAATATAGTTATTTTAACTAATTTTGACTCTTTTACAATATTTTTATCATAAAATCAAAAAATACAAAAAATTATTTCATTTTTCTCTATTTAATTAGGGTATTAGGTTTTTAGAAGAATATAAGTTTTTTACCCATTTTTTATAACCCTCGAAAATACAAAAAAATAGTTCAAACTTTAATTGTTAATTTTATTTTAATACTAATAATTTATCAAATTAATGTAGAGTTTTTATAGGTATTTAATTAGAATTTTCGGCATTTTTTCTAGCCCAATGTTTGTAAGAAATCAAAGCCCAATTTTGGAAGCCTAAAAGCTAACCCTAATAAACCATAAACATACAAGACAAAAAAAATAAGCTACAGATTTTACACCCAAAAAAACTTACTCTACACTAAGACACATTTACAGGGATATTTGAAAGGAAAACAGACATATTTTGGTTGGTAAATATATTACTGTTCAATATATTTTTCAATCTTCAAAACAAAAACATCCCGTCGTCCCCCCCCCCCCCCCCAGTGACCAAACGACCTCCTTCACTCCGGACAGCTCATCACCATAGCCACCCCATTCCAAATGACCCTCAACCAGCTTTTCCGTCCAGCAGCCCACGAACAGCACCAGCACTACCGCCACCCCTTCACCTCCGTCAAGACTCGTCGGAAACCAACCAAAACAACAACACTCTCGATCTCCTCCAGAAACTCACGAACTGAAGCAACAGTGAATAGAGGCAGCAGAAAAAGAGAAGAAACGGGACAGATTTTTAAAAAAATGAAGAACGATATAGCATGAGTTTGGTTCTCTAGTTCATATTGTATTTTCGTTTTTTTGCAAACCAAAATATAAAAATATCATTTTATCCTCTTTGTCCTCTTTGACCATTGGAAACACTAAATATAAGTGGTGATTATTCATTGTTTGAGCAATTGAGGTGCTAAACTTGAATCGGATTCGCTATCGCACGTCGTTTCAGTCGCGGTCCATGTCAGATTCATGTTGGTGTTTTTCTCGCTCAAATTTCAGGGTCAAGATCTGTGTAGTTGCGTATTTTTATTGCTATTGAGGTTCAAAATCTCTCCATTCTCTTTATTTACTTTGCAAAAATTGCTTCTGTGATTATTTGTTCTTTCATAACATTCTTATTAATTTGGTACTACTTGCATAGTTTATAATGTGCTTCTTAAAGTTTGAGTAACTGAAGTTGCTTTTATTTGGTTATTAATATTTTGAATTTGATTGTGATTGACATTGTTAGGAAAAATTAGGCTAAGAAATAAACATGTTGTCCCTGACGAATCGCTTTCGAAAATTGAGTTACAGGAGTGGGTTAAAAGAAACAAATAATGGTCCGGGCTTACTTCAATGAAAGAGGGATTAGGATTACATGTTTATTGAATTATTTATTTTACTTTAACCGCTAGGAGCATGCTAGGCCTTCATCATGTGGGTAGGCAAGCTTTAGGATTTAGTTAGTCTTGAGGCGAGAGGTCGTTCCCGTAGTTAAATTTATCCGGGGAATGCCCCGAGTGGTTTGTATATATATATTTTATCCGGGGTATTGCCCCCTTACCCTTATCTCTGGTGCGGACTTAGTCTTGAGTCCAAATATTTTAAATGGAGAAGTATTTAAAAACGGTGACCATGCACACTAAAATCAAATGTCAGGTAGCGACTCTGAGTTTATTTCCTTTTGAAACACAATTTTTGTCACTTTTCAATTGAAAAATCATTTTCAATCTTCTACTAAATCTTTATATTTATGTAAGAGGGATTAGTGAGGTTTGTTTTTAAAAAGGGGTGTGACACCAAGAAAGTTGTGGCAGACTTTGTCCGTGACCAAATGGTTTGTCGGTTCGGAATTCTGGAATAAATCATCACCGATAATGGTTCCAATCCCAACAGCGACTTGATGAAGGAGATGTGTGAAACATTCAAAATCAGGCACAAGAACTCTAACGCCTATAGACAGCAGATGAATGGTGTCGTAGAGGCAGCCAAGAAGAATATCAAGAAGATATTAAGGAAAATGATCGAAAGGCACAATAAATGGCATGAGAAGCTATCATTTGCGTTATTAGGATACAGTACCACCGTCTGCACGTCAACTGGGGCAACTACCTACATGTTGCTTTATGTTACAGAGGCAGTGATTCTCGCCGAAGTAGAAATTTCCTCTTTGAGGATCATACAAGAAGCAGAGTTAGATGATGTAGAATGGGTAAAAAGTCGCTACGAGGAGTTAGTGCTTATAGATGGAAAGAGAATGAATGCAGTTTGCCACAGCCAGTTATATCAGAATAGAATGTCCAGGGCCTTCAACAAAAGAGTTAAACCAAGGAAGTTTACACCAGGGAAGTTGGTGTTGAAGAAATTATTTCCACATCAAGATGAAGCCAAGGGGAAATTCTATCCCAATTGGCAGGGTCCGTACATGGTTCACTAGGTTTTAACTAGAGGACCTCTTATTCTTGCAGAAATGGACGGAGAAGTCTGGCCGATGCCAATCAATCAGACGCAATGAAACGATACTACATTTGATGATATGCTTTTTCTTCAGGATGTAATTTGAACTACGCCTGACCCGATTCATGTTTAAGAGGGGATGCATAGGTAGCCCTATGGGTTCGGTCATATTTTAACAAAAAATCTATTTTCCCCCGCTATTGGAACTGGGGCAGAATTTTGAGAAGGACCTTTAAAATTCTGAAGTCAGTTTCCTCATTAGCGCCAACCCAGTAAACTAGGGCGGAATTTTGTGGGGGGCCCTCAAAATCCAGAATCAATCCATTTTCGTTGATTCAGCACAGCCTTCAGTAGCGCCAACCTAGTAAATTTTGGCAGAATTTTGAGGACGACCCTCAAAATTTCGAGACAAGCAAGGTTGCCGAGTCTTGAACCACGTCATAGTCGTCGGTTCATCCAAAATAAAATCATTTTCAAATATGCACTTCATTATATTTATTGAACCATGCATAAATATCATTTACATCGCTCACGTCTAGCAACACTACCCCAATGATACGTCACGTCAAGATCCATGGGATACGAACTAACCTACCCCTCTACAGAACTCACGATTTTTTCTTTGGATGCAAAAAACCAGGTCGCAAATCATTGAACACATTCATTGTTCAGGGTTGAAACTCTCAGAATGATCGCTCATTCACAAATCTACTATCTACACCCAGTATTCCCCCAGCAGTGATGATATCACAACCGTCTATCAGCTAAGAAAAATTACTACGATTTGCTCCTTTACATTCCTGCACTGCATAAGGATATTTATCTGCCTTTCAAGCCTAAGCTCTATCTCCGTCTGCATTTTTTGCATATGGCTACTTTTCTGCCTTCCATGATTAAGATCTACCTCCATCCTGCATAAAGCTACTTATCTACCTTTCGAGACTACGCTCTGTCTCCATCTACATAAGGCTATCCATCTACCTTCCGAGGTTAAGCTCTACCTCCACCCTTCATAAGGCTACTTATCTGCCTTCCGAGACTAAGCTCTGTCTCCATCTGTATTTTTCATAAGGCTACTTATCTTCCTTCCAATACAAAGCGTTGTCTCCATCCTGCATGGCTAAAAAATCGCCACTTTAATTCTCGCTTCGACTGAAATATCGCCACTTTAATTCTCGTTTCGGCTTAAATATTGCCACATGCATTTAAATTCTTGCTTCGGTTGAAATATTACCACCTGCATTTAAATTATTGCTTTGGCTGAAAGATCGCCACCCGTTGCATTCATTTAGCTGAAATATTGCCACCTTCCCATGACAGAAAGATCGCCAACTTATTCAAAGGCATCATAGTTCAGAGGCACCATCTACATAGCCCGAGAACTCCATCTCATGGTCTGCGAATCTTTACTTTTATGCTTTACATGGCCCAGGACATCATAGTCCAAGGACGTCACCCTAACCATCCGGAGACAGCACTCATGGTCCAACAAGAACTTGCATCATGTTTAAAATACGCACAATATACACATATTCAGGTACACCGGCTAGACAATGGTTGCCTCATTATGAGCGATCCCGCTCCGATTCCCCGCAACCTATTCGACTCCAAACCCATGTCAAATCTAACCATCGCGTCCGTTTTTCCGAATCTCTATCGACACATTCCGTCAATAGTTCCTGAACTACATGTGTCCTGATTCCGCTCAAAATTGGTCATCTTGTCTTTACCCGATAACTCTTTCATCCTCCTCGGGTAAAGAGGGGCAGTTGTTGATATTTATTTTTCCTATATATTTTAATACTCAAAATGCTTTTAAAATAGCGTATGTATGCATATATAAGCATGTCCAAATGTTCTGGTATTTTTCCCAATTTTTAAAGATTTTTTAAAGTCAATTAATTATCTATTTTAACAGTACCAAATTCAATTATCCCCAAAATTATTAATTTTTGGTGAATAACTTATTTCATTCTCATATTTACACCAAAATATAATTTACATGATTTTTGCATAATTTTGCAAGTTCATTTGGCCTTTTTAAAACTAAATTGCATGAAATTATGATTTTAGCCCACTTTCAAATTTAATAGTTTTTTTAATTACAAAATCAATCCTAATATTTTTAAATCAATAGTTACATATTATTTATTAATTCAATACTTTTAATTTGATTCTAAAATACCTTTTACTATTTTTATAAAAATTAAAAGGGAAAAACTGGCTATTTCAATTGTAGCCTCAATTACTTTCAATTTTAGCCTTTTTTTACCTCCAGATTGACCCTAAAACAGGCTCTCAAACCAACGACCCAATTCAATTTTGTTCCCAACCCCTGACCCATCAATTAAACCCATCCATTTGTACTTTAAATCCTAGTCGTTGATCATTTTGATCAACGGCCTTCAGTCACACTTTCCTTTTTAATTTTCCAACTCTTAACCCTATCTCTCATTTTTATTTTGACCGCTACCCTCAAACCCTGATCCTCTCAAAGTCTCTCTAGCCCTCTCTGAAACCCTAATCTTTCCCCATCGGTTTCTACCATGTTTCACCGGAATCCATGGCATCCCAAGCCCTGGGTGACCTGTACTTATCTGCATGTGCTCTTATACATGTACCACTTAAACATTCAAGGTCTGACCTTGAACGTTTTCGCTCAGATCTTTGATGATTCAAGTTTCACGACCGTCTCCGATTTGGCTCTAGCATATCCTTGTCTTAGGAGCCTATCTCTGACTCATCCGGCCTAGGCTAGACATTTTCTAGGCCTTTCTCACCTCTAGGGTTCTTCTGAAACCCTAGCCTTTCGAGGTTCTCCTAATTTCTCAAGATCTGTTCTAGATCTGTGTTTATTTTAAGGTTTATAAACAATTTCTCGAGGTTTCTTTCAAAACTTTGCTTTCAAAACCATCCATCTTCTCCGACCTAGAGTTTTCTTTAATTTTACATGTTCTACTGTGACTAATATGTGTTTCTCTTACTATATTTGCTCTACTGTGATTCATATGTGTTTTCTTCTACTGTTTCCATATGATCTCTTTTACTGTATCACATTCTTTCATTATATTTTCATGAAATATTTAAGGTTTTAGTTCCTTTGGGTTTTTCTGAATTTACTTCATTTTTATTCATGCCTGATTTATTTGCTTTCGTCTCTAAGGGTTTCATTCGAGTTCTTGAGGCCACTGGTTATGTGACTTGTTTGTTTCTCATCTCTGGACTTGTTCAATTTCAAAGCCCTAATTTTTGAGTTCCTGAAGTTGTTTCATCTTTGTTTCAACTTTGCTTCTCCATGAGGTTCTGACTTTTGCTAAGCTATGCAAGACCTTTAGCCTGACCGTTTGCATGCTATATGATATTCTCTCTTAGCTATAGTCCACTAGTCACTAATTTTTTGATTGCTTGACACTTTTCTTTATTTGAATCCAGCCTCGCATGTTTAAAGCCTATGCACTCTTTATAGGTAGAATTTCTCCCTCAGAATAACCTTAGATTTTGGGACTGATTTCAGATTTCCTTGCGTGAGCCTGATTGATTCTTTCCTTCTCTAATTCGAAGACTCTCTCTAACCCCTAGATTCCCCTATTTTTGACTTGTTTCATCAGTGATTTTAAATCTCTGGTTCCCTGATTTACTATGTACTAACTGATTTACCTCTTGCCTTATTTACTTAGCCGTGTATTTCAAATTATTCCCTATGCATTTACCCCTTATTTGTATGTTGTGCAGAATGTGTTTACTTGATCCCCTTTCCTTAAATAGCTTCTACCGTTTTCCGTTCAAATTTTAACTCCTTAATCAAAGGAATTTCTGCTATTGATTGATCTTAATTGATACATTATTATTTTCTTGCCTTGTTACTTGCCTGATTTCAAAGTATAAATACATGCTCCTCTCTTAACACAAAGACACACACAGAGACTTCAGATTTCAAAATACACTTTGAATACTTTTCAATTACACAATTTCAATACTTTTATATACTACTACTTTCTGAATTTCTAATATTGAGCACCCTGCTCCTCTTCTCTTTTACTGTCTGAAACATTCTTGAGTTGTTTTGAACTATAAAGTACTTGCTGAAGGATCTGAGTTTTCCTTCTGCTGACTTCTGGCTGCCTACTTGCTTTTGCTGTTCTACTATTCTAAAATTTTGCAACGGGTATGTCATTCTAGTTAAATAATACCCTCTAAACTATGTGTTTATTTATGTGACGAACCGGCCTATAGTCTTTGAAATTTATGCCACGTTCCCGGTTAAGTGCTTCCTCTAAGTTCATTTCTACTATTTTGGTTGGTCAGGACGTTCGGTGTTTGAATTTGGACTGTTTTGGGACACTTAGTCCCTAAAGGAGAGCTTAAGTGTTGGAAAGTGGTTTGTATTTGGAACAGTGTGAAGACGATCTCGGAATGGAAATCTGATGGTTCCTTTAGCTCCGTTAGGTTATTTCGAGGTTGGAGCGTGTTCGGAATGTATTTTGGATGTCCGGAGCTCATTTAGGCTAGAAATGCCGAAATTTAGAATTTGGAGGTTTTTGGTCCGATAGTGAATTTTTCATCCGAGGGTCAGAACGGGATTTCGAAAGTTGTTGTAGCACTCTGGTGTCATTTGGGACGTGCATGCAAAATTTCAGGTCAATCGGACAAGTGTTAGTTAGGTTTTGGATCGAAAGCGTGTTTTGGATGAATTTGAAGTTCTTAGGCTGGAATCTTTGATTTAATCGGGTTTCGGTGTTGCTTTAGACTTAGGATTGGTAAAAGTTTGAAAAAGGCGTTATATGATATTGGTGTTTTTGGTTGGGGTCCCAGGGGCCTCGGGTCTATTTTGGATGCTCAACGGGCAAGTTTTGGTGTTGGAAGAAAAAATTGCAGCAAACTCCTGTCATTTTTGCTTCTGCGGCTGGAGAAACCATAAAAGCGGATAGTGGACTTGGGCAAAGACCGCAGAAGCGGATAGGATTTCCGCTTATGCAGAATCGCTTATGCGGGTAGAAGACCGCAAAAGCATAAGGTCAGGATTTTAGTGAGACCAAAAAAGCGGTTGGTGTTTCGCATAAACGGGACCGCAGAAGCGGTCCCTGGGCTGCAAAAGCAGAATGACTGTTCTAATAAGGGTTTATCCGAGGCTTAAATTAAAAAGTTGGAAAATCGTTTGGGATCTCGAGAGAAGGCGATTTGGAGTGGGATTTGAAGAGAAAACCATTGGGTAATGTTGATATGATCTCTTCTAGTTATATTCCATCATTATGTAGTTAAGTACACCATTATAATTCAAATTCAACGTCAAATTTGGGAAAACTTGGATGACACTTCATTGACCAAACTATTGAGTTTTGAGGGGGCATTTAACCTCCGGCTTGGGTGATTCTCATATTGTTAGACTCGTGAGAGTATGAGGTTTCCAAAAATATAAATTTTATTCGATTCCGAGCCATTGACCTGAGGGGCATTTTGGTCATTTTACCTATTTTTGCGCGTTAGCTTTAATTATAATAAAGAAATTAGTTACTTGCGATGCTATTTACATTATATAATTGGTTTGAATAGATTTGGGCCATTCGGAGTCGGATACTCGTGGCAAGGGCATCGTTCCTTAGTGACTTTTCCACCGGTTTGAGGTAAGCGGCTTGTCTAACCTTGTATGGGGACCTCTCCCCTTAGGATCTATTACTTGTTATTTTAAATGCTCGGTACACAAGGTGACGAGCGTGTACTTGTGCTAGTTGTTGGAAAAACCCTTTTACTTAGAATATTTAACTGTGTTTCTTGCGAATTTGCCTATTCTAAATGCAATTTAACCTGTGTTAGCTTAGGATAAGAATGTCTAGCTGGCTTACTTGCTTAATTTCTTAAGTTGTATTATCTGGACTATATGAAGCATGCTAGACTAGGAATTCCATTAATTGTTCTTACTTAGCATTTTATCTTATTTGAATTGTGTGGTGTTTCGAATTGGGACTATGGGATGGCATCCCGATAACTCCCTTTGTATGTGTTTCGTTCTATGACTGAGAGTGCGGGATACCAAGGTATCCCTGGCAAAGATATGATTATAAAAGGGGAGGATACCAGGAAATCCTCGGGATACTAAGAGATCCCTTATGTAAAATGGTGGATACAAAGAGATCCCTGATGATAGATATCCGGTGGTGATTTGCACTTCTATTTACTTATTGTGTTAGTTCTCGGTTACTGTCTTATTATTATTTTGCTAGATTCTCAGAGTAGATTATATCCATATGGTCGTTCCTTATTGTATTGATTATTATGTTTTTATCTCAGTAGGGCCTCGACCTTTCCTCGTCACTACCCGATCGAGTTTAGGCTTGGCACTTACTGAGTACCAATGTGGTGTACTCATGCCTCTTCTATGCATATTTTTCATGTGCAGATCTAGGTACCTCTACGCAGGCGCGTTATCAGTAGCTGCAGGGAGCATTTCAGAGACTTGAAGAATAGATGTCGTGTCTGCAGACCGGGGAGTCTCCCTCTCACTCTACCCCTTTAGCTAGTTAGATGTTATTATGTTCTTCCTTGTTATAGACTTTTCCGGATGATTAGAGTAGTATTATGTATTACTCTTAGCCTGTGTTGCCCCTGGGTTTCCGGGTCTTTGGGATAGCTTCAGAATGTAAAGTGTTAAAGTGTATGTGCCAGGTGGCAACTGAATACATTACTCATGTTATTTAGCTTTTGATTATAAATTTCGTAAAAGTTGTTACTTGCGCAATGTGTTAGGCTTACCTAGTTGTGGATACTAGGTGCCATCATGACTTGTTTGCTTCTCATCTCTGAAAGCCCTAATTTCTGAGTTCCTGAAGTTATTTCATCTTTGTTTCAACTTTGCTTCTCCGTGTGGTTCTGACTTTTTGCTAAGCTATGCAAGACCGTTTGCCTGACCTTTTGCATGCTATCTGAGATTCTCTCTTAGCTATAGTTCACTACTCACTGATTTTTTGATTGCATGACACTTTTGTTTTTATTTGAATCCAGCCTCGCATGTTTAATGCTTATGCACTCTTTATAGGTAGAATTTCTCCCTCAGAATAACCTTTGATTTTGGCACTGATTTCATATTTCCTTGTGTGAGCCTGATTGATTCTTTCCTTGTCTAGTTCGAAGACTCTCTAACCCCTAGATTCCCCTATTTTTGATTTGATTCATCAGTGATTTATGAATCTCTGGTTCCCTGATTTACTATGTACTTATTGATTTACTTCTTGCCTTAATTACTTAACCGTGAATTTCAAATTCTCCCCTATGTATTTACCCCTTATTTGTATGTTGTGCAGAATGTATTTACTTGATCCCCTTTCCTTAAATAGCTTATGCCCTTTACCATCAAATTTCAACTCCTTAATTAAAGGAATTTCTGTTATTGATTGATCTTAATTGATACATGATTATTTTCTTGCCTTGTTACTTTCCTGATTTCAAAGTATAAATACATGCTCCTCTCTTAACACAAAGACACACACAGAGACTTCATATTTCAATAAACTCTTCGAATACTTTTCAATTACACAATTTCAATACTTTTATATACTACTACTTTGTGAATTTCTATTATTGAACACCCTGCTCTTATTCTCTTTTACTGTCTGAAACATTCTTGAGTTCTTTTGAACTCTCAAGTGCTTGCTAAAGGATCTAAGTTTGCCTTCTGCTGACTTCTTACTGCCTACTTGCTTTTGTTGTTCTGTTGTTCTAAAAATTGTAATTGGTATGTCATTCTAGTTAAATAACACCCTCTAAACTATATCTTTATTTCTTCTCTTCTGTTATGCATTCTTCACTATGTGTTCATCCTAGATTTTTATGCTTTTTTTTGTTTCTGCACCCTTTGCCTGTTTTCTGTAGATTGCTATGTGAGTCCCTTCCCTTTAGAACCCTCTTGTGTGAGAGTACAGTTCTGAGTCAAGGCAGCATCCCATTATTGTTATTCATGACTTAGAACTAGGTTCTCTTGAACCTCTACTCAAATCAATCCCACTTCCTTCTTCCCCTTTATGTGTTGAGCCTTGACTCAAGTCTAGTGGTGTCCTAATCACCATCCAGACAAAAGTCTGACTTCTAAAGTCTGCTCTTAATTGTTTTGACCATGTAAAGGTCAAGGGTGTGCCAGTCTATGCCCATGGCTGGGCATGACCACCTTTTTGCAATGGCTCCCTAACCCATCTCTCACTTTACACTTATTTGTAGCTTCTAAGTTCCGCCCCTTTAGCAAGCCATGCTTTGGGATCCTGGAGTTCCCTCTGAACTTATATGCCTAAGGGTTGGCTATTCCACACTGCACCATTCTGTTATATTATTATCCATAGTGTAAGCACTGCTTGGAGCCCTTGAGGCTCCTTGGAACTCTGAAACATTTTGGATAGGAGAAGGCCTTGGAAATATTGAATCCGGAATTGGTTAAACTCATGTTATTAGACACTAAGGTTGCACTAGGGGATTTGGATCTTGCTGTAGACTTTGATGTACTTTACTTCTTCTTTCATCTTTTTTCTGGTTCTGTAATATGATTTGTATAAAGAACGAGGGGAAGTACTATTAAAAGGGTATGGGAGGGGATTATTTTACTTCATCAAAGGTAGATATCATGCATATAGGTTTAATGTTGTAATTCAGTCACCTAGAAACCATGCCTGTAGGTGTAATGTTGTAATTCAGTTACCTAGATACCATGCCTATAGGTTTAATGTTGTAATTAAGTCACCTAGATACCATGTCTATAGTTTTAATATTTTAATCAACTAGATAACATGCCTATAAGTTTAACATTTTTAACCCGATCGTCTAGATACCATGTATATAGAATTAATGCATAATACGCATAATCCGATCATTTAGAAATTTTGCCAATAAGGTTAATATTTTAGTCACATTGCAAGTAATTATAAATCCTTCCTATAGGACTTAATATTCATGTAAGAAGTTGCATATTGAAACCATGTCTATAGGAAATGCATACGCGTGAGGAAAAACCATAGGATGATCAAATCTTCCGTCCGTTTACCAACTCTGTAATAAGTGATAAACCCAGACAAGTCTGTCTATAGGGGTTTGTCCCAAAGTCGCTTAATCTGTTTAAGTAACAACAACCTGTTAACTGGCCTTAACATTCTGTGTTACGTTTTCAATAAAACTCTTATAAACCTATAATGTTTTTTTAAAATTTCTACAAATCTGTCTGAGATAATTCCTTTAAATCTTCTGCATAAATTCTATTCATCTCATGAAACTATCTTTCAAAATGGTCTTTTATCTCACTCTTTCTCTTACGGTATTTTCACTTTTGAAAACTCTTCTTCACAGTTCTAATGTATTTTCACTCAAACAAATCTGCTGATTTTAAAGTCATTTATGAACATCTGCAATTTTCAACCTCCTGTTTTAACTCTTCTGCATTTGGCTCTTGTCTGAAATCAATGCTTTTTCTGAATAACTCGATTAAAATACCTCAATCTCAGACAATTGGATCCAAGTCGCCTAACGCAGACTTTTTATCTAGCTCTATGTGTTAAACTAGTTCGTCTGCCGCTCAAGTTAAAGACCAAACCAATATGTGCAAGGCATGCTAAACTACATGTTATCTGACTTACAGGGTTTTATGTGAGCCTTGCATGTTTGTTTGTCAATCCCCTTACTTTCTATTTATTTTTGTTGTCGAAATTAGTATTTTGTCCTTTAAACCCCATATATGCCTTACCCCTTTTCTTTCCTTTTAGGATTAGAAGTCCTAATGCTCCGGGACTGATTGGTTGGGATGGGTACTAGCATGCAAAAAGTAAACAAGACTAATCACGTTTAAATACCTTAACGGGGTGGGAAGGGTAGAAATGGATATGATGATTGATGCGCTAATATCGTGTGCGACCCCTCTTTTGAGGAGTGATTGATGGGTATTGCATTGATGTAATCCATAATTTGTATAAACCTAGGACCCCATTTCCTTTCCTTTTATTTGCAATGTTCGCTTTAATAATGTTCTTTAAATTAACTCCTTTTTCTAAAACTGTCCCTTTCTATCTTCTATACCATTTTCAAAAGCTTAAAACTTATTCGTGATCCTTATGTGCAAAGCTTTACCTGTTTTTCTTCTACTTCTTTTAAAGTCACAATTAAAGCATGACCGGGAACCACACTAGTGGATATTGAGGGGTGCCTAAAACCTTCCCCTCGAGACAATCTCAAGCCCTTTCCCGAACTCTGGTTTTTCTTTCAGAAAATTGCTTCTTCTATTTAAAGTGTCCTAATGCACTATAATCATTAGGTGGTGACTCTTCAAATTCCATAACCCGATTCCCGCAAGGGAATAGAAGTTGTTTTTCCCATAATATGGTAAACCCGATTTCGCTCTTTAATGCCTCAATATAGCGGTACAATGTAAAAGCTCGGGGATTCAAACCCTCAGAGCAGCATTTACATCCATTACTCACCTCTAGCCGGCCAAAGACTAGCTCGCAATGATCTTTCCTCTTGAATTGACCTCCTTGCTCGTCGAATCTTGCCGAAACCATAACGAATTTATTACAATAGGCAAAGGGAATATAACTCAATCGAAAAGACTCGAAAAACATTGAAAATCACGAAGTTGGTAAAACCTAAGCCCCGAGACCACTTCTCGAAATCCAGAAAATTCTTCATCAATATGATCATTATCTAGCTACGAGTCTATACATATCAAGATCACAAGAATCGGGGTCCATTTGACCCCTCAAATCACAAGTTTTAAATCTCTTAAGTTTCCAAGCCCTAACCTCCATTTTTAACCTTTAATTCCATGGGTTTTCAGTGTTAATCCATGTATATACACCATAATATCATAATTTAATTCCAAGAACCCATACCTGATGATAGCCCTTGAAACGCTCTTCAAAAATCACTCTTGGTTCGAAGTCCAAAGTGTTTGTTATTTCAAAATTCGCAAAGAAGACTTATCTTAATATCTGGCAAGGCATTTTCGCTTCTGCGCTCTAATTGCCGCTTGTGCGATCACCGCTTCTGCGATTCTCCAACCGCTTCTGCGGTTTTTCCCAAAAATGCCCAGATCGCTTCTGCTGTCCAAAATCACATCTGTGATGTCCGCTTTTGCGGAAACACCTCTGCTTCTGCGAAAATGCCTACCTCCACTAATTCCGCTTCAACGACCACTTAGCCGCATCTGCGGAACCGCATATGCGGTCCTTTTCCGCAGATGTGGAAATGACAGAACCAGCAAACTTTAGACATTCAATAAACTCCAAACTCTCCGTTTAACCCCGAATTCACCCCGAGGCCCCCGGGACCTCAACCAAAAGCACATACATGATCTTTTACCTTATTCAAACTTTCTCGAATCATAAAACACTATCGTTAACATCAAAATCATCAAATTTCACCAAATTCAAAGCCTAAGTTTATCAAATTCTTCCGAAACTCATGTCCAATCAAAAACCCGACCTAAACACCTCTGATTCAACTGAAATTTTGCACACACATCATAAATCGCCTAACGAAGATACTGCAATTTTTGGAATTCCATTCTGACCCTCGGATTAAAATCTCACCTATCAACCGGATGTTGCCAAAATGTTAACTTTACCAATTCAAGCATAATTCTACACCGACCTCCAAAATTACTTCTGATTGCGCTCTTAAGCCTCAAATCATCCCTCGAAGCTAATCGAATTGTCGGAAATCACATCCGAGCCCTCTAACTCACAAGTCAACTTCCGGTTGACTTTTCCAAACCAACCTTTCCTTAAATAGACTAATTGTCTCATTTCCTACAAAATAAAATCCAAATCCACTCAAACTCACCCAACACACATAATAAATAATGAAGAAGCAATAAACGGGAAAACGGGATGGAAACACATAAGACGACTGGTCGGGTCGTCACATCCTCCCCTACTAAAACAAACGTTCATCCTCGAACGGGTCAAAAAACATCCCTGAAGTCTCAAATAGGCATATGTCTCTATTTCGCATCTCCTACTCGGTCTCCCATGTGGCCGTCTCCATGGGTTGACCTCTCCACTGAACCTTCACGGAAGCTATATCCTTTGATCTCAATTTTTGTACCTGTCAACCCAAAATAGGCACTAGCTCCACATCATAAGTCAAATCCCCATCCAATTGATCTGTAATGAAGTCCAATACATGAGAGGGATCCCCAACATACTTCCGGAGCATGGAAACATGGAATACTGGATGAACGTCTGACAAACTGGGTGGCAAAGCAAGCATATAGGCCATCTTCCCAATCCTCTTATGCACCTCAAAAGGTCCGATGAACCGCGGACTCAACTTACCTTTCTTTCCAAACCTCATCACACCCTTTATGGGTGAAACCTCCAGCAAGACCTTCTCACCCACCGAGTACGATATAACTAGAACCTTCCGGTGTGCATAACTCTTCTGACGCAACTGATGTATACGACGTCTCTCATGAATAACCTTCACCTTCTCTAAGGCATCCTGGACCAAATCTGTCCCCATCAACCTAGCCTCGTCGGGCTCAAACCAACCGACCTGAGATCTACACCGTCTCCCATATAAGGCCTCATACGGAACCATCTAAATACTAGACTGATAGTTGTTATTATGGCAAACTCTACAAGAGTTAGAAACTAATCCCAAGAACCTCCGAAATCAATCACATAGGCACGCAACATATCCTCCAATATCTGAGTAGTACGCTCGGACTATCGGTCCATCTGAGGATGAAATGTTGAATCAGCTCCACCTGAGTACCCAACTCGTGCTGAAAAGTCCTCCAAAACTGAGAAGTGAACTGAGTACCTCTACCCGATATAATAGAAACTGGAACACCGTGCATTTGGAAAATCTTATGGATAAAGATCTCTGCCAGCTGCTTCGAAGAATATGTAGTACACACTGGAATGATATGTGTGGACTTGGTGAGCCAATCCACAATCACCCAAATCAAATCGAACTTCTTCAGAGTCGAAGGAGGACCACTCACGAAATCCATAGTAACTCTCTCCCATTTTAACTCAGGAATAACCATCTGCTGAAGTAATCCGCCCCATCTCTTATGCTCATATTTCACCTGCTGACAATTAAGACACCGAGCTACAAAACCCGCAATATCCTTCTTCATTCTCCTCCACAAATAATGATGTCTCAAGTCCTGGTACATCTTCGCGGCACCCGAATGGATGGAATACCGCGAACTGCGAGCCTCCCCAAGAATCAAATCTCTAAGACCATCTACATTGGGCACACAAATCCGGTCATGTATCCTCAAAACACCATCATCACCTATGGTCACATCTCTAGCATCTCCGTGCTTAACTCTGTCCTTGAGGAGAAGCAAATGCGGATCATCGTACTGGCGCTCTCTGATGAGATCATACAAGGAAGACCGATATACCACGCAAGCCAATACCCAACTAGGCTCTTAAATGTCTAGTCTCACCAACCGACTGGCCAAACCTTGAACATCAACTGCAAAGGGCCTCTCCCCAACTGAGATATACGCCAAACTTCCCATACTGACTGCCTTTCGGCTCAAAGCATCGGCCACTACATTGGCCTTTCCTGGATGATACAAAATGGTAATGTCATAGTCATTAAGTAATTCAAGCCACCTATGCTGCCTCAAATTAAGATCTTTCTGCAAATGATGAAGTCTGCGATGATCGGTGAATACCTCACAAGACACTCCACATAAATAGTGCCTTCAAATCTTCAAGGCGTGAACTATAGCAGCCAACTCTAAGTCATGAACATGGTAGTTCTTCTCATGGGGCTTCAACAGCCAAGAAGCATAAGCAATCACTCTACCCTCCGGCATCAATACATAGCCAATCCCAACTCTCGAAGAATCACAATAAACGGTGTGAATACCTGAAGCTGATGGCAATACCAGTATTGGAGTTGTGGTCCAAGTTCTCTTGATCTTCTGAAAGCTCTCCTCGCACTCATATGACCAAACAAACAGCGCACCCTTCTGCGTCAACTTGGTCAAGGACGAGGAAATAGATGAGAAACCCTGAACGAACCGAAAACAATAACCCGTCAAACCGAGGAAAGTACGAATCTCTGTGGATGAGGACGGTCTAGGCCAACTCTGAACTGCTTCAATCTTCTTTGGATCAACCTGAATACCATCACTGCATACCACGTGTCCTAAGAAGGCCACAGAACTAAGCCAAAACCCGCACTTGGAGAACTTGGCATACAACTTCTCCTCCCTTAAGCTTTGCAATACAACTCACAAATGCTCTGTGTGTTCCTCCTAATTATGAGAGTATACCAAAATATCATCAACAAATACAATAACAAACGATTCCAGATACGGCCAAAATACAATGTTCATCAGATGCATGAACGCTGCTGGGCATTGGTTAGCCCGAAAGACATAACCAGAAACTCATAGTGACCATATCTAGTCCTGAAGGCAGTCTTAAGAATATCTGAATCCTTGATCTTCAACTGGTAATAAACCGACTTAGAAAACACCCTCGCTCCATGAAGCTGGTCGAATAAATCATCGATGCGAGTTAGAGGATACTTGTTCTTCACGGTTACATTGTTCAACTGCCTGTAGTCAATGCACAATCTTATTGTGCCATCTTTCTTCTTCACATATAACATATGTGCCCCCACAGTGACATACTAGGCCGAATAAACCCCTTTTCTAGGAGTTCCTGAAGATGATATTTCAATTCTTTTAACTCCAGTGGTGCCATACGATACGAAAGAATGTAAATAGGCTTGGTGCCCGGCACCAGGTCAATACGAAAATCAATGTCGCTGTCCGGGGGCATACCCGACAGGTTTGCAGGAAATACATCAGGGAAATATATCATGATGAAAACATAATCTATCATGGGAGCCTCAGCTCCAAAATCATGCATGAATGAAAAATATGATAGAAAACCCTTCCCAACCATATGCTAGGCTTTCAAGAAAGATATAACTCTACTAGGGACATAATCAGTCATACCACGCCACTTGATCCTCGAAACACCTGGCATAGCCAAGGTGACTGTCTTTGACAGTCTAGAATAGCATGACACGGAGATAACCAATCCATGCCCAGGATAACACAAACAACTACCATGCTCAAAATCAATAAAGCAACTCGGGTCTCCAGACCCCCAATAGTAACAAGGCAGGACCGATACACATGGTCCACAACAATAGTGTCACCCACTAGGGTAGATACATGCACAGGTAAAGAAAGACACCCTCGGGTCGTAGCTAAATGATGAGCAAAATATGATGACACATACGAAGAGGCATCTCTGTGGCAGACTGAAATAATACATGTGATAACAGCATCTGATGCAAGGGCATATGACCTGCCTGGGATGGTATAAAAAATAGCCTTGTCGCTGCCGCCTAATCAGTCTCTGCCCCTAGGGTGACCCCTGGCTGCCTGGCCTCCTCCCCTATCTGACTATACTGGTGCTGAAGAAACCGGAGTAGAAGACGAGGGATGATACCTCTGCTGAGACTGGCTACCACGACGTTGAGGACACTGCCTCCTCATATGGCCAAACTCGCCACACTCGAAGCAAATACCAGATGCTGGAGAAGGGTACTGATGGGAACCCCTCGCACCAGAATGACAGTCGATGCACCCTGCGGAGAAGAACCCTGAGCTGAAGGGGCATATGATGAGCTTTGATCTGGGAAGGCACTATGTGAAGACTGGCCCTGTTGGAACCCCTGATGACTACAGCCTGAAGACGCTCCATGATACTCAGGATGAACCGTCTGATGAGGCCTGAAAGAATGACCTCTGCTCTGCTGAACCTAGGCCCTAGACGGTGCACCACTGAAGCTACCCGATCCTCGAGGCCACTTAGCCTCTCTCTTCTCTCTCTCCTGACGGCGATCCATCTCAATATCACGAGCAATATCCACTGCATCCTCAAAGGTATAACTCAGAATCCTCTCTCGGGTCATCAGAATACTAACGGGATAAATAAGTTTGTCCACAAACCTTCTAATCCTCTCCCGATCAGTCGGGACCATCCATGGCGCATCATGAGCCAGATCCGAAAATCTCACCTCATTCTGTGACACGGTCATATCTCCCTGATGAAGCCACTCAAACTGTCTCCGTAGATCCTCCCTCTGAGAATGTGGTACCCACTTCTCCAGAAAGAGAGTGGAGAACTCTTGCCAGGACAAAGGTGCTGCACCAATCGGCCTACGCCACTCATATGCCTCCCACCAAGTAAAGGTTGCTCCTGAGAACTGAAAAGTAGTAAATGATACCCTGCTCGACTCCAAGATCCCTGTGGTCCGAAGCATACGTCGACACTTGTCGAGAAAACCCTGGGAATCGTCTCTCCGTACACCACTGAAAGTAAGAGATGAGAGCCTACTGAATATCTCAAGATGACATTTTTCATCGTCTGTCATAGCTGGAACCACATCATCCTGAACCGGTGAAATCGGCTGAACTGGGGAAACCTGCTGAAATGGTGGTGCCTCTGGTGTCTGCAAACCTTGCACTGCCTACTGAGGTTTGTAAGCATCGGGGGTCTGATTGCCTCCTCCAGTCTGCGAAGTAGCTGCTGTGGTAGTGGCTGAGACGGCCTGAGCCAGGCCAGTAAAAACTGATAGAATCTGATCTAGGGCCTCCTGAAGACCCGGAATCACAATAGGCACAGCTGGTGCCTGAACAGGTGCTACTGAAGTCTCTACAACTGGAGCCTGATCCTGAGATGGGGCAATTGGTGGGTCAACAGGTGCTTCCCCCTCGGTTCTGCCTCGACCACGACCGCATCCACGGCCTCTGGTGGCCTCAGTAGGTGGTATAGATGGTCGTCCGCCACGTCCAGTAGCACGGGTTCTTGCCATCTGCGAGTGAATAGAATAACCGAATTTGGTTTTCACATCAACAAAGTCGCACGATAAGAATTCCAATAATATGAAGTTTTCTAAAGGTTCTGCAGCCTCCCGAGGATAAGTACAGACGTCTCCGTAGTGATCCGTGACACTCTACTAGACCAGCTGATGACTCGCGAGACTAAGTAACCTAGGCTCTGATACCAACTTTTCACGACCCCAACCCGGTCATGATGGCACCTAGCACACTAGTAGGCAAGCCCGACTATTTATAACAATAACCCCAGTTATTAAACAGAAGAAGATAAATGCCACTTAAGGCAAAGTCAAAAATACTGATAACAGTGCGAAAACAACAAAATACCAATACATCCCAACTAAGACCCAGTGTCACGAACATGAGCCTCTAAAATATAGAGTAACATCCTACTACAAAGTCTGTCTAAACTGATAATGCGAAAAAAAAATAGGGATAGAGGGGAGAAAATCAATGGCTGCGAACGCCGTGCAGCTACCTCGATACTCCCGGAAGCAAAATCTGCTGATCAACTGGATCTACTCAGCCTGAGACTGCTCTGGAACTGCACGCAACGATCAGGGAGTAAAGCTTGTACTCCGATCCAGTGAGTAATAAACATAACTACAGTCTGAAAGTAAGAAAACACAGAAAATGTACAAAGTACTCTATATCTAGCAGTTTATATCCAAAAAAAGTGGAAACAAGAAACAACAAGTAATACAGTCAAGAAATAATGCATGAAAGAATGCAACACATACAAAGGTATACTCTAGTACCCGCTGCGGCATGCAACCCGCTCCACTTATTTAACATCGACGGTGCTCACTAGAGTGTATACAGACTCCGGAGGGGCTCCCCAAGTGCAATATCAGCAAGGTATTGGCATCATACAGGCTCTTGGCCTCAATATTAATATATATCATTAATGCGGCGTGCTGCCCGATCCATATCAAAGGAAACATTCTCACTATCGGATCCCCGACCATCTCAGTCAAATAAGTTCACAGCCAATCAGGCATGGAACACTATAGGGATCTCAGCCCTCATATCCTTTTTAATTTAATATTCATGTATAATATACAGTTATTATATTGTTTTAACAGTTGAACACATGACTGAGAGTATATGTTATGCACATAAGTGAGGAAAAATACATAAGGACCCCCTAATTCTGCTTCAGCGACCACCTAGTCGCATCTGCGGAACCACCTATGCTGTCCTTTTCCGCAGATGCAGAAATGACAAAACCAGCAAACTTCTGACATGCAATAAAATCCAAACTCTCTGTTTAACCACACGAATTCACCCCGAGGCCCCCGGGACCTCAACCAAAAGCACAGACATGATCTGTTACCTTATCCAAACTTTCTTGATCATCAAAAACACTATCGTTAACATCACAATCATCAAATTTCACCAACTTCAAAGCCCAAGTTTATCAAATTCTTCCGAAACTTATTTTAGATAAAAAAACCCAACCTAAACACCTCCGATTCAACTCAAATTTTGCACACATATCATAAATCACCTAACGAAGCTACTACAGCTTTTGGAATTCTATTCCGACCCTTGGATAAAAATTTCACCTATCAACCGGATGTCGCCAAAATGTAACTTTGTCAATTCAAGCCTAATTCTACACTGAGCCTCTAAAATTGCTTCTGATTGCACTCCTAAGCCTCAAATCATCCCCCCGAAGCTAATCAAATCATCGGAAATCACATCTGAGCCCTCTAACTCACAAGTCAATTTCCAGTTGAATTTTCCAAACCAACCTTTTCTTAATTAGACTAATAGTCCCATTTCGTATCAAATCCAATCCGAATCAACTCAAACTCACCCAACACACATAATAAATCATGAAGAAGCAATAACGGGGAAACCGGGACGGAAACATATGATATGCATGAGCTGACGATAGCCATGCACCACCTCTATCTCGGATTGTCACATCTTCTTCTTCTTCTTCTTCTTCTTCTTCTTCTTCTTCTTCTTCTTCTTCTTCTTCTTCTTCTTCTTCTTCTTCTTCTTCTTCTTCTTCTTCTTCTTCTTCTTCTTTGTTCTGTTGCTGTTGGTGTTGCTATAAAACTTCAGTTTATAGGGATGTTGCCATAATTATGTTTATCAGATTATTTAAAAATAAATTATAAATAACTTTTTAAAATATGTTTTGAAGAAGATGATAGTAACTTGTTTCGACTTACAATTAATAAAGTATATTGTCTCGGTATGAACTTGCATAATCAGTATGTACATGCATATAAATATAAGTCCATTTCTTTTAGTTCACATTCTATTATTTTCTTTTGGATTCAGCTTTGTACATTATCATTGTATTTTAACCTGTCGTGCTAAATCTTTATCTAGTTATTTATGTTTCTAATTCTATTTATGATAAACTTATTACCTATTTAAAAAATCAATTACATGATAGCATGAACACATGTTGAAGTTCAGTAAATATAGAACAAAACTTCAACAAAAACATGCTGAAGTTCAGCAAATAGAGAATAAAACTTCAGCTACTAGAATGCTTAAGTTCAGTAAATACAAACAAAAACTTCAGCAAATAGAGAATAAAACTCCGGCTACTAGAATGCTTAAGTTCATCAATTACAAACAAAAACTTCAGTAAATAGAGAATAAAACTTCAGCTACTACAATGCTTAAGTTCAGCAATTACAAACAAAAAATTTAGCAAATAGAGAACAAAACTTCAGCTACTAGAATGCTTAAGTTCAGCAATTACAAATAAAAAAATCAACACATTTGGTTCAATAATTTTGCTACTTCAGGCCCGTCTACTAGAATACTGAAGTTTTCGTGATTGTCTTTGCTACTTTAGGCTCGTATGCTAAAGTTATGCGAAAAAATTGGTACGTTTATAATATATTTGCAAAGCAGGTACAAGTTAAAAAGTAATCCAAAAAGCGGGTATAGATACAAAAACCCCCATGAAATATTGGTTTCGGTATAATCTATATCTATATTATTATAAAAGCATGAATACAATACCGGCTTACAAAAGTAACCTTATAATACTAAGTATAATAACTCATAATAAAAGGATATAACCGAAAATTTAGATATTAGCCTTATAATCCTATTAGTTTTAGGACATAATACAACATGTTAGGAATCCTATTATTATAATAACTACTTTCGGACGGTCTAATATAATAATTATAGAATATATACAAGGAAATTAATTTCAACAAAACAGTTGTGTTCAATTATACAAATGCCAACCCACATGCTTTATTATTAATAATCAATTGCAACAGTAAAAGAATTGAGTTTATTATGTAAGAAAAAAAAAAGAATATGTGGGTGTTTGGACATAAGAATTGTAAAATTCCAAAATACGATCAATAAATTTTTCAAGTGAAAAATGATATTTGAAATTTAGTGTTGTGTTTGGACATGAATGTAATCTTTGGTTGTTTTTGAAGTTTTGTGAGTGATTTGAGTGAAAATTTTTTTAAAATGGCTTTTTTAAGTTTTTCAAATTTCTAAAAAATTTCAAAATGCATATTCAAGTGAAAATTGAAAAATTTATGAACAAACGCTAATTTCGAAAAAAATTAAAAAAAAAAAAAGAGAAACAATTCTAATGTCCAAACGGGCTCTAAGTTTTCTATAACTTTTCAAGTAGGACTACAAAATAAGACTTGTGATTGTTTCTCGTATTTCAAAAATAATGTAGCAATAGCTTTTAAAATATTTTTCCTTTTTTCTTTATTGAGTAACTTGGTTCCGACTTCCGAGAGTATTGTACAATATTTTAAATGGTTAGCTTTATTTGGATAGTACGTAGTCTTATGAATATTAATATATTAGACTTTAATTTTTTTAGCTTTTATTTAGTTATATGTTTAAAATAAACGTTTTAAATTTTTTTTTTGTAGACATTTCTCAATCATGAATATAATTATTTTCGATTTTACTTCCTTACATGTTTGCTTTTACTTGCTATAATTTTTCATATTATTCTAAAATGAATAACGGGTGATTCGTATAATAGATTTGCATGGACAAAAATTAAATTTTTTTTGTTTGTACGACTTGTTGAAGTACACAATTAACTAATTTATGATCTTTTTTGACTTTTTCTTAAAATTAAAAAGATGTAACAATTAATAAATTTTCGTCTAATCACTCTTCCTTCTTCTTCGTTTTTTTTTACGATTTTAGACTAAGTTATCTCCTCTAAATTTATATGGCAAAGAAAAATATATTCTGAATATTAATTCCAAATTTTTGAAGAGGGGAAAAAGGCGAATTATTTAGGCCTGAAAATGAATAGAAAATGATAGATGAAAACTTTTTTTTATTCCTTTTAAAAGGTAAATTAATTATTCTTACAGAAGATAATGCCTTTTGTTGGATGGATCATAATATATAAAGCTTTAGCCACTACGGAGTTGAATAAAAAATGACTCAATACTGATATAATAAAATAGTTTACCAATATAAATAATTGTTCAAATATAATGCAAATAATGAACAACCACATTGATTATTTTGAGGGAAAAAAATAAGAACACGTATATATAAATACATGAGTGATCAGTATTTGGATATATCAAACTATTTCATGCACGAGCATTTACGCTTATGGAAGAGACACATGATTGGAGTTTAATTAATCACAATTGGAATTAAATCATGAAATTGAATTACTACCTAATGACATTTTATCTTTGTATTATTCGTTGTTAATGTATATTAATTTATAGAAAAATATGACTTTTATGTTCCTGGATCATTAAGGCTTAACTAAATTAAATTGAATCATTCAATTAAAAAAATAATATTAAATACTGTTGTATTCTTTAAGCGATTACAACTTCAATTGTATATTCATGTCATTTGAAAATGTTTATTACTTTTGAAAAGTGTTTGATAATATTTGACATAAAATATTTATACATTGCACGGACGTAGAGACTAATCAAATTAAAGTATGTTAACTATAAAGGAACCCCATTTTCAATTTGCGTAAATAAAATATCGGTGCAAGCAGTTTTAGCCAACCGGCTAAAGAAACTTCACCCACCTAACCGTTACAATTGTAGCCATTGCCACCTAGACGTGAATAATTATGGAATGAAAAACTATGTGTAGTAGTCTGATTTCAAAGAATGACATAAGACAAAAAGTAGTCCAAAAAAATGTTATCCTTTCAAAACAAAAACCAGAATTTCGTTCGAACAATTCCAATTCCAGAGTTTTAATATTCTTGGTTTGAAATAAAGGACCAGGAAACAAATTAACTTCAAAGAGCCTTTGCCCAGAATCGGAACAAAAAAAAAGAGGTTAGGCAATTCTGCCTTATGTCTTTAAGTCACGTTAAAACAGTATCCAATTTTGTTTCAAGAAAGGCTTCGTTCAAAACGATTTCGTCCAGAATTTCAACAAATTCAAAGCGAAGTTTGTTTGTAAACTTTAAAGAAGCAAGAACAATTTCGTTCAAGGGTTCAGTGATGTGCCGGAGAATTTCGGCACATTTTAATACTAATTGCTTAGATTCTAGCTTGTTTTAATGCAATTATAACTAATGCTCATGTAGATTTGTTGTTCTTGTAGGAAAACAATTTAAAGGTAGAAGACCTTTAAATGTAAGAAGGAAAGAGATTTCGTTTAGTTGATAAATGAAGAAATGGAGGTAGTTTGGAAGGTTTAATATATGTAGCTATATGGAGAGAGACTTTTGTAATTCTTCAACTTTTATTACACAAGGGATCACTTTGGTACACACTTGAGCTCACACTTTGCTTCACTCCATTTGTACATCATACAAATGAGGAGGTCTTCCCCTATTTATAGGCATCAACCTCCATGTTCTACGACATTCTAGAATATTCCACTACTCTAGAATATTCTCTCATTCTCTACTATACATAAAAGAGTTTCTATCATCTTCTAGAATGTTCCAGAGAACTCCATAATGTTCTCGAACCTTCTTGAACATTCTAGCTCATTCTAGACTATTTTAGAATAGTCTAGAATATTCTAGTAATATCTAGCTTTGGTTTAATTTATTGTTCACATTGCCTCCCTTAAACCAAAGCCTCGTAGGTGGTCATTCCTAATAACTTTTTCATCTTCAGAAAAGTCTCCACCTTCAATGCCTTGGTGAAAATATCTGCCACCTGTTCACCAGTTCTGCAGTAGCCAATTCGGATCTCATTTTCTCGTACCATCTCTCGAATGAAATGATATTTGATATCAATGTGTTTGCTGCGACCATGAAGTACTGGATTCTTCGCCAACTCGATTGCTGATTGGTTGTCACATAATATCGTGGTTGGACCATCATGTTTGTGTTGAAGAAACCTGAGCATTCTTCTCAACCATACCGCCTGTGTAGCAGCATTTTGATGCATCAATGTACTCAGCTTCAGTAGTGGATAATGCTATCACTGGTTGTTTCTTTGAACTCCAAGAAAACACACCCGAACCAGTGAAGAATGCATAGCCGGAAGTACTTTTTCTCTCGATCGTATCACCAGCCCAATCACTATCAGTGTATCCAAGAAGTTCAAGTGACTCACCTCTAAGATAGCAGATTCCATCTCCTTGAGTTCCTTTAATGTATCTCAAAATTCTCTTAGCCGCTTGTAAGTGTGATTGGCGTGGCTTTTCCATGAATCGGCTTATTACGCCAACACTGTAAGCAATGTCGGGTCTTGTTGAGGTCAAGTACCTCAAGCTTCCAACCAAGCTCTTAAAGTAGGATGGATTCACAAGATCACCTGTTCCATCCTTCGCCAGCCTCAATCTTTCTTCAGCTGGGGTCGCAATCGGATTCGCACCATCCATCTTAAATTTCTTCAAAATGTCTCCAGCATACTTTCTTTGAGATATGAAGATTCCCTTATCTGATTGAGAAACTTCAATCCCAAGAAAATACGACATAAGACCCAAATCAGTCATCTCAAACTGATGGATCATAGCCTCCCTGAAATCCGCCATCATCTTCTCATTATTTCCTGTAAAGATCAAATCATCCACATACAAACAGACGATCATAACATCGCCAGCATTGGAAGTCTTCACATATAGTGTGTGCTCATAAGCACATCTTTGAAAACTGCTTTCAACGAAAAAAGTGTCGATGCGTGTGTACCACGCTCTTGGAGCCTGCTTCAAACCATATAGAGCTCTCTTTAACTTGTAGACCTTGTTTTCATTACCCCTTTTAACAAAGCCAGGGGGCTGCTCCACATAGACCTCTTCTTCAAGAACACCATTTAGGAAGGCTGACTTAACGTCCATTTGATAAATTCTCCAGTTATTTTGAGCAGCTAGAGAAATTATCAAACGAATTGTGTCTAGTCTAGCAACAGGAGCAAATACCTCGAAATAGTCAATTCCAAGTTATTGCTTATAGCCTTTGACAACTAACCTTGCTTTGTATCTGTCCACTTCTCCCGTTGGTCTGTACTTTGTTTTGTATACCCACTTTACTCCAATGGGTTTCTTTCCTCTTGGAAGGTCGGTAAGCTCCCAAGTATCATTCTTCTCAGTAGAATGGATTTCCTCCTCCATTGCTTTCACCCAACGTTCTTCTTCAATTGCATCCTTGAAATCCACAGGATCGCAATCTGAAAACAACGCAAAGTTCAAAATATCTTCGTCAGTTAGAGTATCAACATCATTACCGACAACGTAATCCTCCAAATGAGCCGGTAGACGTCGTTGCCTCTATGATCGACCATGCTGTATTGGTTGTATTTCTGAGGGAGACTGTTGTTGCGCAGGTTCATCATGCTCCTCGTCATCAAGATATGATGGTGCTGGAGGTTGAGATGGCTCAACTGCATTTTTCTTCCAATCCCATGTTCCATGTTCATCAAAGGTGACATCTCTACTGACAATAACCTTTTTGCTGTCTGGATTAAATAGCTTGTACCCTTTTGTCTGTCGACTGTAGCCAACAAATATGCTTTTTTCTGCTTTCTCGTCAAGCTTCTTTCGCAGTGGATCGGGTACGTGCGCATAGGCAAGACAACCAAAAATTCGTAAATGAGAAATATTTGGTTTTCTACCTGTCCATACCTCATAAGGTGTTTTTCCATGGTTGCTTCTCGTAGGGCACCTGTTTAATATGTAAATTGCAGTAGAGACAGCTTCAGCCCAGAATTCTTTACGCAGCTGTTTTGCTGCCAGCATTGACCGCACCATATCCATCACAGTCCTGTTCTTTCTTTCCGCAACTCCATTTTGTTGAGGAGTGTACCTTGCAGTCAACTGATGTTGAATGCCATGCTTCTTCAAAAATCATCGCACACAGTGTATTCTGTGCCTCGTTCTGTTCTCAGAATCTTTATAAAATGGCCACTTTGTTTTTCAACATATGTTTTGAAGCTTTTGAATGTGTCACAGGCTTCAAACTTATTTTTCTGCAAATACACCCATGCTTTTCTACTGAAATCATCAATAAAAGTAATGAAGTACTTACTTTCACCGAGCGAAGGAACTTCCACCGAGCACAACCGAGCACAAATCAGAATGTATCAGCTGCAATGGGTGTTTTGCTCTCCAAGCTTTGCCTTTGGGAAATGGCTCTCTATGCTTCTTCCCCAAAATGCATGCTTCACACTGTCTTGGAGCAAAGTCAAGTGAAGGCAAACCTGACACCATCTTATTCTTCACAAGATATTGTAACCGCCGAAATTGAAGTGGCCAAACCTCATGTGCCATAACCAAGTATCATCAAGAGCAATTGAATTATAGCAGGGTAAGTGACCGTAGTTGAAAGTTGCTGGAAACATCCGATTTTTGGTCATACTTACCTTGGCTATAATTCTCATACTCTTGTCTCTTATAGTGCATATATCATTACTGAAATGCACTTCATATCCATTGTGTTGGAGCTGACCCAAGCTCAACAAATTATGCAGCAGGTTAGGCACGTAGTAAACATCTTTTATGGAGCACTCAAGCCCATTCTCCATGGTGACCGGTATTCTCCCTTTCCCGACAACTTGCATAACTTGATTATTTCCAAATTTAACCGTGGATTTAAAAGACTCGTCCAAATCAGCAAATATCTCCTTCTTACCGCACATATGATTACTATATCCGGAGTCAAAGTACCAGACATCATTGTTAGTTTCTTCACTAACAGCAGCCATAGATGCGGAGTACAAAGTGGTTTCACTTTTATCCCCTTCATCCTCAGCTACTCGAGCATGAACTTGTTTATTTTCAGTTCTTTTACTCCAACAATCTTTAGCATAATGACCCAATTTACCGCAGTTATAGCATTTAAGGGGAGGTTTTTGCTGACCTGGATTGTTGTAATTTTCTCTTGGCTGGAAATGATGATTACCTCTTCCACGGCCACGATAGTTGCCGGTGCCTCCACGACCTCTGCCTCGGAAACCATGTCCTCTAGTTTCCGCCATATTAGAAGATTCTTCTCTCTTTTTAACTTTAGTATGTGCCTGCAATGCCTTCTCTGCCGGATCTTTCTCCAATGACTCTTCTAATTTCCCATTAATTCTATTCTCATGAAGAATTAATGAGCCCAGAAGCTCCTCGGTACTTAAATTTGAAAGGTCCTTGGTCTCTTGAATTACTGCCACAATATGATCAAACTTCATAGGTAATGTATTAAGTACCTCAACGAATGTCTCATCGCTGAGGGTATGACCATTGAGCTCCATCTCATTCTTGATCTCCGTCAACCTCGAAAAGTATCCCTCAACTGTCTCTGACTTCTCCATCGTGGCAAGCTCGAACTTCCTTTTTAGCGCCACAAATTATTCTTTTGGACCTTATCAACTCCACGATATGCTTTGGCCAAAATATCCCAAGCCTGTTTTGTTGTTTAGGCTGTGGAAACTTTGCCAAACACAGACATATCGATGGCCTGGTGTATTTGGGACAAGGCCATACTATCACGCCTTATTTCAATCTCTTAGGCACCTTCCTCCAGTTCTTCTCGCGTATATTTTAACAAATTATACGCCTTCAGATGTGTCTCCATCTGAATCCTCCAAAATTATAATTTTGTTTCCCCGTCAACTTGGGAACCATGCACACGATATTCTTTCCTGCCATAGTTAATGAATCACCCTCCTAACGAACCAATGGCTCTGATACCAGATGTAGGAAAACAATTTAAAGGTAGAAGACCTTTAAATGTAAGAAGGAAAGAGATTTTGTTTAGTTGGTAAATGAAGGAATGGAGGTAGTTTGGAAGGTTTAATATATGTAGCTATATGGAGAGAGACTTTTGTAATTCTTCAACTTTTATTACACAAGGGATCACTTTGGTACACACTTGAGCTAACACTTTGCTTCACTCCATTTGTACATCATACAAATGAGGAGGTCTTCCCCTATTTATAGGCATCAACCTCCATGTTCTACGACATTCTAGAATATTCCACTACTCTAGAATATTCTCTCATTCTCTACTATACATAAAAGAGTTTCTATCATCTTCTAGAATGTTCCAGAGAACTCCATAATGTTCTCGAACCTTCTTGAACATTCTAGCTCATTCTAGACTATTTTAGAATAGTCTAGAATATTCTAGTAATATCTAGCTTTGGTTTAATTTATTGTTCACAGTTCTTACAGTACAAGAGGAAGGGAAGACCAAGGATATGAAAATGGACGCGAAAAGAGAAGAAAAGAGCATGATATTGCACAAATTCCAATCTGCGGTCTAGTCTGCGGTCGCAGAACACATATGCGGACCGCAGACTCGTCTCTCACATCGCAGAGCGTTATTAGGGTCTGGAGCTAAAAATCATGTCAAGAATGCGGTGCGATCTGTAATCGCAGAATCGACATGCGGACCGCAGATGAGCCGCAGAACGAACAAGAAGAAACTCAAAGACAAAGATGCGATAAAAATCTGCGGTCGCATAACTCAAATGCGGACCGCAGATTGGACCTGCGATGAAGGCATGGCACCTAGGGTTTTGGATATGCGGAGCGGCTACCCAAAATGCGGACTGCAGACCTTTTCTGCGACAAGCCTGTGGTCGTAGACGTGACCTGGAAGGACAAATTTATCCATTTTCTGTCCCGAAATATTTCCACCTATAAATAGTTTTAAGAGACTTTTGTGAGCTCATCTTATCTTACCTTTTAGCTACACTCCAAGTCATTAATATTCTCTCTTTTTGAAAGTTTTGGGGTGAATAATTTTCTCTTTATAAGCTTTTGTGACACTTAATATTTTTTAACGACCGAGTTGAAATCCGGCCACAAACTTTTAACAACCGACTTTCGGTCGTTAATGAATAATTGCGACCGGATCAGGACTCTAGACAACCGAATTTTTCTCGCTAAAAGCCTTTTTCTTGTATTGCTCAGCATATAACAAGTGTATAGATAATATATTGATTATTAATTGTTTACTGCCTAAAATTTGTAAAAGATTAAAGACTTGAATATTTCTTTGTTGTTGACTTTGCTGGGCTGCTAATGCTATGCAGAGTGAAAATTTCCAAGCCCTGGGGACCATGTTTAACAGGCCTTTATAATCCGAAGCCCAAATGTATGATAATTACTAGAGCAATTCAGCCGTGGATCCAAAAGAAAAGAGAAAACCACCCTCTATAGCCTTTCAAAATTTTAATAGTTCATGTTTTGTTCTATTTACAAAAAAAGGCCCTTCGGCCCAAAAGTATTGTATATAGTAGCCGAAAGAAATGAGTAAAACAATATAAGTTCTTGTAGCCCAGTGGATATAGCGTCTGTTTCCTAAGTTGAAGGTTGTAGGTTCAACCCCTGCCTAGCGTGATAGAGCAACCTTTTTTCGCAATGTATAAACATTGTATTCTAAGTTCGACAGTGTATCCTTGGCGTATATTGAGCCTGTCTCGAGTAATCTTGTGTATTTAAAGTGTATATATTTGTGTACCCCAAATGTATTTTGTATCGTGGATATATAATATGTCTGAACAATGCATGAAAATTGTATATAATATGTATTTTCTAATATGTAAACATAGTGTATATAAATTATATAAAATTTTGTATGTGTAATGTGTACACACTGTGTATTTGGAGCGTATCATATATTTTTTTATACCGACAGTCTGTTTTTGTATATATTTTGTGTAGCTACATTTATCTCGTATATATCTTGTATAGTTATATCTATTTTGTATATTTTTTGTATAATGACAGTCTATTTTATGTATTTTTTATATAGTGACAGTCTATTTGTATATTTTTATATAGTGACAGTCTATTTTTTATATTTTTATATAGTGACAATCTACTATATATAAATTGTATAATGACAGTGGGCACTGCCGGTGCCTGAATAGGTGCAGCTGGAGCCTCAATAGCTGGAGGCTGATCCTGTACCTGGGCAGCTAGTGGTTCTGCAGGTGCTGCCCCTGTTGGTTCGCCTCGTCCAGCACCACGATCGCGTCCACCGCCTCTAGCAGGTGGTACTGGTGGTCGTCCTCCACGTCCATTAGCAAGAGTTCTCGCCATCTGCAAGAGAATAGAATAAAGAACTTTAGTTTTCGCGTTATCAAACCGCACGATATGAATTTCAAGAAAAGTGAGATGTTTCCTAAAGGTTCTGTAGCCTCCTACTTATAAGTGTGGTGCACGACACACCCATAAACAAGACTCTACTAAACCGGCTCTTGACTCGTAAGGCCTAGTAACCTAGGCTCTGATACCAACTTGTCATGACCCAAACCTGGTCGTGACGGCACACATCCCTAAAGCTAGGTAAGCCTAACCAACAATCGCTTCTAACATAACATTTAAGTCTCACACCAAGAATTTAAGAAAATAATAATCCAAGAATATTAATAATGTAATATAGGTAAAATACGAAAATAAAAAAAACACCCATATGATCTGGGGGTCACGAGTCTAGAGCCTCTAAACAAAACTAAGGAATAATAATAGTATCTGAATACCAAAACCAAAATCTAGAAAAGTATATAATAATAATAATAATAATAATGAAGAATAAAGAAGAACAACCAGGTCCTGCGAAAGTCATGTAGCTACCTCAACGACTCTGAAATATCTCTGGAGACTACGAGAATCAGCTAAGCCTCCGGTGTACCTAAATCTGCACACAAGGTGCAGGGAGTAGGGGTGAGTACTACCGACTCAGTGAATAATAAGTATAGAAAATAACCGAAAGTAAGAAATCCACGAAAAACCACAACGCAAAGCTATAACTAACAATCCTATAACTTAGCTACAGGCTAACAGCATAGCAGTATAACAACAACAACCAAGTATCAGATAAAGATGCAATTTAAAGCACATGAATACGCTGCGGCGTGCAGCCCGATCCATTTAATGTCGACGACGCTCACTGGGGGTGTGTACAGACTCCGGAGGGGCTCCTTCAGCCCAAGCGCAATATTATCATATCACTACTGCGGCGTGCAGCCCGACCCATGCTCAGTCCACAATATGCATATGAGTCACATAAGAGATTCAATCTAATTTTCCATTTTTCCAATTATTAAGGTAAATATAATCTAATTATTTAATTTCAGGAACAGTGACTTAGCATTTCATTTCAGTGATTAAACACAGGACTGAGATCAATGATTATGTAAATCATGTTATCACACAGATATTCACCCTAGACGGGTACTACAGATTGGCACAAGGCCCCAAACAAGGCATTAAGCCCAATTATCAACAACACAACGTGCCTATCAGACGCCAATAAATTATTCAGCTCTCGGGATTGACCAAGAAACAATCCCCAATCATTTACAACCCCTCACCTGCCATGGGGTGCGATTCACGCCCTAACATAGCATCACAATGTGATAAACCAGGGTTTCAAACCCTCAGGCCATCATTTATACAAACTACTCACCTCTAACCGGTCGTAGCCTGGTCTGCAATGCCTTTTCCCTTCTAATCTTCTCCTATGAGCATCGAATCTATTCAAAACCACAACGAATAGGTTATTACAGGCTAAATACATAACCCAATTGAAATTATTCGAAAATTGTTAAAAATTACGAAGTTAATAAAACCCGAGCCCCGGGCCCACTTCTCAAAAAATTCTGAAAGTTACATCTTTGGATTTCTCGTCTCGCCACGAGTCCATGCATATAAGGTTTATCAAAAACGGAATTTGTTTACCCTCTCAAATCACCATTTTACTCTCTCTTAGGCTTCAAGCCCTAACTACCATTTTTTACCTTAAAACCTTGAATTTCATTGTTTACTCTACTATTTTTCACCATATAGACATAATCCGAGGCCAAGCATCATTACCTAAAAGAAACCTCGAAACCCTCTTCAAAATCGCCCACAATCGTCTCTTCCCGAAGTTAAAAGTATTTTCTTAAATTATGAAATTTGCAAACACTGTTTCATTAATCCCCTGCAATTTCCGCTTCCACGGCACAATAACCACTTCCGCGGTGGTCGCTTCTGCGGTCAATAGACCGCTTTGGCAGTCTCCCATGAGTCGACTGGGACCGCTTCTACGGTCCTAAACTACTTTCGCGGCTCCGCCTACGTGATCACCTTGGCCGCTTCTACGGTCGCCCAGCTAGACCATGACCGCTTCTGCGGTCGATGACCGCTTTCGCGGTAGCCGCATTAGCGGAAATTCTTCCGCTTTTGCGGAAATATCAGAAGCCTGTCCAACAGACCTATTGCAGCTTCAAAAATCTTCGTTTTCATCATCCGACTTCACCCCGAGGCCCTCGGGACCCCAACCAAATGCATAAATATGTCCCATTACTTCATTCAAACTTGCTCGCACCATAAAATTGCTATCATAAACATCACAATCATCCAATTTCCAAGGATTCAAGCCTAAGTTAAACTAAAATTTCCGAAACTCGCATTTTCTCAGAAACCCGACCTAAACACCTCCGAATGATCGGAAAATTTCCACAGATACCAAAAATTACCTAACGGATCTATTGCAACTGTCGAACTTCATTCTGACTCCCAGATCAAAATATCACCCTTCAATCGGACTTTCGCTAAATTCCAACTTAGCCAATTCGAGACTAATTCTACACCGGACCGTCAAATTCAGTTCTGATTTTGCTTCTAAGTCACAAATCACCATCCGAAACTAGTCGAATCATTGGAATTCCATTCCGAGCCCTCTAACTCATACGTCAACGTTCGGTTGACTTTTCCAAACTAACTTTCTCTTAAAGAGACTAATTGTCTCATTTCTATCCAAACACCATCTGAACTACTCCAAACTCTCCAAATACATTGAAACATATAACAGCCTAAAAAGGGAAAAACGGGGCAGAAATACACGGGACGACGGGTCAGGTCGTTACATTCTCCCCAACTTAAACAAACGCTCGTCCTCGAGCCGGTCAAGAAACATACCTGGAGTATCAAACAAATGAGGATATTTGCTCTGCATCTCCTGCTCGGTCTCCCAAGTGGCTTCCTCCACGGGCCGACCTCTCCACTGCACCTTCATTGAAGATATCTCCTGTGATCTCAACTTTCGAACCTGACGACCCAAAATAGCCACCGACTCCACATTATAGGTCAAATCTTCGTCTAACTGGATCTTGCTGAAGTCTAACACATGAGACGGGTCCCCAACATACTTCCGGAGCATAGAGACATGAAACACCAGCTGAACTCTTGATAAGCTAGGTGGCAAGGCAAGCATATAGGCCACCTCGCCAATTCTCCTAAGTATTTCAAAAAGTCTGATGAACCTTGGACTCAGTTTCCCTTTCTTTCCAAACCTCATAACGCCTTTCATAGGTGAAACCTTCAGCAAGACTTTCTCGCCCGCTGCATATGATACATCTCGAACCTTCCGGTCCGCATAACTCTTCTAACGTGACTGAGCCATACGAAGCCTCTCCTAGATTAATTTCACCTTCTCTAAGGCATCCTGAACTAACTCTGTCCCCAATTATCTAGCCTCGCCGAGCTCAAACCAACCAACCGTAGATCTACACCGTCTCCCATATAAGGCCTCATATGGCGCCATATGAATTCTAGATTGATAGCTATTATTATATGCAAACTCCGCAAGTGGCAAGAATTCATCCCAAGAACCTTCAAAATCAATAGCACCGTCACGTAACATGTCCTCTAATATCTGAATCGTACGCTCAGACTGTACGTTCGTCTGTGGATGAAATGATGTGCTCAACTGTACCTGCGTGCCCAACTCCCGATGAAAAGTCCTCCAGAACTGGAAAGTAAACACGCTACCCTTATCTGATACAATGGAAACAGGGACCCCATGCAACCGTACAATCTCCCGAATGAAAATATCTGCTAACTTCTCCGCCGAATAGGTAGTACATACTGGAATGAAGTGCGTGGACTTAGTCAGCCTATCCATAATCACCCAAACCGAATCAAACTTCTTCGAGGTACGAGGAAGACCACTCACAAAATCCATAGTAATGTATTCCCATTTCCACTCTGGAATATCCATCCGCTGGAATACACCATCGGGTCTCTGGTGCTCGTATTTGACTTGCTGAGAGTTTATACACCGATCCACGTAATTCACAATGTCCTTTTTCATTTTCCTCCACCAGTAATGCTATCTCAAATCCTGGTACATCTTTGCGGTACCCAGATGAATTAAATATCGCGAGCTGTGAGCCTCCTCTAGGATCAACTCCCGAAGACCATCCACATTGGGCACGCAAATCCAGCCCTGCATTCGCAATATGCCATCATCTCCAATGGTCACATCTCTGGCATCATCATGCTGGACCCTGTCCTTCAGGACAAGCAAATGCGGGTCATCACACTGCCTCTCTATGATGCGATCATACAAAGAAGACCGAGAAATCACACTCGCCAACACCCGACTGGGCTCGAAAATATCTAACCTCACCATTTGATTGGCCAAGGCCTGAACATCAACTGCAGTGGGTCTCTCCCCAACGGGAATGTACGCCAAACTACCCATGCTAATAGCCTTCTGGCTCAAAGCATCGGCCACCATATTGGCCTTCCTAGGATGATACAAAATGGTGATATCATAGTCTTTAAGTAACTCAAGCCATCTCCGCAGTATCGAATTAAGATCTTTCTGCTTAAACAAGTGTTGAAGACTGTGATGGTCTATATATACCTCACAAGATACACCATAAAGATAATACCTCCAAATATTTAAGGCATGCACAATTGCAGCTAGCTTTAAGTCATGAACGGGATAGTTCTTCTCATGGGACTTTAGCTGACGAGAAGCATACGCAATAACTCTACCCTCTTGCATCAACACACAACCGATCCCAACTCTCGAAACATCACAATACACCGTGTAAGAGCCTGAAGCTGATGGTAATACTAATACCGGAGTGGTGGTCAAAGCCGACTTAAGCTTCTGGAAGCTCTCCTCGCATTCATCTGACCACACAAATGGAGCATTCTTCTGAGTCAACTTCGTCAAAGGCGAAGCAATAGATGAAAAACCCTGAACGAATCTGCGGTAGTAACCCGCCAAACCGAGGAAACTCCAAATCTCAGTAGTTGAGGACGGTCTGGGCCAACTCTGCACCACCTCAATCTTCCTTGGGTCGACCTGAATACCATCACTGGACACCACATGTCCCAGAAATGTCACGGTATTAAGCCAGAATTCACACTTAGAGAATTTTGCATAAAGCTTCTCCTCTCTCAATCTCTGCAAGACCACCCTCATGTGATGTTCGTGCTCCTCCTAGCTACGAGAATACACCAGAATATTATCAATAAACACAATCACGAAAGAATCCAGATAAGGCCGAAATATACTATGCATCAAGTGCATGAACGCGGCTGGGGCATTAGACAGCTCGAAAGACATCACTAGAAACTCATAGTGCCCATACCTTGTCCTGAAAGTTGTGTTCATAATGTCTGACTCCCTAATCTTTAGCTGGTGATAGCCTGATCGAAGGTCAATCTTAGAGAATACCCTCGCTCCCTGAAGCTGATGAAATAAGTTCTCAGCACCGGGTAGTGGGTACTTGTTCTTCACTGTCACCTTATTCAGTTGCCTGCACATTCTCATCGTGTCATCTTTCTTCTTTAAAAATAACACTGCTGCACCCCAAGGTGACACACTCGGGCGAATGAATCCCTTATCCAGAAGTTCATGAAGTTGTTCTTTCAAATCTTTTAACTCTGCTGGTGACATATGATAGGGAGGAATAGAGATGGGCTGAGTGCCCGGTACCAGATCAATACCGAAGTCAATGTCCCTGTTCGGCGGCATGCCCGGAAAGTCCGCTGGAAACACATCAGGGAAATCCCTAACAACGGGAACCGAATCAAGGCTAGGAGCCTCGGCTTCCACATCTCTTGCAAAAGCCAAATATGATAAACACCCCTTGCCAACCATCCGTTGGGCATTAGAAAGAAATTACCCTGCTAGGTACAAAGTCGGTCACACCTCACCACTCGATCCTCGGAATACCCGGAATAGCTAGTTTAACTGTCTTAGCATAAAAGAATCAAAAATAATTGTACAACCCAAAAATAAATGTCTACTATTGTGTATGCCAGAACCCGGTGTCACAAGCTACGATCAACTAGTACAATACATACATAAAAGAATAACACATTGTCCTATTGTCTGAATCAGAATAGACAGCAACAAAAATAGAAAGAGAGAGACTCCATCGGTTGCGGATCGGCATGAAAGAGAAGCAACTCACCGTAGAAGTCTCAAGTGTGCTCACTGACGCGCACCAAAGTGATGTACAGATCCACCTGCCTCAAATTAGTACGGAAGCGTGGCATGAGTAGATAAACAACATGTACCCAGTAAGTATCCCGCCTAATCTCGGAAAAGTAGAGACAAGAGATCGACTTGATACTTACTAAGGTCAAGATAATATAATAATAATGTGAGATATATAGCATGAAGGATTTCAAATAACAACAAGTTTAAATGAAAGTACATAGTCATGTTTTTTACCATATTTCAATTATCATTTTCCCTTTTTCATACTTGACAATTAATCATGTCGTGCACTTTATTTGATTTTTGGCCCGTTGTTGTGGTCTAAATCATTTGATATTTTTATATTTTAAGAATGAATTAATTTTTTTTCTCAAAATTACCTTGAAATAAATAATGTTGGATATGTGTTATATTTATTTTTCAATGTAATTGGATACATCCATCTCAGTTTAGCGTTTCACTTCTCTAATAGTCCATGTACTACTTATAAAATATGTTATCGTTCCATCTTCTATAATTCATGTTAATTATGTTTGTAAAATAAAATTTGGAGAGGAAATGTTCAAAATTTATAGATCCTTTTTATAGTTTGCTGACATTATAAAATTGAAATTACATGACAAATTGAGATTTCTTGTTGAAAAGTTAAAATAGTCTTTGATACTCACAAAGTTTTCAATGAGTTCTGTTAGTTGCTTTGATTCTGGGAGTTGCTAATTATCATATCTTGTCACGATCCCAACCCGGTCGTGATGGAGCCCAGCATACTACCAGGCAAGCCCGACCATTTATAACAATTACCCTGATTGTTTCAACAAGTACAAATAAAGCTATTTAAGTCAAAGTCTGAAATAACAATAAAATACAGAAAGTCTGACAAAATACCGAAATAGCCCAACTAGGACCCGGTGTCACAACCATGAGCCTCTAATGACAGAATAATATCCTAATATAAAGTCTGTCTAACACTGATAATGCGAAAATAAAAGATAAAGATAGAGGAGAGAATTTTCGGCTGCGAACGCCTTGAAGCTACCTCAAATACTCCCGAAAGAACTTCGGATCCGCTGGAATCACTCAGCCTGAGACTGCCATAGATCTTCACACAAGGTGCTGGGAGTAAAGTGAGTACTTCCAACTCAGTGGTGATAGACATAGCTAAATGGACAAAGTACTCTATATCTAACAGTTCATATCCAAACAATGGAAATAGTACACAACAAATAAATACGTATAAGAAACAAGTCATGGCAGAAAGCAACACATATAACGGTACAGTCCAGTGCTCGTTGCAGCGTGCAGCACGCTACACATATTTAATGTCGACGACGCTTACTGGGCGTGTGTACAAACTCCGAAGGGGCTCCTACAGCCCAAGCGCAATATTAACCAGGTATTGGATAAACAGGCTCTCAGCCTCGATATCAATATATATATAATTGCTACGGCATGTAGCCCAATCCACATCAGGAAATCATCCTCACTACAGGGTCCCCGACCCACCTCAGTCAAACAAGTCCACCGTCAATCGGATGATACATACCATTGGGATCTCAGGCCTCATATCCTTTTTCATTTAAGGTTCATGTATAAAACACAATTATTATATTGTTTAAATATTTCAAATCATGATTAAGAATTTATGTGATGCACACAAGTAGTAAAAATATATTAAAAAAATTCCCTAAGGATACTACAGGTCGGCAAGCGGCCCCAAACACGGCAATAAGCCCAATTCACAATAACAATGTATAGGTTTCAGTCGCCAATGTAGTATCAATAATCGCTCATGATGGACTAAGTCTCAATCCCCAACTGTATCTGACCCCACACTCATCGTGAAATGCGTATCACGCCTCAATATAGCGTTACGATGTGAAAGTCTGGGGTTTCAAACCCCCAGCGCAACAGCTATATCAATTACTCACCTCGAGCCAGTCGAAAACTAGCCAGCAACACCCTTGCCTCTCAAATCGACCTCTTCGCGCGTCGGATCTAGTCAAAACCACAACGAATGCGTTATTATATGTTAAAAAACATAACCCAAGCGAAATTACTTGAAAAATACTAAAAATTACGAAGTTGGTAAAACCTGAGCCCCGGGCCCACTTCTCTAAAAATTCCGAAAATCACATCAACGGATTCCTCGTCTTGCCACGAGTCCGTACATATAAAGTTTACCAAAAACGGAGTTCAAATGCCCTTTCAAATCATCAAAATTCGTTTTCAAAAACCAAACCCTAGTTCTTCACAGTTTCAACATATTTTCATGGATTTGAGGGTTGGTTCTTGATAAAAATAGTGTTTCTAAGTCAAGAGACTTACCTCCAATCACTACCCGTTGAAAACCATCGCTCCAAAATCTCTCTTGGTTGCTTAAAAATGGTGGAAATATGATGTGGGTCGCGGACCAATGGGTTTTAAAACATCCTATCAGATCACTGCGGCGACCTCTATGCAATCGCGGAGTACAAAAATGCCAGCCCCTACGCGACTGCACGCGATCGCAGAACACTGGACAATGACCCTACGCGACCTCACGCGCTCTTACGCGATCGCACTGACCAAACACTTAAGCCTACGCGATCGCAGGCAGACCTACGATCGCAGAGACCAAATTAGCACCCCCCCCCCCCCCCCTTTGGACTTTCTATGCGATCGCAGCCTCAGGCTCGCAATCGCAGAGAACAATTTTTGCTATGCAATTTTCATGTTCAAAATTCCCCGTTAGCCATCCCAATCACCCCGAGGCCCTTGGAACCTCAACCAAATGCAAAAATATGTTCTATTACTTTATTCAAACTTGCTCTTAGCATAAGAACACTATCATAAACATAAAAATCATCAAATTACCACGGATTTAAGCCTAAGTCAAACTAAAACTTCCGAAACTTGCATTTGATCTAAAACCTGACTTAAGCACTTCCGAATGACCTGAAACTTTGCATGCATATCTAAAATCACCTAAGGGAGCTACTGCAACTGTTAGAATTCCGTTCTGACCCCCGAATAAAAACCACACATATCAATCGGAATTCGCCAAAATGCAAACTTAGCCAATTCAAGCCTAATTCTACATCGGACCTCCAAATTTAGTTCCGATTGCGCTCCTAAATCATAAATCATCACCCAAACTAGTCGTCGTGGAAAATCCATTCAGAGCCCTCTAACTCATAAGTCAATATTCGGTTGACTTTTCCAAACTAACCTTCTCATAAAGAGACTAATTGTCTCATTTCTAACCTAACTCTATCCGAATTACTTCAAATTCTCCAAACACATATAATGAAATATATAGAAGCTTCAACCGAGAAAAATGGGGAAGTGACTCAGGTGATGATGGGTCGGGTCGTTACATATCTCAAATCCCAAAATGATATTATGTTAAATATAAAAAAAAGTGAAGAGATAGTAAATGTCAATATAGTCAATTACATTGCTAATTAATGTTATGATAAAATATTTAATATGCACAACAACAACAACAACAACAACAACAACAACAACAACAACAACAACAACAACAACCGGAGAGAGTAATACATTCAAACATATCTCTACCAAAATTTAAAAATACAAATTTGAAAATTTTTACAAACAAATATATAATTATAAATAATATATTTTTTGGGCCTTAAATATTGGAGCTTAAGGCAAGGGTTTTGCCTTCCTTACTTTAGAGTCGTCGTTGCTTAGAACCCAAAACCATAATTTTCATCTCATATATCTAATACCTAATTTAATTTACGATAAATGTTCGTACAAACTCAATATGAATATCAAACACTTTATGCTTGAGGGACATGGTATTACGAAACTACGTTTATTATTGTTTACCCTAAAATTTGAGTATTAAACTTATATTATGATTTTAAGCATATATGATTTAATTCAACATCAATTCTAAATAAGGGATTAAATAGATAAATTAAAAAATAAAGTAGATCAAACCAGCGTGTAGGCTAAGTATCGACCTCGACCTGTGACGGTCTTGAGGTATGATTATGGAAATAAATGATAAAATAACTCTGAAGAACAACAAGTGTAAAATAGCAAGAGAATAATGTACGTGTGATGACCAAAAAGGTCATCACTTGTTTTTAAAATAAATTATGCATTCTGAGACCTTAAAACCTCTTTTAGCATCGCCTCAATTTACGTGCGCAATTCGGGCACGTAGCCAAAAAATTTATATGTAAAAATCTGTGAAAAATGATAAATTTTTTATTATAAAATAAATTAATTTGACTGTGGTCAACGTTTTGAGTAAATGGATCTGGACCCGTGATTAGATGGTCCTGTAGTGTCCGTAGGAAAATGAGACTTGGGCGTATGCCCGGAATTGAATTCCGAGGTCCCACGCCCGAGAAATGAATTTTTGAAAAAAATCATTTTCTGAAATAATTGTTTAAAAGGTTTGGAAATTATTTTTGATTAAAACTCGATGATATCAGGACTGTATTTTAGTTCCGACACCCGGTACATATTTTATATATGATATAAAATAATTCTGTGAAGTTTGGTAAGAAACGAAATTCATTTGACATGATTCTGACCTTAAATGCAAATTTGATGATTTAAGAAGTTTTGAGGAAATTTCATTGGTTTTGAGGTTTAATTCGATGTTCATGATATTATTTTGATGATTTTGTTACAAAAATAAATCTGTAGAATATATTTGAGGTTGTGTGTATATTTAGTTTGGAGCCCCGAGGGCTCGGGTAAGTTTTGGATAGGCCATAGGGTACATTTCGAACTTAGAAAATTGTAGGTTTTTCAGCTGTGCATAGCAGACCTGCAACGTGAAGCCTGGCTCGCAAATGCGATATTGCAAATGTGAGCGTCTTGTTGCAATTGCGAAAGAAGCCCAGGCCAGCTCCCTCTCGCAAATGCAAGACTATCTTCGCAATTGCAAAGTTTCCCAATTTGGCCAATGATCGCAAATGCGATGCCTGGTTTGCAATTCCCAGCTCGCAAATGCAAGCCTCCCTTCACATTTCCCGACCTAGAAGAGGTCGGGGTTCGCAATTGCGGACCCCTATTCGCAATTTTCACATATGCAACCTGTAATTTTATACTTAGACGATTTTCAACCCATTTTTCACATCTTTTCAAAACACAAACTCCCTAGGGCGATTTTTCAGGAACACCTCTTCTTCCAAAATCGATTGTAAGTTGATGTTTACTCAACTCTTTCAATTATTAACATCTTTTAATATGATTTCAACTCAAAATCAATAATTTTCATGGGGTGATTGGGTGTTTTGGGTAGAACTTATATTTTTCAAATTTGAGAATTTGGACCTCGATTTGAGGTTCGATTTCAAAACAAATTATATATTTGCGTTCGTGAGGGAATGAGTAATCGGGTTTTAGTTTCAAACATCGGGTTTTGATCATGTGGTCCTGAGGGTGAATTTTGACTTTTTGGATAAAAACATTGGAAAATTCATTCTCATGCATTCAAATTGATTCATTTAGCGTTTATTGATATAATTAAGCAACTTGTGACAAGATACGAGCGAATTGGTGGTGGAGTCAAGGGGCAAAGCTATAGTTATGTCGTGAATTATGTTCGTGGCATCGAGCTAAGCGTTTGGTCTAACCTTAACTTTAGGGATTAGGAGTCGTGTCTTATTTTTTATGTGTTAATTGTTGAGTACGACGTATAGGCATGATGACGAGTATCTATACGTAGGTGTCAAGCATACCCGTGAGTCTTGTATTTTAATTGTTATGGCTTTGTTGTGGTTTATTGAGTTTCACATGTTACTATTATCATTTTTCCCTTGCTGGGATGTTTATTTTGATATTATTGTTCCCTTGCGTGGATATTGTTAAAATATCATTGTTCCCTTGTCGGGATGTTGTTGAAATATTAATGTTCCCTTATCGGAAAGTTGTTATATTGCTCTTGTTCTTTTACTTGGATTCTTTGTGATTATTATTAGTTTGTAACTAGGATCGGGAGGTACGTTGCCACAGAAATATATGAAATAGGAGCAGGTGACATGCCTGCCACAAGATATTTGAAATGGGAGCGGGTGGCACACCTGCCACAAGATATTGGAAATAGGAGCAGGTGGCACGCCTGCCACCAGATATATGCAATGGGAGCAGGTGGCACGCCTGCCACAAGATATATAAAATGGGAATGGGTGTTACGCCTGCCACGAGATAAATGAAATGGGACAAGATATGTGAAATGGGATCGGGTTGCACGCCTGCTACAAGATGTGAAATGAAAGTGAAATTTGCATTTGTTTTTCTTATTCTTGTTAGTAGTTGGATTTTGGTTCTCTATAATTCTCTTGATATTTTGTTTTACTTGTTATTCCCCGAAGCATGTTTTCCCCCGCCCACCTTTATTTGCTAATTTCTATCTTATTTTCCACTGTATATTATTTAACTGCATAGATTTATTTGGTAGTATGGTCCTAGCCTCGTCACTACTTCGCCGAGGTTAGGCTGGACACTTACCAGCACATGGGTCGGTTGTGCTGATACTACATTCTGCACTATGTGCAGATCCCGGAGCAGCTCTTGAACCGTAGTTAGAGGTTACCTTCAGTCCACGCGGAGATCCAAGGTAGACCTGCAGGCCTCCGCAGGCCCTGGCATCTCCTCTATCTTTTATTTTTTTGTTTCATCTTTTCGCTTCAGAAACATTGTATTGATATTTTCTTCAAACTTTTTATGTAGTAAATCTTAGACCGTCTGTGACACTGTGACACCAGGTTTTGGGTTATTAAGGCTTGAGTAATTGTAATAGACATAGATTTCAGATATTTTATTGTTGTCTTCTACTTAAATTTAAAATTTCTCCCTTTATCCGTTATCGCCTTATATTTGTTAAAAACAAATAAATGAATGATGAAGTAATTGATTTAAGGGATTGGCTTGGTTAGCTCACATTAGTAGGTGCAATCACGACTCCCGAGGATGGAAAATTCGAATCGTGAAAGAGCGTATATTTTCTTTTCAGTGAACAGTGCTGTACAAATGAATGGGATCCCCCTTTATATTGTGGGGGAGTCCTAAATAAGGTAATTTCTAATAAAAGTAGGAAATCATATTTGACAGCCATCTAACAGGCAAAGATCAATCCATTTTGAAATTTACACCGTGATCTCTAGCCCATCGCGGGTATCTCGCTCTTTCCATTATTAAATCATAATGGTATCATCTCGAAGCTTGTTTTCTTCTGACCTTTGTAAATGATATCGACCTCGACATTGAAAAGGAGTTTCAGCCTCGAACTTAACGTCTTGGCCTCCCGGCATGGTATCACTTTTTTCATCGAAGAACGAAATCGGATAGCCCAATTTTCACCGTATACAATTATCGAGTCTCGATCGTTCGAACTTGTACAGTGAAAGAGTATAAAAGTTGTTATAACATGTAAGAAATTCTGAATCCTAGTTAAAATTTGTTATTTTATACTAATTTGTAGCTATCATGTTAATTATGTTCTTATGACTTGTTATATTTGAAGAAAAGCTAGTCCTACTTTGCAGCTAAGTATTTTTGTTGGTACTGGAAAGGAAATACAAATGTTAATACTACTACGTATATATTCTTGTACATAGTAGTGATTGAACTTATTAGTCAGCGGAATATCTTTAACAAAAACATTATAAAAGAAAAGTGGGTAGTCGCCTACTGGGAATACGTAGTACAGTAATTCCTACTATGTAGCAAATGATTTCCTTTTATTATGAACGCATATACTCTTTATGCAGATTTTATGGGGAAAACGAAGTTATATATTGGCCCAATGAATTGGTCACTAATGTGGTTGATACATACAGGTTTTGTGTATTACGCAGTAGTCTGACAATTGATACTTTATCTCTTCTTTTTCAGTAAAGTTGAGCTCAATTATTATATTGATTTATGCCAAAAATAGCCCTTCAAGGAGCTCAAAGGAGATGTTAACTATATTACAATTGTTGTTGGAGATTGCTTGCTATGCTGAGAAATTCAATCACTAATTGTAGTATGTGATCTTGGAGAACATATATGTATTTTGACACAATTATTGTGTAATTAATATGCACCATTCAAGTCTATATTGAAGACTAAGGGTAGCTAAAAAAAAAGAAGTGCGCCAAGATTTTAATCTACAGACATGACAACTAATTTGACATGACTTTGGTCGTGTGTTATATATATACACGCTTGATCATGATGTTTGGAAAAACACCATTAAAAACATACGTAAAGAACTTTAATTAGAGGCTTAGAGCTATTAGCTATATATGCCTCCACTATAAATGCATGTCCTAGGGTTTTTGTGTGGAATCTTTTGAGGTGGACCAAAATTAAAGTTGGGAGATGCATGTATTCAAAGATTCACAAGTATAGTTACTTTTTTGGCAATGATGATGTGTAAATAAACATATTCCATGTGAATTGATTCCTCAAACAATAGAATCAACAAGAATATATTTCAATCTTTATAGGAATCTTTTGCACTATATATATGGATCTTCCTTTCTTTGTGTACTGCTTTTTTATGGGCTTGTTCCAACACTTTTCAGCGAAGGCAAGACTTGATTCCTTTTCAATGTGTTCTTTTCCCCTCATTTTCCTAGGACATCATGTTGATTTGGGACAATCCAAAGAAGTCACCAAAACTTATGTTTTTTCCCTTGTAAAACAAGTAAGGAATCAAGTATTGCCTTTAGACAAAAGTAGTAAACCTTAGAGAGACAAGAAAGATAAAAACTCCATAAATGATGTCATCGAACCAAAACAACTAGTCAATAAAAGGAAAATCTCATTTAATTTAAGGATCTACATCATCTTTTTTTCTATGTGGAGAAATTATTCTTAAACGAATGAGAAACATAGGCAAACATCTAATCTAATGAAGGATGAAAAAATTGTTACCTTAGTGAAGTTGGTCAAAAAATGAGACTAACAAATAATATGAGTGTCATCTATGCAGAACTATGTAAATATTACTGGTAAATAAAATTTAAACAAAAAACAAATGAGTATCATCTAAAACAAAGAACCATGTCAACAATTACACCAGCAAAAAGAAATGGAAAATGACAACTTTAAACTGAAAATCTTATGGAGAGGGATTTTTCCTTAAATATTAAGTTCTAAACTTTGAGAATTTTATGGAGAGGGAGTTTTCTTCCATATTTAATTTACAAAATTAACCTTCAAAAGAGGAGAAAAACAATAAATCATTTTCACATATGAGTTGGAAATAATCTTAACACAATTATATATTTTTCTTGTTCACAGAAATGAATATGAGGATACTTTAAGCCAACGTCTTTCTACCACAGAAACTAAAATGAAAATTTCAGGAGAGAGTGGGGATCTTTTGGCTGTTAGTTGAAATTTATACTAAAGGACAAAATTCCATTAAAAGTGCAAATATCTTTCTTACAATTTGGTCCCATTTTTCCTTATTCTTTAGTAGTAGTATTTTTTATACACGCTTCTCCCACTTTATCTATTACATTCAAATTCCAAAAGCAATTCAAACATGAAAAAGAAATATAAATAAATAAATCTGCAACTATATCACATCAACTAGAATGTGAGGAGGACACCTAGTTGCCCTTTTCCTCATATATAAATAGTAGTACTATGTGATTCTAAGAAAACTTTTGAAGTTTCCTGGCTCCTCATTCTATGGATGCAATTAAACTTTGTCCGTGTTAATATATTTACACATATATACGTACAAACATGGTTAAGAGTAGTGGGAGTGGGGTGTGGTGCAGAGTCTATATACGATTTAAATTCTATGGATTTAATTTTAATATTTTAAATATTGAACCCATTATATTTTTAAAATTAAGGTTTTATATTTATTATTTTTATAATTTTAATGAATATTTATATATAAATTTTACTCCACAACGAAAATTATGAATTCAATTAAACTCGTAGTTATTACGCTACATTCGCCTCCGGTGAGGTGGATGCAAAAGCAGATCCATGATATAAGCTGTATTAGTTTAATATTTAAGGCTTTTAGAATTAACAAAAAATATTATATTTTTAAAGTTATGAGTCGATTATATATATATATTTATACTTCAAGTTAAAAAATACTAATTTAGATAAATCCCGATAATGTAAAGCTCTCATGGTGAGTGGGGCTAGGGTTATGTAGCCCCTTGAAACAGAAACCAAGGTGGCTCGTAGCAATGTCAAAAGGCCAAATATTATGCAAGAAACTTAACTCTCTTCCTTTTTATTCTATTAGCCGCCCCCAGATGAGAATTGTGACCCTTTGTTAGAATTAGTTACCACCAAAAGAGAAAGAAATAAAAATACATATTTTCTTTCAGATTTTGTTATCTATATACTGTCTATCATGTGGTGCAATGAATAATGAAACATTATCATAAATAACTCTCTTTTTATCATCACAATCACAGTTGGCTATTGGAAGTCCGATGCGCCACATCCCGTCCACAGTTCTGCCCTTCTCTAATTTTCACGGTTAGGGGTCGTTTGGTTCACCGCACTAATAATATACCGATTGTAATACAACGCTAAATTATTCTGGAATTTTTTTTATTTTATTTGGTATAATATTTTTATAGTTTTATCTTTATTTTAATTAAGTAAATAAACAATAAAAGAAAAAAGTTAAGGTTATTCTTTGACTTTTAGGTGTCTTATCTCCGTAAAACTAATGTAGTATATTTGGAAAGTTACACTATAACTGAAATAGTTCGATTAATAATTTTTTCGGCATCCTTAAATGGAAATAAAATGCGAACTAAAATACCGAATACAATAACCAAATATTTTTTTAATCACGATAACCAAATGTCCTCTAATGTATATTCTTTACAATGTACCTTTGCCTACCCTCCAGCTAATGCATTTCCTCCTGCCCGTCGACTCTTCAGTCTTTGTTTTTTTTCCGAAGAGAGAAGAAAAGTCATTTTTCTCTTAGCTTACTTTTTCACGGTGTCCCCATGTACTGCCTAATCTCCATTAATGGAGACTTAATCATGTCTGGCTTATTCTTTTTTCATATATGCTGATACGAGTTCATTATTCGAATGGTTACTCAATTATCCTAAATTATTTTTTAAAACAATAAAATTACAAAATTATACTTATTGCACTCGTCAATCAACTACATTACACGTAAACGTACTTTGGTAAGACAAAACCGATAACATTTGCTAAGATGTAATTATAGAGATCACTATACGAACAAAAGCATTCATAATTATCTTAAAAATAATCTGATTGATGTATAGTGCATACAAAATACGAATAAAATGATATTACAATTCGACATTAATAAGAAAATCATATTAGCTTCCGATATTAATGTATAAAAATCTATATGTAGCTTTATATTTTCTACGTCTTTTATTCTATCACGGCGCAATGCTGCTTACAAATTAGCTAAACGTTTTTCACAAATTGGTTTGTGAATCTAATGGTTAGTTGAAAGTTACAAGAAAAGTCTTCATGTTGAATTGCCAACTGCCGAAATATGTCTACTCTTCAAGATGAATATTATTGACCAACTTTCTCCGAGATATTTTACTCTCTCAAATTACATCTTTGAAATAAAATCCAATTAAAAAAGAAAAATCAGATATTATAAGTTGCCCATGAGTATCACCATATTGGTAAAAGCGAACAAGGAAGCAAGTCTCTATCCTCCGCATATTTTGTTCATCCGAGATCCGACATTGCATGGCTCTTCGAAAATTAATCTATCGACTAGTTGTAAAATATTTCGCATTTCTTGCCGGGTTTTCTATTTCACATACCGTTTTGTTCATACAACATCACTAATAAAAAATAATTCATATTTATCGGTGTACACAACAACAACAACAACCCAGTATAATCTCACTTAGTGAGGTCTGGGGAGGGTAGTGTGTACGCAGACCTTACCCTACCATAGGGTAGAGAGGCTGTTTCCAAATAGACCCCCGGCATCCTTCCCTCCAAGAACTTTCCACCTTACTCTTGGGAAGACTCGAACTCACAACATCTCGATTGAAAGTGGGGGTTGCTTCCATCAGAGCAACCCGTCTTGTCTTACCGGTGTACACAGTCTTTCAAAAACATAAATAGTGAATCAAAAAAGCATTGGATAGTGCTAGTGTTAGTGATTAATAAATAGACTGGTGTGCGATAAGTGGCCTCAAAGATTTACACAAGAAAAAATATTATTACTCTTTACTACTAATATCACCATACTATCCCACTAACATGAAAAGTTAAGTTTTATTATTAAAATGCTCTATGACTCTTACATTTTTTTCACTAGCTAATCGTTGTGTAAGTACCTTATACGGTCATTTTATGTTAATTATTACAAAATCAAAAAAAGATAAAATAAAGCATTTCTTACATTTTTTTAAAAAAATATTTTGTTCTTTCTACAGGATGCATTCATCTCGTAAAATGCTTTAATAAGACAGAATTTAAAATGCGATAAATCAATTTTAAAATATAGAGGCAAATTCACCACTAAAAATCTTATATAGGAGCAAACCTATATGGAATTAAATGAACACAATCGACCCCTTTCAAGGAGGAAATCAAATTATATTCAAAGTTAAAAAGGGAATCCCTAGAAATTCCTAAAGTGACTAAAAAAGGTAATTAAAATATTCCTGAAATTACTAACATAATAAAAGAGGAATTTTCAAGAAGGAAACTAACAAATTATTCTCAATTCCGAAAGTTCAAAGAAACATATACTAAATAGAAAATACCTTGTTAAGAAGGAATCAAAATGTCTTATAGTCATAAAAATATACTTAAACTTATCAAAAAAGGAAAACATCTTTTCAAGTAGGAAAGATTTGTCTTTAATGATATTACTAATTATAACAATGTCTAAGGTAAAAAATTAAAAAAAAAACATATTAGTTGTAATTACAATTTTGTACAACACAGAGTACAATTATATATTCTAAAGGTTGGAAAGTTTGTCAACATAGACTCTACACATCTCACGCAATACTTTTCTTCACTAACGAATTGTGAAGGGATCTGCCGAACCTCGCATGATGGTTTAAGAAAAAGAAAACTATTGTTGACTTTAGGGGCGGAGTTAAAATTTTGAATTTATGATTTTAAAATCTAAATTTTATAGTTTACGGTGTTCTTAACATAATATTTGTTTCGACTAAAAAGTGTTCATTTACTTTTTGAGTACAATACAATTAAAATACATAAAGGGTCAATTATAGCAGATCGTAATAAATTCCGAAACTAAAAGAATAAAACATAAGAGACAACAATAGTAGATTAAAGTGAGGGGGATGAGGATATTATATTAATGGCATTGGGTTGATCTGCCTCTACATGGAGAGGTTCAGAGCCTCACAATGATATTTTCTCTCTCCTTTTAGGAGGAGTTGTAAAGAAGAAGAAGAAGAAGGAGAAGCAACCCCCTTTAGGATTTTTTCTCTTAGTATTTATAGCTAGCAGGTCTGCCAACTAGCGCTAAAGGGTTGGGACCACATAGAGGGGACGCCCTCGTAGAGAAGGCCAGGCCGTTGCCTTGGTCGCACATTTGGACAGCTACCAGATAATCTTGCTAATATATGGCCATACCATTCATAAATTACAATTGGGTTTTTATAAATGCGTTGATTTCCTTTATCATTGTGAGGTCAAGTTTTGACCCATACAGATAGTCCCTCCGCTTATTGAGGTCGTGCTTAGGCCGAGCTCGATGAGCGGATTCTGCCAATAGCCGTAGTTGTTCATGTGTCGAGAGCGATTGTACCCCTTTTATCTTCGAGGATGGCTTTAACCATTTTCAATTTGAAGATGGCCGTAGCCATTTTTACTTTGGAGATGGCTGTAGTCATTTTTATTTAGGAGATGGCCGTAGACATTTTTACTTAGGAGATGGCCGTAGCCATTTTTACTTTGGAGATGGCCGTAGCCATCTTTAGTTAGGAGATGGTCGTAGCCATTTATACTTAGGAGATGGCCGTAGCCATTTTTACTTTGGAGATGGCCGTAGCCATTTTTACTTAGGAGATGGTCGTAGCCATTTTTACTTAGGAGATTGACGTAGGCCGGCTGCTAGTAAGAGTCTGACTTGCCGCTATTTGTCTTCTTTCATAGCTTTTTGATTTCTTTGGCTTAACATTTTCTTCTCAGGCTTAACCTTTCTTCTTTGGCTTGACCTTTCTTCCTTGGCTTGTCAGAATGACCTCAGCATAGAAGAGCTCCTCAGCTTGCTTTCCGCAGGCCGGAGGCTACGGCTCAATTAGTTTTAATGCCGGCACCTCGCCCGGTTCCCAGGGCGACTTCAGTGGAATACTCGCCTACACATTCTCCGGTACGGCCTGCGTCTTAGTCGAGGAATCTCCAGGGGCCGTGCGTTCCAGGGCGGAGCGGTCCTCAACTGAAGATGAGAAAGAAGATGAAAGGCCGTTGTTTCGGTGCAGGGTGGCATTCACTCCAGCCCCTCCAGAGATGATCATCTTGGACTCTTCACCGTCGACAAGGGAGGGGGTGCACAGGACCTTGCCTCGGAGAGTGAGAATTTAGTTGGGTTGCCCCGGTTGGGCTAGGACAAGATGATACAGTCGCTTCAGCGATTCAACTTTCAATTCCTATTTCTTAGATGGAGGTTAGTTCCTCGGCAACTGTTTTGGTGGAGAGGACGGGCACCGATACTTCGGCGATTGCAGGTGCTTCGACGTCTCGGGAAGAGGAGGCCTCAACTTCTCGGGCGTCAGAAGAAATGGGCGCTTCAGGAGAGGGAGACAATTTTGAATCCGATATAAATCCTGAGCATATCCGCACATTTCAGTACGGCTTCACTTGCCCAGAGGCGCAGGCCGAAGGGGATTTCTGTTATTTAGAGATTCCTAACGACCAGAACCTGCTGCTTGAGGAGGAGAACCTGGTAACACTGTTCGGGGTTCTGTGCTCCGATGCGGAGAACGCGTCCTTGAGGAATATCTCGGACAACGGATTGATGGGCGAGGTGGCTGTCCAGAGTATAAAGGTATGTACGAATCTTTGGTTGTTTTTATCTCTCAGTACGCCTTCTTGTGCTAATTGTTGATCTTTTTTCTTGTATTCATTTCTTTTGGAGGTAGAGAGTATCAGGAGGGCTAGCGCCCGTTCGGCGCTTTGTGCGCGACTGTTGGTGAAGTACCGCCATTATCGCGACCGGTGCCATGATCTGCGAGAACGCATAAGGAGCAACCCCTGGAGTCGGAGCTGGTAGAGGAGTTGGCACGGAGGGAGCTTCGCATGCAACAGACCTTCGGTAGGGTAACCACTCTTGGGGAGCAGCTCCGCCAGGCAAACGAAGGGGCCGAGTTTGAGAGAAGGGCGGCTGCTGAGAGGGAGCGCCAAAATCTGGCCGATGCGCTAGAGGCCGCTGAGGCCTATATCAGAAAGGTGGCTTCCTTAGAGTTTGAGGCTGCCGCTTTGAGGAGGCAAGCAGAGGACACCTTGGAAAGGGTTGAAGCACAGCAGGCGACTAACCGTGCCCAGGAATGGGAGCGGGAATTAGAGAGGGCTGCCGCTGCTTTCAGAGAACAATCGTTAGAGCAGCGCATTGTCGTCTGTGATCGGTACGCCCGTGCTGCGGCGGATAGGATAGAAGCCTTGGAGGGTGAGAATCAGCGCCTGAGAGATCAGGCCGCTTCTTATGGTCCTGCCCATGAGCTTTGGACGTATGCCGAGGCCCAACTCGATATGTATAGGTGGTTGTGGGAGGCCGGCGTCGTGTCTGAGAACACTTACGAGAAGGCACGTCAAAAGGCTCGTGAAGCCTGCCTCGAGTGCGGCTTCGACCCGTCGATGCCTGGGGGTGACGACGGTGCCGAGGGCGCTGATAGTGCTGCAGGGGGCGCTGGGGGAGCCGAGTGAATAGATGGGAAAATTTGTAATGTTTGTTTTAGTTTTCATTTTCTCTTTCTTTTTAATTTTCTTTGACGGCCTTGGGCCACTGTAATTGGGGGCATCCCCGTGTAAATGTTGTAAATATACTTTTTTCTTCTTTATTTGTTTTGTATCGACTTCATTATGCTTGTTTTTGTGTGTGTACCCGTTTATAAGGGCCTTGCTTTAGAGTTTCTCCAACGAGTACGTTAATAGTCTCGACTGGTTAGATGGATTCGACTGTTTTTATGATTGATCCTTGGTCTTAACGGGAGATCGGCTCGGATGGCCTTGGCCGTGGAGAGACGTTTTCGGTCGTCTCCTACCTCCGCTTTGACAGGGGTTGGTTATGGATACGTTGGGGTGGCGGCGGCACGTAGCCTCGGCACATATCCTTAGTCCCAGTTTGGGCTTAGTTGAACTGCTGGACGTGGTTATGAGAATCACGGCATGTCAGTTCGACTTGGGCCGAACTTTACATTGGAAAATATTTTAATTTTGAGCTTAGTCATATATACTTGAATGGCGAGGGCACTTGGCCCGGCTTGGGATTTGACTTGCTTAGACGTTTAGGGATGCTTGTCCTCGCATAACCGTGGCCCGTCCTATAGCCTAGGGGGACGTGTGTCCTCGACCTTGATTTGTACGTGGTCGAGCTTGCGGCTTTTTGTGACGGGGGTGTGCGGCTTAAGTCCTGGTTCAACTTATAGTTGAACTTTTGTGTGAAGGCGCGTAGCCTGTATTGTTGTTCAATCGTAGTTGAACTTTCTTTGTGATTTTTGAAGGGTGCGTAGCCCGAGTCGAGGGCGCACAGCCTGAGTCCATGTTCAACCATAGTTGGACTGCTTTGTGGAGGCGCATAGCATGTATCGTTGACAACCCGTGGTTGAACTTTTTGCAATGTATGAAGACGCGTAGCCTGAGTCAAAGGCGCTCAGCCTGAGTTGAAGGCACATAGCCTGAGTTGAAGGCACATAGCCTGAGTTGAAGGCACATAGCCTGAGTCCCAGTTCAACCGTAGTTGGACTGTTCTGTGAAGGCGCATAGCCTGTATTGTTGCCCAACCGTGGTTGAACTTTTTGCAATGTCTGAAGGCGCATAGCCTAAGTCGAAGGCGCTCAGCCTGAGTTGAAGGCACATAGCTTGAGTCCCAGTTCAACTATGTTGGACTGTTGTGTGAAGGCACATAGCATGTATTGTTGTTCAACCGTAGTTGAACTTTTTGCAATGTCTGAAGGCGCGTAGCCTGAGTCGAAGGCGCTCATCCTGAGTTGAAGGCACATATCCTGAGTTGAAGGCATATAGCCTGAGTCCCAGTTCAGCCGTAGTTAGACTGCTGTCTGAAGGCGCATAGCCTGTATTGTTGTTCAACCGTAGTTGAACTTTTTGCAATGTCTGAAAGGCGCGTAGCTTGAGTCGAAGGCACTTAGCCTGAGTTGAAGGCACATAGCCTGAGTTGAAGGCATATAGCCTGAATCCCAGTTCAACCGTAGTTGGACTTTTGTGTGAAGGCGCATAGCCTGTATTGTTGTTCAACTGTAGTTGAACTTTCTGCAATATCTGAAAGGCTCGTAGCCTGAGTCGAAGGCGCTTAGCGTGAGTTGAAGGCACATAGCCTGAATTGAAGGAATATAGCATGAGTCCCAGTTCAACCGTAGTTGGATTGTTGTTTGAAGGCGCATAGCCTGTATTGTTGTTCAACCGTAGTTGAACCTTTTGCAATGTCTGAAAGGCGCGTAGCCTGAGTCGAAGGCGCGTAGCCTGAGTTGAAGGTACATGGCCTGAGTTGAAGGCATATAGCCTGAGTCCCAGTTCAACCGTAGTTGGACTGTTGTGTGAAGGCGCATAGCCTGTATTGTTGTTCAACTGTAGTTGAACTTTTTGCAGTTTCTGAAGGCGCGTAGCCTGAGTTGAAGGCGCTCAGCCTGAGTGAAAGCACATATCCTGAGTTGAAGGCACATAGCCTGAGTCCCAGTTCAACCGTAGTTTAACCTTCATGTGAAGGCGGCGTAGCCTGTATTATCACCTGGTTTCAAATTATTCCTAACTTGCGCTTGTGGTCTTTTCGATTGGCTCGCACGATCACCTCGTTAAACGTCTCGGTTGGATAGATGATTTCGCGCTGACCTCCCTTTCGGCAAGAACCCGTGTGAAAGGAAAAGGGGTGAGGTACTTTGAGCTTATTTTCCCCATAGAAATGGGGGATCTGCTTCTTCCTCTTCTTCTTCCCTTTGATCAAAGACGTGGGGGCGTGGAAGCAAGCTCATCTCGAGTTTTCTGACTTCCTATGACCCGATATGCCGCTTGGGCTCGTTTGAGCTGGGTTGTTCATTTTTCTTTTTCGGTCTAAGGGTAGACTATGTGATTCTGCTATGAAATACTCATAGACGGCGCCAAATTGTACAACTAAAAAGTGTTCATTCACTTTTTGAGTACAATACAATTAAAATACATGGATGGCCAATCATAGCAGATCGTAATAAATCCCTAAACCAAAAGAATAAAACATAAGAGATAACAGTAGTAGATTAAAGTGAGGGGGATGAAGATATTTTATTAATGTTATTGGGTTGGTCTGCCTCTCCATGGAGAGGTTCAGAGCCTGACAATGCTATTTTCTCTCTCCTTTTAGGAGGAGATGTGAAGAAGAAGAAGACGAAGAAGAAGAAGAAGGAGGAGGATAAGTATCCCCCCTTTAGGGTTCTTTCTATTAGTATATATAGCTAGGAGGTCTGCCAGCTGGCGCCAAAGGGTTGGGACCACATAGAGGGGACGCCCTCGTAGAGACGGCCAGGCCGTTCCCTTGGTCGCACATTTGGACAGCTTCCAGATAATCTTGCTAATATATGGCCATACCATTCATAAATTACAATTGGGTTTTAATAAATGCGTTGATTTTCTTTATCATTGTGAGGTCAAGTTTTGACCCATACAATATTTATACACATTAGGTGAATTTTTAAACACAAATATAAAGTCTGGACAAAAATTACTCAATTCTACCTAAAGCCATAAGCCGTAATTTAGGGTCCGTTTGACCATGACTTTTCCAAATTAATTTAGGATTTATTTTCAAAACTTATGTTTGATTATAAATTTTGCCCACATTTTGTCAAAATCTCAAATCTCAAAATCACCTCAATGTCTGATTTTGGGCCAAAATCCCAAAACTTGGGAATTATATATACATATTTTTCTAAAATAAAATTGAAAAATATGTTTTAAAAATATATGTCAAAATATATTTTCATCTTTAAATCAAATTTTAATCAAATTAAATTTTCCAAAATAAATTTAAGATCTATAATTAAATATTAGCTACGTTTCTAGCTCAGCCCCTGGTTGGCTTGTTGATACAGTATTTTCTGTATTGCAATAGTCAACACATTCGGGTCCGTTAGTAATATCTATTTGCCCAATAAAAAAGTTTCTAGCGTCGAGTCCCAAGTTTTTCGTAACTTTTTTAGTGGATAAAAGACTAAACGAGAATACTCGCTTTTTCACACATTGTTTACACAAAGAACACAAGGACACGAAAGAGTATAGTTGTGTTTCTTTTCTTACTTTTATTACTTTTTCTTTCTCATCTTCTCTTGTTTCTTGTGGGTGTGGTGAAATAAGTTGTTTTAGGTTTTTGGGGGGAGGGGGGAGGGGGATAAGTTTTTTCCCTCCAACAATTTGACCACTAGATGCATGTAGCCCACAGCAAAAGGCTACATGGAAAATAAAGTCATGCAAGTAACTGATGTCATTCCTATAGGTGAAGCTTTCATATTTGTCCTTCGTTTTTCTTTTTATTTTGCTTTTCTCTCACATACACAGCACAGCTAGCATTTGGTTAACTGGTTGTCCAAAGCAAGTAATTTTGGTCCAAATATTATATTTATCATATAAAATTTATTATATATAAACCTTATGTTTATTAAAAGAAACCTCTATTTATATATATATATATATATATATATATATATATATATATATAAGAACACATTATGTTAAAAGTACTAAAATTCTGAATCTACGAGCTTCAAATCTTGACTACGCACACACATCAATGATATCTCTTTTCATGCCATCTTCTATTTGTGTTATGCATGGGTATAAATGGATGAATGATAGGTGGATGCTCATTGAATTGACACGTGGCAGTAAATACATGTAGGATATGATTCAACTAAAGCTGACACGGGTTACTGTCATGATCCGAATTTCCCACCATCGAGATTCGTGATTGCGCCTACTATCGGTGCTAGGCAAGCCAAACATTCAAACATTTTTTTCTGATGACATTTTACAATATAGATAAACGGAAGCAATTAAATAAAAGCAGAAGACTTTTAAACTTGTATAACTAAAATCAAATGCGGAAGTTAAAACATATTTCTACCCAGAGTCTGGTGTCACTAGCTCACAGGTTGCTAAAGAGTGGTACAAACAAGTCTGAATCGAAAATACATAGTGTCTGTCTCGGTACAATAAAAACAAACATAAATTATGGAAAGGGACTTCGGCTTGCGAACGCCGGCTAGCCTACCTCGTAGTCCATGGACTGAAGTCAGCTCCCGATCAATATACTATTGCTATGGTCCAAAAGATGCTCTGGTATCATGATCTGTGCAAAAAGCATAAAAGTGTTGCATCAGCACAACCGACCCCATGTGCTGATAAGTGCCTGGTATAACCCCGACGAAGTAGTGACGAGGCTAGACCCGACTACTAGATAAACATGTACATATATGAAATATGTTTTGCGAAAAATAAACAGAAGATACACAATTTATAAAAGGAGGGGGAAACATGCTGGGGAACAACAATTATAAACTAGGAGTCTAAATAAAGGTAAATCAACCAACAAAACTCAAGTTCGGAATAACACATTTATTCCCTACTTTGTAACACTGTTGCGGCGTGCAATCCGGTCCACATACTTATGGTAGTGTTGCGGCGTACAACCCGATGCGTATGTATATTATTTATCCTTGTTGCGGCGTGCAACCCGATCCGTGTGGATATTATTTATCCTTGCTGCGGCGTGCAACCCAATCCGTGTGGATATTATTTATTCTTTTTGCGGCGCGCAACCCCATCCGCTAAGATCATACTTTCTTATCCAAACATCAGTCACAACTACGGAGCAAGAGAACAATAAACAGAAGAGATATCCCGGCATGAAAACATAAAAACACAACTAATTTCCGGCTAGGGAGCAGATCTATAATACCAATAAAACCTCCCGGCAAGGGAGCAAAAACAATAACCTTCACATCCCGGCAAGGGATTTATCACATCTCTTTCTATTTTTTTTCATTTCTTATTAATTAGTTCTTTTATCGTTCGAGCCAACACTCCCAAGGTTTTACAGTTCATAATTATTTCTCATACTCTTCACATTATATAAAGATCATCGATTGCACATGGAAGAGTCACAACAATATCAGAATAAGTACAAGTAAGGACCCACGGTCATACTTGATACCAGTGTCTAGATACCTGTCACCATGCCTATACACCGTACTCCACATTTAGCAATTACCAAATAATATCCTAATCATATTCCCTCAAACCAAAGTTAGAACAAACACTTACCTGGGTTCAAGAATGGCAATCAATTCTCTTACCGCCTTTCCTCTACAATCCAACTTCGAAACAATGGTATCTAGGCATAATAAATTCAATAATACCAATAAAGGCTCAAAAACATAATCACACAGCCTAGAAATAAAGTCCCTAGCATTCTTCCAAAAATATCAAAATTTGACCCCGGGCCCACATGGTCCAAACTCGAGGCTCGGACAAAAACCCGTTCACCCAAAATCTCTCGAGTTCAAATATATAATTTATTTCAAGATTCGACCCCAAATCAAGGTTGAATCACCCAAAATTTTCAAAGCACTAACTCTACCCAAAACCCCCAATTTCTACTTTGAATTCATGATTTATGGCTAGGAAATTATTGATTAGATGAAGAAATTAAGAGATAATGAAGTTAAGAACACCTACCTAAGATGCTATGGAGAAAGAAGCTCTTCAAAATCGCCTGTGGAGTATTAGAGAGAGGAGCTCGTTTGGAAAAATGAGAAAAATCCCGTGTTGCTACTGCTTTTACACTTTAAAAATCACTGGGCGTTTTTGCTTTATGCGATCCCATAAAGAGGCTTGCGATCACATAGGGAAGGGAACGTGGAACACTGCGATCACAGAGGTAGTCGTGCGAACACATAGAATAAACAAGAGGGGCTGGTTGTCATGCAGTGCGATCGCGTAAAGAAGAGTGCGATCACATAAGAGGAAGGGACTGGGCATCACGATTGCAGACCTTGACATGCGATCACGTAGAAGAAAAATGAGGCTCCATCCTAGCACTATGCGATCGCAGAAAGACTATTGCGACCGCATAGATCGACTACATGGCTGCAACAAATTAGATTTTCTGCAACTTTTCTTATGGCAAACACCATCCCGAGCCACCTCCAAATCACTCCCGAGCCCTCGGGGCTCCTAACCAAATGTACACACTAACTAAATAACACCCTACGAACTTACTCGAGCGATCAAATCACCAAATTAACATCAAAATCAAAGAATCAAACCTCAAATTCATCATTTCCATTCTAAGTTCATGAATTTCCAACTTTAGATAATTAGGTCCGAAATACGATAAACGATGTCCAATTTCGACCAAACTTTACAGAAAGCGCTTAACACATATTTAAGTCCTGTACCGGATGCCGTAACCAAATTACGGGCCCGATACCTATATTTTCTAACTCATTTCCATTTAAAATTTTCATATCATTTTCAAAAAAATAATTTCTTTCAAAAATTTATTTCTCGGGATCGGGACCTTAGATTTTGATTCCGGGTATACGCCCGAGTCTCATATTTGCCAACGGACCCTTCGGGACTGTCACATCAAAGGTCCAGGTCCGTTTACCCAAAATGTTAAACAAAGTCAACTTTAACGATATTAATATCAAAATTCATCAAATGTATCATAGAATTCATATTTTTTAACATAAAAGCTTTCCGATTACGCATCGGACTAAGCATGCAAATTGAGACAATTCAAAGCAAGGTTTTGAGTCCTCGAAAGCACGAAATAAGGGAGAAATTCGGTGATGACCCTTTGGGTTGTCACATTCTCCACCTCTAAAACAATTGTTCGTCCTCGAACGGAGAAAAAAAGAAGTACCTGAGTCGGGAAATAGATAAGGATAATGGCTCCGCATATCAGAATAGAACTCCTAGGTTGATGCCTCAGGGGGCTAACTTCTCCACTGAACACGCACTGAAGGAAAAATCTCCGACCTCAACTGTCGAACCTGCCGGTCTAAAATAGCCATCGGCTCCTCGTCATTAAACAGATCCTTGTCAACTGGACAGTGCTAAAATCTAACTCGTGGGCTGGACCGCCGTGATACCTCCGAAGCATAGATACATGAAAAATTGGATGCATGGCTGACAAGCTAGGCGGCAAGGCAAGTTTATAAGCCACCTCTCCCAAACTCTCGAGAATATTAAATAGACCGATGAATTTAGGGCTAAGTTTTCCCTTCTTCCCAAATCTCATCACGCCCTTCATGGGCGATACACGGAGCAACACTCGCTCACCAACCATGAAAGCAGTATCTCGGACCTTGCGGTCTGCATAACTCTTCTGCCTAGACTGGGCTGTCCGAAGTCTGTCCTAAATGATCTTGACCTTATCCAAGGCCTCCTGAACTAGATATGCACCCAATATCCGAGCCTCTCCCGGCTCAAACCATCCACTGTAGACCGACATCGCCTACTATACAACAACTCATATGGAGCCATCTAAATGCTGAAATGGTAGATGTTGTTGTAGGCAAACTCTGCTATAGGTAAGAATTGGTCCTGCGAGCCTCCGAAACTGATGACACAGGCTCGGAGCATATCCTTCGATATTTGAATCGTCCGCTCTAACTGACCGTTCGTCTGACGATGGAATGTTGTGCTCAATGCAACCTGGGTGCCCAACTCCTGCAGGACTGCTCTCTAGAAGCGTGAGGTAAATTGGATACCCTGGTCCAAAATAATAGATACCGGCACCCCATGAAGACAAACGATCTCTCGGATGTAGAGCTCAGCTAATATCTCTGATGAATAAGTGACTGCAACAGGAATAAAGTGCACTGACTTGGTCATCCTATCAACAATGATCCAAATAGTATCAAACATCTTCCAAGTCATCGGAAGTCCAGTAACAAAATCCATAGTAATCCTATCCCACTTCCACTCGGGAAGCTCAATCCTCTGAAAAATCCGTCGGGCCTATGATAGTCGTACTTAACCTGCTGACAGTCCAAACAACAAGCCACATATGCAACAATATCTTTCTTTAATCTGTGCCACCAATATTGATGTCTCAAATCTTGATACATCTTAGCGGCGCCTGGATGAATAAAATTATGGGAACTATGGGCCTCCACTGAGATCAACTCCCGAATACCATCAACATTGGGCACATAAACTCGCCCAAGGTCACTTTCTTGGCACCTCCATGCTACACCGTGTCTCTCAGGACACACAAATGATGATCATCATACTGCCACTCACGGATGCGCTCCAACAATGACAAACGAGCGACCGTGCAAGCCAACAATCGATTGGCCAAGTCCTGAATGTCCAAATCAAGCGGTCTTTGGCTGACCGGAATATAAGCAAGGCTATCCATGCTGGCAGACTTCTTACTCAATGCATCGGACACCACATTGGCCTTCCCGGGGTGGTATAAGATAGTAACGTCATACTCTTTAAACAACTCCGACCACCTCCTCTGCCTCAAATTCAACTCCTTTTTATTGAACAAGTATTGAAGGCTCTTATGATCCGTGTACACCTCACACGTCACACTAAATAGATAATTCCTCCAGATCTTCAAAGCATGAACAATGGCTGCCAACTCTAATTCATGAACTGGATAATTCTTCTCATGGATCTTCAGCTGCTTCGAAGCATAGGCTATGACTCCACCATCCTACATCAATACTGGGCCAAGCCCAATACGGGAAGCATCACAATAAACGGTATGATGACCTGATCCTGTGGGCAAAACCAATACCGGTGCCGTAGTTAGAGCTGTCTTGAGCCTCTAGAAGCTCGCCTTGCAGTCATCTGACCACCTGAACTGGCACCCTTCAGGGTCAATCTGGTCATCGGTGCTGCAATAGATAAAAACTACTCCATGAACCGACGGTAGTAACCTACTAACCCCATGAAACTCCGGATCTCTATAGCTGATGGTGGTCGAGGCCAGTTCTTGATCACCTGAATCTTCTTCCACCTAAATACCCTTTACTGAAACAACGTGAGCCAAAAAGGCAACAGAACTCAACCAGAATTTGCACTTCGAAAACTGAGGTGCTGCTCATGCTCCCCCTGACTGTGGGATTATATTAGAATATCATCAATGAAAAAAATCACGAAAAAATGCAAATAGGGCCTGAACACTCGGTTAATCAACTCCATAAATGTTGTTGGAGCATTGGTCAAACCAAATGACATGGCCAAAAACTCATAATGCCCATACCAAGTGCGAAATGATGTCTTAAGGACATTAGACGCCCTAATCCTCAACTAATAGTAGCCAGACCTCAAATCTATCTTAGAAAACACCCTCGCACCCTGAAGCTGGTCGAATAAATCGTCGATCCTCGATTGTTGATACTTGTTCTTTACCGTCACCTTATTCATTTTCCGGTAATCAGTGCCATCCTCTTAGACCCATCTTTTTTCTTCACAAATAACACTGGCGCAACCCAAGGAGATACACTAGGTCTAATGAAACCCTTATCAAGAAAATCCTACAGCTGCTCCTTTATCTCTTTCAACTCTCGCAAGGCCATGCAATACGACAGAATGGAAATGGGCTGAGTGCCCGGAGCCAGATCAATATAGAAATCAATATCGCTGTCGGGCGGCACACCCGGAAGGTCTGAAAGGAAAACCTCGGGAAACTCTAGAACAATAATAATAGAATCAATAGATGGGACCTCTGGGCTGGAGTCGCTAACATTCGCCAGATATGCTAGACACCCCTTCTTGACCATGCGTCGAGCCTTAACATATGAAATAACACTACAGGTGGCATGAACTAGGGTCTCTCTCCACTCTAGTCAGGGAAAATATGGCAAAGCCAAGCTCACTATTTTGGCGTGACAATCCAAGATAGCATTATATGGGGACAACTAATCCATCCCCAATATAACATTGAAGTCTACCATATCTAAGAGCAATAAGTCAACACGGGTCTCAAGACCCTCAAACACTACCACACAGGAACGATGCACTCGATCGACCACGGTAGAATCACCCATCGGTATAGATAACATAAGCAGGAACACTCAGGGAATCGCTAGGCATAACCAAGTAGGGTGCAAAATAGGACAACACATATGAATACTTAGATCTAGGGTAAAATAGCATCGAAGCACTTCTATCACCGATCAGAATAGTACCGGTAATCACCGCATCTGATGAATCAGCCTCTTGCCTGGCAGGCAGAGCATAACTCTGGGGCTGGGCCCCACCTCCCTGAACTATGTCTCTGGGATGATCCACTACTGGAAGATCCCTGCCTCTAGCGGTCTGAGCTCTACCTCTATTCTCCTTACCTCCACCTCTATGACCTCTACCCCTGCCTCTAGCTGGCTGGGAGGCCTGTGGAGTCTCTGGTGCCTGGATCACAGCTCGAGAACCCTGTTGTTGTGGATGTGTACCCCTCAATCTCGAGAAAGCTCTCGTAATGTGACCATACTCACCACATTCATAGCACCCGCCTGAATGCTGCAGCTGAGAGGGTTGAGACTGACCCTGTCGACCTGAATGACCTCCTCGAAAGCTCTGAAATGATGGTGAACTGATAGGCTGCTGATTAGAATACTACTGCTGAGAACCACTACCGCCCGAAGTACCATGAGAGACCAAGAGTGCTGACTGAAAAGGCCTCGGAGGATGGCCTCTACCATATGAATCCCTACCTCCAGATGAGGTACCACTGAATCTACCAGAATGATGAGGCCTCTTATTTGACCCCTGACCACCTCCTCGAGCAAGATCCATCTCAAGTCTACTGGACGCATATGCCACCTCCTGAAAAGAAATTGTTCCCGGCTTCTATAGCCATCTAGAGACGAATCGGCTAGATCAACCCACAATAAACATATGCTATCTCTCTCTCTCGGTGGGGAATATAACAATAGCATGGCGTGCCAGTTCAATAAAACAAGTCTCATACTATGTGATTGTCATAGTACACTGATGGAGACGATCAAACTACCTGCGTAGAGCCTCTCGCTCAGTAACTGGGAGAAACTTATCCAAGAACAACTCCGCAAACTGGTCCCAAGTCAATGATGGCGGCCCTGCTGGCCTGGATAAAAAATAGTCCCTCCACCAAGTCTTGGAGGATCCTGCCAGCCGAAAGGTGATAAAGTTGACCCCACTGGTCTCCACAATACCCATAGTCCAGAGAACCTTATGGCAGCTGAATAAGAAGTACTAGGGATCCTGTGTATGAGCACTGAAGGTGGTGGTGAAGAGCTTGGTGAACCTATCAAGCCTCCACAATGCATCCGCGGACATCGCCGACCATCACCGGTCTGAGCTGGAATACCCGGCTGGGCTGCCACAGCTGGCTGAACTGCTAGAACTTGGGCCTGAGGAGCTACCTGCTCCAGAGTAAGCGTAGCAGGAGTCTAAACTCCTCCCCAGCCTGAGAAGTGGTTGGTGCTACAAGTAGCAAACCCACTCTAGGGATGTTCTCCATAAAGCCTACCAGTCAAACCAAAGCGTCTTGAAGTACTAGAGTGGCTATGAAACCCTCTGGGACCTAAGCTGAGCCCACTGGAGCTGCTGGAATTGGACTGCTACTCGGGGATGAGTTCTACCCCGGCCTCGGCCTCTGGCACGGCCTTGGCCTCGCCCTCTGCCCCTGATAGGAGCTGTTGCTGGGGCCTCGGGCTGGTGCACAGAAGAAGAGGAAGCACGTTCCTTGCCATCTGCAAAAGAACACAGTAGAATGACAATCAGTATTGAGAAATAGAATCACACGACAATAAAGAACAAAGTGAAATTTTCCCTAACTATGTAGTATGGGAGATAAATAGAGATGTCTTTGTACCGATGCCTCAGACTTTGCTGAGTTTGTCCGTGAGTTATAAGACCTATGTAACCTAGTGCTCTGATACCAACTTGTCACAACCCCAGATTTCCCACAATCGGAAGTGGTGATGGCGCCTACTATTTGAGCTAGGCAAGCCAAACATTCAAACATTTTTTTCTGATGACAGTTTACAATATAGATAAATGGAAGTAATTAAATTAAAGCGGAAGACTTTTAAACCTGTATAACTTAAATCAAATGCGGAAGTTAAAACACATTTCTACCCAAAGTCTGGTGTCACTAGCTAACAGACTTCTGAAGAGTGCTACAAACAAGTCTGATTAGAAATTACATAATGTCAATCTCGGTACAATGAAAACAAGCTGAAATTATGGAAAGGGACTTCAGCCTGCGAACGCCGGCTAGGCTACCTCGTTGTCCCTATACTGAAGTTAGCTCTCGATCAATACGCTGCTGCTATGGTCCAATAGCTGCTCCTGTATCGCGGTATGTGCAAAAAGAACAGAAGTGTAGCATCAATACAACCGACCCCATGTGCTGGTAAGTGGTTGGCCTAACCCCGGTAAAGTAGTGACGAGGCTAGACCCGAATACCAGATGAACCTATACAGATATGAAATATACTTTGTGGAAAATAAATAGGAGATACGCAATTTATAAAAGGAGGGGGAAACATGCTGGGGGAACAACAATTATAAACCAGGAGTCTAAATAAAGGTAAATCAACCAACAAAACTCAAGTCTGGAATAACACAGTATCCCCTACTTTGTATCACTATTGTGGTGTGCAACCCAATCCACATACTTATGGTAGTGTTGCAGCATACAACTCGATCCGTATGGATATTATTTACTCTTGTTGCGGAGTGGTCCTCGATCCGTATGGATATTATTTATCCTTATTGCGGCGTGCAACCCGATCCGTGTGGATATTATTTATCCTTGTTGCGGCGCGCAGCCCGATTCACTAAGATCATACTTTCTCATCCAAACATCAGTCACAACTACGGAGCAAGAGAAGAATAACTAGTAGAGATATACCGACAAGGGAACATAACAATAGAACTAATTTCCGGTAAGTGAGCAAATCTATAATACCAATAAACCTCCCGGCAAGGGAGCAACAACAATAACCTTCACATCTCGGCAAGGGATTTATCACATCTCTTTCTATTTCTTTCATTTGTTATTCATTAGTTCTTTCATTGTTCGAGCCAACGCTCCCAAGGTTTTACAGTTCATAATTATTTCTCATACTCTTCAGATTGTATAAAGATAGTCGATTGCACATGGAAGAGTCACAAAGATATCAGAATAAGAACAAGTAAGGACCCACGGTCATGCTTGACACCAGTGTATAGATACTCGTCACCATGCCAATACACCGTACTCTACATTTAGCAATTAGCAAATAATATCCTAATCATATTCCCTCAAACCAAAGTTAGAACAAACACTTACATCGGTCCAAGAATAGCAATCAACTCTCTAATACTGCCTTTCCTACCAATCCAACTCCGAAACAATGGTATCTAGGCATAATTAATTTAGTAATATCAATTAAGGCTCAAACATATAATCCCATAGCCTAAAAATAAAGTCTCTAGCATTCGTCCAAAAATACCAAACTCCGACCCCATGCCCACATGGTCCAAACTCGAGGCTCGAACCAAAACCCGTTAACCGAAAATCCCTCGAGTTCAAAGATATAATTTATTTCAAGATTCGACCCCAAATCGAGATTGAATCACCAAAAATTCCCAAAACCCTAACTCTACCTAAAACTCTCAATTTCTACTTTGAATGCATGATTTAGGGCTAGGAAATTACTGATTTAATGAAGAAATTAAGAGAGAATGAAGTTAAGAACACCTACCTAAGATGCTATGGAGAAAGAAGCTCTTCAAAATCGCCTATGGAGTATTAGAGAGAGGAGCTCGTTTGGAAAAATGAGAAAAATCCCGTGTTGCTACTGCTTTTACACTTTAAAAATCACTGGGCGTTTTTGCTTTATGCGATCCCATAAAGAGGCTTGCGATCACATAGGGAAGGGAACGTGGAACACTGCGATCACAGAGGTAGTCGTGCGAACACATAGAATAAACAAGAGGGGCTGGTTGTCATGCAGTGCGATCGCGTAAAGAAGAGTGCGATCACATAAGAGGAAGGGACTGGGCATCACGATTGCAGACCTTGACATGCGATCACGTAGAAGAAAAATGAGGCTCCATCCTAGCACTATGCGATCGCAGAAAGACTATTGCGACCGCATAGATCGACTACATGGCTGCAACAGGTCTGATTTTTCTACAACTTTTCATAAGGCAAATATCATCCTGAACCACCTCTAAATCACTTCTGAGACCTCAGGACTCCTAACCAAATGTACAAACTAACTAAATAACACCATACGAACTTACCCGAGTGATCAAATTGCCAAATTAACATCAAAATCAAAGAATCAAACCTCAAATTTATCATTTTCATTATAGGTTCATAAATTTTCAACATTAGATAGCTAGGTACGAAATACGTCAAACGGCATCCGATTTGACCAAACTTCACAGAAAGCGCTTAACATATATTCAAGATCTGTACCGGGCGCCGGAACAAAAATACAGGCCTGATACCTATATTTTCTAACTCATTTCCATTTCAAATTTTCATATCATTTTCAAAAAAAATAATTTCTTTGAAAAATTTATTTCTGGGGCTCGAGACCTTGGATTACGATTCCGGGAATACGTCCGAGTCCTATATTTTCCTCCTGGCCCGTTTACCTAAAATGTTGACCAATTTCAACTTTAACAATATTAATATCAAAATTCATCAAATTTATCACAAAATTCATATTTTTTTAACATAAAAGCATTTCGGCTCCGCGCCGGACTGCGCATGCAAATCGAGGCGACTTAAAGCAAGGTTTTCGATACTTCGAAAGCACGAAAAAGGGAAACCATTCGGCGATTACCCAATGGGTCGTCACGGTTACGAACATGTAACCGATGTTGTGCGAGATCCGAACATAATGTAACCAGGGATGAAGGCTTGAAAGGAAGATATTAATTGGAGAAAACATCATTCAAGGAGCGGCCATTACAAAGAATCTCTATACCAACCATTATATGACCATCAAGAGAGGTCTTTATTAATATTAAAGAGGATCTTGATTTGAGGATGTTATCTCCATGACTATAGAAAAATAGAAGAATTTGTACTCATTGTAAGCACAAAACGCATGTAGGCAAAAAGACTAAACTAAGTCTTATTATATTAACATTCTTTATGCTTTGTACTCTGATCTTATTCTTAATTCCGGATAAGCTTACTTGACAGTCGGGCTTGTATTTTCTTCAAATTTCTTTAATTAATTATTTTTTCTTTTAGTTATTTTATGGTCTTTAACTAAATTAATTCACGTATCTATAAACCACGTTATAAATTCAATTATACGTAAAAGTATGGCATGCACTATGGGAAATAAATAATTGTGGTATTACTTTGATCAATTCATTCATTACTAATATTTTTTGATGCTTTTATTTAGTAAAGTAAAAACAATTATGGCAACTAATGATGTGAACAAACCATTTAATGTTGGAACAAACAACTAGTGTGGCGATATTTTCTAACTTGATGATTCAACCAGTGAAACTCATGACGACTTAGATGGGATAACTTCGGTTCCTGAAGAATGAAATCCTTAGTGTGTGAGAAGCCCAACTTTGAATAATATGGGCGATGAACGTTTTGTCAAAACAGTAAAAGTTTTGACAGCGCAACAAAGAGAAATCATATCTCACGACAGGACCGGATATTGACTGAGCTTCAACAAACACTTTTGACTACCTCCAATAATTCCAATAGAGGAGTTTGAGCCCCTCCCGTATTGCCTACAAATAAAACATCATAAAGAACCAGTAATATCACTTTGAGGATCCTTTTGAACATTCGATTTATTCTTTTGAAATGCTTGTGGATCCTTTTATAAAATCTCATACTAAAGCAAGTAAAGTCCAAGCTAGAACGTCAGATATATGCAAAATCGCTCATGAAAAATTTGAATTGTTGTAGTAGTTCGTAATCTGGTTCCAAAAGGGAAGAATGTTATTGCGGGCAATACCAGATGAGTGGGCAGTTGAAGCTTTCACCAAAGGCCTCAATCATTTAAACTCAGATGCCTTATAAAAATTGAAGGAAAGTTTGTTAGAATTCTAGGCAACCATATAGGTAGAATTTCATAATCGTTATTAATAAAAAGTGGGAATTGAAGATGATCAATTGAGTTCTTCAATATCATCGAAGGGTCGATATTACGACGGGAATTGGGAAAAGTTCAAGAATGATTTTGATGCAGACCATAGTCATCCAGAAGTCGTTTCTAACTTATGAAAGTTCTGATAGGCGAGGAACTAAAGGTCTTCAATCATCGAAGAGATTCGTGTCAGAAAGAAGAATATCATGATCCTGGGATTCAGGATATTCCCGGTTGTCAGATAACAACTTCAATATTAGTTTGGTAGAATTGATTTCAGCTATGAAAAATATCAGGGCGGCAAGATTTTTAAAATCGATTCTATCAAATCCCAGTAAAAGAGATCATAGTTTTTGGTGTGAATTCCACGATACGTATGGACACAATAATAGGCATTGATTGCATCTTCGTGAAGAGGTTGTGATGTTCTTGAAAAGTGATCTCTCAGAAAATTTCCGAGTGACCGGGCCAAGAACTATTGCAGGATTAATCGAGATGCAATAGAACTAGTTAAACCAGCCGCAGGGTCACCCCATTTAACAATAAACATGATTTTTGGTAGGGTTGAAATAAATGGGGTGGCGTTTTCAGAAGCAAAGAAGACAAAGGTATTGCTAACTCATAGAAAGAGAATTTGAGAAGCGTAAGAAGATGATGAAATTACCTTCATGGAGGAAGACGCAAATGGCCTTATTTACCATACTATGGTGCTCTAGTAATCATTTAATGTGTTAGATTATAAAACTGAAGGAGTGCTGTTTGATCCAGGTAGTTCAACTATTATCATCCAATTGAGGGTTTTAGAACAATTTAAGTTAACCAAAGATATAGTTCCGACAACAAAACTTCTTGTCGGGTTCAACCTAATAAGTATAACAATCCAAGGAGAGATCGCGTTACCTACCCATGCCAAAGTATTGACAAAATCCACCTTGTTTGATGTGGTTAATGGTGATACAAGCTATAACGTAAACCTTTGCAGAAGATAGATTCATGAAATGAAGGTTACAACTTCAACTTACCACCAATTGTAGAAATTCCCTACACTGGATAAGATCAAGTAGATTAGAGCTTAATAACATGTGTGAGAGAAATGAATGGAGTCACCTTATCTAGCAGCAAGGTTGAAGGAATAAGCAAGTAGCAACTAAAATAATTGATGTCTACCGCCCTTCAAGACCCGAAAGTTGATAGAGAGGAGGATATATCCGATTACTACTACTTGCGTAAATCCTTCCAGGTACCAGAAGAAGCGAATGCAACAAAGTCTACTACAGAGGAACGTGAACAAATTTCTTTGTTCACATAGTTCCTGGATAAAAAACTGTTTACATGGGAATGGGGTTGAGTTTGAACTCAGATTTAAAATTAGTATTTTCAAAAGTTAACTTTGATTGTTTCGAATGGTCTTGTTTTTATATGATATGTATTCTACTGGATATGGGTTCCACAAATTAAGTTTGGACGCTAATTTTCCTCTAGTAAAGCAAAACAAGCTGCTAATAGTAGAGATAAGGAATATGTTTGTGAAAAAAAGGTAATCAAGTTGTTAAACATAGGTTCTATACATGATATCTTGGTTGGTTAGACAACATAGTAGTTGTGCCTAAAAAGAATAATAAGTTTAGAATGTGTACAGACTATAAAAATCTAAATAGTCTTTCTATAAAGATTCGTTTTAGTTCCCAAATGTTGACCTAATGATCGATGCTATGATCAGACATGAATTGATGATTTGTCTTGATGGATATTTCAGTTATAATGGAGATCAAGAAAAAACTTCATTTATCACAAATTTTGACACATATTTCTATAGGCTTTTGGGCTTAAGAATGTTGGAGCCACTTATTAGAGACTCGCTAATAAGATGTTTGTGCGTCAAATTGATTAAACAATGGAAGTTTATATTGATGAGATATTGGTTAAGGCTCTTAGTACAGGAAATCATTTGACTCGTCTACAAGAGACATTTGGTATTTTGAGAAAGCGCAATATGAAACTCAATTCAGAAAAATACATTTTTGGAGCGGGATCCGTGAAGTTTCTTGGATTCTTCTTTTCTCAAAGGGGGATTGAAGTAAATCTCGAAAAGATTAAGGCCATAGAAGACATCCCTGATCAGTTGAAAAGTGTAAAGGATGTACAAAGGTTAACCGGCAGGCTAGAGGCCCTTAGCAGGTTAATACAAGGTCCTTAGAGAAATGTCACCATTTATTTTATTTATTAAAGAAGAAAATTGATTTCTCGTGGACTCCCAACTACCATCAAGCATTGAAGGACTTGAAAACGCACCTCTCTAGCCCTCATTTGATGTTAAAGCTAAGGATAGAGAGCAACTGTTGGTCGATTTAGATGTATCGGAGGTTGTAGTGACTGCAATTCTTCTTTGGGTGCAGGAAGGTATGCAATTCCCTATTTATTATATTAGTAAGATACTTTCATGTGTAGAAACACGATACTTACACTTGCAAAAGTTAACTATAGCTCTTTTAGTTGCTTGTCGAAATCTTAGACCCTACTTTCAGTGCCATCTGATAACCGTTGTGATAAATATTTCCTTGAGTAATGTCCTTTATAGACCTGAATTATCGAGTCGATTGATTAATTGGGCAGTTGAAATTAGTGAATTTTATATAGAATACAAATTTTGGACTGATATTAAGCTTTGGTCACCAGTTTCCACTTTAGTCTGGAAATTATGCCTTTAGCTGCTAAAGAAGCATTTATGGTATCGGGAACCATATCTGGTAGTTTGGAGCTTGTTTATGAATAGAGCTTCCAACGTAAAAGGGTCTGGTCTTGAAATAATACTAACCACTCCTTCAGGAGATACCCGGAGATAGGCCATTAGAATTTTTCCATTGACTAATAATGAAACTGAGTATGAGACTTTGGTCATAGAACTTGAATTAGCTTGGGGTCTAGGATCCGAGGAGATTGAAGTAAAACGAGACTTCCAGTTGATACTGAAATAGATATATGGAATATTTGATACTAAAGAAGAGCACATGCAGGCGTATTTGAAAAAATTCCAAGTTTTACTTTCTCGATTCAGGAAGAGATTGGTGATTCATATCCCAAGGGAAGAGAATGCAAAGGCAGATGTGTTGGCCAATTTAGGATCGTCCAAGGAAATGAAAGGAGCTAATTTTGGTGTTGTTTTTCAACTATTACAGTTAGTCCTTGACGTGGATGGATATTACGATGTTAACTCAACCAACTTAATATGGTATTGGAGAAACGAGTTTATAGAATATTTAAAGCATGGAAAATTGCTTGAAGATTCTAAAGCATCCTAAGCACTACGAATAAAAGTTGTTTGGTATTCTCTTATTTATGAACGATTATACCGTAGGTCTATCCAAGGACTGTTGTCTCGATGTTTAGAGACATCATATATTGATTATGTGATGAGAGAAGTTCACAAAAGGGTTTGTGAAAATCACTCATGTGCAGACTCATTGGTTCTCAAATTGAAAAGGGTTGGTTACTATTGGCCTTAGATGAAATAAGACGCAAAGGATTTTGTACAAAAATGTGATAAGTGTTAGTGTTATGCACAATTAGTGCATCACCTGATAGAGCTTCTGCATTCAGTGGTGTCACCGTATTCATGAAATGGGGGATGAATATAGTTGGTCCTTTGCCTTAAGGGCCCGTGCAGGTAAATTTTCTTTTAGTTTCCGATTATTTACTGAGCAGGTTGAGCAGGTGCTTTCCAAAATATTTCAGAGCGGGAAGTGATTAAATTCATTTAGGATCACATCATTTGCCGGTTTGGAGTACCTGAAATAAATGTTTTTAATAATGAGCCACAATATATAGGCTCCAAAGTCACAAAGTTTCTAGAAGGATTGAAGATAAAAACGATCACATCTTCCCTATATTATCCAAGTGTTATCGATAAAGCAGAGTCAACCAATAAGATGATAATTCAAAACCACAAAAAATTAGATGATGCTAAAGGCAGTTGTCTAGAATAGTTGTCGGGAGTGTTATGTGCATATCGAACAATAGCAAAGTCAAGCCAGGAGAAATACCTTTTTTCCTTGTGTAGGATGTGGAAGCTTTAATTCTGGTGGAGATTGAGGAACCGACCATAAGGTATCTCCGGGTAAACGAGGGGGATAATAGTGAAGCAATATTAATTAAGTAGGATTTACTTAAGGAGCATAGGAAATTAGTAAATGTGAGGATGGTGACACAAAAACAAAGGATGGAAGATACTATAATCGTAGAGTGAATTTTAGATATTTCAATGTCGGAGATTTTAGTTCGCCGAAGATTACTCAAAGTACCTAATAAGTCAATGCTAAAAAGTTAGGACCAATATGGGAAGGACCTTACCTGATTTCAGCTATAACGGGTAAAGGTTCATATCAGTTGAAAAATCAAGATGGAGTAAAATACCAAGATATTAGAACGTGTCCCACCTTAATAATATTATTGTTGAAGATCCTCGATGATACTGAAAGTATGCGATGCAATTTTTTTCACTTCGCCCAATTAGTATTTTTTGGCAAGGTTTTTAATAAGGCGGCAATGTAAAGTACACTACGACTTGGAAGGTATTCTATCACATCAAAGAAACTACATAGGAAAATCCTTTCAATCTTATCACTGATTATAGGCCTGTTTTGATTTATTTGATTTATGTTTTCTTCCCATAATGTGGTAGAAGATAAATCTTTGAAGAACAAACTTATCTCTGTGATGGATTTCCAGATATTTTGAAGCAAACCATAAAATGCAAGAGGGATTAAAGTTTCCGTGAAGATATGACAGTTATGACTTTTCATATGAGTCGGCTTTCCTTCAACCATATCAGCATGTTTTCCCATGTTCGAAGCATAGCCCTCAAGCATCTTTAGGTTTATAACTCACTCACAAATCTGTCGTCTTTATTCCAAAATGAATGTGTAGCTAGCCTTGGGCTTGAACACCTTCATTGTTCGGAGACTGCAAATGTAATTCAGGCCGCCTGCAATATTCTTGTAAGTCTAGTCTAGCCTTCAGGTTATCTTTTGTTTTATTCTTATCATACATTAGTGTATTGAATAAATTGTCAAAATAGATCTTCTCAGCATACATGACATCAAGATTGTGTCTGAGAAGATTATCCTTCCAATATGACAACTTCCAAAATATGCTCTGTTTTGTTCAATTATGAGTATCATCATATCGAAGAAATCTAGAAGGTGGGGCCTCGATAACTTTAGTGAAGTTCTAAACCCTCTTCAAAATTTCCTCATATGACTAAATTTATCACGATCCCAGTTCGCCTTTCGTAAACATGTCGTGACAGAACCTAGTTCCTAGTACTAGGTAAGCTTAACAATGTGGAAAATTTTAAATAACTTGCGGAAATACGAATTTAAAATCAAATTCTAAGAGAAAACTGAATATAAATTCCGCTTGGCATATACAACTCAATATCACCAAAAATCTAAATAATATTCCAAAACTCGGAAACTCACGGGCAACACTGGCTAACGGAAATGCAATATACTACTCTAACTCCAGAATGTCTAAAAACAGAAGGAAAAGGAAGCTAAATACTAAAAATAGAATAAAGAGGGAGACTCTTCGGTTTGCGTATGTGGAAGATCTACCTAATAGTCTCTGTGGCTCTCCCCGCCTCACGGATAGTGCACCTGAGTGGAGATACTTGGATCTACATATGAAAAATATGTGCAGAAGAGGCATGTGTACACCACAGCGCTACTCAGTAAGTACCAAGCCTAACCTCGGTCGGGTAGTGATGAGGAAGGTTATGGACCTACTGAGATAACATACAATAAATAATACGATAGCGGAAACAGTTTAAATAAAGTCTACAGCGAGGATCTAAACAGGATAAATAAGTAGAAGCACAAATAGAAAGCAGAAACAAGACAAATACAGGGAATACTGCTCGCAACGTGGATAATAACCTGGGATCTCTTGGTATCCCGAAGATCTCTTGGTATCCTCATCTTATACATGAGGGATCTCTTGGTATCCTTATTTTATACTCGAGGGATCTCTTGGTATCCCGAGGATCTCTTGGTATCCTTATTTTATACTCGAGGGATCTCTTGGTATCACAAGGATCTCTTGATATCCTCAATATATATATATATATATAGCATATGTACCATGAATCTCTTGGTATCCCACACTCTCAGTCCAGAACATGACATGTATAGGGATCTCCCGGGGTGCTGTCCCGTAGTCCCAAATTTAAACACACAATAGCAACTCGTAATCTAAGAATAAATACTGAAGTCAGAACACAATAGCAACTCGTAAGTTCTAGCCTAACATGCCTCACGGAGTACAAATAATATAGTTTAAGCAAATAAGCAAGTTAGTCAACTAAACATGCTTCTCTAAGCTAGCACATGTTAAACTTACAATTTAATATGAACGAGCAGGAATCTCAATTTAAATACTTCAAGTAGAAACGAATTTTTAAAAATTAGCTCAAGTACGCGCTAGTCACCTCACGTACGAGGCATTCAAATATCAAATATCATGTCCTAAGGGAAAGGTCCCCCACACAAGGTTAGACAAGCCACTTACCTCGAACAGGCTCAATCAACTAAAAACCACGCCCTCGCCACGAGTATCCGACTCCAAATGACCAAAATCTATTCAATTCAATTACATATCGTAAATAATATTGCAATCAACCGATTCCCCTATTAAATTTAAAGCTAAGGCGTGAAAATAGGTAAAATGACCAAAATGCCCCTCATGTCAACATCTCGAATCGGTTAATTTTTCCACTTTTAGAACCCTCGTACTCTCACGAGTCCAACCATATAAAATCTCCAAAATCGGGCAAACCAAAATAGCAGAAATGAACTTAGGGGAAGTAGTTAATGTGGAATCGGGACGTAAATTCCAAAACTGACCGGCCAGGTCGTCACACCCTACATGTTCTCTTTCACGCCTCCGCCCCAAAATCGAAGCCCCACTGTTGCGCGCCTCCACCACCACCATTGCCATTCTCCCTCTCAGTGGTACCACCACTGCCATTGTTGTTCAAAGTTAGTAATCTACCTTATTAGCTTTTTAATTTTTAACTTATAATTTTATATAATTTTTTAGGGTTTTTTTCTATTTAGGATTTGTGTGACTAAATTGGATTTTTAAACTACATTAGACGTTGATTTTGATTTTAACTACATAAAGTTATAATTTGTTAGGATTTTTGGTTTGAACTCAATAGATTTTGAATTAAGGTATAAATTATGAACTTAAGATATAAATTATTAACTACCTTAAATTATGAACTTATGGTTATTAATAAAACTCAAATTAATGCATTTAATTATTTAAGGATAAAATTAATTTAATGTACAAATTATAAACTTATGGCATAAGTTATGAACTACCTGAAATTATGAATTTATGGTTCTTAATGGATCTCAAATTAACGAATTTAAATTATTTAATGTATAAATTTATTGAAGATATAAATTATGAACTTACGGTATAAAATATGAACTACCTTTAATTATAAATTTATGGTTCTTAATAGAACTCAAATTATTGCATTTAAATTATTTAATGTATAAACTAACTAACTTGAATTATGAACTTATGATGCCTAATAGAACTCAAATTAATGCATCTAAATTAGTTAATGTATAAATTAATTTAAGGTATAAATTATGAACTGGGGGAATAAATTTTGAACTACCTAAATTATGAGCTTATGGTTCTTAATAAAACTAATGCATTTAAATTATTTAATTTATAAATTATGAACTACAATATCAATTAATCTAATTGCAGTAATGATAGGGTTAGAACAATATATTTGTTTGATAGGGTTAGAACAATATATTAATATAACATTCAATTTATTTCATTTTTGTATAGATAAAATATCATAGATTGATGCATAGTAGGAATTATCTTGATCGCCAGCTTTTGAGGGAGGAATCTATAGAAGGGTTTAATGAATTTATTAAGCATGCAATGTCACTTAAACCATTTTAGTTCGGAGATATGATTAGGCGTCCTTGTGTGAAGTGTAAGTGTTTTTATTTTTTACAAATCAGAGGATTTTAAGACTTATCTTTATAAATTATGGATAATTATTTTGTGTGGACTAATCATGGAGAGGTTGATGGTAGTGATGGTGTATTTCATAACATAGTTGTTAGCGAAAGTAATAGTCGAAAGGGAATAATGTTCAATATCCTAGATACCATGAAGTAGTTGCAAATGTTTCCAGGATGCACTTTGAGTTTGAATCCCATGAAAGTGTTGAACAAGCTCTATACGAAGAGGAAAAATATTAATATGAACAGTTAGAGGCCGCTAGTCGTCTACTAAGTGAAGGGAGTGTGCTTTCTCAATTGTCTGTTGCCGTAAGACTATAAAGTATCCAATCAGATACCAATACTTCTCAAGCGGGAATGAATTCTTTTATTGGCCTTATGAGTGAACTTGTTGACCTATCTTTCAACATACATAAATATTTCTATAAGGCTAAAAGATTTATTTCTAAATTAGGACTCTCGTCTATGTGGAATCGATTGTTGTGAAAATGGTTGCATGTTGTATTATAAGGGTGATACAAATTTAGAAAGTTGTAAATTTTGTAAAATCGCTTTATTCTGCTCACCAAATCGAAACTCCAGTTCAAAGCTCGGATCGAGGATCCACACCTTCCCAAATTCTACTTCTTTCCCCGGAACAGCAGCAAAAGGAGTGAACTTGCCCAGCGAGGGCCGAGACCAATGCTATCAATAAGAAGGAGAGACGGTTTCCACTCCCTCAGAGGAGAACAACTCCTCAGGTTTTTTCCTTCGGCTTCATCTCTGAGGTAAGGCAAGCGTGGCAAGCCGGCTGACTCTTTAACCTTTCTTTTCCCGGACGAGACCCTCTCAGAAAGGCATTCTTTTGGAAGCTCTTTGAACCGCTTGCTCCGACCGCTCCGAACAGGGGGTACAAATAGGCATGGGGAAGAGTCTGCAACAAAATCAATTGAATAGACAAAGAAGTCCGGTAAGCCTATCGATTCAAGCAAGTCCGACTAGTTTAGGCGCCGCCTTCCAGACTTCAAAAGACTTTGTTTTAAGAGTATTTCTAGTGGGAATAAGATTGTTGTGAAGTCGATACATTATTTACCTCTCATTCCTAAATTAAAAGAGGTTGTACACATTGGTGAGTTCCGGTCCTCATATGAGATGGCACTATGAAAATAGGAGGCAGTCCGGTGTTATGTGTCATCCTTCAGATGCTGACGCTTGGAAGTATTTTGATAAGATGTATCCAAATCATGCTAGTGAACCAAGGAATATTTGGCTGGGTTTGTGTGCTGATGATTTCAAACTATTTTTTGTTTCTACAACACTATATTCATGATGGTTGGTCTTTATTATGTTTCTTACGCCTATAATGTGTATGACTAGTGCATATATTTTCAAAATTTAGTTATCCTGGTCCCTGTAATACAAAGAGTTTGATTGATATATATTTGCAACCTCTGATTGATGAGCTAACGTAGTTGTGCTATGATGGATTTGAGACATATGATATATCAACGGAGTAAAATTTTATCTTGCGTGCTAATTTAATCTGTACCATTAATAATTTTCTTGCGTATGGAATGTTGTCTAGGTGGATGACTGCTGAAAAGTTAGCATGTCCTTACTGCATGAAAAATGGTAAAGCGTTCACTTTAAGACATGGCCGAAAGAAATCATGGTTTGATTGTCATCGCAGTTCTTGCCAGTTGATCAAGAGATTAGAAGGATTAAAAATGAATTAAGAAAGAATACAGTTGAACATTATTTTCCACCTCCAATTTTGTGACAACCCGGCCGGTCGTTTTTGTAATGTATGCCCTGATTTTCCATTAACTGTTTCCCCTGAGTTCATTTATGTTACTTTAGTTTGCCGGGACGTTCGGTATTAGGTTTCAGAGAGTTTTGGGACACTTAGTCCCTAAGTGAGATCTTAAGTGTTGGAAAGTGAACCATAGCCGGAATAGTATGAAGATGACCTCGAAATGGAAAATCGATGGTTTAGTTAGCTTCGTTAGGTGATTTTTGGGGTTGTGAGCGTGTTCGGAATATAATTTGGGAGTCCATACCTCTTTTAGGCTTGAAATACCGCAGTTTGAATTTAGAAGTTTTTGGTCTGATAGTGAGTTTTTCATTCAAGGTTCAGAATGGGATTCCAAAAGTTGCAGTAGCTTCGTTAAGTCATTTGGGATATGTGTGCAAAATTTCAGGTCATTCGGACGTGTTTTGGTTATGTTTTTTATCGAAAGCGTGTTTTGATAAAATTTGAAGTTCTTAGGTTTAAATCATTGATTAATTCGAGTTTCCGATCTTGTTTTAGGTGTTTTTAGGATTGGTGCAAGTTTAAATGGTGTTATGAGACGTGTTCGTGGGTTTGGTTGAGGTCCCGGGGGCCTCGGGCATATTTCGGATACTCAACGAGGCATTTTTGGTGTTGAAAAAGTGTTGCAGCAGTTGAATTCTTTACTTCTCTCGTATTTTTGCTTCTGTGGCTTGGTTACCGCAAAAGCGGCCTTGGCCATCGTAGAATTAAGATTGGGCATCTCTCTCAGGAACCGCAAAAGCGGTAGAAATTTCCGCATAAGCGGAGCTGCTCCTGCGAGATGAGAACCGTAGAAACGTAAATTACAGATTTTTAAAGAAGTCGCAGAAGCGGCTAATCTTCCGCATAAGCGGAAATGCAGAAGCGGTTCCTTGACCACAGAAGTGGTAGTCGCTGGTCAGATATAGAAATTTCGAGGGATGAGTTTCAAAAGTTGAACAAATTAATTGAGATCTCAAGGGAGGGTGATTCTGAGTGTGTTTTGAAGAGAATATCATTAGGTAAAGTTTTCTTATCCTTTTTAGTTGTATTCCATCAATATATCGTTAAATCCATCATCTAATATCGAATTTAGAATCAAAATTGGGGAAAACTTCTGAGACCAAACTATAGAATTTTGAATGGCATTTGACCTCCGATTTGAGAGATCTTTATATGGTTAGACTCGTGAGAGTACAAGGGTTCTAAAAAAATAAAAATTAACTGATTTTGAGATATTGGTCTGAAGGGTGTTTTGGTATTTTACCTATTTCATGCCTTAGCTTTAAATTTAATAGTGGAATTAGTTTCTTACAATGTTATTTATGATATGTAATAGAATTGAATTAGATTCGGGCCATTTGGAGTTGGATACTCGTGGCAAGAGCGTGGTTTCTAGTTGATTATTGAGCCGGTTCGAGGTAAGTGGCTTGTCTAACCTTGTGTGGGGGACCTTTCCCCTTAGGACATTATATTTTATATTTGAATGCCTCGTACATAAGGTACTAGTGCGTACATGAGCTAATTATTGAAAATCTATTTCTACTTGAAGTATTTAAATTGAGATTCCTGCTTACGTGTACATATTAAATTGTATGTTTAACCTGTGCTAGCTTAGAGAAGTATGTTTAGTTGACTTACTTGCTTATTTGTTTGAATTGTATTATATGTACTCCGTGAAGAATTTTAGGCTAGAACTTACTATTACGTGTTCAGAATTTAGCATTTATTCTGAGATTACGAGTTGCTATTGTGTGTTTAAATTTGGGACTACGGGACGACATCTCGGGAGATCCCCTGTACGTGTCATGTTCTGTACTGAGAGCGCGGGATACCAAGAGATCCCTGGGAGAGATGTTTTATATATATAGAGGATACCAAGAGATCCTCGGGATACCAAGAAATCCCTCGAATATAAAATGAGGATACCAAGAGATCCTCGAGATACCAAGAGATCCCTCGAGTATAAAATGAGGCTACCAAGAGATCCTCGGGATACTAAGAGATTTCTCGTGTATAAGATGAGGATACCATGAGATCCTCGAGATACCAAGAGATCCCCGGTTATTATCCATGTTGCGAGTCCTTTGATTTGTCTAGTTTCTGCTTTGTATTACTGCTTCTGCTTATTTATCCTGTTCAGATCCTTGCTATAGACTTTATTTAAACTATTTTCGTTATCTTATTATTTATTGTATTTTATCTTAGTAGGGCCCTGACCTTCCTCGTCACTACCTGATCGAGGTTAAGCTTGGCACTTATTGAGTACCGCTGTGGTGTTCTCACGCCTCTTCTGCGCATGTTTTTTATGTGTAGATCCAGGTACCTCCACTCAGGTGCACTATCGAAGAA